>CM060904.1:1150389634-1151589634 GCA_030737815.1 Allium fistulosum
AGGTTGCAAGATGTGCTCAAATTTATTACAAAGATCAACAGAAATAAAGCTATAGGATGCTCCAGTATCAAAAAGAACACGAACAGGAAAAGACAAGAATGGATTTTAGAACAAAGGTAAAGTTCCAAAATTCAAAAGAAATCCAAATCAAAGAGGATCCTAACTAAGAATTTCAAGCTCGAACGAAGATGATTCTATAATTAATTTTACTCATTCTAGGATATTACTACCCTATCTCTAATGAGTTTTTACTCTATATGCTAAGTTTTTGTCTAAACCAGAGCTCTGATACCACTTGTAATGACCCACCATTTTGAACTATTCAAATCGACAATAATCCACACATGTCAGACTTGAATTGCTCAAAACAACAGATTGTTAATTTATATTTGGCAAAACTTAGCATATGCAGTAAATAAATCAATCACAGAATCACAGACACAGAGTAATACAACAATAAGCAGCGGAATAGATAAATAGTAGTTCATGAAGCTACTACAGAAACATTAGAGTCTGAAACAAAATACAACAGTAATCCCAAATGCAAAAAAGTATCTAATACATAAGCAAATGACAAGTCTGAACATAAAACCGGAAATAACTGAAATAACTGATAAGCTGAATAGATAAAAGATAGATCTCCAAGCAAAGCTCCAAGCTCCAAAGGCGAGTCTCAAATGCTGTGACACTCAGGCTGACCCGAGCATAAAACAAAACACAAAACACTCAAGTCAGGATTAACATTCTTATGAAAGTAAATCAACTCAAGTGAAATGTCCAAATGAAATGCAAGTAACTTAAAGGATGCTTGGGATTCCCATCCTTTAAGGATCTGTGGAACTATATACATACATAGTACAATACGCTACATAGATAATGTCCACAGTAAAGTAAAATATTAAAATAGCGTTAAGGCGCTACCCATATCCCCCTTAACACATTTTTATATAAATGTCGTAGTCTATACAGTACCGTAATTCCTCCGTAAACTGGAGGGCTATCAAAGGGCAATCTATAGTGTACGACACAAACCAAACTCTTAGTGGGCGCGATGAGGCATATGACAAGGCACGTGAGGCAATGCCCAGGGAAGGATTCTACCGTTTGCACTCCAGGACTGGTGGTAATGGATAGCAGCTACTACCGCCCACCTTGGAACACACTCCTATAATCAAATCGAAGGTGGCCACAAAATCAATCACAAAGTAACAGATATGGTATTGAAGAAGCATGTCCGATGTGAGGAGTGACCTCACTTGGCCCGGTATAGCTCCTGTTTTAATCATATCAAGCTGACCCGAGGGGGCCAGGGCTGCGTTCATACCACGTACAGAATCGTTCGCCAACCATCCTAGTTTGTTCTGGATTCTCCACCATGTGCACTGTTATTAAAGTGGTTTTCGGTATTGGCGGAGAGTATGACAATATCCGATCCCGGTCCCTTTAACAAGCAAACGCTTTTTTCACACCATGGTCATTTTCATTTCAAACAGTTCATACTTCATATCAAAATATCATATTCATTTCAAAATCATATCACTTTCGAAATCATATAACTTTCGAAATCATATTCGCTTTTCGAAATCATATCACTTTCGAAATCATATTCACTTCAAAATCATAACCAAAAAATAGGTTAAACCATCATATCAAAATATTCGCATTTAAATCAACTAAATCTAAATCATAACAGTTCCAACTTAAACAGTTTGAATATTGAAATTTGTTTATATATTGGAATAGTTATACACTAAAATAGTTTATATTTAAAAATATGTTATAGATTTAATATAGGTTATATATTAAAAATAGTATATATATTAAAAATAGTTTATATCGAAAATAGTTTCAAATTAGAATTGTTTCCTCCAATTTCACAAATCAATTCAAATCAACTTTAGTTCCAAAATTCAATTTAAATCAATCTAAGTTCAATAATTTCAATTAAAAGGGTTAATGGTTCAATTCAAATTCTCATTAAAACCATTTTTCATTTATATCTATTTCAAATCCGGGTTTGAACTACAAATTTAAACCACTTCCAATTCAGTAGGTTTCAAGGTTTAAATATTCAAACAATTTACAATAACTCAATTTGATAAATTTCATTTATATTTCAAAATTCAGCTTTAAATTTTATTAAAATTTGAAAATATTCACTTAATCATTTTTAATAACATTTAACTCAAACTACAAATTGAAATTAATATTAAATATTCAATTTCAATTTTATATAAAATTTGAAAATATTTATTTAATCACCATTAATCAAAATCCAGTTATCAAGTTATAAAAATCATATCTTTAAAATCTCAAAATTAATAAGTTTCAAATCAATTTTTATTTAAATACAATTCTTGACAAATAAAATTTCAAATCAATTTCAATTTATCTTTCCAACCTTAATTTATTGAAGTTATTAAAAAAACACTATTTTAAAATTATTAATATAAATTTTAAATAAATATTTTATATATATTAGTTAAATTAATTTTTTATTAAATTAAATTAAATTAAACCTTATTATTAAATCTATTTAAAATCTTAATTTATATATTTTAAAAATAATAAAAATACAAGTAAAGTCTTAAAATTTTACATTTTCAAACTTAAATTATAATTTAAAATTTCCAAAACATATAATTTTAAAAGTCTAAATTTTACGCATATATTAAAAAAATCTTTATATTATATTTAAAATCAAACACATATATTTTCTTTTCAAAATTTTGGAAATCATTTAAAAATAGACCAACGGTGTCCGTATATAGTTTTCTAACCTATGGTCAAGTGATACAGATATTTATCATTTCAACCCGTAATAATTTAAATTTTACGGGTATATATCATTTCAACCCGCAATCCCAAAATTTCAAAATCAATAAAATCGCTTGTGTTTATCATTTCAACCCATAACGATTTTTTCCTAATCTATAAGATCGTTCGAGTATGTATCATTTCAACCCATAGTGATTTTACTAACTAACAGGGAACTTTCAGAGTGAGAACAATAAAATAATAGCATAAAATGACATACATATCTATTATAAGCATATATCATAATGAACAATTTTAAAACAATATATGTACAACATGTTATGGTGTCATATGTCATAGGTAAACAATTTTAAAAATTAACATATCATAATCAACAATTTTAAATTACGAATTAATTCAAATTCAACAACATATTCAATCGTCATTTCATGTGAAATAAATTTACTAAACAAATGAATGTTAATCGTGAGTGATCGCACCTTTTGAGGCTAGAGAAAATAGACAACACAACTAGCTATGATTTTGAATCACGAACTCGACAATCGACCAATCCAAACGACAATTTCCAAAGCAAAGAAAGGTGAACACGAATTCGACGAGCAAAGCAAAGCTGATAACTTGGAATCGATGTAAACAAATTAAAACTAACTTGACATAATTGGAAACAATATATATATATGAAATATATATATATATGAAATATATATATATACCTTATTTTTTTAAAACAAGAGGGAAGAAGAAGCGAAGGGTGCTGCTGTGCTCGGCCTTGGGAAGCAATGCGGCTGCTCACGGCAGGTGGTTATGACCAGGAGATGGCGGAGGCTAGGCTGGAGGGCTGCTAGGTGAAGGTCGATAGTGGGAGGTGGAGTTCGGCGTGAGGGTTGTGGTGATGCACTGCACGGGGTTGGACGCGACTGTGGTTTGTTGGGTCTGCAGTGTGGGCAGGGTGGCGGTAGTGAATGAGGAAGGCGGAGCCGATGTGGGAAGATGGCAGGTCAGTGGAGGGTCGAGCACAGGCTGGGTTTGGCGGAGAGTGTTTTGGTGCACGACTGGCTGCTGGGTGATTGGAAGAGGCGGAGTTTGGCGGCTGAGGAAGGTGATGGCGGCTATGGAAAGTGGAAAAGGCGATTGTGTAGGGGAAAAGAGAGGCGGGTCTATTGGGCACGTATGGCGAGTGGATGGCTATTAGGGTGGCGAGCTGCTGCTATGGAATGTGGAGGCGAAGCGGTCAAGGCAAGGGTGACTGGCGAAGGAGGCAGTGGGCGATGGGGTTTGGCTGTGCGTGTGGCTATTGGGAAGATGGCGGAGGGAGGGTGGTGAGAAGTGGCCGGGTAAACGAAAAATGGATGAGCAGGGTTTCACTGCAATAAGGAGGAGGAGCAGTTTCAAAGGAGGAGAGAACAACAGGTTTTCTTAATGCAAAATATGAATGCTTTATTTTTTTTATAAACAAGCACAGAAAAAAATGAATGAAAGGAAGGGAGAGGGAGAGAACGAACCAACATATTATAAATCAACCAAGGGAAAAGAAACAGTCAAAGGTTGAATTCAGGAATAATAAAAACTAGCGGCCCTTTATTTTCTCACGGTTGATAAATGAATGGTCACAGGGAAACCAAAAGACTCCAAAAAGGGTACCGATACAGCTAACTGTTTCGCAGATTTCACCACGCAACGAACACCGAAATACACAAATGAATATACTACGGAGATCAGCTCGACGAGATGAATAAAATGGTACACAGATATGAGTGACACGACCCTTCTATCAAAACTCAATTTTCGCTACCAAACTACTGTTAAATCGTTGAAAATAAGATAAACGGAGCTAGAGCAGTCCAAATTTGGCGAAATGAATTATGACGTCACACTAAGAATGATTTACATTTTTATTATGTAAAAATATTCAGATTTCAAAACTATTTTGTTTCCATTAAATTTAACTGATTTAAATTTTAAATTGAAATTTCACAACTAAACCAACTTTCATATTTTCCAATGAAAATCTGTCGCTTGCTATGCTTAAATAGATGCATACCAAATATCAAATTTTCATTGCAAAATTTTTAATGGTATATTTTCATGAAAAATTTAGCTAATTACATTATTTAAATTGTTAAAATTTTCGGGTCGTCACAGAAAATGACTCCAAACCCTTAAATTTAAAACTATTAATGAATTATTAAATTTATTACTTAATTAATTCCCAAATATTACGAAAAATTTCGGCAGCACCTCCTTTGCGTGGCTCGATCGGAAAAACTACAAATTGTCACTACGGGCCCCAAACCAATCAAGGAAAACAAAAGCCAACTTCCATATTCGGGGCATAAAATCGTCAACCAATTTAAATTTCTAAATCTACTATGTTCCTTTTTGCGTTTAATTTTTAAATTTTTGCTAGCAACTTATTATCTTGATGCAAATGCAGGTGCACAAGAATCAAATAGCAATCTCTTGCTTGCCTGTATTTACATAATCTAAAAGGGAGTCATATTGATAAAAGAGAAATATACTAGCTATCTCTATCATAAATTCAAATAGCATAAACAATGTAACAATCATATGCAACAAGGCAGTAAGATGCAACTGATAATAATGAGGCAACCCTACATGCAAAAACTAGCATGATATAAATCTACATACAACTTTAGTATGTAATAAAGCTATAAGCAACCAAAAAGCAACATATCAACCATATGCAATAAAATATAGAGAATATTCTATAACAAGATAATACGCATCTGATGTTTTCAAAAGATAATTTTAGAACTAAATGCCCGAGTTTTATATTCAAAAATATATTTTTAAAACTCCCTCAAAAAGAATATATCAAAATTAGTTCCAACACGACTAGGAGGATGCGCCCCCCTTCCGTGCATGGTATAACTCTAAGCAAAAACAATGGATCCTCTAGTGGTATTCTGATACCTCCTAAAACCAATAAAGTAAATACACCCGGCGAGTCCCAAAATCGGGGAACTTCCAATCGCGCTTTGACTTTAGTCATTCATCGAAATAAATAAAAATATTTATAAAACACTTTGAAAATATCTATTGGAACAAATTCCAATTTTCTTTTATCAAAATAATTATATTTCTCAAATACTTCAAATCATACTATCAATATTTCTTTTCACAATCATTCCAAATTTTTTTAAAATGATTTCAAAATTGTTTGGATTTAAGTCATAATAAACAACAATTCAAAAACCTCTATTTATAAATTCAAATTTTATAAACTATTGTATATAAATCACACAATCAAATCAAATAAAATTCCATATAGGAATAAACTAACATTTAACACCATTAAAATGTTAAGTGATTTATCAAACAAGATTTAGGATTTTGCTTAAGTTCACAAATTTTCTTAAGTCACATACTAAGTATAAAATCATACTTAAGCCCATATGATATACATATATTATTCGTACGCTATATTTGATCAGATCACTTGCTCGGATACATAGACTTCTACTTTCGAACTAGTATCGCTCACTTGACCTCCCTTAGAGTGGACTCCGACTAGGTTTCTCGATTAGAAACTTCCGTTCTCCTTGCATAGCCATAAACCATGATTGATAACTTCGGTATCATATCGAGAATCTGAATCAAATGTTCGCTGACAAGAATCAAGTAAGAAATCAATTTTTGGACTGGTGTGAATCATCTTGAAGATATGTGTTTAAATCCTAGATCAAGAACCGTGCGAATAAAATGATCTACGTATAACTTACGTACTTAGTTTAATTGGTTTCTTAAGTATACCAATCTCTTTCTAAATCACTCATTTTTCCATTTAGTATTTTCTTCAACACTAAAATTATTTTATGAATTACTTCATAAATTTTGACCTAAGTTTATAAATATTTACAAAGTCAATTCTTTATAAAACAACAAATAAAATTTTACACTATTTTATTTCCTCATATAATGCTCTTTTAGATACTAAGAGTATATACAAAACACAAATTATATTTTGTTTATTTGTTATTTACTTTTATTTTTCTTAAAATTTAATTGGAAGTCCAAACACAATATGGGTCTTTAAAACTGAGTCAACCCTTCGACCTCTATACCTGGGAGGGCCTGTTTCTTCGACTCTCAGAAATCGACACTAATACATCCTCGATGTTCACGTGCCGCAAATTCAAGTGCCAGAGAAGCGGATTATCGAGGGTAAGAAAGAAAATAAAGACAGAACATAATCTCACATATATTATTTCAAAAAAAAATTACAGCGGAAATTTAAATACATTTATTAGAGTTTAAAAATGGACAGTTATATATATCTGTCCTTACAAAGGCAGAATACAATACTACTCAAGTGTGGTGGAGACAATCTTAAGAAAAATCTTCTAACTCCAAGCTCCAAGCTCTTCCAGATTTCTTCAAACTAAACCTGACTACCAGGCTACCCAAGGAAAATTAGGGCACCTAGAGTTTAAGGAAAAAGGAAAATAAACTCCGAGTCAGTCATAGGACTGGTGTGAGAAACTCAAATACGCGGATTGGAAAGAAAATGTATCTCATAAGACCACGTCCACACATAAATACAAATAGGTTTTTACCTTATGATAACCAAAACATTTGCTACGCAAAAATCATTTGATATTATTTTTAATGACATTCCTTTGAAAACATTTGCAAGTAAACTTATTAATCTTAGTCGAAATTGTTACCATGTTAAATTCTGGCATGATATGCTCTACAAAAAAAACTCTTACAAGGGCTCGTTCGAGGAATAGGTTTCCATACAATGGAAGGTAAGGGACTACCTTTTGTATAGTACATTTGTAGAGGAATGTACTGAGGATACACAAACAATCCTCCGCATCTCGAAAGACTGGTCTATCCCTATTTGGCACTCATACATGACCAGGATAGAACCGAATATGACATCAGCCCGGTCGTAACCAACCTGTCCGGGGCCCCATAGAATACACCACAAACTCAACATATAGAGAGTAATCTAGAAAGGTGATGACCATACCCTAATGGTTGCGAACCACATAGCCTTATGGCATACCCAGTTTAAGCCATTATCGGGTGATGGGGCTTGAGGTAGCGATTACCTTTCACATATCACATTCCACTTTGAATGCCATACTGCGATTCCATAGTCACGCAACTGATTTCTACTAACGTATAACTCCTGAGCTCGTACATCTCAGAAAAGGGTGTTAAGCTAAGAGAAGTTGCCTTCTCCGCCACCTAACAGATGATACGTTCATAAAGATCAATTTATGTAACTAGAAATGCAACGTCAGACATTCGTTTAGGAACAGGACAAATCGAAGGCACTCTCCTACCACATCCTGTCGGGAGTTACCCCTATGATTAATAGCGATAAGTCCTTTCATCGAAGATTTTAAATAAAGAACTCATGCCACATAATATGATATGAGAAATTTCCCCCGAGGATCAGTGACAAGCAGCCCTACATTCCATCTTCCAAATCATATTCATATCTTTACTTCGAATACGTAAATTGGTTCGAAGTGGTTTTCGGAAAGGAATTACCCCAATTCCGACCCTGGTTCCTTTGAACCAATCATCGATAAAATTTTCTATGAATAGGGAATCATTCTTTAATTGATTAAGTTCTTTTTATCAAAATCTCTTCTGGAGATATATATTTCTAAAAGATTCTTTCTGGTATATACGGAATCATTAAACCTCTCTTATCAAATCCTTTGTTTACGTTAAACCCTTTTTAAACTGGGAATAATTCGAAATTATTTCATTTTTCAATTAGGAAAATTTTCCAAACCATTTCTTTTAAATCTTAACATAAATTTCTTAACTCAAAACTAAAAATTTTGATTGAGTAGAATCATATTATCTAGGATGTTAATCCAAACCCAGTAAATATTTAGCGAGCAGAATCTATAGAAATAATCTAATTCTACTCAATATTAATTCTTGTATTTCAAAAAGTACTATGGGCAGAATAACGGCGAAATCACCTTTTAAAATTCCACAAATAGCACGAGTTCCCTCTTCGGGCTATAACACCGAGTTCAAGAAGATTATCTCCATCAAATCCAAGTTATTTATATTTGGGAAAATCATATCTTTTCTACTTTGGAAAATTTTGATCCGAGTAAATCAAATTTACTATTCCATCCATCGGGCCAGTCCGGATAGCCAAAGAGAGCAGGAAACCGGTTTTCCAAACTTAAGCCCAGACACTACCTCTCTGACACCCATAAGGCGGTCAAGTAATTTGATTGACTCTAAATCATTTAACATTTAACCATTCCATAAATCGTTCATATCATCTTTATAATACTTTATTAATCATTTGAAAACATTCATAAAAGATTTGGAAAAGAACGGTTGCGTTTAAAACTATATTTCAAAAGTTATAGAAAAGTGCCGCGGAAAAGTGATACAGAAAGTGCTTTTAAAGCTATATTGATCAAAATGACTTTTTATCGTCTGGAAATTCATCTTTATAAATCAAATCACTTTTAAAACATTTTAAAAGATTTTTAGAATTTATTTCATATTCTTAAACAATTTTACTGGGTTCCGAACTGCAAAACCGTGATTTTTCCAAAAACCTGTTTTACTCATATTTCAAAATCTACTCTTCTAAATCTCGATTTTATTTCTTTGTTTGAAAACTATGGATATAATAGTTCGAAAATTTCTTATTTCGAAGAATTCTGAGCTATATTCCATTCTATGTACTCGTTTGGCTTTTATGGCGCGAAATCGCGAACTACCGCTACGCGACGCGTCTAATTTTGACTAAATTTTCAGTTACCTTTCAAACTTCACCAAAACACTTTCATATGTTTATAAAATATTTCAAACTCATTTTTAAACCTTTTAAAGAGGTTTAATATTCCATATACACCAATTCATTTAATAAAGGAAAGTGATTTCCTTTGTGCTTATCGACGTGTATTTCCGTGACTTGCATATATATTTAACATTCATATTTAACACTCATCATCAATAATCATATTCAAACATATATAACATCCAATATCATATAATACTATAGTTTTAGGAGTTTCTCACCTTCATTTTTCCAACGGGCTAGTCTAAAATCGGCTATAGCTCCACTATGATCGAATCAAAGTTAGTGAAATTGAGCTTGATACCCTTAGGAGGGCTCGACCTAGCCTTGTAGATGGTGGAGCTCATGGCCTTGAAGAATGGAGGAGTTGGCCATGGGTTTAGGAAGAGGAATGGAGGAGATTTGTCTTCGTTTGTCTTCTTTTGCTAAATATTTCGCCATAATTTTGTTAAGCATAGAAGCCATGAAAAGAAGCTTGAAGTGGAAAAGAAGATGATAAAAATATGTTGAAAAAATATGAGAAAGTGGATGGGAAATTATAGGAGAAAATTTGAAAAAAATATCTAATGGAAAAATTACCATTTTCCCTTGATGCATACCCCTCCCACTCCTCCTACACATGCACGGCAGCCCCTCTTAGGCTAGAGATGGGGATATTGAGGTGATGGTGTGGTGATGGTGTGGTGATGGTGTTGAAAAGTGAGTTGATGTTTGCTTTTTGGTTACTTAAGCGTTAAGTCTTAGGAAATTATTTAATTATTTTGTAATATGTATATATGTAAGTGTTCATGTACACATATATATGTTATTATGTGCATGTGACATGTATATGCATGTACATGTATGTGCACAAGAGGATAACAACATTCGATCAACTTTTGTTCGTTAAATCGTTGAAAACCAGCAAATCGACTATCAGCCATATTTTCACTTATTAATTTATATACATATATTTGTAAACAAAATTTGAAAATAAATTTCTTATCATTATTAATAAATTAAGATGATCACATTTCGTTTATAAAATCATATAAATTAATATTAAAAATTATTTACAATAATTGTTATTATACCGATAAAGCAATATCGATTTTTTTTCTTATATTTTCAAATCATTTATTTGTCTTTCAAATCAATTATCATAAATGTTTTCTTAATGCTTTATGACTATTTAAAATGAATTACTATCATTTAAAAATAATTATTTGAATAATTATAATAATTATTAAATCATTAAATCCTAATTAAAATAAATAAATCAATTATTAAATATAAGGGCATTAAAAATAATGTCAAACACACATTTTATTTTCAAAAGCAATTTGATTGATTTTATTTCATATTTTTGTTTAATTATAAGCATATGTATCTGCCCTATGCACGACGTTTTTACGAGTATAGAGCTGTTATTGATGAAATTGTTTTCGGTCATTTTATCGATTTAAATTTCGAGGAAAATATTTTTGTAAATATCTATTCAAAATAAGATTATTATTGTTCAAAATAATATTATTTCTATTATAAACCCTTTATTTAAATAATTTTAAAAATAAATATATTTTATCAAAGTGATAAATTTGCGGGTCGTTACATTACTTTAGAGTGCTATAAGGAATGATGTTCATGGGTTGGCTCAATATTACTAAATAATTTACACAACTTATCTGATTAACAAAACTATGGTTTTAATTAAATAAATTTACTAAAACCTTTCTATCCAATTTAACCCGTTTAAAACTTGAGTTAAATTATATCTTTTCTATCTAAGAATTTTAAAATTTTCATTTATCAAATTATTATTCAAAATGACTTTTATTTTAAATTGGTTTCCTTTAAAGAAACTTAAGACTAATTACCTAGATTTTTACTTCAAAACCCCCTTTTAAAATCATACTACTTATATTTCTTTATGAAATAACTTCAAACAATTTACTAACCAAAACTCACTTTAGGTTCGTTTGGATTTGAACTCATTTCGATCGCACAATGATAACGAGAATAATTTACTAAGTGCCCCTTAACGTTTGCCTAAGTAAACATCCAATCGTCACTTAGAAGATTATTCAGATTATTACAAAACCGGTCGAGATGTTTTCCCCAAATTACCCCAAAGAAAAGGCATTTCATTTAAGATTTCTCTTCCAAAATATTTATATTTTAAAAATACTTCCAGTTAATGCTACTGTTCTATATTTTTCAAAAACCTTTCAAAATTATTTCGAACAACTCCAGGATTCCAACCTTCAGTTTTCTCAACAAGTCATAGCCCCACAAATAATGGATAACTTCTTATCGGTTGCATCATATACAACTCCTAACCTATGGTTCGTTATCCTAATCTCATTTCAACCTTGAGTTTGCTCAACAAATCAAAAGAAATTATTCACTCATCCTTACCATTTTGCGATGGCCTAAGTATGGTATATATACCTTGAGTTTGCTCAATAAATACATATAGTCATCTTACCTCATCTAATCAATATATTAATAATACTACACATGACATCTCTAAATTGAGTTTGCTCAACGACTAGCGAGTATGCAAGTATTATTAATGTATAAATGGTAGAGGACAACACTTATATTAAAGATTCATAATCTTTAATATATTTAATTAAGTGATATCGACTTATGGAATAATATATTTCTTATAAAATATCACCGTGATTCAAGTGTCGGACACATCAGAAATCATGGTATACGTACTATATGCATGTAGTTATTCTTTAAGTCTATTTGGATTCTGTTCCGTTCCACCTTTAATTTATACATTCATATTATATAAGTTTCAATTATCATACAACTTTTATATTTTAACTAACTTATATAGTAATCTTATATATCACATTATATAATTAAATCTTATTTGATTAGTATTAATTAATTAACTCTTTAATTAATTATATATTATTCTAGTATAACATCTATATTAAATAACACACACATACACACACACTATAACGTGTATAGTAAATACATATATTTTATATATGTGTATTATTTATATATAATTAATTAACTTTTAATTAATTTGTTCAATTAATTAACCTTTAATTTAATTAATTTACCCTTAATTAATTAATTAATTTTAATTATTTAATTAATTAAAAAAAATTATATTAATTATATTAATTTCAAAATTTTATTATATATATATACATGTATACTTATGTTATCTTAAACACCTTTAAAATAACATAACATATACCAATATATATAATACGTGTATATATGTATTAATTAATTAACCTATTAATTAATTAATTTTATTAATCTTATTGATAAATTTTAAATTTTGAAATTAGTATTTAAATATTGTCAAACATTTTGAAAATATCTTTATCTTTTCAAAGATTTTGAAAACTTATATTGTATTACAAATTTCATAATAAACATGTTTTTATTTTAAATTTTAAATCTTTTATTTTGATTTTCAACACAATTTTGAAAATTAGCCCAAGACCCAATTTAAATTTAGCATTTTCTATTAAGGCCAACCATTGGGCTCACTTCACCTTTCAAGCCAGGCTAGTAACCAGGTAGGACATGATACTCGATTACCCAGTTCCAAATCATTGACATTACCTTTCTAGACACCGTACTAAGTGTGCAAGATTAATTAGTTAGCCCTAACATGATAAATTTAGACCGCATAAGCCATTGGGCTCTGATACCATTGTTGGAACTGGGTCAGCCCTCAATGAAAGAAATGGGTGAATTTCAATTTTATTTACCATTTTGGATCTTTACTGGGCTTATAAAATCTAAATGTATATCATATCCAATCTAATAAAATTTTGAATAAAATCTTATTTGGTTTAAATTGTTAAAATAGAGATTTAAATATAGCTTAAACTTATATGTGTTATAATGAATGTATCAAATACATTTAATTATGTGAAGTGTAAGTACAATATATAAGTGGTGTATAATGTGTATGTGATAAATGTATAAATGAATTTACAGAGGGAATTTTTTTGTTTCCCTTTCTTACCTATGCAATTAATAAATGGTATGACAATATATAAAGAGAGAGAAACCATTCATTTTTCTCCCTCTTTAATTGTAATAATTAACATATTAAATGACATTTATAACTTATCATCCAAATTTACACACGCCTTTGTTGTCCAAGTTTTTTATTAATGAAACATATGCATACATCTGTAATAATTATGGATACATACATACATACATATGTGTGTGTATAAGTGACTATCAGTTGTCTTAAATAATTTGAAATCCAAAATTAAAATTAACAAGAACGATTTCAATTAAACAAAGATCTGACAACAAAAGGTTACATTATTGTACACAATTCTCTTACAAATTTGAATTAAACTAAACATGTGTATTTCCACATGCATGATTAATATAATATAATAATTTAGATCCAAACAACATATATTTGAAAACATTGTAGCATATGATTGAAACACCCCACACCCCTTAGTATTCCCAAAAAGGGCACACCAAAGGATGTAGTGCATTATAGGTATAGCTAAAGCATCACAAAGACTAAGATTCACAAGACAATTAATTAAAATCAGCGGAAAACATTTAAGTAGTAACTCATTATTCAGAATTAAACTTCATAAAATAAATCATAAAAGCATAATATGTCTCAAAAACCAAATACTCGTGTCTTATGAAAAATACATCTCAGTCTCAAAATCAGAGTACAAAAATAATAACAATCATCCCTCTCATAAGTGCAAGTACATCAAAAGCCAAATGAAAAGAAAAATGAAAAGAAGAAGAATACATGAAAAACTCCAGGAATATATCTCCAAGCAATCTGAATCTACTGTCCTCGACCCTGCTGGCCTATGGGGAAAAAGGGGAAATAGAGGAGTGGGTCAGACAATCAGTCTGGTGAGTGAAAGTAATTACTAGCATTTCTAAGCAAGAAAAAGATAATAGACTAAGAAATAGTTCTAGCTTGAAAGGAAAATACAGAAAAGATAAAACCGGGGTGAAATACTGTTTCTGATTCTGTTTGACTGTTTGCTTTCATTATTTGATTGTTTGCACTTGTCTTAAACTGATGTGATTAGGCTGAAACCCTAATCCTATCTCAATTGTTATCTTGATTAGGCTGAAATCCTAATTCTACCCTTTGATCGGCCTATTCTATCTCTGTTGTGCCACTATGAGCTGATCCAATCTTGTTGGTCCCACAATAAAAAGACACCTCTTTAGCGCATAAGACGCAGTAGCGAATTATTTACCCTAATCGATGCTGCACGCTCGGTGTGACGCCCCACCTCTATACCCACACTAGCCAAGAACACTACGGTGTAATGCTGTCAACTAGCGCGGAGAATAAGGCTGTTGAGAAGTGACCATCCATGTAACTTCTTTGAGCGAGCACCGATATGTCAGATAGAATAGAATGAACATCGTTTAAGGAGGAAGTCCGACATACCGATACAAACCCAAAGCTATCACATAGTGGCTATAAATAATCTTCGGAAACAAACATAGAAATAAACATAACATAAATCAGTCATAGACATCCATATCACAAAGGCGGAAAAAGATATGAATATATATATAACACATGAAAGTGTACATCAGTGTAGTGGTCAGAAAGATCCACGATAATACAAAAGAATAGCAACATGTGCTATACAAAAGAATAAGTACACTACATAGAGTCTATATCTCAAAGGTGTACATCCAAAAACTACTAATCTAAGTAGTTAGCCAAAAGTCAGAATAATCCAGGAGAGAAGTCAAGCAGAAGCACCTGTAACATCTCGGCCTGACCTGAGTATTATTTATAAGAAAATAATAAATGGATCAGTCTAACTATAAATATCAGATGACATGATATAGAATAAGGGGTATGGCATAAACATATAATAACCATAATAGCATACTTCTATAAGTATGTAAATGATAATCAACTAGAGATTAATCGATATCACAAGAATCTTCTCAAAGATCCAAATCCATAAAAAGGTAACGACACACGAATTCACCAATACAAAAATTGATAAAACATATCAATGAAAATCACAAAATTTAGTGAAGCATAAAATCCAGAAATCAACACATGAAATCCAGAACAAATCCCAGAAATCAACACACGAAATCCAGAAATCACATAAAGGAGGAAGTCCGAGCACACAGACGAGAAGCTATCTCATGGAAGCTATCCATTTAATTTTTTGAACACACGAATGACCCGAAGGCCTTTGACACACGAATGGCCCGAAGACCATGGGGTGCTACCCCATATATGTGATGGTGAAACATCACAAAAGCGGGGTCTAGTCTCCCTTGCAGACAAAGAGACATCGCTCAATCGCTAGTCTAAATCACAAAAATGATCGTCATGATCATAAGGAAGTGTCGATCACACCAAGCTAGTAAATATATGAGTTTAGCTTCATGTCCCATAACCACTTGCTTAACTTAAATATTTACGAACAAACTGTAGATCTTCACTAGAAAATTGTCACAAAAAGGTTCAATCGAATAAGTTCAAGAATTAACCGACGAAGTGAACGCAAGCGTTTCATACCACTCATTTTACTAAGCCGTTTAATTAGATTTCTCATCCTAGTGAAGTAAAGGCTTGTATATTCTAGTAGATTGGAAAACGGTTTGATAAACGAGTTTGGTATTTAAAAATAGAGTTGAAAATGTTTTTTCAGATAAGATCCCCTACGAAGGGGGGGTCCAAGGGGGTGGCAACCCCCCAAGGTGGGTGTGCGGGGACAATGCCCCTGCTACGGGGTTCGACCTAGAGGTGTTCGCAAGTTAGCAGAAGCGAGCGACTTAAGGGACTCGCGACCTAACAAGGTAATAAGGTAATAAGGTCGAGCGACTTACGACCTAAGGGTCTACGACCTATGTGGCGCGACCTAAGGGATGAACGACCTAACTCGGTCGAACTAAGGAGAAGGGGTTGCGACCTAAGTGGAACAGGTCGAGCGACCTAAGAGACATGAGGTCCAGCGACCTAAGGATATAAGGTCCAACGACCTAAGTGAAGCAAGGCTTAGCGACCTAAGGAAAATAAGGTCTAACGACCTAGGGAGAAGAGACGCGTGACCTAAGGACTCGCGACCTAAAACTCGCGACCTAAAGACACGCGACCTAAAACTCGCGACCTAAAGCTCGCGACCTAAAGACACGCGACCTAAAACTCGCGACCTAAAGACACGCGACCTAAAACTCGCGACCTAAAGCTCGCGACCTAAAGCTCGCGACCTAAAGACACGCGACCTAAAACTCGTGACCTAAAGACGAACGACCTAAATATTCAAGGCAGAACGACCTAAGCAACATGTGGCCGAGTGACCTACGACCTAGGGGTGAACGACCTAAGTGGGACGAGCCAGTTCCGAGGCAGAACGACCTAACTGCAGGAAATTCACCAAAACACTAAAATTTGGAGTTTTTCGCCAATCCAATCCAAACCAAATGTAAGTACTCGTGCTAAAGTGATAGGAATACATCCCAAACAGTCCAATGACAGATATAGGCAAGATGTGAGATTAAAAATCTCACCTTTTCCACGAAATTGATGATGGAGAAGCTTAAAAGTTAAGCAAGAGCAACAACAAGCTTGAATCTATGTTCTTCACTTGAATTTGGAGTAGATGTTGGATTAGCAATGAAGACTTAAGCTAGGAATTTTAATTTCCCATTCCCTCAACCATTTTTGAAGAAGCTTGAAGTGTTTGTGAATTAATGAAGATAAGAGGGGGGTTGGGCTGAGTTAGTGTGTGTTCAGCCCAAACCAAAGTCCTAAGCCAAAAAGTGACGAAAATTTTACTATCTCCAAACATATTGAAGTTTACACTCAAAAAGATCGCAAACGTCATTTTGAATTCAATGGAAGTGGTCTCGAGTCCTAATTTGACCGTATGCAAAAAGTAGATTTTCGGACTAACATCCGACTAACGATAAAATATTTAAATAAAGTATTTAAATATAAAATCGACAAATATGCGGGTTGTTACACTCGGTCATCGCTGGTACAGACTAACTGTCGCCCCTATTTGACCCTTTATTTACCCTAATCATCATAAGCGTGCCCAGCCTCACCTAACTGTTGTGAGACTATCAGTCCTAGTCCTGAAAGGGAATACTGCCCAGCCTCACCTAACTATTGCGAGACCATCAGTCCTAGACCTAAAAGGGAATGCTGCCGGTACTGGTCCTAACAAACAATCTTATAGTTTTGCGCCCCTTGCCCAAATCCACAGATTTGAGCCTCTATCTATTGGCCACTTATTTACCCTAATCAGCATAAGCGTGTCCTAGCCTCACCTACTATTGTGAGACCATCAGGCCTAGATCTGAAAGGGAATGCTACCGGTACGGGCCCTACTTCTATGTTTGCTTATTAACTTAATTCAAGATCTAAGTTTTAAAATAAGCCTCTTATGTTATCTCTGTTATATTTGCTTATTAACTTATCCAAGATCAAAGTTTTAAAATAAGCCTCTTCTATTATTTTTGCTATATTTGCTTGTTAACTTAATCCAAAATCTAAGTTTTAAAATAAGCCTCTTCTGTTATTTCTTTCTTTCTGATTATAACCTATGTGTTATAATTGTTCTTGCAACTGTTACCCTACTATTTTCTCTTTTTAGTTATAACCACTTGTTATAATTATGCTTGCAAATATCTTAAATTTGCCTATTTCAGTCCATCTCTATTTTATTTCAGTCTTTCTTATTTTACATCTGATTTCTGTAAACTTAGTGTTTTTCTATTTTAATCCATATTAGCGAATTCTTCTCTTTTTAATTTATTCGCGTAAAAAGGGATTAAATCTCTATAAAAAGAAACTAACATTTACAGGCTAAATTCAAACTTAAACAGATGTAAATAACTGTAAATAACTGAAAATAATAGCTGAATGAAAATAGACCAAAAAGTAATTCTGAAATTTACTTAAAATATGACTGTAAATAAACTTACATAAAAACTGTCACAAAATTGTAGAAAAACTACAACTATTGAGAACCCTATTATTTTAAATTGCTTAAAAATCTAAAATAATTACAAAACACTCACCTGTGGTCCTTAGCTCTAGTCCTTGGCCTTCCCGGATCCACTTCTAAGACATAGAATATTTTTATTAAAAAGATCTTCTCCCCAGAATTTTTTTCTATTTAGGGTTAAGCCTCAGGTAATGAACCCAATTGGGAGAAAATTTGAATGAGAAAAATAGTCAGGTCTAGGGCTTATTTATAGTGTGGCTTAGGGATCTCAGGTCGTTGGATTTGAAGGTTGAATCTGGTGCAACCACGTCATAGGCTCATTAGGAACCGTCGGATGCAGCTACAGACACACAAGATTTGCCCAAAAATCAAAAATATAGTGTTCGACTAGTACCTGGACGTTTTCACGTCCAGGAAATATGGCGGGTCGACCCAACCTATAGGCGGGTCGACCCAACCTATATGAGGGTCGACCCAACCTATAGGCGGGTCAACCCAACCTATATGAGGGTCGACCCAACCTATAGGCGGGTCGACCTATGTATATTGGGGGTCGACCTAGGCCATTGTTATATTTTTTTTTCTTTTCGTTTTTGTTTGTTAAATTCTGAATTCTTGTTTCTCTCATTACTTCTCCATACTGACTTGGATTTCGACAAGTTATATATGGAAATTGATCAAAAAATCGCCACGGAACCAATGGTGCAATTCCCGTAGCTCGATTTTGAAAATTTCAGAAACTTATTTTATTATTTACTTAATTCGTTAATTAATTATTATAGCTCAAATTTTGGGTTGTTACATTCTCCCCTCTTTAACGGATTTCGTCCCCGAAATCTCCAAGGACAGAAGAATGAAATAAATATTTTCATCAAATTCTACAACCACATATTCAACCATCGCCATTGTCCTTAGCTTTCTAATGCAATTTATGATATATGCAATAGTGTAGTGTCAATATCCCTAACTAATGCAAAAGATAAGGCGGTCTACTGATTCAATCAACCTTCTTTTATGCAATCATGTCTGTGTCATGTATCCAAATGAATGTAAATTCCCTAATGATAACTGATTGTTCTATATGCATGCTACACTCATCATCCGAATGCAATAATCATATGATAATCACTCATTATGGCAACCATGGAAATAAAAATAAAAATGCAAGTGCACACACATCCATATGCATATGCTTTAGTGACCTAGTTAGGCCGATCCCTAAGAGATAATAGTGCCTAGTGTGTGTATACGCGTCCATTACCATCCACTAGCAAACACTAGCATCCATCATACATAACATGTTCTAGTAACATGTTTACATTCAGTCCTACCATCCATGGGTTAAATCCTAAGATCTACCCTCCCAAAGGATACTAAAGGAAAGAACCTATTCAAAACTAAAGATGGAAATAGGAAATTCAAGATGTACCACCGAAAAAATGCGGATAAGAGGTACGTATTTTCTCCCCAGCCTCCTACATAGCGTCCTCAATACTATCTCCCCACTGCACCTTAACCCAAGGGACTTCCTTATTCCTAAGCTTCTTGATATCATGTCCAACGATCTTGGTAGGAATGCGACGAACCGGTGCCTCTCTCTCCACTTCAACTTCCTCAAGTTGGCTAGGTTCCACTACCTCTAATGAATCATGTAAGCACTTTCTCAAGTGCGAAACATGAAAAACATCATGAACTCCCATGAGCCTCTTTGGTAGCTTTATCCGATACGCCATCTTCCCTACCCTGACTCCCGCGAGCCTCTCTGGTAGCTTTATCCGATACGCCATCTTCCCTACCCTTTCCACAACGGGGAACGGTCCTACGAATCTGGGAGCAAGTTTCCCACTTGATCCAAACCTCATTACCTTTCTTAGCGAAGACACCTTAGTAAAAACCAAATCCCCTACCTTGAACTCAATATCCCTTCTCCGCTTATCTGCATAGGATTTCTGTCTATCTTGGGCCGTCTTCATTCTTCTTCTAATCAAATCAATATTTTCTGAAGTCTCTCTAACCATGTCGGGACCAAGTAGTAACTTTTCTGTAGACTCCAACCAACACGAAGGCGACTTGCAAGGTCTTCCATAAAGAGCTTCAAAAGGAGGCATCCCAATGCTAGCCTGAAAACTATTAGCATATGCGATTCCACAAAAGGAAGGTGCTCCTCCCAAGTTCCTCCAAAATCAAGAATGTACATCCTCAACAAATCCTCGAGAACTCTATTAACTCTCTCTGTTTGGCCATCCGTTTGAGGATGATAGGCCGTACTCAATCTAAGCTGTGTCCCTAAAGCCTCTTGCAAGCTCCTCCAAAACTCGCTAGTAAAGATAGGGTCTCTGTCGCTCACTATGCTAGAGGGAACTCCATGAAATCGGACTATCTCACGAACGTATATGGATGCCAAATAAGGTGCTGTCCTTTTACTCTTTACCGGAATGAAGTGGGCGCTCTTAGTCAAACCATCTATGAAGTCCATCGAAACACTATCCCACTTCCATTCGGCTACATCCAATAGTTGAAGCAATCCACCAGGCCTCTGCTGCTCCGCCTTAACCCTTTGGCACATAAGACACTTAGCCACAAACTCTACTGCATCCTTCTTCATGCCACTCCAATAAAACACTCTCTTCATGTCCCTATACATCTTATCACCACCCGGATGAATAGTCATTCGAGAATGGTGTGCTTCTGCTAGAACTGCGCTTATCAAATCGCCAGTGCGGGGAACACAAAGTCTTCCATCTCTCCTTAGCCACCCTTTACTATCTATGGAATAACGTTGGAGATATCTAGAGACCTCTCCTCTGCTAATCCTATCTAGAATATTCTATAGCTCTGAATCTCTTGCTACCTAAGCCAATATGATATATGAGGGTAGGCTTAACCTCAAGTGTTGAAATCTTGGCAAAATCTCTGATAAACTTCCTATAATAACTAGCTAAACCTAGGAAGCTTCTAACTTCGGTAGCGTTCTTGGGGGCCTTCCAATTTTGTACTACCACTATCTTAGCAGGATCCACAGCTGAACCCTCTCTTGAGACTATATGCCCCAAGAAACGCACCTCCTTATGCCAAAAGTGACACTTCGAGAACTTTGCTTTCAACTGATGAACACGAAGTGTATGAAGAACCTCCTCAAGCTGAATAGCATGCTCTTCCATACTCTTGAAAAACACTAGAATGTCGTCCACAAATACTACAACGAACTTACTTAGGACATCTCGAAAAACACTGCTCATCAAATCTACAAAATACGCTGGAGCGTTGGTCAGCCCAAACGGCATAACCAACCACTCAAATAGTCCATTTGGTGTCCTGAATGCTGTCTTATCGATGCTATCGTCAGCGACCCTAAGCTGATGAAATCCAGTGGCTAAGTCAAGTTGAGAAAATACCGAAGAGCCAACCAACTGATCGAAAGGATCGTCTATCCTAGGAAGTGGGTAACGGTTCTTCTTCGTGAGCTTATTCAACTCTCTATAGTCTACACAAAGTCGAAGGGAACCATCTGCCTTTATAGCAAAGACGACTGGCGCTCCCCACTCAGATATGCTCCGTCTGATGAAGCCTTTCTCCAATAGCTCACCAATCTGCTCACTTAACTCTTTCCTCTCCCTAGGAGCCATATGTCTAATAGGTAATGCCACTGGCTTAACATTGTCATTTAGATAGATCCTAAAGTCGATCTCTCTCTTAGGGGGTAGTCCCCTAACCTCGTTAAAAAAAGTTTGGGAAATCTCTGACAACTGGAACTGAATATAACTCTCCTAGTGATGAATCAAGGGAATAAAGGAAGCTCAACATGACTAACCCTTGTGGGTCACAAGAAAACTTGAGAGTCTGTCTGCTACATGTCTCTAGTCTAACGACTCTCCTCTCGCAGTCCAATATTGCACCATAAGTGGATAACCAGTTCATCCCCAAAATCATCCCATATCCCGAAAATCCCAGTACATAGGCATCACAATCAAACTCTACGCCTAGTATAAAATTTTTCAATCCCTTACAAATCATGGATAAATGTGCCGATCCTCTTATGGGGTCTGAAACAACTATAGGGTCTACAACTAGAGAAATATCGAATTGCAAACAATCAACCAAGGAACTATAAATGAAAGAATGCGATGCTCCGGAGTCAAAAAGAGTCCTAATAGGAAAATCCGTAATAGAAATCAAACCTTCTACAGAGACTTTCCAACCTCGATCTGGTCCACTACTAGAAGGTGCTGCATCCAAAGCCGATAGTTGCACCGTAGATGTGTCTGCTCTCTGCCCTGTCTTCTGAGGACAAGCTCTACTAAGGTGACCAGGCTACCCACAGATGTAACACCTCCCCTTCATTATGTCCTTCTTACAGTCCTTTGTGAAATGCCCAACCAATCCACAACTATGACATTTCTTGCCTTTCTTGATCTGTCTCTTTTGAGGTCCTCCTCCTTTCTTCTTGTCCTTATCCTTCTTATTTTTTCATCACTACTTCTTAGAATTTTCTGATTTAGGAACCTCCTTAACCTCTTCTTTCTTAGAAACATTTGACATGAGAGCCATCTCCACAAGTGACTCATACGTCGCTCCCATAGGTACATGTGTCAATGCCAACCCTTGGAGGAGCCGGTTCAAACCCTTAGCAAACTTGGTGGCCTTCTTATGCGGTGTATTAACAAGCTCCATTTCGAACTGTGATTACTCATTAAACTGATTTATATACTCTTTTATCGAAAGACTCCCTTGCTTCATCCTGTGCAGTTAAAGCGCTCGGTGGATTCAATGCGGTAGAGGTGCAAAAAGTCATAGCGGGGATGTAGCGAAGATATAGCGGAATATATCTGATTACTCTAAAATAGCATATAAATCCCATACTTGTTGTTTTTACAAATACATAGATAGTAATTATGTGAAAAATTAACATTCAACTGAATTATAATTAATACAAAAATAATTTTAAATAAAAATATGTGCAAATATATTGTAAATGAACGTAAAACTGTTATATAACTTAATTTAATTTAGTAGAATATTAGAGTATTATCATTTCTAAACATATATCAAAAATTCAATGAAATTAATTAATTTCATAATTTTGTAGCGTATAAATATCATTTTTCAATCCAATTTTTTATAGAAGATATAGCGGAAATAGCGGAATATAGTGGAAATAGCGGAATATAGCGGAAATAATGGGATATAGCGGAAATAGCGAGGATTAAAGCGGAAAGGCTATATGTTAGGGATATATGGAAAAATCGTAGCGGTAGGAATCCGCTATAAGATATATCGGAGTTATAGCGGGGATATAGCGGGGCATTAACTGTACAGGCTTCATCTCTATTTTATTTTAGTTTTTCTTATTTTACATCTGATTTCTGTAAACTTAATGTTTTTCTATTTTAATCCATATTAGCAAATTCTTTTCTTTTTAATTTATTCGCGTAAAAAGTGATTAAATCTCTATAAAAAGAAACTAACATTTAAAGGCTAAATTCCAACTTAAAACAGATGTAAATAACTGTAAATAACTGAAAATAACTGAAAATAATAGCTGAATAAAAATAGACTGTAAAAAAATTCTGAAATTTACTTAAAAACTGACTGTAAATAAACTTACATAAAAATTGTCTCAAAATTGTAGAATACTACAACTATTGAGAACCCTATTATTTTAAATTGCTTAAAAATCTAAAATGATTACAAAACACTCACATGTGGTCCTTAGCTCTAGTCCTTGTCCTTCCCGGATCCACTTCTAGGGCGTAGAATATTTTTATTAAAAAGACCCCCCCCCCCAAAAAATTTCTATTTAGGGTTAAGCCTTAGGCAAAGAACCCAATTGGGAGAAAATCTGAATGAGAAACATAGCTAGGTCTAGGGTCTTATTTATAGTGTGGCTTAGGGATCTCAAGCCATTAGATTTAAAGATTGAATCTGGTGCAACCACGTCATAAGCTCACTAGGAACCGTCAGATGCAGTTACGGACACACAAGATTTGCCCAAAAGTAAAAAATATAGTGTTTGGCTCGTACCTGGACGTTTTCATGTCTAGGAAATATGGGGGGTCAACCCAACCTATAGGGGGTCGAACTATGTATATTGGGGGTCGACCTAGCCTTATTATTTTTTGTTTTCATTTTTGTTTGTTAAATTATGAATTCTTGTTTCTCTCATAACTTCTCCATACCGACTCGGATTTCGACAAGTTATATACGGAAATTGATCAAAAAATCGCCACGGACCCGATGGTGCAACTCCCGTTGCTCAATTCTGATAATTTCACAAACTTATTTTATTAATTAATTAATTCGTTAATTAATTACTATAGCTCAAATTTTGGGTTGTTATAATGGTATAAGTATATATACATTTATACAAATAAGTTTTGATTTTAAAGTTAACAAATTTCATTGAACTTTTAATTTAGGAATGAAACAATATTTTAGATTTCACACGAGACTTTAAATATAGAACACTACAAAGGATTAGAATTTGCACTAAAGTCCATTCATTAATCTTAGGTTAATGTTTTTCTATACAGGGATTGACATAATTATATTCAACTGTTTACCATATGAAATTAAAGATTACTTTCAAAATAGTAGATAATTTAATATATAAAATTCATTTGCATTTAAATATGTAATGTTATATAATTATATTAAATAAAAAAACTCATTCAAAATTAGCTTTCAAATTCACAAATTTCCAAAACGAAATAAAAGAAATTTGGACAATGTGTAAATTTATGATAAGAATTTACAGATCTAAACAATACAAAGAATACTAACAAGTTATCAAAAGTAATATGGGATTTAAAACACATCAATTTATTATGAACATACATTAAAGCGAGACAATAAACAAACATAGGTCTAAACCAAACAATACAATAAACATGTTTTTAAGACATAAGGAAGATTTTGATTTACATGTGGCAAGATGAGTAATTAAAACATGAGGAAAATTATAGAAATTCTAATTATATCAATCATATAAATACATAGGTGAATTTAAATAAGATAATTACCTTTGGATGTAGCCAATAAATCACATCTTGAACAATGAATCAAAGCTCAAGATTTAGAAATAAGCCTCCATATTTTGCAAGGATAAAGAGGGATAAACCATTTTAAATGAACAGATTTGATTTGTATTTGATTATGGAAAATTTTGAAGCCATGGAAGCTTTCATATTTTCAGCCATTAGAGAGGAAGAAGAGAACCAAAAATGCATAGAAAAAAGGATAACAAAAGCTTACGAAAAGAATGAAATCTATTATATTATATGAAAGCTAAGTTTAGCTTGTGTGCCCTTTTATTTCCATTTTTCCAAAAATCCATATCGATGCCATGTGTACATGTAATTTCATTTACTAAGAGTCTTTTCATTTCTTACCTATTATGGTTGGCCACCAAATAAAAGGCCTGCTCGGGAAGACTATCTAATTCTCCAAAAATGATCAATTGATACCCCCTAATTGTTTCCACAAGACCAACATATTTCCCTGGAGAACCGGTAAAGACTTCTGCCACGAAGAGGGGTTATGAACGTTCCATTTTTCTATCCCTTGGTTATTCTTTCATTGATATCGGGACTACACATGGAATTTTCTTAAATTTTTTTGATTTACTTAAAGAAACTGATTCTACGTTCTTCATTTGGATGGAGACTTTTTGTTCTCTCCTCTACATTTCATAGATTCATCCTACTCTTCAAGTCTACTTCAATTTTCCAATCAATCCATTTCATAACCCAACATCTACAATACATCTTCTATCTCTTTATTTTTTCCATTAATCCTTTTATTCTTACGGATTTGAATTAGGCTTTTCTGGATTATACAAATTCATACCTTCTTCCTAATCAAATCCAAATCCTAACCCTAATTCTAACTAATCACAATATTATAATGACATGGTAGATGAAGACACGAAAGCTTTGACTTACCAATGAGAAGAGATCCAAAAAATTGCCTATGCATCTGAAGTGCGGTAGAAAATGTGAAAACAATGGTGGTAATGAGGAGTGCACCGAGTATTTTTAGGAAATAAAGAATCTCGGTCACTTTCTTCCTCACCGGGAGTTCCATTGTACAAGATCTATGTTACTTTTTACGTTTATTTTGTTACTTATTATTTAGATTTTATCTTTAGCATGACATTATTGGTGATATCTTAAACTATAAAAAACTTTTACATGAATTAAGGTATGTGCATAGTTTACTATAAGAAATTTTTACATGAAATAAGATATGTGCATGTTTTCGTGAATAAGTTATGTCATAAATTAGCTTACTATTAGAAGTTAGCATTTGTTGTGTTCGGCAAAGCATGTTTGAATACAACTTCTACGTATGATGTTTTAAACTCATTTATCTATGAACAGATTTATACGATCTATTTTTGTAATTGACATTGTAGGAAAAAGTGTGCAACCTGCCTTTCAAATTAGAGTTAAGGTTTGGATGCAAGATTTGTTACTTTTTGTAAGTATGCGTCTTAAAATATATTTGCTAAATGCATTACTTTAATTGTAATAGTATGTCAACATGGAAAAGGTTCATGAATTCAAGTGGGCTTTCTCAAACTTAAAAGTGGGATATGAATATTAATATATGGAACCAACTTAGTTAGATGTATCTATGTTTCAGTCGGGAAATTTATTATCCGTTGACACAAAGCAATTACTTTAGGAACGAGCTTTTTTTTCTCCTTAAATAACCATCAATAATTCAACATTTGGACTGTACTAATAATTCTATACATGAAACTAATGACTTATCTTGCTGCATGGTAAGATTGATACCAACTGAATTGATTTAAAATTCCTATTTGTCCTCTTAATTCATTTATTATTAATGTTGATATAATCATTATGATGCATTCTCTTACTGTGTAGTCGCATGTACCGCATAATACAAGATGTAAGAAAGATCTAGTTATTCTCCTGCATTTAATTTCTCTTAACATTTTCAAAAAAAAATATTTTTGTTCTTAGTTGAATTATTTTTTAACATTAAGTTTATTTAGTGAAGTTTTCTTCTATAACATCCCGATATTTCATGTCATTCGCATCCGCACATGTCGGACTTGAATTGCTCAAAATATCATATTGTTAATTTATATTTGGCAAAACTCAGCATATATAGTAAATAAATCAATCACAGAATCACAGACACAGAGTAGTATAACAATAAGCAGCGGAAACAAAAGAATAGTAGTTCATGAAGCTACTATATATATATATATATAACAGAGTTAAAACAAGATACAACAGAAGTCTCGAATACATAGAAGTCTCAATACAATAGTCAAATACAAGATCAGAGTATATCACTGGAGTCAACTGGATAATTGGAAGCTGAATAGATATAGATGGATCTCCAAGCGAAGCTCCAACTCCAAAGGCAAGTCTCTAATGTTGTGACACTCAGTCTGACTCGAGTGTAAAGCAAACCACAAAACACTCGAGTCAGGATTAACATTCTTATATCAATAAATCCAACTCAAGTGAAATATCAACTTAAATACAAGTAACTTAAAAGGATGTTTGGGATAACCATACTCTAAGGATCCGTGGAACTATCTACTATGTGGTAGTATACGCTATTATAATAATGTTTAAAGTAAAGTAAACTATTAAAATAGCGTTAAGGCGTTACCCATATCCCCCTTAACACATTTTATAGTGCCAATAGTCTATACAGTACCGTAATACCTCCTGATCGGGAGGCTACCAGAGGATACTCCATAGGTACGACACAAAACAAACTCGTAGTGGTCTCGATATGGTAGGTGATACGGCACAACTAGGCAATGCCAGGGTAGATATACCAATTACAATTCCGGGCTGGTGGTAACGCATAGCCGCAACTACCGCCCACCTCGAGCCACACTATCAAATCAAAGGTGCGCACCAAATCAATCACAAAGTAATATGATGGCAATCGAAGAAGAGTGTCCGATCGGAGGAGCTACCTCACTTGGCCCGTCGATTGCTCCTGTTTTAGCCACCTTAAGCTAACTCACGACAGTCAGGTCAACGTATATACCTCATATAGGATCGTCGCCACCATCCTACTTCATTCTGTAATCTCCACCGCGTACACAGTTGTTAAAGTGGTTTTCGGTATTGGCAGAGAGTATTACAATAACCGATCCCGGTCTCTTTAACAACCAAACATTATTATAACACCACAGTCATTCCAAAATAGTTTATACTTCAAATCCAAAATATCATTTCCATTTCAAAACCATATCAATACGATATCATTTCACTTCAAATATATTCATTTCCAAAATCCTAGCACTTCAAAGTTATAACACTTTCGAAATTATAAAGCTTAGCATTTGTAACACTTTGGAAATCATAATACTTTGAAATTCATAACTTTTAAATCATAATTTCCCACTTGAACAATTTAGATATTAATAATAGTATGTAAAATAAATAGTTTATAAAATAAAATAGTTTATAAGTTAAAATAGTTTATATTAAAATAATTAGTATATTAAAATAGTTTATATTAGAAATTTATAAAGTAAAATTTATAAATAGTTCTAAATGTAATTTAAAATTACTTTATATAATAAAATAGCTTACTCAAATTTCACAAATCGATTCAAATCAACCCGAATTCAAAAATTCAAATTTAATTCAATCTCCATTCATCAATTTCAATTCAATTCAGTTTCTCAATAAACCTTTTCAAATTATATCGATTTCAAATACATATTTGAACCATAAAATAAACCACTTCAATTTCTATATATATCAAAGCTTTAAATATTCCACATTTCAAAACTAAGTTTGATAATTTGATATATATCTAAATTTAACTTCATTATTATTTAGTTTTGAAATATTCACTTAATCAATCCAATATCATTTAAATAAGCCTCAAATTTCAATAAACTAAATATTCCCTTTAATTTATTTAAACTTGAAATATTCACTTAATTACCTTAAATCAAAATCAAGTTATACAATCATATCTTTAAAATCTCAAATTTAATAAATCTCAAATCAAACTTATTTGATTATAATTCTTAAATAAATACAATTTCAACCAATTTCTATTTCTAGTTCCCACCTTAATTTATTAAAAATTATTATAAACTCTTTATTTGAAATAAAATTTTAAATAAATACTTAAACATATTATTAAATTAATTTACACATTAAATCTATTTATATATTTTAAAAGTAGTAAAATTATAAGTAAATTCTTAAAATTTATAATTTCAAAATTAACTTATAACAATAAAATTTTCAAAACATATAAATTTAAAAATCTAAGATTTTAAACCTTTAAAAAAATAAGTTATATATATATAATATTTTAAAAAAATATTGATTAAAAACCATATATATATCCTTTTAAAACTTTGGAAATCATAAAAATATGTATATAGAGCAACGGTGTCTGTATATAATTTTCTATCCTATGGTCAAGCGATACAGATATTTATCATTTCAATCTGCAATTTAAATATATACGAGTATATATTTTTTCAACCCAGAATCCTAAATTCAATTCAATGAAAATTGCTTGGGTTTATCATTTCAACCCATAACAATTTTCTCCTATTCTACAGATCGTTCGGGTATGTATCATTTCAACCTATAGGGAATTCTATACTAACAGGGAACTTGCAAAGTGATAACATATATGATAATAATATAATAGGCATATATCATCAATATAAATAACAGATAATGGTGTCAGATGTCACAGGTGAACAGATACAGATAATAGCATATATATAGCAATGTAAATAACTGACAGTAGCATTGTTCAATTGTCGTTTCAATTGAAATCAAATTTAATAAATATAAGAACGTTAATCGTGAGTGATTGCTCACCTTCCGAGGCTAGAGAGATTCGACAATAGAATGAGTTACAACCCAAGCACGAATTCCAAAATGAAGCAAGATTGAACGCGAATTTGACGGGCAAACTGACAAATAAGGAATCATTGAGAATGAATCAAATTAGCTTGATATAAGCTAAATAAAATATACGTTATAATTCTCTAAAACCAATTTTTTTTAAAACATATATTTAAAATAAGATATATATATATATATATATATGTTTATTTTCACATCAAAAATTTAACTTTAATATCTATAAAATAAAATCTATATATATTTGAAAAACCAAATTAACATATACTTACATATAAACTAAAGTATATTAACACATATACAAAACTTACATACAAGTTATATTTGAGAATAATATATATTACTAACCAAATATTAATATAATGTAAATATAACATACTTATTTAATAATGCGAAATAGTTATACATATTGTATATTATTCCTTCAAAAATATCAACATAATGTATCATATAAATATATTCATATATAACAGCAGCATATTATGAATCTATTCATTAAACTTAATAGTTTTATATAAACTGATATATATATATAAACTTATTATGAAACTGCCAAAGCTTCTCATATAAATTATATATATATATATATATATATGTATGTATGTATTAATATGACTTTCATTATACAACTTACATACATATTTAAAACAATGTATATATCATAAAAGTCAAAATTTTATGCAACCTGAAACATATTATATTCATATATATACTTTTCATACATATATATAACAAGGCTGAGGTAAATATATACTGCAAATATATATATATATATATATTTAAACTTACAAACTCTATAGATATATATATATATATACATATATATTTTTGAGAAAAATGTGTGATCCTCTAGTAAAAGAGGAGAGCACAAATGAGGCTATATATATAAAAACATAACAAGGTGATGCCAACATGCCTGGGAGGTGACAAAAATAAAAGAAACAATGAAATAAACAGGTACCCCTATAATAAGCTCCGGCAAAGCCACCGCCCATTACACCCCAAAATCGAGCTCTAGCAAGGCCACCGCCCGACAGTCAGGTGTTGGAGGTACCTAGAAATGTAGAATAGCATCAGAAGCTACTCTAAGAGGTCAAAGATACTGGAAGCCAGCCAAGTCAAAATAAAAATCTATGAAGCTGCTTCGGCTGATAATTCAGTAAGAAAAAAATCCACTCTGAGAACTCTGATAAAACTGGAAGTATCTCCATCCTCGATCAGCAATTCTGGAAAAAGCTATCCTGCATACCACAATATAGACACAAAACATCCTATCTAACCCAAACCTAAGACAAAACTAGGAAAAAATTAGAGTGAAACACATATATGTATATAAGTAGAATTTATATACATATACGTGTAAATAAAACATAACAAGATATAATAAAGCAAAATAATCTAGAACAAAAACTAACAGGTTTAAAGTGTAAGGGAAAAATAGCCCAAACTGAAGAAAATAAACAAAATATAACCAAAAAATAAAATAAATAAATAATACAAAAACAAAGAAAATTCTGTAGTTATCATTGTGGACCATCAATTAAAAGCAAGTTGTGAAGCACCAAGGGATCATCATTTAAAGTTGAAAAGAAACTAATACTATTATTATTAGAGACAAAAATATTATTGTGTTGTTTAAAAATATTGATATTATTACTAACTTTGTTAAGATATTCCTTAAAAAGATAGTTTTTGGCTAATTTATATTTAGGATTAGAGATCCAATTAAAGCAAAAGGACGAAATTAAAAAAATTAATTTATTGAAATGGTTTTTATTATTATTAAAAATACGTTGATTTCTTTCAAACCAAATGTACCAACAGGATATAGTGAATAAAGTATCAAGCAAGTATCGATTATCCTTATTAAACTTAAATCTAAAAGTGTTCCAATAGAAAAAACAATCAGTAATTCTAGATTGGATATTAAAGTCAAAAAATATATTAAGGGTGTTCATAAGAATAAAGTGAGTATCCATACATTCATAGTAAATATGCTTAATATCCTCCAAATGTCTATTACAAAAATAACAATTATTGTCAATATGAATATTTTTTTCTTTTTAAATATTCTATAGTGTTTAATTTTCCATGCATAATAAGCCACATATGGATTTTAGATTTAGGAAGAGCATTTGATTTCCAAATAAATTTAAAATAATTATAAGTTACACCCGAAAAATTAATAAATCTATAAAAAGAATTTGAAGAGAATTTCTTATTCTTATCCCACTCCCAACTAATAAAATCGTTATCATTATCAATGTTATAGAGATTTAATCTAACTATGAGCAAATTAAACTGCTTAAATGTAGAACCTTCTAGAATTCTGCTAAAACTAAAAATCCAAGGAGGATCATTTTCAGAAGAAAAAACTTCTGAAATAAGTGCATATTTAAAGTTACAAATATCATACAACTCTCTAAACTCAATCTTAAGAGGAATGGAAGAAATCCAACTATCGTGCCAAAAGGAGGTATTATTACCAGAGTGAACTATAATATTAATGCATAAATTAAAAATCTCATTACATTTTAAAATGGATTTCCAAAAATAAGATAGTTTACAAGAAACCGATGGGCTAATTTGATAAAGATTATTACTACCATTATAATAATATTTAGAAATAATTTCTTTCCAAGTAGCACTATCATTAATGTCTTTAAACTTCCATAACCATTTACCTAGAAGGGATAAATTCATATTACAGATATATATATATATATATATATTAACAAATATATACAAAACTTATATATATGTACTAACTGTAAATAAAGAGAAATATAAAGCTATAGAACCCATGATATAAATAATGTAATTCATAATAGGTTGACATCATATATAATATAACCAGATCATATATATAAATAAATAAGCTTAAATTTTATAACTCAGACAACTTATATATATATAAGAACATAGTACTATATAATAACAAAGCAGGCCTCATGAGAAAACGCGACTTATATATGATTAGATGTATACATACAGGAGCAGTTCACATATATTAATCTTCAAAATCAATGTTTAAAAAAATTACCTAAACTTATATATCAGACTATATACATACTATATATATCTATATAAAAGAAAAATATAATAGGAGCTTACACAGTTGAACACTGCACGTGAACATGGGAAAGGTGGAGCAGCTCGGTCGAGTTGAAGGAGGAGAGATGGTGCGGTGAAGAGGGGAACTGGTGGGGTCGGTTGCCATGAGCGAGAGGGAGGGGCGGAGGATAAGGCTGCGTTGGCTGCTGGAGGTGCTTCTCTGGCAGGCCGAGGCAAGGGAAGTGAAAAGAGGAGGTGGAGTTGTGGGCTCAGGCGGTGGAGATGGTCACGGTAGGTTGGGTAAAAGAGTGGATGCGTTTGGCTGTGAGGAAGCAAGGGGTGGTTGAGGCCGAAGTCAGGAGGGATGGAGGAAGAGTAGGTGGTCGGGGGAAGACGAGGAAGAGGTTGGCTTTGGGCTTTGGCATACGGTGGTGATGGCTTCAGATCAAAAGGTGGAGGCACGAACAAGTTCGGTTGAAAGAATTCAACAGTTTCAATAATTATACAAAAGAATGCTCTGATATATATTAATTTATTATTCTCCTTTCAATTGAAACTAGATATGAAGAAACAAACCAAATAATATAAATTTGAAGTGGGAATAGTAGGAGACTAGTGGCCATTCATTTCTCAAACGTTAGACAATTGAAAGGTCATAAACTCAAAGACCAAAATACAGAACCGATAGGGTTATCGTTTACGCGGATTCTGCCACGTACCGGACTTCAAAACACAGAATTGGATGTACCGCAGAGATCGGTACGATGAGACGATCAAAACGGTATACAGATATCAGTGGTACGATCATCCTATCAAAAGTCGATAATCAGTACCGAAAATGCTACTAAAACGCCGTAAATAAGATAAACGGAGCAATAGTAGTTCAAATTTGATGAAACAGATGATGACGTCTCACTCAGAAGATGATTTACAAAATTATTATATAAAAATATTCAGGTTTGGAAAATATTTTATCATCATCTAATATTAACTGATTTAAATTGAAATAAAATTATACAACAAAAATAAACTCTCATATTATCTTATGAAAATTTACCATTTGCTAGGTTTAAGTAGACGTATTCCAAATATTAAATTTTTTATTTCCAAATTCAATTACTTAAATATTCACAAATTTTAGTTAATTACGTTATTAAAATTGTCAAAATTTACAGGTCGTTACATCTTCGAATCTTAAATTATTATTTTTAGCATTAAATTTATCAAGTGAAACTTTCTTGAATTCAAGTACTAACAAGGTGCTAACTAATAATATTTTTTTATAAGTTCACAAGTGATAGGTGTTAGGATTTTTTCTAGGATCCCTACACAATTAGATTTTAAAAGAGGTAAGAAGTGAAGAAAAACAATGACAAATAAATTCCTCTAAACAAAGCCTTTATTAATTCACCAAATGATCCCAAGAGAAAGTCTAAAAATTAAGAAGATATCTCAATCCCCAACAGCCAATGAAATAACGTCTTTCCCACATACATCTAATGAACCCAATACATGTCTATTTATAATAGTCTTGACAAAATATCCTTTTAACAAGCTATTGAATACTTCCATATTTCTTTCTAATGTAGATAATTCATTGCCTTCTTTAAAGCAATAAAAAAGGCAATTAATTATTTTCAGAATCTATAAAATCTATAAAAGAGAGTGTATTTGAGTCATAATTCTACCTTAAATCAAATATCTCTAAAATCTACTTAAATATGAAATACTGTATCACAAAAATCTAACAGTCTCCACCTTGATACGATATTCCATAAATGCCATCCAAGCTCCACCTAGAACCTCAAACTCCACATAATCTCTAATATTACCATGGAGACAAATATCACCATTCTAAAAACCGACTAACCTCCAAACCACCTATATTTGCATGCTCCCTAATTGACCTTGCATATTATCAATAAATCAACCACAAAGGTCTCTAAGTAGACTTTGTGGTTTTCCGTTGCATGCTCCATCTTAATTCAGAGAAGTCCATTCATTCTCCACCATTCTCTCAAGCAACTTGTACACATTGTTGCTTCCCTTTTTTACATACAACACCTCCTTGTTATCCTTCCAAACCCTTGTAATTCCACCTCGAGTTGAAAAGTTGTAGTATTTTCCTTTCAATAGTCTTACTAAAATAAATTTCTTTTTAATTCTTGGAACATGTCTAACTTTCATGAATTTCACCTCTCTTCCATCATACGTCTTCGGCCTAACCGAACTTATACCCTTCACCTCAACATCTCCACCACTAGCGGACTCCACCTTACTCTCTTGCTCCTTATAATTAATGAATGCTTCCTTTTGGTGACATATATAAAAACATGCACCTGAATCAAGCACCCACTTATCTCCTTCTCTTCCATCAACGCAGAGAATGTCATTACTAATACCAAAATTCACCTCGCCATCGCTATCTTCATCAAGTTTTTCTTTCTTTCCTCTAATGCTATCATCCTTTCTTTACCCATTTTAAGCATATTGCAAAATTTTAGTTGGTGGCCAGGTTTTTTTTATAGTAATAACATATGAAATCCCTCTCCATGTTTGATCTATTTGATCGCCTTTCCATGTTTGGTCGGTTACCCCTCCTTGCAAACCTCTCCTAGGACTTCCACTTTTCTCTTTTTCCTTATCTTTTTCTTCCATTAAATTCATCCTCCACATCTCCTCATTAATAAGGCTACTAACTACCGATCCCATTGAAAAAACTCCGTCCGAATTTGAATTGTTCAACGGAACCCAAGTATTTCCCAACTCTCCGGTAATGAACTCATTGACATCAAGGCCTATGTCTCATTATCCACCTGGGAATTTATAGCCATTAATTGGGTTCACAATTGCTTGAAAATCATTGATATGCTCTCTAATTAACCCACCTTTCTTAAACTTTAGATTTACCAATCTTCTCATTAGAAGTGCCTTATTTGTTGTGGAGTTCTTCGCGTAGATTCCTTCCATTTTCATCCAAATTCCAAAAGCAGATATTTCATTAGCAACAATATGAAACACCATATTCTTCAATAAACATCGAAGCGCAGCTGCAGCGTTCCTATCCAAAGTCTCTCATTTTGCTTCAGATACATTAGTATGTTTCTCCCCTCTGTTCTGGAATGGTTGGTGAAGATCATCATTGAGATATGGAAAATCCTCCATCTTCGCCTTCCATAACCCCTAATTTCTCCCATTAACTTTTTCAACACTTATATTCTCCATAACCAAAATTCACTTCAAAAAATTTATATAGTAGGCCGATGCCAACCATTAGGATTTTCCTAGGATCCCTACACATTTTAGAAGAGATAAGAAGTGAAAAAGAACAATGACAAACAAATTCCTCCAAACAAAACTTTTATTAATTCACCAAATGATTACAAGAGAAAGTCTAGAAACTGAGAAGATATCTTAATCCCCAAAAGCTAAAAGAAATAACCTTTTTCACACCTACATCCAATGAATCATATACATGCCTATTTATAATAGTCTTGAGAAAAATATCCTTTTAAAGAAGCTATTGAATACTTCTATAGATCTTTCCCATGTAGACAATTCATTTCCTTCTTTAAAGCAATAAAAGAGGCAATTAATCATCTTCAAAATCCACAAAATTCCATAAAAGAGGCAGTGTATTTGATTCATAATTCTACTTTAAATCAAATATCTTCAAAATCTACTTAAATATGGAATATTGTATCACCAAAATCTAATAATAGAGTGTCTATATTGACACATTTTCCATCAGTTTACCTCTAAATCTAAAATATATTCAATGTCATTTTATTTTGTATTGCATATTGACTATGGACTTGTTATTGCATTTGGACCTCCTTATTTATATATATTTATTTTCATTGGAAAATTGTTTTTTCTATATATTATATGGTTCAAATTAAATCAACATAGGCGAAAACACAAAGTTGCACATATACAATCAAGTTGCGTCTGTTGATAATTTTCTGATATTTATAGTTTTTAATCATTTGATGCATAAGTCATTATTTGCTATTATGATTTCATAACCAAGGATGTGTTTCAATTTAGGGTTTCACCTGTGTCATTCAAACATGTTAGCTTTGCTTGGTATTAGGATTTAACATGAAAATAATAATGTTGGTTTAACAATTTTGATTCGAATGTTTTTTCTCCTTACAAAAATTATTGAATGGAAAAAATGTTATTCCTCGATATTAGATATCTATTAAGAAATATTACCACTTTTTAGTAACAAGTCTAGATGATTTTGAGGTTGATACTTAACTCATGGTTGCTACACTTCACCGGTTTCTAATATCAAAGAAATAGAAAAAAGACTGCCATTTATGCTTTTGAATATAAAACGGATTCCATATACAAGGATTTGATAAATTATTAAAATATTATTGATGATATAATATAAAATACACTCGAGTTTACGTATATTTAAAAAAATTATTGCTTTTAATGGCGTCATCCATAAGTCAAATTTTTTCTGTTGTTTTTCTTATCAGTAAGGGATTCTTTATCTTGAGTTAGCAAGACATGATCTTAGCATGCTAATATTTTCCATTGGAGATTGCTAGGATAGAATATTTCATTCTTCGTGGTTTTTAAAAAGTAATGGAAAATCATATATTGTTCTCCAGAGATAAATTGTTAATTTGTATTTGAATTTGTTGTTACTTGAAATCTTGATTTAATACAGTTAATTTAATACAGTTAATTTAATGGTGTCATCTAAAAATCAAAATTCATTAAGATTATTGTTATTAGGTAGAAACTCTGACTCTTAAGTTTGAAAGTCATTTTCGGTGAATTTTTAGGGCTTATGTTTTCATCATTCTTACTTCGTGTCTTATATTATATGATGATACTGTGCTAATTATGGTGCTTATTGTTTTGGTTTTCTATTAAGGAAGTTTATATCTAAGAATCAATTATGATGCATATGGAACATACTTTATATAATAGTAACTTTTTTGGGAAATATACTATTAAATGTGAACAGCTGTAGTTGTGCATAATTGTAATGGTGATTCATTAATTTTCACCTTTTGGCATAGTTTTACTAAATTTTTTTCATCAAAATTTTGTTATTTGTTGAATCCAATTTTGTTATTTACTCTATGAAATAATTAATGAAATACTTTAATAAATTTATCTTAGCTTTGTCTAATATATTATAACAAATTAGTTCTCAATGTAAATCTAATATTAGTTATGTAGTATGATTTGTTTGTAGCCTTTCACTAACAAGGAAAAAATGGTACTATCATGTTCCACACCACAAGGTATGATGTGGTTGAAGCCTTGAAATGATATTACCTCATCAATCTTCAAGTTCATGGAAATAAGATTTGAGAAAATGAAAACTGAATTCTCTTTATTGCAGTTTTTTTGATATTAATTTCATAATACAAAATGCAGTCTGCCTTTCTTATTTATACATGAATAAAAGGTAAAAGAGGGAATGGGTCTAAAATGAAAGCCTAGCCCAAACGAAAAGAAGAAAAGAATAAAGAAAAACGGTCCGCATGTTTTATACAGAAGTCTTAATACCCCGCCTCAAATAAAGCTAGGGTTTCTCAGCAGCCTTCATGTCTTCTCAGCAGCCTTCATGTCTTCCTCTTCATTACTCTCATCGTCCCCATTAACAATGCATAAGAAATCTCTGAATCTAGCGAAGCTCTTGTTGGATAAAGCCTTGGTCAAAACGTCTGTCTTTTGAAACAGGGATGGCACGTGATTGACTTGAAGCTTTCCAGCTTCGGTTCTCTCACGAACAAAATGAAGGTCCACTTCCACGTGTTTAGTCCTCGAGTGTTGAACTGGGTTCATCGAGAGGGATATAGTGCTCATATTATCGCACCAGACTGTGGGAATCTTAGCTGATCGAAGCCCTAATTCTGAAATTAGGCTTTCCGTCTACATAATCTCTGTTGTGACGCTGGCTAAGGCCCTATACACTGCCTCCGTACTCGATCTGGAGATTGTGGGTTTCTTTTTGGTACACCAAGATACAGGGTTGGATCCAAGATAAACACAGTGCCCTGTGGTAGACTTGCGATCATCTAAATCACTTGCCCAGTCAGCATCGCTGTAAGCCTATATCGTAATTTCTTTACTTGATTTCAAAAGCAACCCGAAATTGATTGTGCCCCTTAAATATCTCAATATACGTTTAACGGTTTTCCAGTGAGTGTCCAAGGGTCTTTGCATGTGTTGGCATACTTTATTTACACTATAGCAGATTTTTGGTCGTGTGATAGTAACATATTGCAGTGCACCGACAATACTTCTATATTGCTTAACATTATCTATAGCCTCACCTATATGTTTGGATAGATGTAAATTGCTTGTCATAGGGGTAGCAAGTGGTTTTGCCTTGTCCATGTTTGCCCCGATTAGGATTTCAGATATGTATTTCTTTTGAGATAGAAATAAACTTGAATCAGATTTTCTTTGAACATGTATCCCCATGAATTGGTTGATTTCTCCTAAGTCTTTAATCGCAAAATGTTTATCTAGGAGAATGACAACTTGATTTATCTCTTCCATGTCATCACTAGTAATAAGAATATCATCTACATAAACTAATATGTAGATGATATTTTGACCTCTCTTTCTGGTGTATAGTGAGTTATCTGACTTGGTTGCATTAAAACCCATGTTGCCTAGAGTAACTTTTAGTTTCTCATACCATGCCCTTGAGGCCTGTTTTAAACCATAGATAGCCTTGTGTAACTTGCATACATATGTGTTATGTGCTTCAGAACAGTATCCTATTGGCTGCTGCATGTACACATCCTCCTGAAGTTCACCATTTAAAAAGGCATTATGCACATCTAGTTGCTTGATTCTCCAATGCTTGTGTAATGCAACTGTCATGATTATCCTTATAGTAGCTGGTTTGATGACTGGTGACAATGTTTCCTTAAAATCAAAACCAAATTGTTGTTTGTACCCCTTTGCAACTAATCTGGCCTTATATTTAGCTATACTGCCATCAGTGTTCCTCTTGATTTTATATGTCCATTTGCTTCCCACAATTTTTTTGTGCTTTGGTGGTGTGACCAAACTCCATGTTTTGTTTTTAATTAAAGCCTCATATTCTTCATCCATAGCCCTTCTCCATTTTTCATCTTTTACTGCTTGGTTATAATTAGTTGGTTCAACTTCATTGAGTACAGCAGCATATATTTTGGGTTTAAAAATCCCACTTTTAGACCTTGTGACCATAGGATGTTCAGCTCTTGGTTGTGGTTGACCCACATCTTCACTGTGACTGTCAGTGTTTTCAGTTGTTGAATGCCCACTATGATCACCAGTTGTTTTTGTTGTTGAGTAATCACTTTCATTATGTTCCTGCCCTGTCTGCTGTTCCTGGTTGATGTGAGTGCTATGATGAATATTGTTTGAATCTGATTTGTATGAACTGTAACCAGTTTTTGTGCTAGTGATAGATGTTTCTCCGTGTTGATGATTACTGCCACCATCTTGAATTTCACTTGCCAGTTCAGTTAATTCTGGATTCATTGGTACATAGACTGCTTTGCTACTTGTTTGTTGTTTTTCCTTTACTCTATCTGCAAATGGAAAAACATTTTCATTAAAAACAACATGCCTTGAAATGTATATTCTCCCATCTTTATCTAAGCATTTGTACCCCTTCTGATTATATGCATAACCTAGAAAGGTACAAGCACTTGATCTCAAGCTTAATTTATGCTTATTATATGACCTGAGATAAGGAAAACACAGACAACCAAACATTTCATGTGATTATAATCGGTTTAACACTATGCAATTTCTCATAGGGAGATTGTTTATTCAGCAATCTCGTGGGTACCCTATTTATGAGATACACTGCAGTAGCAAATGCTTCTTTCCAATATCTCATAGGTAGTGACCCTTGAGATAAAAGAGTTAACCCTGTTTCAACTATATGACTGTGTTTCCTTTCAACCAAGCCATTTTGTTCTGATGTGTGTGGGCAGGTGGTCCTATGTATTATCCCTTTACTATCAAAAAATGCTTTTAAGGCCTTGAACTCACCACCACCATCAGTTTGCATAATTTTAATTTTGCTGCCATGTTGATTTTCAGCATAAATGATGAAATGTTTAATTGCATTACATGTGTCTGACTTGTTTTTAAGAAAATATATCCATGTAAATCTAGTACAAGCATCGACAAGTGAGAGATAGTACCTGTCCCCTTGTGTTGATGATAGGGGGGCTGGACCCCAAAGATCTGCTGCCACTAATTTCAGTGGCTCATGATATACAGTTTCTGATTTATTAAAAGTTAACTTGTGACTTTTTCCTTTTTGACAATGTGAGCATATAAAAGGAACAGAAAAATTTCTAAAAGCAATATTACTTTCATTCAGAATCTGTTTTACAATATCAATCTTGGAGTGACCAAGTTTACAATGCCACAAACTAAGAATATTATTCCCTTTTTCAACATTGAAGTTAACTGGGTTAGAATAAGTTGCCCTATTAGTAGGTTTTCTTGTGCCCATGTTGCTGAACTTGTAAAGACCTTTTTCCAATTCACCCTGTAGTAATATACTTTTATTTAGTAAGTCCCTAACAAGACAAAATTTTGGGTGAAACTCAAAGTACACATTGTTGTCCTTGGCAAATTTAGAAACACTTATTAAATTCTTTTTGATCCTAGGGACACTCAATAAGTTATTCAAAAAGAGAGTCCTACCACCGTTAACACTACCAGTTCCAAGATGTGATATTTTTATGGCTTCACCATCACCCATAAGAACAGAATGCGTACCTTTGTATTTCTTGTTTCCTAAATTGAGATTCTGAAGGTTGTTAGTGATATGGTTTGTTGCACCTGAATCTGGGAACCAATCATCTATGCTTGCATCATCATTCTTGTCTGCATCTTCATTTGTATCATCTGTGTTGGTTCGCTTTGCTGGTTCACTTGAGCCATGTTTGCATTGTATGGCTTTTGGCTTGATTGTCCTTGCTGTCCTGAATTGTATTCAGAGTTAAATCTGAAATAACATTTATTGGCCATGTGTCCTGTTTTCTCACAAATTTGACACTTTACTCTGCTGTAATTGTTGAACCTTCCTCTGCCTCTGCCTCTTTGAGACTGACCTCCTCGTTGAACTTGATGGCCAGGGTTATTAGAGTTGTTGGGTGTCTTTGATTGATTCTTGTTTCTTGTATTTGCTGCAAAGTTAATGTTGACATCACCTTGTATAGATTTTCTTTGCTCTATTCTTCCCTCATGAGCAAGCAGGGCAGCATGTACATACTGCAGATTTGGTAGCACAGGTTGTGTGGCTATGAATGTAACAAGTGATTCATATTCATCATCCAAACCGCTAGTGAGAGTGAGTATCTGATCACTTTCTGCAACCTTATGTCCCACATCACTAAGTCTGTCACATAAATTCTTGATCTTGGTGATGTATTCTCTCATGGGCATGTCCCCTTTTCTAGCATTTTGAAGTTCTCTTTTGTAATGCATAATTCGAGCAGATGACTGAAAACTAAAAATCTGGTCTATAGTGGACCAGATCTCATATGATGTATTGCACCCAACAATTTGAGACAAAAGGTTGGCACTTATAGATGATATTAGCCATGATGCAAGTAAGTTGTCTTGTTTCTGATGTTGAATGTAATCTGGGTTACTAACAGGGTTTTTATCTTTGTCTAAAATGATTGCAGGAGGCACACCTTTTGTCCCTTGCACAAATTCTTAAAGGCCATAACCTTTTAATGCTGTCTCAACTTGATATTTCCACAAGATGAAGTTGTCTTCATCGAAAGGATGACATGGCTCTTGGGCTTAACGAGAGCAGGGATGCTTGTGGTGCCATTGTCCTCACCTCTCGAGGTCACAGATGCCGATTCTTCACCATTATCTGCTATCTTTGGTCAGATTCTTAAATCTGAATGACTTTGTCGAAGCATGAATGATCGAAAAAAGGAAAACACAGAGTTTCTTGGAGTGGTAGACAATAGTTTGCTGCCAAGAAACTGGTTGGAATCAAGAAAATGGTGGGTGTGTATTATATCAATAAAATTGATATAATACACATGCCCAGCTGATCGAAAACGAGTCTGAAACTCAGAGAAAAAATGAAAAACTCTTGTTGTTACCGGTTGGAGATGAAGAGGTATCTCTGATCCAAACCTTGGTGGCACAAGAGTTGTGATGAGCACAGATGCTCTTGATCAAGAACGGTATAAAGACTCCAATGATGATATCTTTTCTGAGGAGCCACACAAAACACCCTTTCAATCTTCAAAATATGGTGAAGGGGTTGTAATGATGGATAAAATGCCTTTCGGCTGTAAGCTCCGATACCAAAATAAGATTTGAGAAAATGAAAACTGAATTCTCTTTATTGTAGTTTTTCTGATATTAATTTCATAATACAAAATGCAAGTCTGCCTTTCTTATTTATACAGGAATAAAAGACAAAAGAGGGAATGGGTCTAAAACGAAAGCCTAGCCCAAATGAAAAGAAGAAAAGAATAAAGAAAAACGGTCCGCATGTTTTATGCAGCAGTCTTGATACATGGAAGATGCAGGTAAGTTTTTATTAATATGTTTAATAATATTACCGTAGTGAGGAATATAAGATTAAGATGAAAGTTTTATGAATACTAGTTTACAACTTTTTTCTTCACATATGTCAATACAAATTGAAAAATACTATAAAAATTAGTCATGGAAAACAAGCTTTTATGAAAATAAACTCTTATTTTATTGAAAGATTTTGATTGTATTCCAAAGTTTTCGTTCTAAACTGAATCTATAGTAAATGTCAGTGAATCCAAAGAAGCATTCCAAAATTATAAGTAACCAAATTTGTTAGCGAACTGCTACTATGGTACCTTGGATTTGTAATTTGACACACACGTGATGTTGGTTTATATTCTTTTATACGATTTATTATCGTAGGTGTAATAGATGTGGAAATGGTTAATAGTAACATATCACTTTGCCTGCTTTTAAGATAGTGGATTGTTTTGACATTGTGGATCCACGGTCAAAGAATAATTATGTGAAGAGTAAAATGCTTTTAATGATTAAAGTGGCTACTACAATTGTTTTGCTATCCTATTTCCTACCGTTCCCAGAAGGTCCAGGTAATCGATGTTAATTCTTGAGTATTTGTTTACATATAGTTCTAAGTTAATAATTTATATTGTGTTATTTCTAACGTTTGCATATTATGTGTTTGTACTTTGGATAGTCAGCGTAGTATTTCTGACCTTTTGAAAGGCACGAAAATTTAGGTAGACTGGAAAAGTAGTTGCTCTGAAAGATTTTGAATCTAAATGATTTTATTAACAACTGATTACAAGAGTCTTAACATACAAAAGATGATACAGGTTGCAGTATTTATATAAACAAGTTGTAGTGGGCTTTGGCCCGTTATCCTGGTTTGAGCTGAGAGATAATCTAGACCGTTGAAATGAGTGGTCTTGATTATAAGAAGATAGTTGATGTGGATACAAAGGAAACACAACCCGGTTATCATAATATCTTTAACTCCCCCTTTCAATTGCGGCTAGGGTTTCCTTGATTCCTCATTCGTCTGCTCTTTAGCAATGTCTTCGATGCAGAGTTTGCTCTTTAGATCCTCAAAATATTTGCGCGATAGAGCTTTTGTAAATATGTCAGCTATTTGACATGAGGCAGGAAGATGGTTAACTTCGAGTTTTCCTCTTGCAATCTGTTCTCTGACGAAGTACAGATCAATCTCGATGTGCTTCGTTCGAGCATGTAATACAGGATTGGCTGAGAGAGCGACAGTGCTGGAGTTGTCACACCAAATAATTGTCTTGCGCGATAGCTTGATCCCTAATTCCTTAATTAGGGCTTCAGTCCAAATTACTTCAGCGGTGGCTGAAGCTACGCTTCTGTACTCTGATTCAGTGCTGGAACGAGAGATGGTTGGCTGCTTTTTGGCACACCATGAAACAGGATTTCCACCAAAGAAGATGCAGTGCCCGGTTGTAGATCTTCGATCATCACAATCTGAGGCCCAATCTGCATCAGCGAATCCTTGAATAGATAAGTTTTTGCTTTTGTTTAGCTTGATGCCTTGATTTAAAGTGCCTTTGAGATATCTGAGTATTCGTTTCACTGCTTTCCAGTGTAAGTCCAGTGGTCTCTGCATGAATTGACAAACTTTGTTTACAGCAAAGGATATATCTGGTCTAGTTACAGTTACGTATTGTAAAGCACCTACTATTCTTCTATATTGCTTAATGTTATCAATTTGTTCTCCCTTATATTTAGATAAATGTAAGTTGCTTGTCATTGGTGTAGGCATAGGTTTAGCTTCATGCATTTTTGCTCTACTCAATATTTCAGAGATATATTTTTGCTGACTTAAGACAATTCCTTTGTCAGTAGTAGTAATTACTTCTATACCTAAGAAGTAATGTAATTTGCCTAAGTCTTTAATAGAGAAGGTTTTATCTAACATATTGACAATATATCTTATTTCTTCTTTGTCATTGCCTGTAACTATAAAATCATCAACATATACAAGAATGTAAGTGATATACCTTTCATTAATCTTTGTGTAAATAGAGTTGTCAGATTTGCATACCTGATATCCCATAGAGATTAATGTAGCTTTTAATTTTTCATACCATACCCTGGGAGCCTGCTTGAGACCATAAAGAGCTTTATGAAGCTTGCAAACAAAATTCTTTTTGTCATTTTGAATGTACCCTTGGGGTTGCTGCATATAAACTTCCTCCTGTAATTCTCCATTTAGGAAAGCATTATTTACATCAAGTTGCCTTATATCCCATTCATAGTATAAGGCTATAGTTAGAATAATTCTGATAGTAGCCGGTTTGACTACTGGTGAAAAGGTTTCGGAAAAATCGAATCCATATTGTTGAGAGTATCCTTTGGCTACAAGCCTAGCTTTGTATTTGATTCTGTTGCCATCTGGTAGTGTTTTTAGCTTGTAAGTCCATCTGCTACCTATTATGTTTTTATTTGCTGGTGCTGGAACTAAGCTCCATGTTTTGTTTTTGATTAATGCACTGTACTCTTCATCCATGGCTTCTTTCCATTTGTTGCTACTAGCTGCTTCATCATAATTGGTTGGTTCCATGTGATTTATATTGGCAGTGTATATTTTTGGTTTGAATATCCCATGTTTTGATCTGGTAATCATAGGATGTCCCTCTTGTGCAAGTGTTGTGGCACTGCTATCTGGAGGAGAGCTGTTCACTTGACTGATGTTCTGGTCTTCAGATTCATATTCATCAGACTCATTATTATATGAGTTTGCATCATTATTCTGACCTGGCTCTTCAGTGGGCACAGTGTGTTGGAGATTTGATGCAGGATCCTCACTATTTTCAGTACTCTTGAATTTCTCTTTCCCATACAGGTATGGGTGGTAAGAATTTCTTGGCACTGTAAATCTTTTGGGTAGTTTTCATGTCTTTGCTAGTGAAGGGAAATACACATTCATTGAATGCAACATGTCTTGACACAATAATTTTCCCTTCACTTGTAAGACATTTATATCCTTTTTGAGTAGTGGCATATCCAAGGAAAGTACAGGGTAAGGATCTAAAGCTTAACTTATGTTGATTATATGGTCTAGTGCATGGATAGCATAAGCATCCAAAAGTTTTGAGGAATGAATAATCTGGTTTAGAACTAAACAATATTTCTAATGGTGTTTTGTTCCTCAAAACTCTTGTAGGCATTCTATTTATAAGAAACACAGCAGTTGTAAATGCATCTGGCCAGAATTTTAAAGGCATTGATGCATGTGCAAGTAGTGTTAGACCAGTGTCAACTATGTGCCTGTGTTTTCTTTCAACAATGCCATTTTGCTCAGATGTGTGTGGACAGGTAATTCTATGACTTATACCTTTTTCAGAAAAGAATTCTTTTAGAGTTTTAAATTCAGATCCACCATCTGTTTGTATAGTTTTAAGTTTCTGATTTGTTAGATTTTCCACTTGCCTTACAAAATGAATTACTGCATTCTTTGCTTCAGATTTTGACTTGAGTAATAGAATCCAAGTATATCTAGAGAAAGAATCAACAAAAGAGATGTAGTAATTCATTCCATAATCAGAGTTAATGGGTGTAGGTCCCCATAGATCAACTGCAACCATTTCTAAGGGTTTATTGTATCTTGTTAAAGAGTTACTAAATGGTACTTTGTGACTTTTTCCTAACTGACATGCTTGACACACATAAGGTAAAGATATATCTTTATATTTAATATTGCTGTCTTTCAAAATATTTTTAACAATAGCTATACTGGGATGACCCAGTTTACAGTGCCAAGTATCAAGAATTTTGTTGGATTCTATTGTTTCACCAATCTTTGAATGATTACACCATTTACTCTTCTGCCTTGATTCACTATTTTGCATTAGACTGAAACTATATAACCCATTGTGCATTTTACCCTGTAAAAGAACATCCTTACTTAGTAAATCTCTGACTAGACAGAATTTTGGATAAAATTCAAAGTATACTTGATTGTCATTAGCAAACTGAGAAACACTTATTAGATTCTTTTTAATTTGAGGAACTCTAAGAAGATGATTTAAGTGTAATTCTCTTTTGCTATTGAGTTTGGCTTTGCCAGTGTGTGTGATTTTTAATGAACTACCATTACCAACGTAAATGGATTGCGTACCTTTGTATTCTTTGTTCCCAAGATTGAGATTCTCCAAGTTGTTTGTCACATGATTGGTCGCTCCAGAGTCTGGATACCAGTCTTCATGTAATATATCATCATTTTTGATTTGACTGTCTGACTCATTTTGATTCTTTGAGTGGGTTACTTGATTTCTTGCTTCTGTTTGAGTAAGATTAACATTTGGATTGTGATTCCTTTGATTGTTGTTTGGTTGCTGGGCTAGGACAAAATTCTGATCGAATCTGAAGTAGCATTTTGAGGCAATATGTCCCAGTTTTTCACAAATTTGACATTTAATTCTGTTATTGCCAGACCATCTTCCTCTGCCTCTGCCTCTGGTATTTTGACCACTCCTTTGGCCTGTTTGGTTTCTGTCTTGTCCTTTTCCTTTGAAATTGGTTGTGTAGTTTACTGAGTAATCTGTGTTGGTGGCTTTCTTTTGTTCAATTCTGCCTTCTTGAGATAGGAGAGTAGAGTGAACATATTGCATATCTGGCAGGGTTCTTTGTGATGATATGACTGTGACTAAAGCTTCATAGTTTTCATCTAGACCATTTAAAATGGTTAGCACTTGTTCAGATTCAGAGACTCTGTGTCCAGCAGAGGCAAGTTTATCACAATAATTCTTTGCTTTGGTAAGATATTCTTGCATTGTCATATTTTCTTTCCTTAGGTTTTGAAACTGTTTTCTGTAGTGCATAATTCTTGCAGCTGTTTGAGAGTTAAAAATTCGTTCAATAGCTTCCCATATATCACTTGATGATTTACAGCCAACTATCTGGGATAGAATATTCACACTCACAGATGACATTATCCAAGAAGCAAGAAGACTATCTTGTTTTAGATAGTTTGAGTATTCAATGTTAGATATCATATTATCTTTATCATCTTTGACCATTTTTGGTGGAATGATTAACATACCATTGATATATTCATCTAGACCATAACCTCTGATGGCTGTTTCAATCTGATATTTCCATAGTAAATAGTTGTCTTCATCTAGTTGCACTGCTAAGTGTCCCTTTGGTTTGATGATTTGCAGATTCTGACTGCTGCTGATGTTTCTGGTGGTTGGAGAGGTGGTTCCTGAGTTTTCTTCATTTCCGGCCATGTTTTCAATGATTGGTGAGGCAGTTGAATGAGAACTGCAGCCAAGAATTGATACTTCTGTTGCAAGAAAGAACTGATGGTTTGTGTTGTTTATCAAGAATTGATTTCTTGATAAATTTCACACTGCAGTAGAGATACAATTTTACTCGATGATGTTTACAACAACTGAGAGTTCTGCAGCCTAACTTTTCTTGAGTTTTAGGCGAGGCAGAAGAACAGAAATGATTACTGGATCGAGAGAGGGGTATAATCTCCAATGATGAAAATTTTCTGAGGAGATTTTCAGAGTATACTCTGTTTGCCGTTGGGCATTAGTGATTGCTCTGATACCATGAAAGATTTTGAATCTAAATGATTTTATTAACAACTGATTACAAGAGTCTTAACATACAAAAGATGATACAGGTTGCAGTATTTATATAAACAAGTTGTAGTGGGCTTTGGCCCGTTATCCTGGTTTGAGCTGAGAGATAATCTAGACCGTTGAGATGAGTGGTCTTGATTATAAGAAGATAGTTGATGTGGATACAAAGGAAACACAACCCGGTTATCATAATATCTTTAACTTGCTCAATATCCTTGATATACTACTTTTGTTATATCAGGTGCCAAACAACATTTTGCATGAACTCGTAATTCCAAAGCAACCACTAATTCATGTTCTATTAACTAATATAAAAATGCAGACGCACCACTAATTCAGGTTTTACATTATTAACTATTAACAGTCAAGTTCAATGTCTTTTTTTCTTCTTCTTTTCCCTCTTATATTTATCTTTATTTTCCTTATGCATGATATATTGTTGCAACCAATGTAATCAGTCATAATATCTTCATCGTATTATTGATTATCTACACTCAATATAAGAACTGGATGGTATTTATGCAAGAAAACACCAAACTGTTTTATCATCAAAATTGGTAAAAAAGCCAAAATCAATTGTTATAGATCGAATATGTGAGTGAAACCTCCTTTTCAGTATCAGCAAATGTGAAAATTTTCTTTTAATACTATTCAATTTTCATTGACATGGGAATGAAAACCAATTGGTTTACACTAAACAAACTTTTGTCCACTCAAAATACTCAAGTTGTTATTTTGAAGGCTAATTCATGACTCACTAATGTAAAATAGTTTGTCCAAGCTATAGTTACTGCTTTTTTGTAATCTACCTTTGTATATCCCTTTTATATTTTTGGGGTTTAAATGATTATGCTAGTGGTTTATTTTACAGCAAAGTGTATATTTTTAAAAAAAAGTAAATGAGGTTGACTAGACCCTTACTAATTTTATATAACTGACAAAATCAAATATTAAAGCAATAAATATAAGGCCAAAGCTATTATAGGTTAATTGAAAACTTTAAATGTTTTTATTTTGGTTGCTCATTGGTATCATTGATGATTTCATGTTGAGATTCAACAAGAAATAAATATTCTAACATACCCAATAATCAATTAATTAACTATAATTGGATTCTCAAATTGATGTTAATTAATCTTCTAACTAACATTAAAGGGAATTGATTCAAGAAATAATATGTCTTTAATGCTCTAATTTAATTTTGAATAAATTATAACATTAAATTCATACTATAAACAGTTCTTTGATTAATTTAAATTCTATTCCGCTCAGCCGGTCCATATGAAATTAAATATAAATTTATTACCACGATGTTTACTCTTATGTTCATATGTTGAAATTATGTAGATGCTGAAAGATTTTCAAACAATAAAGTCATCATAGGTTTTGATAATTATTTACAAGATTTGAGAATTATTTGTGCTAGAGATGTTTCTTTCTTTAAATGCACCAATTCCAAATACGATGGCCCATCGTATTTTAGACTATCATAATTTAAACTGTTACATGAATTTGTTAGAGAATATGCGTAAGTTAGTTAATTTAAAATTTTGATAATATTAATATTTTTTAGTGTAGTTGATAGTTGATAATATATCGTAGTGACATGTCTTAAATTTTACATTCCAAAATTAGGAATAATTATGAAACTCACTAGAATTATTTTTGTATAGAGTTAAACAATAAACATGGTTAGAAACCGATTGTTATAATAATGCACATATAAAATATTCTTTCAATATTTCAGTTCATATATTATATAGGCAACTGTATATATAAAAATGAAATTGCTCACATGTTTATTAATACAATTTCAGATATGCTTACGTATTGTTAATGTTTATATGCAATATGAATTCAAATAGTAAAAATTATATCAAATATTATCACATATGCAATAGATAAATGTTATTAATATGCAATTTAACCAATTAATTATGACCGATAACATTTAATATGAAATTAAATTAATTAAAACACCAATTACGATTAATTCTCTTTGATTGAGAATAAATTTGATGAAAAAAATCAGTTGCATATTGGTTCAACTTAATGCAAATCAATTGGGGATTCAATTTGTAATCAATTAATTTATCTTAATTATTTTTATTATCGATAACTTTTCAGAAGCAGTATAAGTTGTAATTCCACTGAAGAACATATACTGAGAATTAATTTATAATCTTAGCAAATGCTTCTTTAACACAAAGAAATAGTAAAGTACAACTTACTATTTAGTCTTAACCAATACTTTTCTTTCCTTTCACAAATTTGGCAAAAGAATAAAAACAAAATAAATGAGAAAAAATATTTATAGATCAATTTTTTTCATCATGAAACAAATTATTATTTAAGTAATATTTTATTATACTTTAAAAGTTAACATTATATTTTATATATTTGTTAACATATCTTATCAATAATAAAACATGATTATAATATTCTTCTTACATGTATAAATGGATTGGGTTATAAGTACAACATTGTGCTGATGTTGGAAGTGCAAATAAAAAATATCACAAGCATTTGTACTGATGTTGAATTGAAACTCCAAACAATATCCATGTCTAATGTCCAAATAAATATTTATAGAAAACTCAATGACACTATAGGAACCACAACATTATGTGAAGAATAAAAATAAATGGATGTTAATTATATGGAAAATGACAAAGTGAAGGCGATGAATATTTAATTAGAGTCGAATTCAAAAGAAAAATGCATTTTAGTGTAGAATTGGTATTAAGCGGTATTAGTCTTTTGAAGTAGGAGATGTACGAAAAATGTTTTGATTCAGCTAATAATTTTGAAGAATTTGTTGGAAAATAACAAAGAGTAGTAATGACATAACTGTTACTTAAGTTTAGATTTGCTCTAATGGAAGAAGGCATAACTTATCTTTGAGTATTCTGTGGTTCCCACACACTTTAATTAATAATAAAAAGAATCAACTTTGTCTACTTTGCTTATGTGCATATATCGGTGCGTATTTTATATAATAATTTTTTTCTTTCAATTCTATAGTATAACCTTTTACAATAAATTTAATAATCTATTTTTATTACTTTGCTTCGATGACTATGTTTCTTTACACCAGTTGATCAATATTTTATATTCAATACATGTATTGTAAAGATTTTTTTGTGTATTCACAAGTATTTTGTTTAATAGTGATATTAATTTACTTTGAATTTTGCTTATTAACATATTACTTCAGTTATTATGTTTGCATGGATATTTAAAGTAAGTGGAAAAATTATCTGGCTTTCCAACAATTTGACTACACACTATATATTTCTGTCATGTTAGATATTATATATTAGAAAAATATGATATTTCAAATCTACTATAATATTTTTCTTTGATTTATTTATCATAATCCAATGTTATAAAGCATCACAATCTAGATGTTGAAGTGTTGTTTCTTTGAACCAAATTTAAACACTATTTTACTTTTAGCACGTTTTCTTTATTTAGATTTAGAATATTATTATCAATGTACATACTTAAATTTATATGTTAAATAAAGAATAAAACTATGTCGCACTTATATCTTCTTACATCTGAAAATTAATTAATAGGCATGCTTAGTGTTGTAATTCTTACCAAGTTAGGAACAATTATTAACTGATGCTATCATTTGTTATATCAAGCCATTATGCTCTATTAATTCCACTTCACACTATTCGAGATTATCTAAGAATATTTATCAACAATTATTTTGTAGTATTCAAGAAAAAATCTAATTTAAAAATTACAATCCATAAACATGGGTATCTTCATATAACTAAAAACTCTAAAAATGCATCGTTAAATAAATTATATGGTGAACCCCCTGTGCGTAGCCTGGGTTCGCACTAGTCAAGAAGGTAATCAATTCCAAACTAAAGAGGGATTTTTTTTCCCTTCTTTATATTATTCCTTTTCCTTTATAAATTCTTTTGAAAACTTATCCTCTCTCTCTCTTATGTGGCTTGCCAAACATGGAGGTGACATGGGCCTCAAATGATCCCAAACCCATTCAACATTTATTTCATTTAAATCTAAGTTAAACAATCTATCGATGTCGTATATTGAAATGTGCGTTTATAACTTTTATTTATACACTTTATTAAATCTAATGGTATACAAACAAATCAGATACAATACAATAATAAGTATTTTGGAAATATTAACTAATTTACAACAACTATAAATTAATTGAATCATGTGGTTTATTCGAAGTATTTATTATTACAGTTGTGCTACTCAAAGGTGTAAATTCAGTCAGCGATTAATATTGATCAATTCAAATATTAACGTTCACACGTCACCTTAGGTAGTGGTGAGACATTTTGGCTAAATTTATCGCTTATACTTCTTTTCATTAAAATCTAATTTTACTTATTTAAGTGTTACCTAATAGTTGCAATTATTTACACCAATTCTCTTCACCAAAACTATATCACATTAGGAGTATGGAATTTGTTAATGGTCAAAATTCCAATATCATCCTTTTTCAACTCTATAGTCCAAACAAAAAGCTCTTGGTTCAATAATAACAATTATTATTAACCATACAACTCGGGCCAGAGATTTTGACTTCAGTTAACTGTGATACTAACCTCATATAAGTTAAAAGACGAACCCTCTCTTGAATAGTATTTCACTCCCAATGCTTCCACTCGACCCAACTATAGTCATTAGATGGAAATCGTGTGTGGTGACCTGTAGTTTCAAAACGTCGTCTTTGAATATCGTAACTTTTGGAAATATAGTTAAGTGTTATAAATGTGATTTTATAACTAGGTTAAACTCCTTTAATTAATAAATAATTATAGGAAACATATTTTTGAAATTTGTATACAAAAATAAATACTTTTAAGAAATATCGATAATGTACACAAAAATTGTTTTATCGATAAACAACCTTTTATTCAATATAAGTTGTTCAAACTTTTTCTGCAAACACTAAATAACATGGAAGATCATTAATTAGCAATAAAAATAATTAGCATTAAATCACTTTTGTGTAGCTTCTAGAAGGTTGAGTGGAGATATGAGTGGAAGAGGATATTTTTCTAAGGCATAAGTAGGTGGAAACAAGCACATGGAGGCATGAGGGTGGGGGGTTGAGCGTTCTTGGATAGAAATGGGAGGTGAGAAGGAGCTTAGGCAGCACCAATTGAAGCCTAAAAGGCATGCATTGCTCACTTGATCACTTTTACAATTTTACAAAATTAAAACAAGCTCTCTTCAGTTTCTTCTCTTTATAAATTCCTAAGACAAATAAATTCAAAACAACTCCAAATCATATCAAACTTGGCCAAAGACCTTATAACAACCCTATAACTAATCTTAGAAACTTGAAGCTTTAAGATTTGGAGCACACATCCCAAACCATCTAGAGGCCTTGAGCATTATAAGGGCTTTTCAAGCCTAGGCAAGTACAAAGAAAGGTTGTGGTAGAAAGTTTGGTTTTTGCAAGGTTGAGATAGGAAGAGGAAGCCAGAACCTGATTGTTTGCTTGTTAAAAGGTGAGCTAACTCACCATTGAAATGAATTTGAAGTGTATATGCTTGTGTTTAAACCATATGTATGTTGTTTGAATTTATATTGTTATATGTTGTGATATTGGTTATGATTCTTGCTTTGGAAAGAAAATGGCATATGTAAATGATGTGTATGGACTTGAATGGACTTATATGACTTGATATTACTTGTTGCATAGCCTTAAGATAAAACACATAGGATGTAGTTGGACTTCGATTTACATTGGAATTTTATTTAAACCGGACTTCAGTTTAAAAGTGCTTTCATAGCGATAGTTGCTATAGATACACTTAGGAGTTGCCTTGTTTTAGAAATTTCTAAGGACCTAAGTTAGTTTGAATGTTAAAAGGTTAGTTAACGCATTGAAAATTGTCCAAACTTCCACTTGTGCAAAACGGTCCCGTTTTAGCCTTTTTTGAACTTTAATTGTTCAGAAATGACTTTAAATTTAAGTATTTTGTTTCAATTTTTTTGCCAAGTCTTCTCTAACTCATATTAGAGTAGTTTAAAATCAGTTTGGAATTTTTATATATTCTTAAGAATTAATTACAAATTTTTAAAGAAGAAAGTTTATTTTTAAATATAAGAAAACATAGTTTTTCTAGTTTTTAAATAAGATATAAAATAGTTATTTTGAAGTAATGCTTTGAATGAATATTTTAAACCGTATTATAAATAATTTACAAGCATTTTTAAGCATATATAGTTTTTATAAAATTAGTTAATTATTTTATTAAAGCATCGATAAGCTTTTGTAATGTAATATCTTTTAAACTGTTTTTAGGATTTTATTAAATATCTTACCTTATAAATAAATTAGTGTGTGTGTATATATTTATCATTTTAAAGGTTTTTTAAATTATAAACAAATGATTTAAAAAGGGATTAGGAATTGCTTAGTGGTTTAATCATGTTGTTTGTTTACTTGTTATGGAAAGTAATTAACTTTGCTTAACACTAAAAGCCGACAAAGTAGACTTATCTATTTGTGAGAGTTAAGATTGATGCTCGAGTCGGGTTTAGAGACAATAGTGCACTAACCTACCGGCTTCACTCTTGATTAAGGAATAGTAAGTTGAGGAGGTCAGAAACATGTTAATCATGTTGTTTGTTTACTTGTTTATGAAATGTTATTAGTACTACACTTAACACTAAAAGTCGACAAAGTAGATTTATCATCTGTGAGTGTTAAGAAGGATGTTTGAGTAGGGTTTAGAAGAAATAGTGCTCTAAACTACCGGCTTCACTCTTGACCAAGGGATAGTAAGTTGAGATGGTCGAAACGTGTTAAGTATACGAAACTTGATTTCTATAAGCAATCATTTTTAGAACAAGATAGTCATTTAGTCGACTAATCAAACTTGACCATTTAACTTTAGAAGTATATAAAAGCTTCATGTCTTCATACGGTTTGAGTTCCCTCGGGGAGGACTCATTGGTATGAAACATCCCTAACTTTAAGAATAGTGTATATACGAGTTCCTCCAGGGGAGGACTCCTTTGTATACAGTTTGATTACTTCTAAAAGAATCAGATTTAAGTTTACTGAAAATTCATCGATTTAGTTTTGAGGAATTCGAGATTGGTAAGTGATTTACTTATCAAATATCACTTGAAAACAAGTATACCAATCTATGTTTTGAAGTGGTTCTGAAGTGAAATGTTATAGAGTTGAACTATCTATCCTAAAGTTAAGTCCAAAGGAGAGGTCAGCGTTAAGATTTCAGACTAATATTATAGAGTTTAACTATCTATCCTAAGGTTAAGTCCAAAGAAGAGGCCAATGTTAGCATTAGTCTGTCGACTTGTGTTGGAATCCATGAAAAGGTTCATGTTCTGTTCAAGTGATGAAGATTCATGTGAGAGATGCCGAACGTGACCTCGACATCAGAAATGATAGAAAATAGAGTATGGGCATAGCCTGGGGTTTAGCTAACCCACGACATGGTATATCAACTCCATATCTAGAGATGCTTATCGATGTTGCTAGCGAGAGTTGATGATATTCGGGATCACGTGTTAGACGTGGACCATTTATGTACTCCTTATTGGTGTATTCTATCTAGAGATATATGATGCTAAGAGGTAGTTTCTAACCCTTGTGCAAGAGATTGGATTAGGCTAGACCAAAGAGATCTCCATGGAAAATCCATATGCGAATGTACCTTAGCGGTTTTACATGTTGTTTTAATATTTTTGCGTTGTTAGATGCAAGCAATATAGCTATTTTATGATTTATATTTTACACCCTAGATATTATCTATTATGTCACTATATTAACTTAATACATGGTTTGGTTTTGTTTTGATGGGAAACTATTACGATGATTCGTACGGTCTTAAAAGTTATCATTACATGTATTCATATATCTTGAGTTTTCTCATACCAGACTTATGTCTAACATGTGGGTTTTGTTTTTCCTAAATTCCTCATGTACTCTTTCAAGTAGGCTCAGTAAAGTAAGTTTTACTTTGGATGCTTCAGAGTTTAGGAAACGAGCTGGAGGCTTCTGCTATTTATCTTTTACTATTTCTGTTATATTGTATTATGTATGTATGTACCAGCATTATGAGGATATGCAATTATAACTGTCCAGGCTGATGATAGTACCAACGTTTCGTGACTTTTAAATTACTCTGTATTGAGTAATCCTTTGTACTATTCTTTGGATATAATATGTTATGGGTCCGATGTGAGATTCTGATATTTTGTTCTTTCTTATTCTATTTCATTTTCTTTTTTACTTTACACTAACTATCCATCTTTCTGCCACTTGGATGCTCGGCATACGAATACTGTGGTTGTGTTTAGTATCGACATTCAAGGGTTGAAAATTCGGGTCATTATGTTTGGTATCATAGCAAAGGTTTTGCGAACACCTTGGCTTTGATTGGGTATGGCTCATTAGAGATAGGGTAAGCAACACCCTAGAATGAGTTGAGTGTACTATACATATGGGAACGTATTTGCATTTTTCTATAAACCTACACCCTTTTTCTGCTTTTCCTTAGGAATAAATCTTTCTTTAAAATAACTCTATCCATTTTTATCCTAAAGTTGTTTTGCTATGTTCAGGTAGAAAGAACTATGAGTACTAGAGCTACTAATGCTAGAGGAGGTAGAGGTAGATGGAGTAGTATTGTCACTAATGGTGGAATCAGGCATCGAGGAATGCCACTCCTACCGAGGAACCGATAGTGAAAGTTGTGGAGGAGGTCGTATAGGTTCGCCCACAAATGAATTTTTCTTTGCTTTGTCGTGACTATGAGAGGTTGGGTGGTAAGAGGTTCAATGGCACAAAGGCTATTATCAAGGTTTAGACTTGGCTTTCTTCGTGTGAGAGGATTTTTGAGTATATGGAGTTGGATGATGCGATGAAGCATTGTTTTGCATCGCGATATCTGACTAACGTTGCTATATATTGGTGGAATTCTATTACTGCACATGTCCAAGAGAATGACTTTTCTTAGGCCCATTTCAAGGACGTGTTTGAGATGAAGTTTGTTCCAGAAACCGGAAAGACTTTGTTGTTGAGGAGCTTTCTTGTTCTGAAGTAGGGGGCTATATCAGTTACTGAGTATGAGAATAGGTTCAATGCATTGTCTCGACTCGGATTAGGTTTAGTAGATACACTGTTGAAGAAGAACAAGATGTTTATTGCAAGTATGAATCCAGAGTTTCAAAGGGACATGACAAATCATATTAAGGGGTCTTTTGTGAATCTAGTAGGCATAGGTTTGAGGTCTGAGAGTTTGGCTCCGAAGCCGTCTATTTCTGCACCATCTGGGGACACCAAGTGTAAGTTTCAGGGGCTGAGGGATATTTTTGGTTTACTTTGTTATAAGTGTGGAAAAAGAGGCATTTTGCTAAGCACTGTAGGTCCGGTGGGGGAGGACAGGTGGCGAAAGCGCCGTTAGTTAAGACACCAATTGCTAAGGTACCTGAGTTAGAGCCACATGAAGCCAAAGCTTAGTTTGCACCGAGGAGTTGCTACAATTTCCATCAACCTGGTTATTTTGTTAAGATTGTCCGATGCTGTAGAAGGGACAACAACCTAGAGTTTTTGCACTTGCTTTAACACCTTCTACTTCTTCAGCTGCAAAGGGGAAGCGGGTTCTGGAAGATATTCTATCTATTTATGGCATTCCTATTCATGTTTTGTTTGATACTGGTGCATCTCTTAGTTTCATTTATAGTAACCTTGTTGATAGATTAAGACTGGAGCCAGTCATGGCTTTTGACTCTATTTGTTTGTCGAGCCCTGTTGGGGGCTCGACCAATCTTAGTATGATCTGTTTAGGGGTTTCGGTTACTTTCTTTAACCAACTCTTTCCTTGCGATATGTATGTTATTAGTTTTATGGGTTTTTATGTACAGCTTAGGATGGATTTGTTATCACAGTATCATACAGTCTTGAATTGTGATAAGCAGACCGTCTTGTTGAAGAAGGAGGGAGGGACTCTGAGTGTCTTGTGAAGGGATTAACTCGCTTATGAGTAGTTTCGTTTATTCTCTTGATGTGACAGAAGAGGAGTTGGGTTCGATCTTCGTAGTGTAGGAGTTTGCTGATGTGTTTGAAGAGGTGTTGGGTTTACCACCTCATCAGGAGATATAATTTAGCATTGATTTGGTTCAGGATGCAAAACCTATTGTGTTGCCAGTTTGTAGACAAGCACTGAAGGGGAGGTTGGAACTATCTAACCAGGTCAGTGATTTGTTGCAGAAAGGCTTAATCCGACCGAGTCTATTGAATTAAGGAGTGCCTATTTTCTTTTCTACGAAGGTAGACGGTTCATTAAGGCTATGTGTAGGTTACCGCGAGCTCACCAAGTAGACTGTTAGGAACCAGTATCCTTTGCCTAAGATAGATGAATAATTTGATCAGCTTCATCGTGCTTAGGTGTTCTCCCAGCTTGATCTTGCTACTAAATTTCATCAGCTTAGGGTAGCAAGGAAGAGTGTACCCTTGATAGCTTTTCGGTCCAATAAGTTTTATAAGTGGTTAGTTATGCCGTTCGACATAACTAATGCTCCAACATATTTTGTAGAATTAATTAATTGGGTTTTCTAAGATGTATTGAATAGGTTTGTTATTGTGTTTTATTGATGATATTCCGGCTTACTCCCAGACCAAGGAGGAACACACTAGCCTTTCGAGGATTGTATTAAGAACACTGAGAGAGCACGTGTTAAAGGCTAAGTTCTTCAAGTGTCACTTTTGATGTTCTAAAGTTAGATTCTTGGGTCGTGTTGTCTCGAAGGAGGATATTTCTGTGGATCCAACGTAGGCCGCAGTTGTCCAAGATTAGAAGAGGTTGGAAAGTGCAATCGAGATAGGAGCTTCCTAGGGTTAGTAGATTATTACAGGAGATTTATTCAAGATTTCTCAAAGATCGCTTCTTGCTTAATGAAGCTAACGAAGAAAGACGTCAAATTTGTTTGAACTGATAAATGCGAGAAAGCATTCATAGATCTGAATGCAAGGTTAACTAATGCTCCCGTTCTTACTATTCCGAATGGAGGTAAGGGTTTAACTGTTTATATTGATGCATGTGGAACAGGTTTAGGTGCTATGTTGACATATCATGGAAGGGTTATCGCTTATGCCAGTCGACTGCTCAAGCCGCATGAAGCGATGTATGGAACCCATGACTTAGAGTTGTTAATGGTTGTTTTTGCAATAAATATGTGGAGACATCACATGCTAGGTGAGAGGCTCGAGTTGCATGCGGACCATAATTCTTTGAAGTATCTTTTCACGTAGAAGGACCTTAACATGAGCTAGTATATGTGGTTGAAGTTTCTTATAGCGTATGGTTTAGATATATTATATACATGGGGGAAAGCTAATGTCGTAGTTAATGCACTTAGTAGAAGGTATGTAGTTGTGGCAAATGTAGAGGTTCATCCGACCTTGATTAGCCATTTCAAAGAGAATTGACTTGGAGATCTTTGTATTTCTAAGATAGCTAAAGTAGTAAGCGAGAATGAGTCATAGAAGAGTTGGTCGGGATTTGAGGTGGATAGCCACGGTATAGTGAGAATGAATGGAAGGTAATGTGTCCTAGATGTTAATAGGATTAGGCAAGAGGTTTTGACATAGATTCATCATTCACGATTGATGAGTCATCATTTACGATTGATAATACATCCAGGGGTTACTAAGATGTATCAAGACATTAAGCAAACGTTCTGGTAGGAGGGGATAAAGAGAGACATTTCCATCTTTTTGAGTAGGTGTTCTAACTGCCAATAAGTCAAAGGCATCCACCAGAAGATGGTTGTACTGCTTCAGCCACTTGATATTCCTAAATGGTCGGGATTTGAGGTGGATAGCCACGGTATAGTGAGAATGAATGGAAGGTAATGTGTCCTAGATGTTAATAGGATTAGGCAAGAGGTTTTGACATTGATTCATCATTCACGATTGATGAGTCATCATTTATGATTGATAATACATCCAGGGGTTACTAAGATGTATCAAGACATTAAGCAAACGTTCTGGTAGGAGGGGATAAAGAGAGACATTTCCATCTTTTTGAGTAGGTGTTCTAACTGCCAATAAGTCAAAGGCATCCACCAGAAGATGGTTGTACTGCTTCAGCCACTTGATATTCCTAAATGGAAATGGGAGCAAATATCCATGGACTTCATTGACGGATTACTGAGATTGAGAAAAGGTAATGAAGGTGTATGTGTTATTATGGATCGATTGACCAAGAGTGCGCATTTCTTACCAGTTAAGACTATAGGACGACTTCTAGTTTGGCTAAGTTATATGTTAAGGAGATCGTTAGGCTGCACGATGTTCCATATGATATCATGAGTGATAGAGATTTGATATTCGCAAGCCAGTTCTGGAAGGGGTTGCATGAGGCATTGGGGACCGAGCTGAGTTTGAGTACCGCTTACCATCAATAGACTAATAAGAAAACAGAGAGGGTAAACCAGGTGTTGGAAGACTTGCTTTGTTCTTGCATATTAGATTTTAGTAGTTCGTGGAAAGAGCATTTACTACTTGTTGAGTTCTCGTATAATGACAGTACTAGATTAGTATCGGAATGGCACCTTTTAAGGCAATGTATGGAAGGCTTCGCAAATCTCTGTCGTGTTCATTGGAACTTGAAGATCGTCCAGTGCTCGGACCGGATACAATTCGAGAGGAGTTGAATAAGATAATGAAGATTCGAAAGAAAATTAAGGAAGCGCGGAATCGACAGAAGAGCTACGCAGATGAGAGGTGCAGAGACTTGGAGTTCTCAATTGGGAACATTGTGTTCGTAAAGGTTTCCCCAATGAGAAATGTGGTTCGGTTTGGAAGGACGAGGATGTTGGATCCTCGTTATAACGGACCATTCTCGATTCTAGAGAGGGTTGGTTGTAACATCCCGCCTTTTTGTATGCTTTAAGCAGACACACGTGCCGACTCAAACCATACAGAAGGGCGGATTGTTATTGGGGTGAATAAGAAAAAGCAGAGCAAGAAAAAAACAAAACAGAATCTCGCAGTGGAATGACAAAATAGAATAATCAAATAATAGTTCATGAAGTTGTATACAAAACATTTGATTATACTTATACAGTACAAAATCAGAGTTACACATATCAGAGATAAACAAATAATAATGCAGTGGAATAGTATGAATGCAGTGGAAAAAATATAGTAAATAATGATAGTACAAATCTTCGTCTTCATCCTCCAGAAATAAGGTCTTCAAGTCCTGAAATGCTCAGGCTGACCCAAGCGAATTGGAAAGACAAAACACTCGAGTCAGAACTAAAAGATCTTATGTGAGTTAAATCAACGGTAAATAAATATGAGTGTAAAAGGCGTCGGAGATGTTTACGGGGTTTGACATCTCCTATCCAGTGTCTAACGTGAGTGCAGTAACTTAAGAGATGTTCGGGATTCACATCTCCTAAGGATCCGTTAAACTATCTACTATGTAGTACAATACGCTATTATAATATGTCTACAGTAATATAAACTATCAAAATAGCGTTAAGGCGTTACATTTTCCCCCTTAACACATTTTTATTTCCCATAGTCTATATAGTACTATAATCCCACCCGTACTGGGTGCCGTCAGAGGGCACTCCGTAGGTATGGTACAAACCAAACCCGTAGAAGGCGCGCTAGGGTAGGTGACACGGCACAACTAGGCAATGCCAGGGTAGATATACCAATTACGCATCCGGACAGTTGGTAACGTATAGCCGCAATTACCACCCAACTCGAAACACACTCCTGAGTAAAAATTGAAGGGTGGCCACTAAATAAATCAAAAGTCAGAATATAGTATCGATGGAATGTGTCCGATCAGAGGGATTACCTCACTTGGCCCGTAATCGCTCCTGTCTTAGCCACTTTATGCTAACTCACGGGAGTTAGGTCCACGTAAATATACCTTTAGGATCGTCGCCACCATCCTACTTCATTCTGGAATCTCCACCGTGTAAATAGTTGTCAAAGTGGTTTTCGGTATTGGCAGAGAGTATGACAACATCCGATCATGGTCTCTTTAACAACCAATCGCTTATTACACACCGAATGGTTTTTTTACATTTCCAAAATCATTTCATAATTGATATCAAAATATCATATTCAATTCAAAACATATCACTTTCGAAATCATTACTCACTTTCGAAATCATATTCACCTTTGAATCATATCGCATTTGAAATCATAGCTCGATAATTTTATTTCCTTTCAAAAGTCATATTCACAATTTATACCAAATTATCGTATTCTCAAAACCATAATATTTTCGAAGTCATATTCACTTTAAAAATCAAGAATTTGAATATAAACCCATCCATTTTACTTAGTTTGGAATTTGGAAGAAAGTAGTTTAAATAGTTATAAATAGTTAAAATACTCCAAAATAGTTTAATTCCAGGTAAAGTACCTTTAAATTGATTTAAGATAATTAAATAGATTTAATTTAGATTAAATATAATTAAAATAGATTAAATAGCTTAAAATAGAATAATTAAATTTAAAATAAATTATAATGGTTTAATTAGTTTAAAATAAATTAAATTGGTTTAAAATAGTCAAATAATTTATATAGTTAATATTAGTTAAATAGTTTAATAAATTTGAAAATCTTAATAATTATAAATATATTTTAAAACAGTTTATATTAAAATATGAGTTTGGAATTTATATCAGTTTAAACTACTCATTTCATTTCAACATATTTGGACCATTTCAAACTTCCAAATCGACAAACCAAATTTCAATAAACTATCGAATTTCAAATCGTTTAAATCCATGTTCAAAATATCAATACGGATTACTCCAAAATCAACATATTTCAAAGTTATTTTGAAACAAATTCAATCATTCAATTTCGATAGAATTTCATTTATACATAAAAGTTTAACTTTAAAATTCCGATTTACTTTCTTAAAGAAATTCCTTTTTAAACCAATTCACATTTCAACACAAACTTGATTTTTCAATAGTACTTCAATTTACATAAATCCAATTTTATTTCAAAACATCAATCGATTAAATTCAAAAATTTAGGGATTTTAAAATCATTTAATTTAACCAATCCGGTGTCCGTATATAATTTTCTACCCTAGGGTCAAGTGATACAGATATTTTTCATTTCAATCTGCAATTTAAACATTTTACGGTTGGATATCATTTCAAACCGTAATCCCGATATAAATAAAAATCCATAACGAACTTGCAGTTTATAACGATATAAAATACAACATCCATTCAACCAACATCAATAATCAACATCCATCACAATCATCATCCAAATCAATAAATAAGTATTAATATAGAACTGATAATCAATAACGGGTATTAAACTGGCAATTTATATTCAATAATAAATTAAATAATGATTTTATTCAAATAAATTCAAATTAACTTGGATGATAATTCAAAATATACCAAACAGTCATAAATAAATTCCTAATCACATCAGAAATTAAATTTAACAAACGTAAGAAATTTTAGAAGTTATGAGTGGGTTGAAACACCCACCTATGAATTTAAATCGAATTTAAATTCAAAATAAGCCCAAAATTTGAACGGTCTTAGAATTCGTCTAAACTAGCGTCAAAATGTCCAGAATTTAGAAATGATCCTAACAAAAAACTGCACGTAAATCGGACATCGTATGCGAAAGTTATGATACTTACAGCGAATTTGAATTTCAAATTATAAAACAAAAAAACAAAAACAATCACCAATAGGAAACGGCCATGTCAGCTCATCCCTAACCAACGCATCATCCAGAAACCCTAATTCTTGCGATCGAACCCAGCAACCACTCAAAGCCGCCACATAACGTCGCAACCTCGTCGACGTTCAACTCGATCAGAACTCGCCTTTTCAACCCCCTAGATCGGCCGACCCCACACCCTCCACGCGTACGCCCCAGGTTCGCGAACGAACGATTTCCACCACCTTCCTTCATCAATTGAGGTGCTACCGAACAACAATAGCACAGATGAACTCCAGATCTGCCACTAGCTCGGCTCCCTCTTCGCAACAGCACCGCCCGGTCGTCGATCAGACGCAAATCTACCGTTGGATCGAGATTGTGGCCTATGAAGGGCCGAGGTTCATCCTGAATTTCTGGACAAACGATGAATCAAATTGAAAAATGAATTGTTGCAGAAGATTACGCTCGTCGAGAGCTTCAAATCGATATATAATTCGATATAGTTTGTGGAGTTTGGAAATTTGATTTGGTTTTGGATTTGCAATTGGATATAGAATTTGTTTGTCTGCCATTGGAATGAGGAGTTGAGAAAGAAATATACGTACAGACAAAGGAGAATAGAAACAACCTAGGGTTTATAACGAGCTATTTATAGATGGATCAAAAATAGAACAAATGAATTAGATCGATTTGGGTTTGAACGATAAATGACCCGAAAAGCCCGTTCTGTCTCCGGAACGAAATTGGATCAACCCATATATCAAAATAGATGCTTTCAACTATTTTAAACTCAATGGAATAGGTTTCAAGTCCTAATTCCATCGTATGAATAAGTTATGTCAAAATCAGCTTATTTCAAATTGATTTCAATTGATTTCAATTAAATTGATTTCTAGGCGTTTCGAGCTCGTACGATCAAACGACAAGTCCGATCGTTACGAAACTTGAAGTCCTATAATAATTCACCGTTACGGATCCGATGAAACTGGTTTCGTCGAAATCTGAGTTAGTGACCAAAATGGCTATATTTCAGTTAATTAAATAAATTTATATTAAATTAATTAAATCACATTTTCAGTTTAAATTTTAATAATTTACAACTTCTATCGTTTTGATTTCTTAATCACTTACAATAGTTTAAACAAATTTAGATGTCAATTTAAAGTTGATTAATCCATCAATTCCAGTGCTTAATTTCAATTTCATTAAATTTAGAAATTATAAATTAAATTTTCAATACTTCCATTTAATTGACCTTTCGTCTTATTATTCAATCCATTATTATCAAATAGATAAAATTAACATTGGTTCATGATTTATTTTATTAATATTCTCAAATTTCATCTTAATCTCTATTAACGTAATATTTAAATATTTAATTTCATTTATTTGCAATTAATTCAATTATTATAATTTGAATTCCAATAAATTAATAAATCCTGATTTTCATTCTTTTTTTATTCCCAATTATCATATTATGAATAAAATTAACATTATTTCCAAACATTAACTTAATTTACATTAACATAATATTTAATTACATTTATTGAAATTTATTTCCAATTTAAATTAACAGGCTAAATAGATAGGTAACATACAATAGTTTGCCACAGTTAACCTTTAGTCACATTAATAAGCTTTTATTACTTACAAATCAATGTTACCATTTATTTTCATAATACTAATTTCATTCAATTTCCATTAACTATCTATTATTTCCTTGGTTAATCCAATATTTCATTTATTCACTTATATTCAATTTATAACTAAGTATAGCATTTTTATTATTTCAATTAATTGGAATTTCATTCAATTTATCAAAAATTTACTTTAATTAACATTGTTACATTTAATTTTAGTATTTATTACATTAGTAAACCTCCAATTTTTTTTATTTCTTTCAAATTTAATTATCAAAATCTTATTAAATTAACTAATTTAAATTATCGAAATTTACGGGTCGTTACACTCTCCCCCACTCAAAACGTTTCGTCCCCGAAAAGGAAAAGAAGGGAAGAGAAGGAATTAAGAAAATTAATATATCTTATTCAAAATATTAAATCTATAAAATTAATTTACAAAATCAAATAATTTAAACAAAATATATCAATTTATAACACTTAAATCATTTTTATATTCAAGTAAATAGAGTTTGGAAAACATTTCTCAAAATTTTCTATGTCCAAAATTCACGAATTTTTTTGGCAGAGTCTACTTCGTACGGAGAGGCTCAGGAGAAAATAATAATATCGATAATAATAATATAAATAAAACAATATATATCACATAACTTTCAAAATAATATATCCCAACAGCGGGAGAATAATATAGTATCGCTAAAAAACCGTAATCCGAGAACGTACCTATTTGTCGGGCAAACAACGCTTGATTACGAAACCAAAAGTAGTAGCGATTGCTTCCATAACCCGTATTTCACTTATATAATCCAAAGAGGTTAATAATTACATAAAATGAAATGTTTAACGTTGTTTCAACCACTAACAAACAAATCAATAAACTATAACAACATTCACTTGCAATCACAGCATACAATCATCATATGAAATCAATATAATCAACCATCCATCCATAGCAAACAAAAAATGGTTTGTTCGGGTTCAGAAATTTTTAACCGCGTAGAATGACAAATAAACTACTGAGTGCACCATTTACTCAATAGTCTTAGATGAACTCAATAGATTATTCATACATGTTAAACAATTAGAAGTATCCTATCCCAAATAACCCATAAATCAAAACAAACAATAATTTACAATGTACTTGAGTTATTCTTATTAAATTTCTTTCACAACATTTACAGTTTTTATTTTTTTTCTTCTTTCATACAAGGATTATTTCTTCAATCTACATCTATTCCTTACCAAAAGTTTAATTTCCATTCATTTATTCAGTACTTAATTTCATTTATTTCCACTTATTACTTACAAAATTCATTTCATTTATTCATTTAATGGAAATTTCTTTTCATTGCATTACATTCATTTTATTATTTACTTTAATTATAAATAGTTCAATATTAACTTAAGTTCAAAATCCTTTAATTACAGTACTCATTTCTATTTCATTTAATTAGTAGTATTACAAATTTTAACTCAAGTTTAAAACTATTTTCATATCAAATTTCTTATTTATAAAAGTAAATTTCATTGAACACTTCCATTACATAAGTTTTATTTGTAAAAATTTCCATTACATATTCTTTTAACATTTCAACTTTTATAATTGGTAAGTTATATATATATATATATATATATGTCTTTAAGAATGCAATTGAAAGTTACACAAGCTTATCTTATTTATTCCAATTAACTTAAGGTTCAATAGTTATCATTTCTTATTTTCATATTCTTTCCGTTTACAAGTTACAAATTTCAAATTCCTTTTATATTTCAGTTATAACTTAGCATATAATTTCTTATTTTCATTTAGAAGTCTCAATTATTAAGTAGTTAAAATTTTTATTCCATTTCAATAATTGAAATCTCTAATTAATAGAAATTTAAGAACTAAATGTTGGGTTCCATTTCAAATCATTTAAAATAATATATACATATATATATACCCAATCATTTTTAAACTTTAAATTTTTTATTTTTTTATCAAAATAGATCTGTAGTAAAACTACTACAATGGCATTCCCACTTTGAAACTCGAAAATGAATGTCGATGATGCGTGCACTCATCACCGAAATTATTTTCCAGCGACAGAGAGGGGAGTACAGAACTTATTTCTTTCCAAATTCCATTAAAACAATTCTTTCAAATTATATTGAAATATTTATATCAGAAAATACTTCTAATAATATTATTATATCCCAAAATCATTCGAATGAAATTTTCAAAAAACCCCGGAACTTAAGTTCTAAATTTCGAAATTTCATTTATCTTATTTTCAAATCTGATTTCCAACCTATATTTATAAATTTCACTACCTAACAACCAATATATTACAACCAAATATATACTTTATAAATCATTATTATATATATATAATGTACAATAAGAAAAATTATTTCATTTACCTACATTTCAAAACAAATATTGTGTCGGTCTGTCCTATTAAGTGTTTAGAAATCCCTATCGATGTCATAGCGTCCTATGCACCAACCATGATTTATAAATACAAAATGGAACAAATTAACACAATATAAAAACCTTTTATAACATTAACAAATACGCTCTCTCATATATATACTCTCAGTGACTCATTCTAGGGTATTACTACCGTATTTTTAAAGAGTCAGACCCCACAAAGCTAAGGTTATTGCTAAACCAAAGCTCTGATACCAACTGTAACATCCTGCCTTTTGTACGCTTTAAGCAGACACACATGCCAACTCAAACCATACAGAAGGGCGGATTGTTATTGGGGTGAATAAGAAAAAGTAGAGAAAGAAAAAAAAACATAATCTCGCAGCGGAATGACAAAATATAATAATCAAATAACAGTTCATGAAGCTGTATACAAAACATTTGATTATACTTATACAATACAAAATCAGAGTTACACATATCAGATATAAACAAATAATAATGCAGCGGAATAGTATGAATGCAGTGGAATAAATATAGTAAATAATGGTAGTACAAATCTTCGTCATCGTCCTCCAGAAATAAGGTCTTCAAATCCTGAAATGCTCAGGCTGACCCAAGCGAATTGGAAAGACAAAACACTCGAGTCGGAACTAAAAGATCTTATGTGAGTTAAATCAACGGTAAATAAATATGAGTGTAAACAGCATCATAGATGTTTACGGGGTTTGACATCTCCTATCCAGTGTCTAACATGAGTGCAGTAACTTAAGAAATGTTCGGAATTCACATCTCCTAAGGATCCGTTAAACTATCTACTATGTAGTACAATACGCTATTATAATATGTCTACAGTAACATAAACTATCAAAATAGCGTTAAGGCGTTACATTTTACCCCTTAACACATTTTTATTTCCCATAGTCTATACAGTACCGTAATCCCACCCATACTGGGTGCCGTCAGAGAGCACTCCATAGGTATGGTACAAACTAAACTCGTAGAAGGCACGCTAGGGTAGGTGACACGGCACAACTAGGCAATGCCAGGGTAGATATACCAATTACGCATCCGGACCGTTGGTAACGCATAGCCGCAACTACCGCCTAACTCGAAACACACTCCCGAGTAAAAATGGTAGGGTGGCCACCAAATAAATCAAAATTCAGAATATAGTATCGATGGAATGTGTCCGATCGGAGGGGCTACCTCACTTGGCCCGGAATCGCTCCTGTTTTAGCCACCTTATGCTAACTCACAGGAGTTAGGTCCACGTAAATATACCTTTAGGATCGTTGCCACCATCCTACTTCATTCTGGAATCTCCACCACGTACACAGTTGTCAAAGTGGTTTTCGGTATTGGCAGAGAGTATGACAACATCCGATCCCGTTCTCTTTAACAACAATCGCTTATTACACACCGGATGGTTCTTTTACATTTCCAAAATCGTTTCATAATTGATATCAAAATATCATATTCAATTCAAACCATATCACTTTCGAAATCATATTCACCTTTGAAATCATATCGCATTTGAAATCATAGTTCGATAATTTTATTTCCTTTCAAAAGTCATATTCACAATTTATACCAAATTATCGTATTCTCAAAACCATAATATTTTCGAAGTCATATTCACTTTAAAAATTGAGAATTTGAATATAAACCCATCCATTTTACTTAGTTTGGAATTTGGAAGAAAGTAGTTTAAATAGTTATAAATAGTTAAAATACTCCAAAATAGTTTAATTCTAGGTAAAGTACCTTTAAATTGATTTAAGATAGTTAAATAGATTTAATTTAGATTAAATATAATTAAAATAGATTAAATAGCTTAAAATAGATTAATTAGATTTAAAATAAATTATAATGGTTTAATTGGTTTAAAATAAATTAAATTGGTTTAAAATAGTCAAATAATTTATATAGTTAATATTAGTTAAATAGTTCAATAAATTTGAAAATCTTAATAATTATAAATATATTTTAAAACGGTTTATATTAAAATATGAGTTTGGAATTTATATCAGTTTAAACTACTCATTTCATTTCAACATATTTGGACCATTTCAAATTTCCAAATCGACAAACCAAATTTCCATAAACTATCGAATTTCATATCGTTTAAATCCATGTTAAAAATATCAATACGGATTACTCCAACTTCAACATATTTCAAAGTTATTTTCAAACAAATTCAATCACTCAATTTCGATAGAATTTCATTAATACATAAAAGTTTAACTTTAAACTTCAGATTTACTTTCTTAAAGAAATTCCTTTTTAAACCAATCACATTTCAACACAAACTTGATACTTCAATTTACATAAATCAAATTTTATTTCAAAACATCAATTGATTAAATTCAAAAATTTAAGGCTATGTTTGGTTTACCGTTTTTAGTTTTGAGTTTTCGTCCATACAAAAATACAAACAACGCATGTATATTATGAAAAATTGTCATTTTAGAAAATGAATTTAACACACAAAATAGAAAACAACTTTTTTTCATTTTTCGTGTTTTGAGAAAAACGAAAGCACGAGCAACAATTCATCCTTCCATCGTTCCTCCATCAACTTTGTGGTCCCCTCCAATCTTCCGTTCATCCTTTCCGACCTCCCTTCATTCTTCTCATATTTTGTAATTAATGTTGAAAACTCAAAACATAAAATACAAAATAAACCAAATGACCCCTAAGTATTTTAAAATCATTTAATTTAACCAATCCAGTGTCCGTATATAATTTTCTACCCTAGGGTCAAGTGATACAGATATTTATCATTTCAATCTGCAATTTAAACATTTTACGGTTGTATCTCATTTCAAACCGCAATTCCGAAATAAATAAAAATCCATAACGGACTTGCAGTTGATAACGGTATAAAATACAACATCCATTCAACCAACATCAATAATCAACATCCATCACAATCATAATCCAAATCAATCAATAAGTATCAGTATAGAACTGATAATCAATAACGGGTATTAAACTGGCAATTTATATTCAATAATAAATTAAATAACAATTTTATTCAAATAAATTCAAATTAACTGGGATGATAATTCAAAATATACCAAACAGTCATAAATAAATTCCTAATCATATCATAAATTAAATTTAACAAACATAAGAAATTTTAGAAGTTGTGAGTGAGTTGAAACACCCACCTTTGAATTTAAATCGAATTTAAATTAAAAATAAGCCCAAAATTTGAACGGTCTCAGAATTCGTCCAAACTAGCGTCAAAATGTCTGGAACTTGAAAACGGTCCTAACAAAAAAAAAACTGCACATAAATCGGACATCGTATGCAAAAGTCATGATACTTAGAGCGAATTTGAATTTCAAATTATAAAACAAAAAAACAAAAACAATCACCAATAGGAAACGGCCACGTCAGCTCGTCCCTAACCAACGCAACATCCAGAAACCCTAATTCTTGCGATCGAACCCAGCAACCACTCGATGCCGCCACATAACGTCGCAACCTCGTCGACGTTCAACTCAATCAGAACTCGCCTTTGCCACCCCCTAGGTTTGCCAACCCCACACCCTCCACGCGTACGCCCCAAGTTCGCCAGAGAACGAACGATTTCCGCCACCTTCCTTCATCGATTAAGGCGCCTTCGAACAACAATAACATAGATGAACTCCTGATCTGCCACTAGCTTGGCTCCCTCTTCGCAACAGCACCGCCCGGTCGTCGATCGGATGCAAATCTACCGTTGGATCGAGATTGTGGCCTATGAACGGCCAAGGTTCATCTTGAATTTCTGGACAAATGATGAATCAAATTGAAAAACGAATTGTTGCAAAAGATTACGCTCATCGAGTGCTTCAAATCGATATATAATTTGATATAGTTTGTGGAGTTTGAAAATTTGATTTGGTTTTTGATTTGCAATCGGATCTAGAATTTGTTTGTCTGCCATTGGAATGAGGAGTTGAGAAAGAAATATATGTACAGACAAATGAGAATAGAAACAACCTAGGGTTTATAACGAGTTATTTATAGATGGATTAGAAATAGAACAAATGGATTAGATCGATTTGGGTTTGAACGATAAATGACCCGAAAAGCCCTTTCTATCTCCGGAATGAAATTGGATCAACCCATATATCAAAATAGATGCTTTCTATTATTTTAAACTCAATGGAACAGGTTTCAAGTCCTAATTCCATCGTATGAAGAAGTTATGCCAAAATCAGCTTATTTCAAATTGATTTCAATTGATTTCAATTAAATTGATTTCTAGGCGTTTCGAGCCCGTACGATCAAACGACAAGACCAATCGTTACAAAACTTGAAATCCTATAATAATTCACCATTAGGGATCCGATGAAACTAGGTTTGTCGAAATCCGAGTCAGTGGCCAAAATGGCTATATTTTAGTTAATTAAATAAATTTATATTAAATTAATTAAATCACATTTTCAGTTTAAATTTTAATAATTTACAACTTCTATCATTTTTGATTTCTTAATCACTTACAATAGTTTAAACAAATTTAGATGTCAATTTAAAGTTGATTAATCCATCAATTCCAGTGCTTAATTTCAATTTCACTAAACTCAGAAATTATAAATTAAAATTTCAATACTTCCATTTAATTGACCTTTCATCCTATTATTCAATCCATTATTATCAAATAGATAAAATTAACATTGGTTCATGATTTATTTCATTAATATTCTCAAATTTCATCTTAATCTCTATTAACGTAATATTTAAATATTTAATTTCATTTATTTGCAATTAATTCAATTATTATAATTTGAATTCCAATAAATTAATAAATATTGATTTTCATTTTTTATATTCCCAATTATCATATTATGAATAAAATTAACATTATTTCCAAACATTAACTTAATTTACATTAACATAATATTTAATTGCATTTATTGAAATTTATTTCCAATTTAAATTAACAGGCTAAATAGATAGGTAACATACAATAGTTTGCCACAGTTAACCTTTAGTCACATTAATAATCTTTTATTACTTACAAATCAATGTTACCATTTATTTTCATAATACTAGTTTCATTCAATTTCCATTAACTATCTATTATTTCCTTGGTTAATCCAATATTTCATTTATTCACTTATATTCAATTTATAACCAAGTATAACATTTTTATTATTTCAATTAATTGGAATTTCATTCAATTTATCAAAAATTTACTTTAATTAACATTGTTACATTTCATTTTAGTATTTATTACATTACTAAATCTCCAATTTTTTTATTTCTTTCAAATTTAATTATCAAAATCTTATTAAATTAACTAATTTAAATTATCGAAATTTACGTGTCGTTACACTGGTACACTCGCATATAAAGTCGAGTTACTGACTAGACTATCATGTATGCACAATATATTTCATGTGTCGAATTTGCGTAAGATTTTGCATGATCCTTTTTTGGTAGTAGAAGCGTCGCAGTAGGAAGACTTGGAGGTTGAGCCTAATTTTAATATTATGAGGCAACATGTTTGAGTTGTTGATCGAGATACTAAGCAGTTGAGGACTAAGATCATGAAGTTGGTTAAGGTACAGTGGAGCGAGTGTAGTCGGTATTGTACTTGGAAGACGAAGGAAAGTTTGAGGAAGTCCTATCCAGAGTTGATTTTACACCAGCAGTTTCTTATCTTAGTATATCTTTTGTAGTTTACTCACCACTTGAGGTGGAGTCACTTTGTATGCATTTTGGTTTGCAGTTTGGCTTATATATAGCTTAGCAGTATTCTATATATGTATCTTTCTTCTTTTATCTTCATTGATTTTCGTTCTTATTTGAATTTCGAGGACCAAATGTTCTAAGTGGGGGAGAGTGTAGCAACCCATAATTTCGAACACTTCATCTTGGAATATCGTAACTTTTTGAAATATAGTTAAGTGTTATAAATATGATTTTTATAACCTTGTTAAAATCCTTTTAATTAATGAATAATGATAAGAAACTTGTTTTGGAAATTTGTTTACAAAAAATTAATACTTTGAAAAAATATCGATAATGTGACCGAAAATCGTTTTATTGATAAACAGCTATTTATTCAATATAAGTTGTTCAAACTTTTTCTACATACACTAAATAATTAGTAATAAAAATAATTAGCACTAAATCACTTTTGTGAATTTTCTAGAACGATCTAGAAGGTTGAGTTGAGATATGAGTGGACAGAGATATTTTTCTACGGCATGGTGAGGTGGAAAGCAAGCACATGGAGGCATGAGGGTTGAGCCTTCTTAGCAGAAATGGGAGGTGAGAAGGAGCTTAGACAACACCACTTGAAGCCTATATAAAGGCATGCATAGCTCATTTTATCACTTTTACAAAATTAAAACAAGCTTTCTTCACTCTCTTCTCTTCACAAATTCCTAAGATGAATAAATTCAAAACAACTCCAACTCAACACAAACTTAGCCAAAGACATTAGAACAATACTACAACAACTCTTAACAACTCAAATCTTAAATATTTGAAGCACAAAGCCCAAACCATCTAGAGGTCGTGAGCATTATAAGTGCTTTTCTAGCCTAGGCAAGTGAAAAGCAAGGTTGTGGTAGGAAGTTTGTGTTTGCAAGGTAGAGGTAGGAAGTGGTAACCAAAACCTGATTTTTTGCCTGTTAAAGGGTGAGCTAACTCACCATTGAAATGAATTTGAAGTGTATATGCTTGTGTTTAAACCATATATATATTGGTTGAATTTATATTTCTTTATGTTGTGATATTGGTTGTGATTCTTGCTTTGAAAAGAAAATGGCATATGTAAATGATGTGTATGGACTTGAATGACTTGATATGACTTGTTTCATAGCCTTGAGATAAATCACATAGGATGTAGTTGGACTTTGATTTGAATTGGATTTGAGTTTGAAAGTGCTTTCACAACGTTAGTCGCTATAGATCACTTAGGAATTACCTTGTATTCAAAAATTTCTATGAAACTTATGTATTGTGTATGTTAGTTGCTGTAAAATGTTTAAATGTTAAATGGTTAGTTAACACATTGAAAAGTGGTTAAACTTCCACTTGTGCAAAACTGCTCCGTTCTGGCCTTTGTTGTGAACTTTAACTATTTATAAATAACTTTTAATTTAAGTATTTTCTTTCAATATTTTAACAAATCTTCTCTAACTCATATTAGAGTATTTTAAAAGTTGTTTGGAATTTATATATATTTTTGAGAATTAATTATGAATTTTTAAAGAAGAAGGTTTATTTTAAAATATAATAAAACATGTTTTTAGATAAGTTATAAAATAGTTGTTTTACAGTAATATTTTTGATGAATATTTTAAACCATATTAAAAGTATTTTTAAATTTTTTTAAGTATATATAGTTTTTAGAAAAATTAGTTAATTATTTTATTAAAGTATTAATAAGCTTTTGTAATATAATATCTTTTAAACTATTTTTATGATTTTGTTAAATATCTTATCTTATAAATAAATTAGCTTACATACGTGTGTATATATATATATATTAAAGGATTTTTAAATTATAAACAAATGATATAAAAAAGGGTTAGGAATTGCTTAGTGGCTTAATCGTCTGTTTGTTTACTTGTTGTGGAAAGTAATTAACTTTGCTTAACTAAAAGCCGACAAAGTAGACTTATCTATTTGTGAAAGTTAAGATTGATGTTCGAGTAGGTTTAGAAGTAATAGTGCTCTAACCTACCGGTTTCACTCTTAACCGAGGAATAGTAAGTTGAGAAGGTCGGAAGCATGTTAATCATGTTGTTTGTTTACTTGTTTATGGAATGTTATTAGTACCACACTTAACACTAAAAGTTGACAAAGTAGATTTTTCCATCCGTGAGAGTAAATAAGGACGTTCAGTAGGGTTTAGGAACAATAGTGCTTTAATCTACAGGTTTCACTCTTAATTGAGGGATAGTAAGTTGAGACAGTCGAAAACATGTTAAGTATACGAAACTAGATTTCCATAAGCAATCGTTTTTAGAACTAGATAGTCGAATAGTTGGATCGAACTTGACCATTTAACTTATGGAAGTATATAAAAGCTTTACGGCTTCATACGGTTTGAGATTCCCCGGGGAGGACTCATTGGTATGAAACATCTTTAGCTTTAAGAATTGTGTATATACGAGATCCCTTGGGGAGGACTCCTTTATATACAGTTTGCTTACTTCTAAAGGAACCAAAGTTGATTATACTGGAAATTCATCAATTTTAGTTTTGAGGAGTCCGGGATTAAATGTTCTACTTACCGAATGCCACTTTAAAACTAGTACACGAGTCTATGTTTTGAAGGAGTTGTAAAGTTGAATGTTAGAGAGTTGAACTGTCTATCATAAGGTTAAATCCAAGGGAGAGGTCAGCGTTAACATTTCAGACCAATGATAGAGTTGAACTATCTATCATAAGGTTAAGTCCAAGGGAGAGGTCAGCGTTAGCATTCATCAATTGACTTGTGTGGGTCAACATGCAAAAATTTAATTAGGCACTTGCATGGGTCAACATGCAAAAATTTATTGGTAAGTATGTTTTATATTTCATTGTCAATATTTAATTTAGTTCCATTGTATAGTTTAATTGATAAACATTTTATCAATTATATTAGCGCACAAATTTATCAAAGTAGATTATTTTAATTATACATAGCAGGTGTTCTTATAATATTAAAAAGGTTAAATGTTACCATTTCATTTTTCTAATAAGGCTTCCACTAGTCTTTTGTGCTTCTCCAAACCCTAAGACAATACATGAAAGTCTTTTGACTTTACTAGTGGATGTTAGGACTCGTCTATCTTGGGATTCTGAACTTTAGTTTGCTCGAGAAGTCATAGCCCCACAAACGATGGGTAACTTCTTATCGATTGTATCATATACAACTCTTAACCCGTGGTTCCTTATCCTAATCTCATTTCGACATTGAGTTTTCTCAACAAATCGAAAGAAATTATTCACTCATACCTACCATTTTGCAACGACCTAAGTATAATATATGTACCTTGAGTTTTCTCAACAAATACATATATTATCTTACATCGTCTAGTCAATATATTAATAATACTACACATGACATCTCTAACTTCAATTTGCTTACAAGTAGAGAGTATGCAAGTAATTTATTAATATGTAAATGATAGAGGACAACATTTATATTAAAAATTCTTAATCTTAAATATATTTTATCGAGTGATATCAACTTATGGAATAATGTATTTCTTATGAAATACCATCTTGATTCATGTGTCGAACATATCAAAAATCACGGTATACATAATTTTGTGTATGTATTTATTCGTTAAGTCAATTTAGGGTTTCTTTAATGTTCCACCTTTAGTTTATACATTTATATTATATAAGTTTTAGTATTATATAACTTTTATAATTGATCTAACTTATATAATATTTTATGTATAATATTATATTAAATCTTATTTAATCAATTTAATTAATTAACACTTTAATTAATTATTATATTATTCAGTTATAACATATTATGTCAAATATATGTACTATAATCTTTATAGTAATACACATATTTCTTATATATATTTGTATGTATTTTAATTTATTAATTAACTTTTGATCAATTTATTTAATTAAATAGTTTTAATTAAATTTTATTACTTTTGAATTTTTTTTACATATATGTGTACTCATATTGTCTTAAACAATCTAAGACAACATAACATATATCATATATATATTATATACGTATATATATTTAATTAATTAACTTATTTAATTAATTAGTTTATTTTATTAAGCTTTTTAATAAACAATCACTTCGAAATTAATTTTTAACATTTTCAAATATTTTGGAAAACTATAGTATAACTTTTATAATATTTTTTTTTTAAATTTAACTTTTAAATTTAAATTTTATTTTAATTTTTAAAACAACTTGATAATCTATATTACAACATTTATAATATTTTTATTATTTTAAATTTAACTTTAAAATTCAAAATTTTTAATTTAATTTCAAAATAATTTTGAAATGCCCAAGGCCCAATTCAAATTGGGCCATTTCTATTAAGGATAATCTTCAGGCTTACCTCATCATTTTGGGTCAGGTTAGTACTTAGGTAGGGTAGAGTACTTGATTACCCAAACCCAAACTTAGACACTACTTTTCTAGACGCCCTACTATATGGATAGGTTTTAATAAGTTAGCCCTAATACTGCAAATTGAGACTGCCTAAGCTATTTGGCTCTGATACCATTGTTGGAACTAGGCCAACACGCAGTGGGATAAATCCTATATTGGATCTTTAATGGGCCTGTTAGTCTAAATTTATTTAGAAATTTGCTAAATATTGTTTTAGATAAAATCAATATTTTATTTAATTGATATATAATGTTTAATTTTTTAGTTTATATTAAATAATATATATACCTTTGTTTGTATGCGCACATGCAACATAATAGAGTGTACATGGTTTGACATGCCCGTATATAGATGCTAATATTTACACTGCAATGGACATGTTAGCCCCTCTTGTATATAAATGTATTGTCTAAATATAGACACGTGTGCATCAAAATATAATTCAAGTAAAATATACGTGTGTCTGTGTGTGTTTGTGTCTGTGTATATATATATATATATATCTTATAATGAATTAATTGTAAATGATTTATATAAAGAATTTATGATATATATATATATATATATATTGTTAAATCACAAAACTAAACTTTATATATTTTTCTAGCAAACCAAAGCAATATTATTTTGCACGGGTAAGCTAGTTTTATAGTGGTCATACCACTTTACAAAATTTTACAGGTGTGAAGTATAGATGTCGAAGAGCCAATAACAACTCACAAACCAGAAATCACATGCAAAAATCACAAAGCTCGAAAAGAACTACTAAGAGCAAACATCTAAATAGTCAAATCCAATTACAGAGATAAAAACAAGGATCATATTGGAGCAGCATGCATAGAGATGAGAGTGGTCTGGTGGACATCATACTCAATGCCTTCATCAAGGTCATCAATGTCTGAATGGTCAGCGTGGAGTGGATGGCGAAGGGGTGTGAGGCTTACTATGGGAGGGAACTGGAACCTTTACCATTGGGGAAGTAAGTTTGGCCTAAGAGGCTTAGATTTTCTCTATGGTAGCTTCTAAAAATGAATTAGAAGAGACATCAGGTTGGGCTACATGCTACTCTTTGGCTTCAACTTTACGCAAAGGGGATAAAGGTGTTTTATATATATTTCTAGTAAGTTGGAGAATCAATTAAAGTAAGATTAGGACTTCATGATGAATAACCCATATGATGAAACTGCTGCAAATGAGGAAGCCAGGCTATTTTAGGAGCACTCTAAAGCCCTAGAACTAGAAGCTAATATGAGGAGACAACAACATCGTGAGAAATGGAAGGAGGAGGGAGATAGAAATACTGCCTTTTATCATGCATCTATAAAGTTAAAACATTCCAAACAACAAATTCATAATGTATACGATCTTGAAGGTATCCTTCACTCAAGCTCTGAATAAGTAGATAAAGCCCTTGTTGACTATTTTGCAAATCTCCTGGGTAACTCCACAAACTTTACTCCTGAACTTGAGTTAATATCTACCGTGTAACTTCCTAAGATCAACATGCATGAAGCCAGTTTATTAACCACAAAAGTAACAAATGAGGAAATCAAACAATCTTTGTTTGCTATGAATAAAGATTCTGCAGGAGGTCCTGATGGATTTAATGTACTTTTTTACATAACTAGTTGGGAGCTGGTAGGGCCTGAGTTTTGCAAGGCAATACACAATTTTTTTGATAAATGCAAACTTCTAGGAGAAGTAAACTCCACCAACATAGCTTTAATACCTAAAGTCCAACCTCCAACATCAGTTAATTCCTTTAGACCCATCTCTTGTTGTAACATATTATATAAATGCATTTCAAAAAATTTGGCCACCAGATTAGTTGCTGTCCTTCCTGGTCTCATTTCATATAATCAATCTGCCTTCCTTAAAGGTAGGAGCATTCTGCATAATGTTCTTTTAGCTCAAGAGTTGTTAATAGGATAAGGTAAAACCCAGTCGACTTCGGCTGCAACCTTAAAACTTGACATATCAAAGGCATATGATAGTATTCAGTGGCCATCAATTGTTAGAATTATGTCTCTAATGGGCTTTCCAAAAACCTTGGTGACATGGGTGTATACCTGTATTTCCACCCCTACATACTCACTAATAATAAATGGTAGACCTACTGGTTTTTTAAAAACAGTCAGGGTATACGTCAAGATGACCCCATCTCTTCGTACTTGTTTATAATCATCATGGAACTGTTCACTCGTATGGCTGCAGTAAAGTTCTCCCAAAAGAAAATAAAGTACCATCCCAAATGCTCTCACCTAAAAATAGCCACCTTGATGTTTGTTGACGATGTAATGGTATTTACTAAACTAGAGCTCCCTTCTATGCAATCTATAATTGGGTTGCTAGATGATTTTTATAGAATGATAGGTCTTAGTTTAAATATAAACAAGTCCAGTATGCTTTGTACCGGTGTTCCTAGCTTGTTAGCCACTCAGCTTCATCATGTTTCTGGGTTTAAAAGGATGGTAGATGATATGTCCTACCTTTTTTTACCTCTGTTAACTACACGGATCATACATGCTAATTGTCTGCCTCTATACAACAAGATAGTTTCTTCTATGGACTGCTGGGCTAACAAACTACTAACTCAAAGTGGAAGGCTATTAATCATCAAGTCAGTGTGCTTTGCGATGACTTTTTACTGGGCCAGGACGTTTATACTTCCTTCTAAGTTGCTTAGGCTTATTAGGAGTGCCATGATGAGGTTTTTTTGGACGGGCTCTCTACATTGTAGGAAGTCAATTCCTTGTTCCTACAAAAAGTTTGAAGTGCTAAAACGTAAGGGTGGTTTGGGCATTATTGATATAAGACAGTGGAACTTAGCTGCGTTTAGTAGACACTTTGATAATCTAATTAATAGGAAGGAAAGTGTCTGGGTGAATTGGACTTGGCACTATAATGTTAGGAAGAGGAACTTTTGGAGCATGGAAGTCCCTCAAGTGTGTAGTTGGAATTGGAGGAGGTTGTTGGGTCTGAGATCTCTTTTTTGCCTCTTGTTAAAGTAGTTATGAAACATGATAGTGCGGCGAGCTTCTGGAATGAGCCTTGGTCTGGAAAAGGAGTTATTCTCAACAACACTGTCACACATCAGCAACAACTTCAATCTGGTATCCCAAGTAATGCTAAAGCTTCTGATTATATACACTATGGTCACCTTATTCTGCCTTACTCAAGCAACCGGGACCTCAGAAATTTGTGGAATCCACTTCAGAACAGCTCTTACCCTAAAAATGAAACGGACATGTGCACATGGAACGACAACTCTCACACCATTGGGCTAGTGTACAATGCAATATCTGGGTTTAGTACCTTGCCTTTTTACAAATGGACTAGCATCATCTGGAAAAGAGTCTCTTCCCCTTCCGACAACCTACATATTTGGAAGGTTCACAATTCTGCTTTGATGACTAGAGATGTTTTAGTAGACTTTGGTACGAACTGCCCTATGGAATGCGTATTCTGTTGCACCCAGAATGAATCAATCTCCCACCCATATTTCAGCTGTGATTTTTTGTTTCCTCTGTGGACAAGAGTTATGTCAAAAGCTGGTAGGCGAAATGTCTCTCAAGTTTTTGAAATTGAATGAAGCATAATCCTCAAATCATCTAGATGGAAGTCAGACCATACCAGGGTTTTACTAATGAGCACTAAAATTTACCTATCAACTGTTTGGATGGAAAGGAATAAAAGGTGTTTTGAAAGCAAAACTAGGTCTCTTGAAAGTCTTTGGCAAGAGATCAGAGGTAAGGTTTGCATGGATCTTAGGAAAACTACGTGCAGTAACCCTAATGTCACTGCCAGTGCTTGGGCCTGAGCTTTCTTTTTTAGTTGCTCCTCTTTTCTTCTCTTAAGTCCTCTTGTGTGTTATGTTTGTTTTGTCTTCTTTTGTGTTGCGTTATCTCTCTTAGCTCAAAGCTTGTGTTGAGTTTTGTTTTTTTATTGTTCTGTGGCAATAAAAAATGGTAGGGGACCAGTCAACCCCGCTAGCTCTGCTAAATATTAAAAAAAATTAATTATAATAAGAATTTTGATTTTTTTAAGATTATATATATATAAACACAATTAATTATAAATATATATTAAAGGAATCAATAATAATAAAATTATATATGTTTACAATATTGTTTTTGACCCAGGTAATTTTTTATTTTTAGATTTTGTGTAATTTTTAATAACAAATAGTTATTTTATTATTTAAAATATGTATGAAATTTTATAAAAAAAGTTACATTTTTTTGACAGCAATAAATGCAAAATACTTTGAACAAAATTTTAGAGGAATTTATTTTTATTAATTTGTTATTTGTAAATATATATATATATATATATATATATTATTTGTACAGTCAATTTCAAATTAAATAAATAAATTATATATATATATATATATATATATATGAAAAAATCCTTTTTTATAACTGAAAGCATTTTAGACAATAATAAATTTTACAAAATTTGAATCTATATTATATGGTATAAAACCATTCAATTATAGGATTCAATTAATTAATATCTTTTAATAACATTGTATTATTATTTTAAATTGTTTTTATTAGGCCATGGGCAACGGGCAAGCATTGATATACAATTTTTTTCTCCTTGCATGCGCACACACACATAGAGACATAAACACACACACACACACAAACTTCAATATATGATAATACATCGACATGCAGATTCATGATATTAATTTCTAACCAAGCTAGCATATGGCATGGATGAGCATATTAGACATTATAATCAAGTAATATCACTTTTCATCAAAGCTTAATTGTTCGCACTGTGAGAAATGCGAATTAAGGATCTTAAGGCTAGAATTAACACTAGAGAGGGGGTGAATAGTGTTTTAAGAAATTTGTTAATCCTTTTGAGTTTATCTTAATTTGTTAACAATTTATACACTAATCACACACAAATATGAACAAAGAATCGAACACAGATGCAAATATAAAGTAAAAGCAGTAAAGGAAAGAACACACCGGATTTTATACTGGTTCGGAGTTACCCTACATCCAGTCCCGCACAACTAAGTACGGATTTCCTTTCAAAAGCAATTCAAAAATTACAACCCTCGGTTTCAAGGCTACGAGGTACACCCTCCAGAATCACAATCCTTTGGGTAGAGATACTTGATTTCCAGGGCAACAAGTTCACCCAATTGATTTCCAGGGCTACAATCACACCTTCTCTCCCTCAATTGATTACAAAAGGTCTATAACTCAGATTAGCACTTGGATCTTGTAGAGATAGTGGAGAGAATCAAAACCAGAAATTATCTAGTTAGATTCGATATTGATTTCGGTAGAGTAATGGTGTAATTTGTAAATAAGAAAGTGGAGAAGAAGAAGAGAAGTTAATCAGAGAAAAAAGTGAGTAAAATTCGTTGAAAACACCCTTTATTTATAGTAGATCAATAGCCATGTCCATTGGTGAAGGGATGTGGCGAATAGACACTTCTTTTAAAAAACAATTTAACTGTCACCATGTCGACATGGGTACATGTGACCATGTCGACATGCCCTTGTAATTTTTGGTGATTCGTTTTTCTTTGAAAATAATTTCTGTATTATATTATACTTATATTTAAACTTTAAAATATACTTATATATAGTTATAATACATAAATAGCTATAGAGAACAATATTTAAAAATATATAATAATTTTCTATACTTTTATATTTAAATCTTAAGTATAAATATATAAAACAACTAAATATATTAATATCAGAATTATAGTTTAAAAACTTAGGATAATAATTTAAAATCAAAGATATTTAAAATTAAGGATATTTTTTAGGCTAAAATATATTGAAAAACCAGGACAGATGATTTTGGTTTTTAAACAGGAATATTTAAAATCATTTTGAAAAACAAGCTATATATATTTTGAAAATCATTTTGAAATAAAAGTAAGTGGATACAAAAAGATGTTCCACTAGATTTTTCGTAGGTTCCATCCTACTTAGGGTTCCATCCCTTTAACGAGTACGAAGTGGATTCCATTCCACGAATAAAATAGATTTTAAGATGTCAGTGCCTTTCTATGAGTTTTAACAATATTCCTAACTATATAACTTATCTTGGAAACTTGAACTCTTGAAATTTGATACTCATGAGTCTTGAATCTTGATATCTTCAATCTTTGATCTTGAATCTTTATACTATATAGTTCTTCATTCTTTAGTACCTGCAAACATATCTATGTATATCTACACAATAATGTTAGTATTATATATTTTATAATCTTATTCTAAGTAAGGTTGTTGTCATCAAAACCAACTCCTCAGGGACTAACAATCTCCCCCTTTTTGATGATGACAACCTTTGTTTATAAAATATCACTTCTATCCTAATACTTAATAACTCCCCCTTAATCTATGCCTAACTATCCTAACTATCCTATTTTATACTTCTCCCCCTTTGTCATCAACAAAAACCATATAACTCCCTAATACTATATAACTCTATATAACTCCCCCTGAAACTAAGACTACATTACTTGTGATTATAATGATAGTGTCATCATACATAATCAATACTTAACTTTAAACTAAACTCTTAATAACTACTTTTCTTAACTAATAAACTATATATTCAAAAGATACGAGAATATACGAATAAGAGAACACAATTTATTATATAATGTTATATTTTCATGTGTGTAAACTATGTAAACAGATATACATGTGTTTTTAATATAAACAACTATATATACAACAATACGAACGAAAGAATGAAAGAAAGTACACTAAGGAGTATTCTTGACAATAGGAGACCTATGAATCGAACAATTAGGATAGTGGAAACAGAAGTTTCCACGCTGTTCGACAAGGTTTCCATCCTTATCAAAACATACTTCACCAACACAAACTACGGTGTCGTCGTCTTCAACTTGCACTTCATGAACAGGTGCGTCCTCTTCTTCCAAGGGTGCTTCTTCCTCTTCCATTGGCTCTTCTTCGCTGTCCTCTTGTGTATGGTCACTAGAAGACTCTTCTTCGATCAAGATCGGGTTCGCTTGGTTATCCATTAGGAACTTCTGCAAATTTCTAAGGATTCGACCTTGCTTTTCCTGTTCTTTACTCATCCGAATTTGTTTGACTTGAATCTCAGTCACCATTTGCAGAATATCCTTTGTAGTATCCTCTAATTTTATCACACAAGCATGAATGGATCGTTGAAGAGGGCCGGGAGTAGGAGGGAGAAATGAGAAAGTCGAGTTTATGTTTGAATTTGATGGAGAAGCCATTATTTTCTTTGTTTCAGAAGTTAAACCAAAAGAAAATGAGAGAGAATGAAGAGAAAGTCGAAATATGGAAGAATATATAACCAATTTTTCAAATTTTGGTGGGAATTTGAATTTTCAAAAAATACCGTTATATATCGACATGGTGGGATATGGGGTTGTCGACAGGGGTATTTTAATTTTGGCTTCTAATTTAATTTTAATTTATTTAATTATACTTGTTATATATTTATGTTTTATATTTCAGTTATTTAACAAATACCTAATTCTCTTCTTAATTTAGTAAATATAGATTCATTTAATGGTTTTGTTAAGATATCAGCAGTTTGATTCCCAGAGTTTATATATTCGAGAGTAATTACTTCTTTAGTTATACTATCTCTAAGAAAATGATGTCGAATATCAATATGTTTAGTTCGAGCATGATGAGTAGGATTTTTAGATAAATTTATTGCACTAGTATTATCACAATAAATTGGCGATTTTGAGATATTTAATCCACAATCTCTTAAGGTTTGTTGCATATATATTACTTGAGAACAAGCCAAAGCAGCAGAAATATACTCTGCTTCAGTTGTTGATAGAGAAACTATATTTTGCTTTTTACTAAACCAGGAAACTAGAGAATGTCCCAAAAAGTGACAAGTTCCACTTGTACTTTTTCGGTCTGATTTACATCCAGCATAGTCAGCATCACAGTATGATATAAAATCAAATGAATCATTTTTAGGATAAAATAAGCCATAATCAGAGGTGTGTTTAATATATCTTATAATACGTTTTACAGCTTTTAAGTGAGTTTCTTTAGGTTGGGATTGATACCTTGCATAGAGACAGACACTATGCATGATATCAGGTCTACTCGCAGTGATATAGAGTAGTGATCCAATCATTCCTCTATATAATTTTTGATCTACATCTTTCGAGAAATCTTCTTTACTAAGGTACTCATTGGTTGCCATGGGAGTAGGTTTTCCACTCACAGTAGTCAGACCAAATTTATTAACTAGTTCTTTAGCATATTTTTCTTGACTAATAAAAGTACCATTATCTAACTGTTTTATTTGCAATCCTAGAAAGAAGTTTAATTCACCCATATGACTCATCTCAAACTCTTTTGTCATTATTTCAGAAAATTCTTTATTCATTTCGAAGTTAGTTGAACCAAAAATGATATCATCTACGTATACTTGGACTAGTTGAATATCATTTTTATTTCTTTTAATAAAAAGAGTATTATCTATTTTACCAATTTCAAAATTTGATTGTAATAAATAAGATCTTAGTCTATCATACCAGGCTCTAGGAGCTTGTTTTAGACCATATAAAGCTTTCTTAAGTTTGTACACATGGTTTGGTAAATTTTCATCTTCAAAAAGTGGTGGTTGTTCAACATATACTTCTTCTTTTACAAATCCATTTAAAAATGCACTTTTAACATCCATTTGAAATAATTTGAAATTATTATGATTTGCGAAAGCAAGTAGAATCCTAATGGCTTCTAATCTTGCTACAGGAGCAAAGGTTTCATCACAATCTATACCTTCTTCTTGACAATAACCTTGGGCGACTAATCGTGCTTTATTTCTAACGACCTCACCTTGTTCATTCATTTTATTTTTATAGACCCATTTAGTTCCAATTATAGTTTTATCTTTAGGTCTAGGAACAAGTTCCCAAACTTCATTTCTAGTGAATTGATTTAATTCTTCTTGCATACCCAAAATCCATGAATCATCAGTTGATGCTTCTTTAGGATTTTTGGGTTCAATAGATGATATAAATGCTACATTACTCATTTTACTTAGTTGATTTCTAGTTGTAACAATAGATTGCATATCTCCTATTATATTTTCAATAGGATGATCTTTTAAAAGTTTAATCCTTTTATTAGGATGATTAATTTCATTATTAATTTTGGTTGATTCTTGATTTTGAGTAATTAAATCTTCTTCATCATTTGTAATTTCAAAATCTTTTAAATTTTCATCAAACGAAACATGCATTGTTTCTTCGATGGTGTTAGATCTTAAATTAAAAACTCTATAAGCTTTACTTCTATTAGAATATCCAATAAAGATTCCTTTATCGGATTTAGGATCAAATTTATCCAAATTATCTTTTGTATTTAAAATAAAGCATTTACTTCCAAAAATTCTGAAGTATGATACCTTAGGTTTCTTTCCATGAAGAAGTTCATAAGGTGTCTTATCAGTTAAAGGTCTAATTAAAATTCTATTCAAAATATAACAGGCGGTAGCAACAGCTTCTGCCCAAAAGTGTTTTGGTAAATTACTATCTGAAAGCATAGTTCTCGCACACTCTTGTATCGTTCTATTTTTACGTTCAACTACTCCGTTTTGTTGTGGAGTTCTTGGAAATGAGAAATTGTGAGTTATTCCCTTCTTATTGCAGAATTCCTCAAACTTTTCATTTTCAAATTCACCACCGTGATCACTACGAATAGTTATAATTTTTAAAGATAATTGATTTTGAATCCTTTTTGTAAAGTTCTTAAAACATTCAAAAGTATCACTTTTATGTTTCAAAAATATTGTCCATGTAAATCTAGAATAATCATCTATAATTACAAAAACATATTTACTATGATTTATTGACTGAATTTGAGATGGACCAAATAAATCAAGATGAAGTAACTCAAGGGGTTTTGAAGTTGAAATCATATCTTTTATTTTAAAGGAACTTTTTCTAAGCTTTCCTAATTGACATGCATCACATAAACTATCTACTTTAAAATTCATTTTAGGGAGACCTCTTACTAGATCATGTTTTGACAATCTAGATAAGAGTTTGAAATTCAAATGTCCAAATCTCTTATGCCAAATCCAAGGGTCACTTGTATTTGCCAAAAGACATAGGTTATCATTTGAAACTTTCATACTAAGAATATAAATATTCTTTTTCCTAGTTCCCTCAAATATTATGGTTGAGTTATTATCTTCATTATGACATTTATCTTTTTCAAATTTAATTTTATATCCTTTATCACATAGTTGACTTATACTTAGCAGATTGTGTTTCAGATTCTTAACTAGCAAAACATTAGTAATAATAATAGTTTCAGAGTTACCGACATTGCCGATGCCAATCACGTATCCTTTCGAGTTGTCTCCAAAGTTAACCAGTCCTCCGTCTTTGTATATAATATTATTCAGCATATCCAGATTACCAGTCATGTGTCTAGAGCATCCACTATCAAGTATCCACTTATTCCTTTTGATCTGCACAGATTGTCCATTGTGGATTGATTCCTTAATACCCATAAAGCATCTTTCCTGCACATTATAAAATTTGGGTAGACAACTAGAATTTGAATAACATTCATATGCAGACTCATGGAACAATGATGATTTAAATAATTCTAAACTAGTTTTAACAGATTTTTCAAAAATAACCATTTTAAAACTTTTCAAAATTCAGATTATGAAACTTTTGAAAACAAAGCTCTGATACCAAATGTGAGAAATGCGGATTAAGGATCTTAAGGCTAGAATTAACACTAGAGGGGGGGTGAATAGTGTTTTAAGAAATTTGTTAATCTTTTTGAGTTTATCTTAATTTGTTAACAATGTATACACTAATCAGACACAGATATGAACATAGAATCAAACACAGATGCAAATATAAAGTAAAAGCAGTAAAGGAAAGAACACACCGGATTTTATACTGGTTCGGAGTTACCCTACATCCAGTCCCGCACAACTAAGTACGTATTTCCTTTCAAAAGCAATTCAACAATTACAACCCTCGATTTCAAGGCTATGAGGTACACCCTCCAGAATCACAATCCTTTGGGTAGAGATACTTGATTTCCGGGGCAACAAGTTCACCCAATTGATTTCCTGGGCTACAATCACACCTTCTCTCCCTCAATTGATTACAAAAAGTCTATAACTCAGATTAGCACTTGGATCTTGTAGAGATAGTGGAGAGAATCAAAACCAGAAATTATCTAGTTAGATTCGATATTGATTTCGGTAGAGTAATGGTGTAATTTGTAAATAAGAAAGTGGAGAAGAAGAAGAGAAGTTAAATCAGAGAAAAAAGTGAGTAAAATTCGTTGAAAACACCCTTTATTTATAGTAGATCAATAGCCATGTCCATTGGTGAAGGAATGTGGCGAATAAACACTTCTTTTAAAAAACAATTTAACTGTCACCATGTCGACAGGGGTACATGTGACCATGTCGACATGCCCTTGTAATTTTTGGTGATTTGTTTTTCTTTGAAAATAATTTCTATATTATATTATACTTATATTTAAACTTTAAAATATACTTATATATAGTTATAATACATAAATAGCTATAGAGAACAATATTAAAATATATATAATAATTTTCTATACTTTTATATTTAAATCTTAAGTATAAATATATAAAACAACTAAATATATTAATATCAGAATTATAGTTTAAAAACTTAGGATAATAATTTAAAATCAAAGATAGTTAAAATTAAGGATATTTTTTAGGCTAAAATATATTGAAAAACCAGGACAGATGATTTTGGTTTTTAAACTGGAATATTTAAAATCATTTTGAAAAACAAGCTATATATATTTTGAAAATCATTTTGAAATAAAAGTAAGTGGATACAAAAAGATGTTCCACTAGATTTTTCGTAGGTTCCATCCTACTTAGGGTTCCATCCCTTTAACGAGCACGAAGTGGATTCCATTCCACGAATAAAATAGATTTTAAGATGTCAGTGCCTTTCTATGAGTTTTAACAATATTCCTAACTATATAACTTATCTTGGAAACTTGAACTCTTGAAATTCTTGATACTCATGAGTCTTGAATCTTGATATCTTCAATCTTTGATCTTGAATCTTTATACTGTACAGTTCTTCCATCTTTAGTACCTGCAAACATATCTATATATATCTACACAATAATGTTAGTATTATATATTTTATAATCTTATTCTAAGTAAGGTTGTTGTCATCAAAACCAACTCCTCAGGGACTAACACGCACCTTTAAATGAAGAATCCGACTCCTTGACTTGAACCTCGTATCTAGAAGTTACTAGCTTCCCAAACACATCTACTACCAATAATCAAATCAACTTTAATTTGATTTTAGAAATGCTTGAAAAGGTGGAGGGATAAGGCAGAATTTTTGGCTAGAAAATAAGATGAACATGAGGCTCCTTAATTCAGTTAGAAAATGAATGTTGAAGTGTCTAAATAAGAGAGAGTTTAAGGAGTAAAAGGAGGATCCAGATCCACCTTTTCTCCTACTCTTTCATTTCTTCAAATTCAAAATCCAAGCCTCCAACACCTTTACTTTGGTCGGCCTACACCATCAAATCCCAATTGAAATTTCAAGCCCCTTCATGGGCCTCTAAACCTTTCAAGTTTGAACTATATTTAACACAATTAAATCCAATTTAAACATGCATTGATATCATATTTTGGTAAGTGTATTTATAACTATTATATACATATTATTTAATATAGTTCAACACACATCAAATAAAATTTTATAATTAATATTTCATAAATACTAATTAATTTATTACAGTTATAATTTAATTAAATCGGGTGGTAACATGAGTATTCAACATTTCGGTTATGTGTCTCTTAGGTGTAAACTTGGTGGGTGATTACTATCGAACAATTCCAATGTTAACGTTCACAGATCACTTAGTATGTGGCGTAACAGTTTGACCAAATTTATCGCTTGCTTGGTGTAACAGCCTTGCTTTCTACATCGTATAAATAAAAATATTTTATTAAAATAAAAGTGAGTGAATTTGATTTGTGATAATTAATATTTTGAAAAAAAAAATTGTTAATAAAATTATATTTAATAAAATATTTTGTTGTAATAAATTGAATTAAACTAATAAATACCATTTGGGTAATTTATTTAACATTAAATAAGATATTTTGGTCTGTAAATAATTTTTATATGATTGAAATAGTTGGAAAATAAATATATTTTGTATAATACAACAAATGATTAAATAAAAATAAGCGAGCATCAAGTTAAATAAAATTGCATAAATATTGAAATACAATTTGTAGAATGAGGTGTGAATCAATTTAAATTAGATGAGAATTTACTTCAAGTTTTAAAATTCAAATCTAAACGCATTGTAAATTAATTAAAAATAAATTAAGTTAAATCAAGGCCCAAAACTATTTCAGCCTAAGCCCAAACCCATTTTTATTCTCTCTGGAAAACTCTCCCTATTTCTTCACTTTATCCAAAGACCCAAACCCTTTTATCTTTGAACCCATGCCCTTACACGCCTAAATTAGAAAATCACATCATAAAAAAAGCTTGCTTGAGATCAACTTGTTACTGGAGGAAGGCGACGACCCGAGCAGAGAGGCACATGGCCACGGCTTATGCAATCTGGAGGGATGCAAGATAGTGCTAAGTATGAAACCACAACCTAAGGCCTGGTCATGATGGGCGAAGTTGCGCTATGATGTTGAAGGGGGTGGCGATAAAGGGGAGGCAACCTAAGCTTAGGGTGACGATGCTGCAGGCGATTGGATGTTGTAGGTGATTAGAGGAGCATGGTTTGTGCGTCTTTGGGGTTCAATGTTGTGGCTAGTTGTTGCGTGGAGCATTGTGATGTGGATGTTGGCGACTTGTAGGGATGATGAAGGTGACTGAGGTTGGTGATAGCGGATTCATAAAATGGGAGGCAATGATTTGGAGGAGAATAACGTGGTGGGTGGTTAAACAATGATGGTTGAGTTCAGGTGGTTGATTGAGCTGCTACTTGTGTAGAGGGCAACGTTGACAAAGGAGCGAACACTTTGATTTTGGATGGAACAATGTCGTCTAGGCTATAGTAAGTTCTGCATTTGTCATCTCAGTGAGTTCTCTGACTCACAACTATGTCTATACCATATTATTTGATGCATATTCACCCCCATATATTTGTTTGATTTTCTTGGTTGAATGGATTATTATTTTATTGGATGAAGGGATTGTTTGTTAATGATTGATGGTTGATACAGTTTGAATTGTCAGAATTATGTTGTGAACTATGAATTATTAGTTGTTGCGATAATTATTGTGTGATTGTTGATTTGTGTTGTTTGAGTAGTAATTAGATGTTTGCAAATAATCGAACAATAATTGAAATTGATCGGAAGTGAGGTAAATGAAGTAAAAAATGGAGATTTGAAATAAATAAATTATGCTGAATAATAAATTATTTTGGAAATAAATAGTGAATTCTAGAATGATGTTTTTATTTGAAAAAGGGATGATTTTGAAAAAAATACAAGTTGAATAATTTTAAAGATTTTTCGAATAAAAAAACTATTTGATAAATGATGATTTCTAAGGTTTTATTAAATAAGTGAATTTTGAAGATTTATATTTTTATTTACCGATGACTTCAAAATATTTAGAGGATATGTAATGATATTTGAAATCTATATTTTAAAGTAAGGAGTTAATTTTATTTGAATAAAAATATTTTGAAGTAATTGTAAGTTGAATGCAATTTATTTATTAAATAGGAATTATCTTTCAAGAGATTTATATTATTGTACGAATTTTTGCAAGTAATATATTATTGTGTTTGATATAGAATTTTAATTTGATGGATTAATAGTTTTAAGGAAGTAAGGAAAATAAATGACGATTTTAAATGATGATTTTGTAGTTATATACTTGAGCTTGAAATATTTATGGATTGAGAATAATCTTCTGACTTGAAGTTTTTAAAGGTATTTGGAAATATAAACTTTTTCATATTATCTTTATAATATAATTTAAGTATAAATTTGAGATGAAAGGATTTTTGTGGTTTTAAATTCTTTGATGGGTTTGAATAAAGTTTCTTTGAAAATAAATATGTAATTTTAAAATATGGATTTTTAAGGATTATTTGTTATCTTATAAAGAGAGGGAAATGAATAAAAGAGGTATTTGTTAAATTAATTAAAGTGGTTTTATAAAAAGAAAAAGAGATGTTTTGTGGTTAAATTAAATTGAAGTGTTTTTATAAAAAGAAGGAAAGAATAAAGTAAAATATATCTAAATAAAATCCTTCATCTCGTTAATCACTAATTGAATAATATATTGATGTGTGTATGGAAGATTGTTGATTTGTTTGCCATGAAGGAGATGAAGTAAAATTATCCATTATGCTGAATTATGAAGCAATGTAAATGAAGTATAATGAATTGAAATGAAAAAAATTAAGTAAAGCGAAGCAAAAATTTATTTAATGTTAACAAATTAAGGATGTTGTGTATATAATTGTAACACGGGCGGTATGGGACGTCCATGTAGGGTATATTTATTTACTCGACACAAGTATAATGTCAGGTAATTCATTGGAGATCGAGTATTTTATATTTACATATCGGTGAACTATTATATATTATACACAAATATTAGTCAATATTAATCTGATTCTGACTTGACGTGTGATGTAAATTATATTATTCCTTATTTTATTCTAAAGCGGGACCTCCCTCTTGGACTTAACCTTAGGACATATATTTCAACTCTATAGCATTCCACTTCATAACCACTTCCGAAACGTAGAACCTGTATATCAGTTTTGATGTGGTATTCGATAAGCAAAACACTTATCGATTCTGGTCTCTTTAAAACTAATTCGATGAATTTCCATCAAGTTCGATAATCAACTAATCAGCTATCAAGTTCAAAATAGACGATCGTATTTGGAAACCAAGTCTCGTATACTTATCATATTTCCGACCTTTTCATCTCACACTATGCCTCAATCAAGGGTGAAGCTGGTAGGTTAGAGTACTATTGCTACTAAACCCTATTCGAACATCGATCTTACTCTCATAGATAGAAAAGCCTACTTCATCGACTTTTAGTGCTAAGTATACAAATAAATACTTTCCATAAATGAATAAACACACAAAGCATGATCAAGTCACACAAAACATGATTAAGTCAAATAAGCCACTTCTAATCCTTTTTTTAATTAATTAATCCTTTTATTAATTAAAACTTCTTTTATTAATAACACTTCGTTTATCAATCACTACTATTCAATTGTATTCTTTCAATACTTCAAAAAGTATTCATATACTTATATCAAATGGCATAGGTATATTCACTAATCATTAACAAAATTTCTTACTTTAAACCTTTATTTATTTTTTTCCCTAAAGATTCCATACATATTATTTCCTTCAAAATATTCATTTTAAGGATCAAAGTACTTTTACTAATCCAATCAAAAGGTTTAAGATCAATGTTACTTATACATTGTCACTACAAACCCAAAACCAGTTCACTTTTGGTTATCTTTAAAACATTCTTTTAAAATCTATTCACATTGATAAGTATAACCATAAAGGGTTAAAGATGAATGTTATTAACACATTGCCACGACAAACCCAAAACCATTCCATACTTATATTATCTTCCAAAACATTCTTGTAAAGATCTAAGTTAATATTTGGTTAAGTTTGGTATTTGACAAGTCAACTATCCATTTCTAATGATATTTTATGGAAATCAAGGTTCGTATACCTAACACATTTTTGACATTCCAATGTATACCATTCCTCATTCAAGAGTGAAGCTAGTGCACTAATTGCATATCAAAGCCTTGCTAAGACACTTCATTCTTGAATCTAATAGATAGATAAGTCTACCTCGTTAGCTTTTAGTGTTAAGTATAGTATTAATGACTTTCATAAACGAGTAAACAAACATGATCAAGACATTTTTTCCAAATTAACTATTCCTCGGTTAAGAGTGAAGCTGGTAGGTTAGAACTCTATTGCTTCTACCCCTACTCGAACATCAATCTTAACTCTCACAAATAGATAAGCCTACTTCGTCGGCTTTTACTGTCAAGCATAGTTAATTACCTTTTTCAACACTTATATATATATATACACTTTAAAATACCTATAAATAGGTTTTAAATATCTACGTTAGATATTACTTGAAAATAACTAATTTACAATTTGATGAAAATAAATAAAAACATGTCTTATCTTATTAAACCTCTTTACTTTAAAAATTCATAAGTAAATTATCAAAAATATATTTCAACTTCAAAATAAATTTAGAATATTGAAAAATATGTTAGAAAACATCCCTAAAAATATTAGGGAAAAATAGCAAACTTGAATATCATTTTTACACTAAAAACCTCAATCAACTTACCACAACATTTATAAATGTTGTTAAAAGTTTTGTTAAAGAATCAACATAGAAAATCACGATCTTTGTGACCAGTTTTAACCACTTAAACAATGATTTAAGACCTAATTTTTTTATAGTAAGTGCTACCCTTAGTGTACTTAAAAACCATGGACATAAACCCCTAAGGATATTTTTCAGTTTATTTATAAAAATTCCCAAAATAAGCTATATTTACAAAGTTTATTTATAACCACCTTTATGCTTTAACTTTAGCCACTCTGTTTGACCATTTACAAACATTTTAGACTTTTAGGTTTTTTTAGTAATAAGTACACATATGATACTTATTAAAAATGCAAAGAAACCCCTAAGGATGTCTTTCAAATTAATTACACAAATTCCTAAAAAAATGGTATTTCAAAGTGCTCGTATAACGACCTTCTTCATGCTATAATATTTAAGTCAACTAATTATTTAAACTTCCATATTTTACCATTAATAAGTAATGTTGTAGTACTAATTAAAAATGTAAAGAAGCTCCTAGGATGTATCTCAAAGTTAACTTTGAAAATCGCCGAACACAAAGCATTTTCAAAGTGCATCCATAGCGACCTTTTCGCTTCTAACTTTCACAATTTGATTCACAATTTCTATAACTCTCTAAACCATTTATTTACTGTCCCATACACTAAAATGTGTGTAGAGAACAACTAAATCAATTATCCCAAGTTAAGTTTATAAATCTTCAATTTACACAAGTTAAAGTTAAGGGATATCAAAGTGCACTTATAGCAACTATTCTCGCTTTAAACACTTTCAAACATACTTTAACTCAACACACAAGCCAACCAAACAGCAAACACATCTAGGCCATGACACATGTTATAAAAGGTAATAGAATTGATGTTGTACAATATAAAGTTTTCATTTGCTTTCGAAAGTAAGATGGGTCCAAAGTTATAATTTTAATTAGTTAATGTCACTTTAACTTTATATTTGCGCACACAAATTGGGATGGAGGTTGACTTTGGTGAATTCGAGCCTGGGCATGGATGGCGATGATGAATCGGAGCTTAGTTGATCATAGATTAGGAGGAGGTGGTTGATTTTCATGCATACTGGATTGATGGTGAATATAGGGCTTGACCTAGATTGAGTACGCGTGAATTATCGAGACAAGTTGTGCTCTCCAGCTTCAACTATCTTTTTCATGGAATTGACTAAGTCCTGTTCCCCAGATAGACTGCAATATGATGACTTGCATCGAACTCGGACATATTGGATGATTCCATCACATTATATTTCTATTTCTGCACTTCTAATGATCCTAAAAAAGAAAAGCTTTCCGCGTTGTTTCGGATAGAGGATCCATTATCGATTGTTCAATCAATAATGGGTAAGCACCGATAGATAAACTCCATATGCGATATGGATTATTATTTTTAGCACGAGTGAGCTATCTGCATAGGATGTGCCGTTCGCCGTGTATTGGACTTTGGACCCACTTTGCATAGATTACACACTGCACCTGCCCCGAACAACGCTTGGAATCCGAATGGTCGGCACACATTGACTTCCCTTGGATCCCATGCATTAATCATACAGGAACTCTATTAGAAATAAAGCGTACCTAACCATGATCAATAAGTTTTATTATCTAGAATGACACGTTGGTCATCCCGCCGCAAATCCGGTGAAGGAGCATCTACACCTTCAGAAGCTAGATCATTGACTGTCCCAATTTCTCCATCCATTCCTAAAAGGTTAGGTCAACCTACTTCCTCTGAACTTTATGGCCCGCTGGTTCCTATCGGGCCTATGCTCAATCGGTTCCTCCTGGGATGAGAATCCTGACTAATCATGTTCACGATCAGGCTTGGGCGGCCTACAAGGATTAATGAGCTAACTCCTATAGTTCAAGGAGAGGATAGATTCCCCTTCCTTCATGATTATTGAAGCTTGGAGGGGATGCAAGCTGATAGGAGATCTTCACAACAAACGGTCTACTTTTAAAGAGTATTTCTTTGTTCAATGTCTAGAGGGCTTCAATTGTCTTTGGATATTAGGAGGTAAGCCTCCATTTCTTGGCTCCCGCCCTACTAGGATGTTTCACATCTCTAACATTCTATATATTTTATTGCAGCCAACCCAAGGCGGGAAAGTAATTGCGAACTCAAGGCAACGCTTGAACTCTTAAAGGTTGTGAGAGCTTCTGAATGCTCAATTGAGTTCCTTCTAACAAATGAGAACCTTCAAAGGTTTGGCTTACTACACCTTGAAAGATTTGCTTTGGCCGAAGAACCTTCAACTTTGAGTGGGTCTAGGATGCAAACTCATTCTTCTACCCATTCTCATAACTCGGACGAGGATGCTCAGGGGAATATGGTCGGTCCATCGAGTGGTGTTCAACCCAATGGAGTTCTTAAAGCAAACGCAGATTTACCTTCCGAAGAAGATATTCCAAGGGATAGGGATGAGATACATAGGATGTCCCCGATCACAGAGAAAGAAGATGAACCATTTCAAAGGAGAGAAGAGAAACAAAAGATGGTCATGGAGGAGGAGGAAGAGGCAATAGATGGCGATGGCGATAGTGTCTTTCATGCCACTAAGAAAGGAGACGAGTCCCGTGGTGAATTGCTAGAGATAAGCCCTGATCTTCTATTCTACCTTCTTCGGAATTGCTAACCACTGAGGAGTTGAGTCCCGTGCTTTCCATTTCTCCTCAAGTACATCTAACTACCGAAATTTCCCAATTAATTGGGGGCTATGCTGCTGAAACCCTGTTGAAGATACGTCGTATTCAGATTTTCTAACAGACATCTCCATTAAGTTGAATGAATTTGGGGATTTCTCAATTAGTGAGATGATATGCGAGATTAGCTCTGATATCAACATATCATCGAGTTCTTTTGTAAGTGAAGGTGGAGAAACTCTAACTCTGAAACCATGCTGACACTGGTAGTAGAGTATATAGGGGGTCATCGGCAGTACACACTCCATTTTGGGATCATGGAAACATGTTTCTGCATTGAGTTAAGTTTTAGAGTTCAAGTGTTAACTCCATTCATCCTTTTATTTTAGGTTCCATGGGTCATGGTCTATTCCACCAGTTGCACCAACATTCCAGCTGTTACAAGGATCAGACTTCGGATCTTGCCTATCACCATGAGATTGAAGAGGAAAAAAGAAAAAGGAAGGATAGAGAAGCTAAAGACGAAGCTCACTATTTGGAGAGAAACTACGAGAGGGGAGAGAAAAGGAGAAGAGATGGAAATGGTGATGCCTTCAGTGATACTCATAAGCACCATAAAGATTTACACGATCCCTACGGGACCACATCATCCATTAACCATCCTCGCACCGAAGCTCAAACTACTACAATGTAAGAAATCCCATCCTCTCAGGCTATAACCCCCATCTCTCCTACTTCTTCTAAGCATGGTGAGAAGTACGAACTTCCGTCAGGTTCTTCTCAGCTTCAGGCCACTTTCCCGCATCTATTTTTATGTGGGGTCAAATTCGATCAGACCATAAAGCCCACGAATAAGGCTACTTCACTTCGAAATCTCATGGCAGTCCGTGAGGACTTGGAAGCCGGGTTTGAATGGCGGCGCCTTGTACAAGCTCTCTCTGACGTGAACCGAATCAATTACCAACAAATTCTCTCGTTCGAGGTAGAAAGAGATGATTATGATAGAAGGATCAAGGATCATGATGGAGGGATAGCTCAACCAAAGCTTGATAGGGACGCTGCCCTAAAGGGAAAGGTTGCGAGCAGCAAATTAGTGATGGAAGTGAGCCGGGCTCGTGACAGAGCACTCCTCATGATTAAGGATCAACTTAAAGACACCCATATGGAGTCGTTCAAGCTGAAGGAGCTAGTCACCGCTGGAGAGAATATTGTCAAGGACCGGGACCAGACCAGACCATCGTTGAACAAGCCATGACCATTGCTGAATAGGCAGCCGAATTCACTTGACTTTGCGAGGAGAATATAAAACTGGCCAAAGATGCAGAAAAGGCTGAATTCGATAAGTCGACGGTCGATATTGACCACTTAGTCATAAGGTCGGAGCTTTCAGACCTTCAGAGAGAGCACGACAAGGTGGTAAGTCAAATGGATACCACCATGCTACACTTCTACAATGAGCAAGGGCAATGTAACAACCCGTACCTCAATGGGCCCAAATTTTGAGAAAAATCAAAAGCTGAGTCCACCATAGCACGAATCGTTGAAATTGATACCTGCAATAAATATAAGCATATCAAAGATCGATTAAACTAAACTCACAGTGGAAGAATAAATATTAGAATATAAATATTGATGGTGGCTACTACCTTGGAAATTATAGAATTCCTAGGGCATCAATTACCTTGTCAATGCCGAGCATGAGAGAGTGAAGACTACACCATCAACTGATCATATCTAGCTCCATTGACTTGACCCTCTAATCTATCATGTGGGTTGTAATGAGAAGGGGGTCAGAACAACATTCCGGTGATTGGAAAATCGATACACTGTCCATAACATAAATTTATACCGATAAGTTCCCATTTAATAGCTGTGATGCCCCACTTCGAGATCCACATTAGAAAAGAGTATTACTAGGTAACACCGTCTGCTAATACGGAGAATAGAGCTGGCTAGGAGCGACCATCTATAGCCTTGTCTTAATTATCTATTAAATACGCCGACAATTGCCACTTCTTTCTCAAATGGATCGACATATCCAATAAATACTTAATACAAAGCCATAGGTGGTTGAAGGATCTATCAGAATAAAATATAACAACTCAAATGTAATCCACATCACAGAAAAGTAGATCATCACATACATTTACACATATACAGATACATTACAGAGTTTACAAAATGATACATGTCAAGTGGTAAAGCAAACCATAATATACAGGCGAGTCAAAAGAATACATATCAGAGTTACAGCCAAAAAGGACTACACAAAAAGCTATAACAAAAGGGGAGCTAGCAGAATAATCCATGCGGAAGCATAATAGGTTAAGTCCAATGTACCTAACCTGAAACATCTCGGTCTGACCCGAGTATAAAATACACAGGTCAGTCTAGCTAAACAAATCAGTTAGATAAACTAAATGATAATGAACATACAAGGTCATAAAGTACCACAAATATCTCCAAAAGAGATAACCAAATCATCTAATAAAAGATGGATCATAACAAGCCTCATATCATAGGAAACTCAAATAAACAAAGGATAAGAATATCCCAAAACAAGCCAAAAAGGCAAATAACAAATACCAATAAAGGTAACACAAGTTTCCACAAGGTAATCGCTATATATCGTGTGGTTCAAAGGACCTACACCGAAGGGCGATACACTAGGGAAATATAATTGTCAAATAAACAAAAGATGCTCGAGCTCAGTACTGTATAACAAGGATCCACAAACCCGAAGGCAACAAACCCAAATATTACTCGAGCGGTGACGAATGGACCAACTCCAAAAGTGATACTATAGGGCAACAAACCTGAAGGCACAAACCCGAAGGCAACATACCCGAAGGCAACAAACCCAATATCTCCCGAGCGGTGACGAATGACCAACTCCAAAAGCGATACTATAGGGCAACAAACCGTAGTGGCGAAGGTTCGGAGACCCAGTACTGGACACCACTAACTGGCAGAATGTGTCACAACTCTTAGAAAGGAACCCGAAAAATGTTAACATGAGTCCCATACCACACATTCGCACTAAACGGTTTACTAACCGTTTGTCAATTTCACACTCAAAGAAGTACAAAGTTCACCTCATCTCATCGGTAAACCAGACCCAAAGGTCAAAATGGTCAAACGAATAGACTAGGAATTAACTGAAAAGATAAACCCACGTGTTCAAAGCACGCATTTTATTTAATCATTTAATTCTCCTCCCTCTTCGCTCGAAGTGCAAAATTGTGTGTTTTATATAGAAATTATAAGTTGGAGAAACGAGCTTTTAATACAATTTAAAAAGATCACTTTATAAAAACCCGTGTACGAAATCTAAAAAGGAATCATCAAAGTCAAAAATGCGATAACAACTGATTGGATCGACACGAATCGATAAAAATTGGAAATTGAAGCAAAATATAAAATTAGGCTGAGACAAGCAGGTCAGTCGACTGAACCAGGGGGTCAGTCGACTGGCCCAGTGCCTGGAAACTTTATGTTTCCAGGTCAGTCGACTGACCCAGGGTGTTAGTCGACTGACCCAGGGTGTCAGTCCACTGACAGAGGGATACGAAATTTTCTGCCCCAAGGTCAGTCGACTGATACAGACCCAGGAAAATTCCTGGGTTCTGGTTCAGTCGACTGACCCACTGGTCCAGTCGACTGAACTTGCTACCAGAGCAGAATCAGCCTAGCCCCCTTTGTGGGGGCAAAATCAATAACATAGAACGGGAGTGACGAGCGAGCAACAACGGCTAAGGATTTACGCTCAGCGACAACCCAGCCTTGTATGGCCCTCCGAAACACCCCACTAACGTAAACATCAAAGATTGGATTTCCACAAAATTGGATTTCAAAAACCCAAAATTGGACAATTCACCAAATCGATCCAAATCGAACACAAATGAACATGGATAGATGTTAGGAATTCTTACCCAACCACAACAAAAGCTATAGGCTTAGATGTGAGTTCAAAAACTCACCTTTTAACTCAAAAATAAAGATGAGAAGCTCAAATGCAAAGAAAAGATCGACCACTCTTCACTTCTACTCTACAAGCTCCAATCTAAGATCAAAACAAGTATTTCCTAAATTAGGTTATAGGAAATTTCTAAAATTGGAGAGAGATTGAGATGGAGAAGGTGAAAAGAAGGCTTACCTAAGCTTCTCTTTGATATTGGAGCAAGAATTTGAGTTTGCAAAAGGAAACTAGGGCTTGGAATTTCTATTTCCCATTCTCTTCCCCCATTTTCAGTCGAGCTAGAGTATAAAGAACTGAAATGAGTGAATGGATGAAGATTTAGTGAGTTAGGGTAATAAGTAGGGTTAGTGGGCTGAACCCCAAACCCAAAAGCCCAAAATAGAAAATAGCGAAATTCAACTTACTCCAAATATATCGATGATCATACTCAAAAAGATCGCAAACGCCATTTTGGACTCAATGGAAATGGTCCCGAGCCCCTAATTCGACCGTTTGCAAAAAGTGACATTTCGGACTTAAATCCGGCCGACGACGCTATACTCAAATAAAACATTTAAATATAAAATCGTAAAATATGCGGGTTGTTACAGATCTCCCCTTCTTAACAAAATTGCATCCGCTCAATTCCTAGAGAAGAATTTGTAACAACTACATACTTACACCCAAAAAGGAAAGAAAATAAGCTTGAGATAAAAAGATATTCTCACCATTGCTAAGCAAAGATAGAAAACCCAGATAGGATCTCTCGATAAACTCTCTGGTTTCCTAAGTACAGTCATTGGGATTAGCGGACCATTGAACTTTAATGAGCGGCACGTCCTTGTTCCGAAGTTGTCTCACCTCCGAGGCAAGTACGTGAATAGGTTGCTGTACAATAGATAAGTCTGGTGAGATCTCAAGCCCTTGCAAATCAGGAGAGTCGATAACAGAATCCGATTCTCGAAGATACTTCCAAAGCTGAGAGACGTGAAACACGTTGTGAACACCGGATAGATGAGTTGGAAGTGAAAATCTATAAGCCACAAGGCCAATACGTTCAGTGATAGGAAATGGTCCTACAAAGCGAGGAGCCAATTTCCCCATCATACTGAAACGCATAACCCCTTTCAAAGGAGAAACACGAATAATGACGAGATTATCAACCGAGAACTCGAGAGGCTTCCTACGGTTATCCACATAGGATTTCTGGCGGCTCTGTGCCTCTTTCATTCTCTGACGAATAAGATCAATCTTCTCAGAAGAATCATGAACAAACTCTGGGCCAAGAATAAGCTTTTCCCCAGATTCCAACCAACATGAAGGTGATCGACATGACCTTCCGTATAAGGCTTCGAAAGGAGCCATACCAATACTGGACTGAAAACTATTATTGTAGGAGAACTCTACAAGGGGTAGATGATCCTCCCAACTACCTCCGAAATCATGAATACAAATACGGAGGAGATCCTCTAAGATACGATTCACCCGTTCAGTTTGTCCATCATACTGTGGATGATAAGCTGTGCTGAAATTAAGCTTTGTTCCCAAAGCTTGCCGAAGACTCTGCCAGAAATGACTTGTGAATAAAGGATCACGGTCACTCACAATCGAACTAGGAACACCGTGAAGTCTCACGATTTCCTTGATGTGGAACCTAGCCAAAAGAGAAGCAGTCCTATTAGATTTAATAAGAACAAAATAAGCTGATTTGGTGAGGCGATCAACAATAACCCAAATGCTAGAATGGCCCGATCTCGTATGAGGTAGGCCATCAATGAAATCCATCGAAATCTGATCCCATTTCTACAATGGAATCTCTAGAGGCTGAAGGAGACCAGAAGGGCGCTGATGTTTGGCTTTAATACGTTGACAAGTCATGCAATTACTCACATAACTCGCCACATCGCGCTTCATGCCTTCCCAATAATAAAGGTGATGCATATTGGCATACATCTTACTACTGCCAGGATGAATGGTATACTTAGAACGATGATAGTCATCAAGAATATCATGCCTAAGTGCAGAATCAGAAGGCACAACAAGACGGTTCTTCTTGCAAAGACACCTATGAAAATCAATGCTGAAATCCCGCAACGCCTCATCATGGGATTCAGTCTCACAAAGCTGAATAAGATGCATAAGATCAGGATCACGCCGCTGAGCTTTGGCAATACGATCCAACAGAGAGGGTCAAGCTTCCAAACTGAATGATACTAGCGAAGAATCAGAGGATGGAGCTCGATCACGAATATCACAGAAAGATAAAGTCTCAAGAATATCCCATTCGGAAAGCATCATAGAAACGAAAGTTGAATGTCTACGACTAAGCGCATCAGCAACACGATTACCCTTACCAGAGGGATATTGGATATCAAAGTCATAGGAGGCAAGAAACTCGAGCCAACGCTATTGCCTCATATTGAGTTCCTTCTGAGTGAACAAATACTTCAAGGATTTATGATCGGTATAGAGAATGAAGCGCTCGCCTAATAACTAGTGTCGCCAAATCTTCAAGGCGAAGACAATGGCGGCTAACTCAAGATCATGAGTGGCATAGCGAACTTCATTCGGACGCAGTTGCCTAGAAGCATAAGCAACTACCCGATCCTTCTGCATAAGCACGGCACCGAGACCACTACCACAAGCATCAGTGTAGACAACAAGATCATGATTCCCCTCGGGAACCACAAGAACATGAGCATTAGTGAGAAGTTCCTTTAATGTCCAAAAGGAAGCTTCACACTTATCGGACCAAATATAATGAATGCCTTTTCGAGTAAGGTTGGTGATAGGAAGCACAACAATGAAATTTTTTTTAATGAACCGACGGTAATAACCCGCCAATCCAAGGAAACTACGAATCTCATGAACATTCTCAGGCCTCTTCCAATTCTGGATAGCTTCGATCTTTGAGGGGTCGATAGAAATGCCGTCGGAAGATACAACATGGCCTAAGAACTTAACCTTATTCTCCCAAAAATGGCACTTGGAGAATTTGGCTTTAAGCTGATGGTGAAGAAGACTACTCAAGAAAATTCTCAAGTGATTAGCATGCTCGGCTTCAGACTCTGAATAAACAAGAATGTCGTCTATGAACACAAGGACGAACTTATCGAGATATTCCTGGAATACTCGATTCATAAGATCAACAAAGAAAGCAGGGGCGTTCGTCAAACCGAACGGCATAACGAGCCACTCGAAAGAACCATATCGAGTGCAGAAAGCTGTAAGAGGTATGCTATCTTCCGCGACTCGGAGCTGATGAAAACCTATGGCAAGGTCGAGTTGAGAGAAGACCTTAGCGCCCCACAATAGATCGAACATATCATCGATCCTAGGCAATGGATACCTATTTTTGATGGTCAACTCGTTAAGCTTGTGATAGTCGATGCAGAGCCTAAGAGTTCCATCGGACTTCTTCACGAAGACGACCGCGACACCCCATGGTGAAAAACTGGACTGAATCAACTGTTTGGACTCAAGCACTAAAAGCTGCTTCATGAGTTCCTCATTTTCTTTTGTAGACATCCTCGTGGGAGGATGCCCACTGACTGCGCGCCTAGAATGAGATCAATGCAGAACTCGATCGCCTGCTTGGGTGGCAAACCCGAAACTGACTCAAAAACATCAGAGAAGTCACAAACAATAGGAATACGAGATATATCATCATCATCTCGTGAGTCAAGAGAATATAAAGCCATTTTGGAATTATCCACATTCCGAAGAACAAGTGATAGCTGAGTAGACGAATCTGGGTGTCGAAGATATAAAACTCTTTCAGAACAAATAATCCTGTCATCGTATCTCACTAGCCAATCCATACCCAAAATAATATCAAATCCCAAATAAGAAATAACGTGCAGATTCGCACAAAAAGAAAAGCCACATAAAACAATCTCAACATCATCACAAAGCATGCTAAGGGTTGCGGATCCCCCAATAGGATTCGCAATCCTCAACGAAGTAACCATATAAGAAACATCCAAAGACAAATCATCGACGAGCTTTTTCAGTATGAAAGAATGCGAAGCACCTATATCGAAAAGAACTCGAATACTACGGTCATGAAATAATATAGAACCTTCCAAAATAGATGGAGATATACCTCTGGGCTGAGAAGAACCTCCAGAAGCCTTAGCAACATAAAGCTTGCCAGACTTGGCATTAGTAGGAACAGTAGGGCAGGAGGAAACATAATGACCTTCCTTCTTGCAATAACGACAGAAGAGAGGCTTAGGACAAGCCCGAATCATATGATTAGGAGAACCACAATTGAAACACTTCTGAATGGAAGGTGTTCCAGCAGATTGAGAGTTAGAACCAGATTCCACGGGCTTTTTCTTCTTGGAAGGGAAAAATTCCCGCTTATGAAATGGATACTTTTTCTTATTGGAGTTCTTGCGAACCTCAACATCATCACCACTATCACACTCCTTCTCGATGGCTTCGAGATGAAGTGCCGAGTCAACCAACTCCTCAAAAGAAAGCTTAAGCTAAAGCATTAAAGACTTCTTAAGATATTTCTTAAGACCAAAGACAAACTTCATATTCTTCTTATAAGAGGTGCTAATGAATTCAAGACCATACTTAGATAAGGCCTCGAATGATGCAACATATTCAAAGACGGAGGACTTCCCTTGCTTCAACTCAAGGAAGCGACGAGCTAGTAAAACTTTCTCAGATTCAGGAACGAATTTGAGTTCGAATCGTTCCCGAAACTGAGTCCAAGAAAGAACAGACTCATCAAGTTCGGCTACAAGAAGCTCGTACCAATCAAGAGTACACTCTTGCAATAAGCTAGAATTTACAAGAACTCGATCGAGGTTCGAAAGTTTCATGCGAGAGAAGATACGCTCGCATGTACGAGTCCAAGCTTGGACCTCAAGAACGGACTCGGAGCCTTTGAATGGCTTTCCTCCAAGATGAGAAAAATCACTGCACAGGCATGCAATGGCAGACTTGCACGGAGGAGATGCTCGAATAGGAGCTGGAGGCTGAGTGCTCCTAAACAACTCCAAAAACTGATCGGCAGACATGTAAACGCCGTCCGGATGCGAGCCGCTGGATTGCCCAACATCCGAGCGTCGTCCTCTGCCTCTTCCGGCCATTAGCTAAAACATAAGATAAGATAAAGATTATTCATAAGATAGATATCATTAATTCAAATATGGAGTACTACGGAATAAAATGCATTCCTAGACGTATTCCTAAAATTCTATCTACCCTAAAGGCATGGAAAGAATAAAGGCACAATGATTCAAACATTCGTAACCTTCGTACTACCCTTTGATGTACCATAATATGTGTCTTTGTTCTATGTTTATGATATTTTGTTCTGAACTCAGCTCTGATACCAAGCTGTGGCGCCCCACTACGAGACCCACATTAGCAAAGAGTATTACTAGGTAACACCGTCTGCTAATACGGAGAATAGAGCTGGATAGGAGCAACTATCTATAGCCTTGTCTTAATTATCTATTGAATACGCCGACAATTGCCACTTCTTTCTCAAATGGATCGACATATCCAATAAATACTTAATACAAAGCCATAGGTGGCTGAAGGATCTAACAGAATAAAATATAACAACTCAAATGTAATACACATCACAGAACAGTAGATCATCACATATATTTACACATATACAGATACATTACAGAGTATACGAAATGATACATGTCAAGTGGTAAAGCAAACCACAATATACAGGCGAGTCAAAAGAATACATATCAGAGTTACAGCCAAAAAGGACTACACAAAAAGCTATAACAAAAGGGGAGCTAGCAGAATAATCCATGCGGAAGCATAATAGGTTAAGTCCAATGTACCTAACCTGAAACATCTCGGTCTGACCCGAGTATAAAATACACGGGTCAGTCTAGCTAAACAAATCAGTTAGATAAACTAAATGATAATGAACATACAAGGTCATAAAGTACCACAAATATCTCCAAAAGAGATAACCAAATCATCTAATAAAAGATGGATCATAACAAGCCTCATATCATAGGCAACTCAAATAAACAAAGGAAAAGAATATCCCAAAACAAGCCAAAAAGGCAAATAACAAATACCAATAAAGGTAACACAAGTTTCCACAAGGTAATTACTATATATCGTGTGGTTCAAAGGACCTACACCGAAGGGCGATACACTAGGGAAATATAATTGTCAAAGAAACAAAAGATGCTCGAGCTCATAACTGTATAACAAGGATCCACAAACCCGAAGGCAACAAACCCAAATATCACTCGAGCGGTGACGAATGACCAACTCCAAAAGTGATACCATAGGGCAACAAACCTGAAGGTACAAACCCGATGGCAACATACCCGAAGGCAACAAACCCAATATCTCCCGAGCGGTGATGAATGACCAACTTCAAAAGCGATACTATAGGGCAACAAATCGTAGTGGCGAAGGTCCGGAGACCCAGTACTGGACACCACTAACTGGTAGAATGTGTCACAACTCTCAGAAAGGAACCCAAAAATGTTAACGTGAGTCCCATACCACACGTTCGCACTAAACGGTTTACTAACCGTTAGTCAATTTCACACTCAAAGCAGTACAAAGTTCACCTCATCTCATCGGTAAACCAGACCCAAAGGTCAAAACGGTCAAACGAATAGACTGGGAATTAACTGAAAAGATAAACCCACGTGTTCAAAGCACGCAATTTATTTAATCATTTAATTCTCCTCCCTCTTCGCTCGAAGTGCAAAATAATTTGTTTTATATAGAAATTATAAGTTGGAGAAACGAGCTTTTAATACAATTTAAAAAGATCACTTTATAAAAACCCGTGTACGAAATCTAAAAAGGAATCATCAAAGTCAAAAATGCGATAACAACTGATTGGATCGACATGAATCGATAAAAACTGGAAATCAAAGCAAAATAACAAATTGGGCTGAGACAAGCATGTCAGTCGACTGAACTAGGGGGTCAGTCGACTGGCCCAGTGCCTGGAAACTTTACGTTTCCAGGTCAGTCGACTGACCTAGGGTGTCAGTCGACTGACCTAGGGTGTCAGTCGACTGACCTAGGGTGTCAGTCGACTGACACAGGGATACGAAATTTTCTGCCCCAGGGTTAGTCGACTGAACCAGAAGGTCAGTCGACTGATACAGACCCAGGAAAATTCTTGGGTTCTGGTTCAGTCGATTGACCCACTGGTCCAGTCGACTGTACCTGCTACCAGAGCAGAATCAGCCTAGCCCCCTTTGTGGGGAAAAATCGATAACACGAAACGGGAGCGACGAGCGAGCAACTACGGCTAAGGATTTACGCCAAGCGACAACCCAGCCTTGTATGGCCCTCCGAAACACCCCACTAACGTAAACATCAAAGATTGGATTTTTACAAAATTGGATTTCAAAAACCAAAAATTAGACAATTCACCAAATCGATCCAAATCGAACACAAATGAACATGGATAGATGTTAGGAATTCTTACCCAACCACAACAAAAACTATAGGCTTAGATGTGAGTTCAAAAATTACCTTTTAACTCAAAAACAAAGATGAGAAGCTCAAATGCAAAGAAAAGATCAACCACTCTTCACTTCTACTCTACAAGCTCCAATCTAAGATTAAAACAAGTATTTCCTAAATTAGGTTATAGGAAATTTCTAGGCTTAGATGGAGAGATTGAGATGGAGAAGGTGAAAAGAAGGCTTACCTAAGCTTCTCTTTGATTTTGGAGCAAGAATTTGAGTTTGCAAAAGGAAACTAGGGCTTGGAATTTCTATTTCCCATTCTCTTCCCCCATTTTCAGTTGAGCTAGAGTATAAAGAAATGAAATGAGTGAATGGATGAAGAGTTAGTGAGCTAGGGTAATAAGTAGGGTTAGTGGGCTGAACCCCAAACCCAAAAGCCCAAAATAGAAAATAGCGAAATTCAACTTACTCCAAACATATCGATGCTCATACTCAAAAAGATCGCAAACGCCATTTTGGACTCAATGGAAATGGTCCCGAGTCCTAATTCGACCGTTTACAAAAAGTGACATTTCGGACTTAAATCCTACTAACGACACTATATTTAAATAAAACATTTAAATATAAAATCGTAAAATATGCGGGTTGTTACAATAGCTATGACTATTATTTAAGGTAAACATAATTTGTTTACCATGCATGTACGATAGGTTATCTACCCAAAATCTACCTAACCATTTCCAAAGGTATGACTTATGCTATTTAGCCTCTTAATACTTCCTAAAATGAAGCGGAACCCTAGCATAGTTAACGTTGGTTTATTGGTCCTAGCTACCTTCAACCTCTATACATGGATTTTTAATATATAATTACCATTCTACTAATGCTTTTTAATATATAATTATTTAAGCCACTTAACACCTTTATAACTAGGACTAGGCAGACTTTTGACCTTGTAATACTTCGAGAGAGGCGAGTCCTCAAACAACCACTTAATACCTTCAAAACCCCCAAAGCAGATCCTCATAATTTAATACCTAACCTCAAGTGGACTCCCCAAAGGTACAATCTAGCTGATATTGCTTGGAATCTTACTTAGTCACTTAATACTTTTGTTACAGGCTGAGGCGAACCTTATAACAGTCACTTAAGACCTTAGGCCTGAAGCGGACTATTTCCGAGATATCCTCCACACTCTTAACCACATATACTGACCATTTAATACTATTCTAATCAAGGAAAGAGGTGGATCGTCAACCATTTAACACCTCAAATCCTTTAAGCATGTCCTTCATTTATTTTCACGGGTCAACCATTTAATACTTCGAGAGAGGTGGATCCTTAAACAACCACTTAATACCTTCAAACTCCTGAAGCAGGTCCTTCGATTTACGACCTATACTCACAATGATATCTCACATTAGTCTGACTATTTGTAGGAACTGGTAGCCAGATTAGTTGGGCAGATTTACCCTATAGAATTTGGGGACTAACCTCATGTCATCGCCAAGTACTTATCATAGGAGATATCCTTATGACTTAGCCATATTTAAAATACTCTTATATATACACACATCTCATCATGTCAATTGATTAGGCTATATAAGAATTCCTTCCTATTTTTCCTTAACAATCATTTTTTCGGATTCTATAGTTGGAAATATCTCACATTAGTAATAAGTGTGCATACCTTCTGGTAGCCTCTGAGTAAAAGGTAGACTTCTGTTGTGAGCCTTTACTGACCTCCCATTTCCAACCCACTAAGTCCAACTAATTAACCTAAGCTTATTATTATTTTATTTTTAAGCCATACTATCCTAGGCTTATTATTCTTAAATTTATTTATTTATTATTCCAAGTTGAACATTGGGCTTAGCTTTCTAATCCCTTTTGGTTACTTAAGGCTATACATCTACCTTAAATATTCCATTACTAACCAATTCCCTTTTTAATTACGTATCCATAATGTCAACTTGTCCAAGATAAATGAATACCATCCTAAGGAATTTCTTAAGAAATTTGTATGTTTGCTAATATCCAATTGGTGTTCTTTTTAACTAGTCCATAGTTATTAATTTAACTTCTTTACTTATCAGTCCCATCAATCCATTTACCCTATCAAACTATTGCAAGTCTCATACTTATTTCCCATTTATTTAAGTTATAACCTTTTAAATTCCTTTTCCATTAATTAGTTATCCTAAACGCAAATATTACATGTAAGGTTGTTATAGTTAAGTTTTATTTTAATTATTACAAGGGTAGTAAATTATGTTCAAATATCTACTTTTATCAAATGTATTCTAGATATACTTCTTCACTACAATAGTCTTTTCCATGTTCAACTGTTGGAATCATATCCAAAATGATTATCCCCTATAATTTCAAAAAATTAGTCCAAAACAAAATATTTAACTATAAAATATAAAATATAACATCGCTTGAATTACAAGGAATAATTATTTCTTTTTAGTATTGAAATAGACGGTGTATACCATAATGAATTCATACTTTACACATCTCTTTCTCTTTTTTGCATCTATTCGTTGTTAGATCAAAAACTATATTTTTCTAAAATGGAAAGAAATAAAATAAATTTACAAATATTAAATGGATCTAAATTCCAACAATCCAAACATAGAAAAGTTTACATTCCAATAAGATTAAGGTAACAATCCAAATTCATACATTATTATACAACCTATTTTCAGATCTGGATTAAATCTCATTCAAATCAACATTTTAAATTCATACTTTTAAGACTGATTTCCAGATCAAGTTGTAAATAATTCCAAACAAATTCATAAACAAGAATATGTAGGTGATATTTATTATGTTCGGATTATATTCAATTTGTTGCCTACAACTTATATACAATTATCTAGTTAGGAAAATAATAAAATAAATATAAACAGGATAATTTTCATATTATAACAATCTATAAAATTTCTCACTCACCTTTAAAAAGTACTCCAAACCTCCAGATCTGAAGTAGATACTTTCATTCAACTCCATCTTCTTTTAAATACATGAAATATGTATAAAAAAAGGGAATATACATACGTCAGGATTTCAGATCTGAGAAGGGATTTGGGTTGGAATGGATAACAATTTAAATATGAAAATACGATTATAGGTTTACCTCGAATATACGTATTATAGGTTGATTCTCTTCTTTTTCTTTCTAATTTTTGTTCTTCTCCAATTTGTATACGTATATATAAATATTTTATAATTTTAGAAAAGTAGTGGAGAAGAGAAATGGAAGAGCTTCGTTACTTTTTCCAGAAAACATATGAGAAGAAAGGAGAGGGTTGGGCCTGATTTTATAGGCATTAGAATCAACGATAGCAGTACGATTAAATATATTAATTCAGCCCATTATGGCCGAGGCAAGCCCTAGATGCCACACGCCCAGCAGTCGACCGCCTATGGGTCACCGATCGACCGACCCACAATATGGATCAGCCTGTGGGCCAGGGCGATTTATTATAAACGTTAATTAATTATATAGAATTATTTTCGTTTCGAATTTGGTTTTCTTCCGTAACTTCTTCGTTTGGACTCCGATCGCAAAATCCCAAGCATGAAAGTTGCTCAAAATTTCACCACGAATGTAATGGTGTTATTTTCATGGTCAAATTCCATCGTTTGCGCAAACTCCATTTTTGGCAACTAACTAACTTTAATAATTAACCAACATAAAATTTGCGGGGCATTACATTCTTGCCCCCTTAAAAGTATTTCGTCCTCAAAATTTCTACCAATGACTACGTCATGGTTATTATCCGCGCTTACCCTAAACTACAAAACCAATTCGTGTACATTCAATTTTGCAACCAAACATGCAAAAGTGCATAGTGCATTATTGTATCATCACACAGAAAACATGTATGCAAAATGATTCTAAATCAGGCCCTACTAATATGAATGCATTTCTTTTAAAAACATTTTTGAAAACATGGTGCAAATAACCTAAATAAACTTGAAGTTTTACATGTATGCAAAATTTGAAAATCCTTTATTATCCAAAAATCTCCGTACTTCTAGAATAGAAGCATGGTGCAACCAATTTTGCATCCAATACCTACCATCCAAAAATTTAACGCATCGAAAAATCGCTTTCTATATGTTACTCCTATGCCGAGAAAAAGGAATTTAAGTGGAGAATTTAACATTCTTACCACTCTATAAGCTTCCTATTCCCGTAGTATAGTGGCAATTTCCCTGCTGCATTAGATTTACTCCAAATTTTCCACTTACAAAATGCATAAGGAGGCTTGTTTTCAAGCTCTACAATGGGATTTAGTCTAAAATTAGACTCGTGCGTCATCAACAAGGTATGGAAATTGAAATTCCAAGGCTAAAATAGTTTTTCCCTTGTTATCGCTTGCGTTTTATCGTATCGTCGATCCTAATGCATTGCTAAATACGTAAATTCTAACTCTATTTGCCTTTCTTAATCCTAACATGTGGCCTTCAAAATCAAAGATTCCACAAAAACCTTTCTCACTTTTCAAATTTGTACGTCATTCGAAATAAGTTCAAAAATATGAGATGTACATTTTCCCTTGGAATCAATTTTGGAAAAAAAGTCTAAAATTATTCAAGAGCCAAAAATAACTCAAACCCAAAACTTTTTTTTCAAAAAAGTTTTTAAATCAAGGGAAACTTTTCAAAAAAAAATTTCTCCTCAAAATTTTTGATAAATCAAGCCACAATTCAGCACAATCGGAAGTCAATTATGCGTGAAACGCATAAACCAAATTCTAAAATCCCATAACTAACCTTAACCCACAAAACCTGACATTCTATATATAAAAAATGTTAACACATCCAGTATTTAAAAAATTTAGCTTTTAAGAAACAAGAGAAATGACATGTGATACCAAAACAACTTTACCTTGTCCATTGCTAAAATTTTCCAACTATTCTAAACTCCCGGTCTTATATTTTACTTTTAGTTAAGTGTCTTTATGAGATTTCCTTATTTATATTGTTTTTTTGCTATACATGTATAAGAGCGGCTTACATATCCAGAAACAATAGTACAATAAATTAATAAATAAATAGGAACATTCTCATAATACCATACATGTTTTTCTACAAGAGACAACTAACAGTTACAACTCAAATAACCTAAAAGAAAAGAACAAATGCTGGAAGGCAAATGCTGGAAGGCAAATGTTGGAAGGGAAAAGAAAACAACACCATAAATCCAAAAACATTGCCTACAGACTACGAGACTTCTTGTCCACAGCTGGAGCTCGAGCCATTGCCGCGACCCTTGAATGGTCGTAACATGGCGGCTATACATCCATTCTCATGCTACTGGCACTACTGGTGTTGCTAGTGGCTTTGGAATCGCGACCTTCCTAAGGGAGGATCTATCGATGGCAGAAGGAACCTTCTTCCAACTACTTCTTCATGGAGATTCACCCATATTATCTAAAGCCAGGAATGAATAGGTACAATACTAAAGGTAACTCTATGGAGTGCCGACTCCTTGATCGACAAAATAAACCATAAGGGTGCGGGCACAATTGACGATTATGCCACTAATAACTATATAGGTGGCCTTCTACACCATAGAATAAATCTAGTTGTAACTTCCCGTCTTTGGGATGATATTGTGCTGAATGATACGCACAATCGGATGGGCAGTCAGATGTAGATTATCCATCTTCAAAACACCGACATCTTGGGAAAGATCCACTGCAAAATATCTAGGTCAGTCATCTCTAAATCACCCAAGTTTGCGTCCTTCGCAGAAACCTCCAAGACCTCAGTGAGTTCATCATTAGTCAGCTCAATCTGGACACCCTTCACCTCCAAATGACTCAAATTATTGCTTCATCGAAACTCTACATCAATAGCACATCGAAAATGCAGAAGCAGCGTGGGTAACATTCTCGCTCAATGGTTTCGAAGTGGAGGATCAATGCAAGTCCTACCATGACGAACAACTCCTCTAGCCCAAACAACAACAAAATCTTCTGCTCATTTCGGTCCAGCCAAGCGGCCTCTTGAGTGGTTAAACCAGGATGGTGCGAGGAAGAACCAATAGTGCGGGAAGGTTCCATTGGCTAAGAAGTGGTCGGAGGGAAGAAATAGGGTTTAGATCTAGAGTGGTGGTGGGGAGAGATCGAACATGCAAAAATCAGCACGAGGGGGAGGTGAGGCTGCCACTCCTAGGAGAGGGAGAAAAACGGTGTCGCTTAGTGGTGGAAAGGAGGAGAGAGGCTGCTACTTTGGAGGAGTGGGATGAAGATTGGGTTTGGCTAGTTGAGGAAGGAGGAATAAAAGAATGCAACTAGGGGAATTCGGATGCAACTTTTATAGTCGCATTCCAGGTTCATGTTGTGCCAAAACTCGTTAACTGGTAGACTGCTCTAGGTTTTCCACTAGGTGGTCAACCGCTAGATGGGCTTTGGGCGTTGGTTGAACTTGGACCTAATTAGGGTTGGATTAAATAATAATAATCGTTTCGCACCGTCTCCTTTGAATTGACATGATCCAAAAAATTCCTGTCCTCATCACTGTGTCGTCAATGCCAATCCTCTAGTTTCGAACCATTCTCCAGCAATTCACAGTAGTCCCAACTAAAACTGCTACGACTGACAACCCTATCAAAAACCCGAAAATATTCCAACTATTATTCTGCATTATATGGAAATATTCCTGTTAATAGCTTGTGGGTAGAACAACACTTCAACAACATAGCCCAATCGAATTAGTTGTCGTTCCTACTTTGTCCATCCCATGAAAGAGAAAAAACTTTTAAAAAACTCGATTTTATAAACCGAAAAATCGCCGAGTTAAATATATGTTCTTTTATACTTGTTTCTAAATAATAGAAACTATTTCATAACAAAACTTCTTAAAAATTAAACTTTTATTATATATATAAAGATATTTCAGGGTTTCATTTTTTAAATAAAACATGAACTTCCTAAATAGAAATAAAAGAAAAATCCTTTGAAACCCTTTTTCAACATTTTGAGGTATTTCCAATATATATATATATATATAACAACAATAATAATAAAATTTCTCTCATAAGATTGGACTAAGGAATTAACTAAATTTCTCCAAATAAAAGATCCAGTTTGCCATCAAAGAGGTAATCGCTGAATGCACCCTTGCAAGATCTTGCTTTCAAACAGTTGCGACATACAGACTACGACTATCTGGAGCAAATGCGTATCTTAACTGAAACTCATAGTCAAAATCCAAGATCACAAGTTAGCTTGATCTCAACCATCAAGTCGAACACCTCTAGTTTTCGGGATTCTGCTCTATGTCGTACTCATGCTCTTCCAAACTATCGCCTGACACACCGAGGGGTAATTCGGGGTTGGCATAAGAATCTTGAACTCTAAAATATTTCCAACTCATGGTTGCTTTGCCTATTCCTACGAGGTAGGACTACAACTATGTTATAGTCCGAATTCTTAGAGTTAAGTGAAAACATGATAATGATAGATAGAAAATACGAATACGGTCTCTCAATTTATCCTAATTCCTCTGATCAACTAATCTAACTCTAATACCAAATGCAACATTCTATACCTCAATGGGGCCAAATTTCGAGAAAAATCAAAACTCAACTCCACCAAAGCACGAATCGTTCAATTTGGTACTTGCAATAAATATAAGCATATCAGATCGATCAAACTAAACTTACAGCGGAATAATTAATATTAGGATGTAAATATTGATATCGACTATTACCTTGGAATTTATAGAACTCCTAGGGCATTAATCGCCTTGTCAATACCGAGCATGAGAGAGAGAAGACTACACTATCAACCGATCATATTCAGCTCTATTGACTTGTCCCTCTAATCTATCCTATGGGTTGTAATGAGGAGGGGGTCAGAACAACGTTCTGGTAGTTGGAAAATCAATACATTGTCCATAACATAAATTTATAACGATAGGTTCCCATTTAATAACTATGCATATTATTTAAGGTAAACCCAATTTGTTTACCATGCGCGTATGATAGGTTATCTATCGAAAATATACTTAAACTTTTCCAAAGGTATGATTTATGCTATTTAGCTACTAATACTTCCTAAAATAAGCCGGACCCCCTAGCATAGGTAACGTTGGTTAATTGATTCTAGCTATCGATACCTTCAACCTCTAGACATGACTTTTTAATATATAATTGCCATTCTACTAACACATCTATCACCCATAAAAGTCTAGCTATGTGAGATAAAGTGCTCAAGCTACTTAACACCTTTATAACAAGGACTAAGCGGTCTTTTGATCATTTAATACTTCGAGAGAGGCGGGTCCTGAAACAACCACTTAATACCTTCAAAACCACCAAAGCAGGTCCACATTATTTAATACCTAACCTAAAACGAACTCCCCAAAGGTACAATCTAGCTGACATTGCTTGGAATCTCGCTTAGTCACTTGATACTTTTGTTACAGGTAGAGGCGAACCCTATAACAGTCACTTAAGACCTCAAGCCCAAATCGGACTATTCTCGAGATATCCTCTACCGCTCTTAACCACATATACTGACCATTTAATATTTTTCGAATTTAGGAAAGAGGTGGGCCCTCAAACAATACCTCAAATCCTTTAATCAGGTCCTTCATTTATTTTCACAGGTCTACCATTTAATACTTCGAGAAAGGCGGGTCCTCAAACAATAACTTAGTACCTTCAAACTCCCGAAGCAAGTTCTTCACTTTATGACCTATACTTATAATGACATTTCACATTAGTTCGACTATTCTTTGGAACTGGTAGCCAGACTAGCTAGGCAGATTTACCCTATAGAATTTGGGGACTAACATCGCATCATCGCCGGGTACTTATCATAGGAGATATCCCTATGACTTAGCCATATTTACCACACTCTTATATATATACACATCTCGCCTTATTAATTGATTAAGCTATATAAGAATTCCTTCGTATTTTGCCTTAAGAATCATTTATTCAGATTCTATAGTTAGAAATATCTCACATCAGTAGGAAGTGTGAACAACTGCTGGTAGCCTCCGAGTGAAGGGCAGACTTCTATTGTGAAACTCTACCGACCTCGCATTTCCAACTCACTAAGTCTAATTAATTAACCTAAGCTTATTATTTTATTTTTAAGCCATATATCCTAGGCTTTTTTTTCTTAAATTTATTTATTTATTATTCCAAGTTAAACATTAGACTTAGCTTACTAATCCTCTTTTGTTATGTAAGGTTGTATATCTACCTTAAATATTCCATTACTAACCAATTCCCTTTTTAATTACATATCCATAAATGTTAACTTATCTAAGATAAATGAATATCATCCTAAGGACATTTCCTAAGACATTTATATGTTTACTAATATCCAATTAGTAATCTTTTAACTATTCCATAGTTATTAATTCAACTTCTTTATTTATCAGTCTCATCAATCCATTTACCCTATCAAATTATTACAACTCACATATTTAGTTCCCATTTATTTAAGTTACAACCTTTTAAATTCCTTTCCCATTAATGGGTTATCCTAAATGCAAACATTACATGTAAGCGCCATTATTAGTTAAGTTTTATTTTAATTATTACAAGCGCAGTATATTGCTTACAAATATCTACTTTTACCAAATATATACTAGTTATACATCTTCACTAAAATATTCTTTTCCATGTTCAATTGTTGGAATCATATCTAAAAAGATTATATGCCATTTTCCAAGAAATAGTCCAACAACCATATGACATTATATAAAATATAGATACTAATGTTTTTTGTCAAGTTATATATAATATATAGTGCATGATATTAGACATGTGTTGATTAAGATGATTGTATAGTATCAAGAGTATATTCAAGAGGCTGCTATAGAGATTTAGGGGTTAGAGATTGAAGACTTATGAGTACTGAAGGTTCATGATATCCAGGTAAGTTATAGAGTCGTAGATTATTGTTAAAACCCGATAACACTTCTTTGATCTCTCTCTTTATTTTTCAAAAAGGTTTTAAAATCCATTCTCTGATTTTAAATGGTTTTCAAATATTCTGAATTTCAAAAATGTTTTTATAGAATCCCTGTTTTCGAAATGATCTTTCGAAATGGCCTTCAAATTATTTCTAACTTTTAATTTTATTTACAAGATTATTATATTTTGAGCAATTAAGTTTTATAGTATTTTATATTTTAGATATTTTTTAAATCTACTATACTTTGTTATTGACTGTTTATAAGTATATTATAACATTTATTATAACTTTGATTTAAATTATATATATATATATTCACTTATACTTTATATATATTATTTTCAAAAAGAAATTCATATTTAAAACCTTTAGAGGTTTAGAAATATTTCAAAATAATTTTATATAGTTTTCTTAAGTTTTAATATGATTAAAATATATAAATTAGGTTTAGATGATTGTACAAAGTTTCAAAATATTTTACAAAGCCTTTTATTTTCAAAACAATTTTTATAAAGTGTTTTTCAAAAATATGAAGGGCATGTCAACATATCCCTATAGTGTATGTCAAAATATAGGCTGAATTTTTCAAAATTCAAATTTGAATAGAAGTTTCTTTTCGTCATATCTCTTAGCAAATGGACATGACCGTTGTTTCTCTATAAATAGGAGGATTTTCCAAATGAAAATTTTAACTAATTTCTCATTCTTTCTCTCCTCTTTTACTCCCTTGATTTCCAAAAGAAAATCTTTTCAAAATATTCTGAAATTTAATCAGAATCAAATTCAAACTCTATTGATTTGATTCTCTATCAATTACTCTCTAATCTTTCTGATCTCTATCAATCAAAACAAGATCAAAGTGCTATTCAAGAGGTTGTAGGAACATTTGTACTCAAGATCAAGAAACTAAGTTTGTAAATTCTATCAAACTATACTTTTATACTCTTGGGTGTGTTTGGTGTCCCTGAAATCCAAATTGGTGTGCTTTTGTCCCGTATGAATAAATGGGTATGATTGGTGTCCTGTTTGAATCCAAGTAGGTGTGCTGGTGTCCCATCCGAATCCAGTGAGTGTACCCAGAGCTTGGAAAATCTGAAGGGTGTGTCTCGTAGCCTTGAAATCGAGATTGTACTGACTTTGATACCTGAAAAGAAATATGTACAAGAAATTATACGGGACTGGATGTAAGGTAACTCTGAACCTGTATACAAATTTCTGGTGTGATCCCACCCACTATTTACTTTTTACTTTTACTGCATTTATATCTATCTGTGTTTGCATTTGTGATTATTGCTTCTGCATTATTTAATTATAATCTTAAAAGAATTTAAAAAGATTCACAAAAATCAGTAAACACTATTCACTCTTCCTTTAGTGTTAAATTAGCCTTAAGATCCATCTTTCACGAATTAACATTGGTATCAGAGCATTGGTTTTCAAAGTATTCATAATTTGATTTTTGAAAAGTTTTTAATGGTAAAATTAATTGATTATATTTTTAACACTATTTTTGGAAAGAAATTTTACAAAATCATCATGACATTGTTTTATAAATTTGCATCCATTCATTATGAAAAGCTACTTGATCTTTTGAAAAGGTATAAATTGCAGAAACAGATGTGTTACATGGGTTTTGATGAACAGACAACCGATGATCAAACTTTACAAATCAAAAAGGATAAATGGGTATTGGATAGTGGATGCTCAAGGCATATGACTGGAAATTTGGAGATCTTGAAGGATATCGTTTACAAAGATGTTAGATCAGTCAACTTTGGAGAGAATTCTAAAGGATATGTGATTGGCATCGACAATGTCGGTAATTCTAAAATTATTACTATTTCTAATGTTTTGTTAGTTAGGAATTTAAGCTACTGAGCATTAGTCAATTATGTGATAAGGGCTTTAAAATTAAATTTGAAAAAGATAAGTGTCATATTGAAGATAATGGGTCAAATGTTATCTTCGAAGGCATCAGAAAAAGAACTATCTATATATTAAGTATGAAAGTGTCAAATGTTAATTTATGTCTTTTGGCTGAATCAGATGACCCTTGAATTTACCATAAAAGATTTGGTCATTTGAATTCCAAACACCTATCTAAAATTGCCAAATTGATCTAGCTAGCGGTCTTTCTAAAATGAGTTTTGATGTTAATAATCTATGTGATGCAAGTCAATTAGAAAACTTAGAAAAGGTTCCTTTAAATCAAAAGTTATGATTTCTACATCTCAACCCCTTGAACTTCTTCATTTAGATCTTTTCTGTCCTTCACAAGTACAATCTATAGATCATAAGATATGTCTTTGTAATCGTAGATGATTTTTCTAAGTTTACATGGACGATTTTCCTAGAACTTAAAAGTGATACTTTTGAAATATTTAAAATCTTTGTTAAAATATTTCAAAATCAAATGTCTATTAAAACCAAAAGTGATCACGGTGGAGAATTTAAAAATGAAAATTTTGAATTTTTTTGTAATATGCAAGGTATTACCCATATTTTTTTCATTTCCAAGAACATCTCAACAAAATAGAGTAGTTGAACGTAAAAATAGAATGATTCAAGAGTGCGCTAGAACTATGTTAAATGATAGTATTTTACCTAAAACTTTTGGGTGGAAGCAGTTACTACAACATGTTGTATATTAAATAGAATTTTAATAAGACCTTTGACTATGAAAACACCATACAAATTATTTTATAATAAAAAACCTAAAGTATCATACTTTAAAGTTTTTGGTAGTAAATGTTTTATATTGAATGCTAAAGAAAATTTAGATAAATTTAATGCTAAATCAGATAAAGGTATTTTTATTGGATATTCAAACAGAAGTAAAGCTTATAGAGTTTTCAATACTAGAACTAATACTATTGAAGAAACATTACATGTTTCATTTGATGAAAATTTTATAATTAATAATATTAGTATTGATGAAGAAGGAAATGTTGATAAAACAAATGAAATTACTAATAATGAAATAACTAATGTTGAAAATAATAATGATTTCAAAATTTTACATTCAAATAAGAAAAATATATATTTGAAAGATCATACTGTAGAAAATATTCTAGGAAATATAGAATCTATTGTAAAAACAAGGAATAAATTAAATAAAATGATCAATGTCGCTTTTATTTCAACTATAGAACCTAAAAATCCAAAGGAAGCATCATTAGATGATTCATGGATCCTTACTATGCAAGAGGAATTGAATCAGTTTACAAGAATGATGTTTGAGAATTAGTCCCAAGACCTGAAAATAAATCTATAACAGGAACTAAATGGGTATATAGGAATAAAATGAATGAACAAGGTGAGGTTGTAAGAAATAAAGCACGTTTAGTCGCTCAAGGTTATTGTCAAGAAGAAGGTATAGGTTATGATGCAACCTTTACACCCGTAGCCAGATTATAAGCAATAAGAATCTTACTCACTTTCGCAAATCATAATAATTTTAAATTATTTCAAATGGATGTTAAAAGTGCTTTTTTAAATGGTTTTATTAAAGAAGATGTTTATGTAGAACAATCTCCTTTATTTGAAGATGAATTTTTTTCAAATAATGTATATAAATTGAAGAAAGCTCTATATGTCTAAAACAAGCTCCTAGAGCATGGTATGATAGACTTAAACCCTACTTACTATAATCTAATTTTGAAATAGGTAAAGTAGATAGTACTCAATTTATTAAAAGAAATAACAATAATATTCAACTAATACAAATATATGTAGACGATATTATTTTTGGTTCAAACAACGAACAATTAAATAAAGAATTTTCAGATATAATGACCAGGGAATTTGAAATGAGTCGTATGGGAGAATTAAATTACTTTTTAGGATTACAAATAAAACAACTAAGTAATGGTATTTTCATAAGTCAAGAAAAATATGCTAAAGATTTAGTTAAGAAATTTGGTATGTCAAATACCAGTGGTAAGCGAACTCCCATGGCAATAAATGAAAAATTAAATAAGGAAGAAAATTCAAAAGATAGATCAAAAATTGTATAGAGGTATGATTGGATCACTGCTCTATTTAACCGCTAGTAGACCTGATATAATTCATAATGTATGTCTCTGTGTAAGGTATCGATCTCAACCTAAGGAAACTCATCTAAAATCTGTAAAACGAATATTAAGATACGTAAATAACACATTAGACTATGGACTCTTTTATCCAAAAGAAGATTCCATTGATTTATTTTATATAGTGATACTGATTATGCTGGTTTCAAATCAGACCGTAAAAGTACAAGTGGAACATGTTACTTTTTAGGACACTCTTTAGTTTCTTGGTTTAGCGAAAAACAAAATTCTGTATCTCTATCCACAACAGAAGCAGAATATATTTCAGCAGCATTAGCCTATTCTTAGGTTATTTATATGCAACAAACATTAAATGATTTTGGTCTAAATATTACTAAATCACCAATATAATGCGACAATACTAGTGCGATTAATTTATCTAAAAATCCAACTTATCATCTAAGAACTAAACATATAAATATACGGCATCACTTTCTAAGAGATAATGTAAACAAAGAAATAATCTCACTCGAATTTATAAATACTGAAAATCAAATAGTAGACATATTAACAAACCATTAAATCAAGCATCATTTATTAAGTTAAGAAGAGAGTTAAGAATATGTTCTTTCTCAGAAACATAAAAACAATAGCAGATAAATTAAAAATTAAAAAGAAAATCAAAACAACAAAATTACACTAGATATGTCAACATATACTATCAAATTTCAAATTTCCCTCCTTAATTCAAAACATAAAACTGCTATATATAACTACTTTATTTCAAAATCTAACCCATTTTACAGCCTTCTTCTTTCTAAAAATCTCAAATAAAATAAAATTAATGGATCCTAACCATTTCAAACGTCCAAGGCATGAACCTACATCATCTTCCTTCGATTCTCGGCCCTCTCCAAAACTCTACACTAGCCAAAGTGACTAAGATTGAGAGTGATCTGAAGCATACTCAAAATATGCATTCTGAAATGGAAGCCATTCAATTGACAATGAAGAAGGAACAAGAGAAATCAGACAGAATTCCGAGAAATCTTCAGAAATGCCTATTAGATAACCCCACAAATACAATAGTCATTGAGGATGTGCTGCAAACTTGGTCATTCATGATCCTATTAATAACAGTGAAGAGGAAGAGGAGGAAAAGGAAGAAGAAGAAGAGAAGGAAGAAGAGGAAGTCAATGACGACGAGGTCAAGTGTGTTGGAGAAGTATTCTTTGACAAGAATGAAAATTTGGTCGAGCAAAAGGGGAATTTCTATCTCCATTACCCTTTCTACCTTATTCATAAATCCCCAATTATTAGTAAATCACGCTAGTTTAGTTTAGGATAAGGATGTTTGATTTATTTGAATTGTTGTTTCTTGGATTGTTTGATATGTATGATTGATTTGGTTTGCATTGGTATTAGGATTGGTGTGAATAAATTTATATTAGGGTTAGAATTGATTTGACTTTGGTTTAGTTTGATTTGAATTGAGTATACATATTGGATTGGATTGATTAATAAAATTGGCTTTTCTTGTTTAAACAACATATGACTTATTTTACTCTTATTATGCTCATCACTTTTATATATTATCTTGTCCCTTAGTTAGGGGGAGTTTGGGTTATAATTTTTGTTGACGACAAAGGGGGATAAATATATAAAATATCTAGGCATAGATTAAGGGGTAGTTTTGTAACTCAGGGGTAGTTATATCATATTTTATAACATGGTTGTCATCATCAAAAGGGGGGAGATTGTTAGTACCTTAGGCATTAGTTCTAATGACAACAACCATATGACATCATATAAAATATAAATACTAATGTTTTTTATCAAGTTATATATAGTATATAGTACATGATATTAGACATATGTTGATTAAGAAGACTGTACAGTATCGAGAGTGGATTCAAGAGGCTGATATAGAGATTCAAGAGTTAGAGATTGAAGGCTCATGAGTATTGAAGATTCAAGGTATCCGGGTAAGTTATAGAGTCATAAATTATTGTTAAAACCTAATAGCACTTCTTTGATCTCTCTTTTCATTTTTCAAAATGGTTTTAAAATCCATTCTCTGATTTTAAATGGTTTTCAAATATTTTGAATTTCAAAAATGTTTTTAAAGAATCCCTATTTTCAAAATGATCTTACAAAATGGCCTTCAAATGATTTCTAACTTTTAATTTTATTTACAAGATTATTATATTTTGAGTAAAAGTTTTTTAAGTATTTTATATTTTAAATATACTTTTAAATCTATTATACTTTGTTATAGTTTTAGTTTTATGCTTTCTAAATGTTTATAAGTACATTATAACTTTGATTTTAAATATATATTCACTTGTACTTTATATATATTATTTTCAAAAAGAAATTCATATTTAAAACCTTTATATATTAAAAATATTTCAAAATAATTTTATATAGTTTTCTTAAGTTTAGATATGATTAAAATATATATAAATTATGGTTAGATGATTGTACAAAGTTTCAAAATATTTTACAAAGCTTTATATTTTCAATAATTTTTATGAAGTGTTTTTCAAAAATGCAAAGGGTATGTCGACATATCCATATAGTGTATGTCGACATATTGGCCGAATTTTTCAAAATTCAAATTTAAACTTCGTGAATGGACATGACCGTTGTTTCTCTATAAATAGGAGGATTTTCCAAATGAAATTTTTAACTAATTTCTCATTCTTTCTCTCCTCTTCTACTCTCTTGATTTTTAAAAGAAAATCTACTCAAAATAGTCTCACATTCAATCAGAATCAAATTCAAACTCCATTGATTCGATTCTCTATCAAGTACTCTCTAATCTCTCTCATCTCTATCACTCAAAACAAGATCAAGTGCTATTCAAGAGGTTATAGGAACATTTGTACTCAAGATCAAGAAAATGAGTCTGTAAATTCTATCTAACCATCCTTTTGTACTCTTGGGTGTGTTTGGTGTCCCTGAAATCCAAATGGGTGTGCTTTTGTCCCGTATTAATAAATGGGTGTGCTTGGTGTCTTGTTTGAATCCAAGTGGGTGTGCTGGTGTCCCGTCCGAATCCAGTGAGTGTACCTAGAGCTCAAAAAATTTGGAGGGTGTGTCTCATAGCCTTGAAATCGAGACTGTATTGACTTTGGTATTTGAAAAGAAATATGTACAAGAAATTGTACAGGACTGGATGTAGGGTAATTCCGAATCAGTATAAAAATTCCTTATGTGATCTCTCTAACTCTTTACTTTTTACTTTTATAGCATTTATATCTGTCTATTTTTGCATCTATGATTGTTGATTCTGCATTGTTTAATTATGATCTTAAAAGAAATAAAAAAGATTTACAAAAATCAATAAACACTATTCACCCTCCTCTAGTGTTAAATTAGACTTAAGATCCATCTTCCTCAAACTAACACTATACACATCTCTTTCCCTTTTTATTTTCATCTATTCCTTGTTAGATCAAACGCTGTATTTATCTAAAAGGGAAAGAAATTAAACTAATTTGCAAATATTAAGTGGATCTAAATTCCAATCATCCAAACATAGAAAAGGTTACATTACAACAAGATCAGGGTAATAATCCAAATTGATAACATTATTATACAACCTATTTTCAGATCAGGAATAAATTTCATTCAAATCAATATTCTAAATTCATATTTTTGGGATTGATTTTCAGATCAGGTTGTAAACAATTCTAAATCAATTCTTAAACAAGAATATGTAGGCGCTATTTATTATATTCGTATTATATTCAATTTGTTACCTACAACTCATATACAGTTATCCAATTAGGCATAATAATTATAAAAATATAAATGGGAAAATTTTCATATTATAACAACCTATAAAATTTCCAACTCACCTTTAGAAAGTGCTCCGAACCTCTAGATCTGAATAAGAATCTTTTATTAAACTCATCTTCTTTTAAATCAATGAAATATGTATAAAAAAGGGAATATACATATATTAGGATTTGAGATCACAGAAGAGATTTGGTTTGGAAGGGAATAAAAATATAAATATGAAAATGCGAATATAGATTTACCTCGAACACACATATTGTAGGTTGATTCTCTTCCTTTCTTTCTAATTTCTGTTCTTCTCCAATTTGTGTGTGTGTGTGTGTGTGTGTGTATATATATTTTATAACTTTGGAAATGTAGTGGAGAAGTGAAATGGTAGAGCTTCGCTACTTTTTCCAGAAAAATATGCGAAGAAAGGAGAGGGCTAGGCCTGAATTTATAGACCACAGAATCAACCACAGTCGTACGATTAAATATATTAAGTGAAAATTAAGCCCACGTCCTTGTAATTAAACTTAGTCCGCGTAAACTCCTCCCATTTGAAAACTTATATTTCCGATCCCTATTTTTATTTCTGGCTAAATTTATTCCATAAATACCCCTGTTTACATGTCCCGTTAATTTTAATGGTGGTTTTGATTTCGATTGCAAATTTTTAATTCTGATTCAGTTCGATCATTGTTTTAAGATATTATTTCGGATTCATGGCTTTATCTTCTTCCAGGTAAAATATTGTTTGGATTTGTAATCGATTTTGCGATATTCGTTTATAATTTTGTTATTTCTGTTTCGTTAGGTTTTTTTGTTTACAGTAAATGAAATTACAAGTATTATATTGTTTTTTTTATCTGAAAAATTAATGCGTGTGCATAGGGTACTGTTCGATGATATATTTTTTTAGCTTTGATTAAGTTCAGATTTGTCTGGAATTAGTGTAGGTATTTTACAGACTTGTCCGCAAATAATTTGAATATGTATGGTGAAACTGGTACAAATTACTAATAGTTGTTGATTTATCTGCAATTTTTACAATTATTGCATACATATCAGCAAGTAATGTTCGTATTTCACTGTATTTGATTAAGCTCAGACTTCTGCTTATTTATCTGCTTTTTTTATAGAAATATTTGTTACATATCAGCAAATGATATATGCTTACGTATTAGAATATTATTTTATGCGCTAATTTGTCTGCAATTTTTTATAATTATTGCTTACATATCAGCATATAATATATACATCCTGTGTTATTTATTTAATTTTTTATAATTGTAATTATGTTTTTTTAAAATTAAAGTGTTCCTGGTGATGCTGGAGTGCTTGTGCTGTTGAAGTTTGGATATGATAGCTTTTCGTTACGTCTTCAATTTGATAGTTCGGTTGTTATGTTGAGAAGTGCTATTTGTGGTAAATGGACAGAATTGAGTTCATTGTCATTTGAATTATACTACGTTAGAGATGGATTGAGAAGGAATACTGAAACTAATTTTAATCTTCAATCTATTTTGTTGTTGGCTGCTCATAACCGTGAGGATTACTTTGTTATTTTTGTTGATGTTGTTCCTACTAGTTTTTCAACTACCAATATTAGATCAGATGTTGTTTCTTGTAGCAGTGATTCCTCATTTGTTAGTACCGGTGATTCTAATATTCAATTCAGGCAGTTATTGAGAAATGATTCCAATCAATCTGTTTTTACGGGTGTTGGTCAACAGTTTCCAGGGGGTGTTACTGAATTTAGGCTCAATTTGATGATATATAGTATTAAGACTGGGTATAAGCTTGATTTAGTTAAGAATGATAAGGAAAGAGTTACGGCTGTTTGTTCTCGAACAAAATGTACTTTCAGAATTCATGCTTTTGTTTAGTTTAATCTTCCTGGCTATTTTGTTATAAAGAGATTTCATCCTGAACATACTTGTGGTGCTGGAATTCATGATATTAATGATCCTCCTGTTTCAAGTAAATTGATTAAGTTGTTGGTTTATGATCATATTCAAGCTAATTCGTTAATGAAGACAAAGGACATTATTAACCTATTTCAAACTGAGTATAATATCATTTTGAAGTATTATTTTGCTTATAGTGGGAAGAGATTGGTTTTAGAAGATTTACATGGAAGTGATATGATGTCTTATCACCATTTGAAGTCTTTTTGTGATGCTGTAATCGAAAGTAATCCTGGTAGTAAAGTAGTTTTGGAGTGTAATCATGATACTCGTCAATTTGAGAGGGTTTTCATTGGTTTTCAAGCTTGTGCACATGGTTTTCAAGCTTGTGCACATGGTTTTCAATTTTGTCGGCCTTTAATATTTGTTGATGCTACTTTTATGAAGGGTAGAGCTCAAGGTTGTTTGATGGATGCTAATGGTAAAAATGGCAATGAAGGTATGTTGTAGATTAATTTATAATTGCATTAATATCTACAATAATTATTATATGTTGCTGCAACATTAATATTTATTAAGAAGAAAAAATATATTTTACTTACAGAAATCATTGCGGAAATCGAAGCAATTTTACATAAAAAATTGGTGAAAAGTTTGCAATCTTTTTGAATTAGTGAAAAATTGTCGTGCAGTAATATTTGGCAATAGTTGCATTTTTGTCTGCACCTTTTCAATATAAGTGAATAGTATTAAGCAATTTGTTCAGTTATTTATTTATTTATTGTTTTATCAGGTTTTTTTCCTATAGCAGTTGCAATTGTGTCTGGTGAAGATGAAAATAATTGGATTTGGTATTGTGAATAGCTTAAAGATTTTTTGAAAGATGATAGTAGAAAGTTTGTTTTCATTTCTGACCATCATCCTGGTATTCTTGTTGCTATTCCCAAAGTGTTTCCAGATTCAGTTCATGGTTCCTGTTTTTATCATTTAAACAATAATTTAAAAGTAGCTTTAAAGTCTGAATTTTCCAAATCAAAAAGGAAATGGTTGATAGATTTGTTTTGACGTGTTGCATATGCTTCTAATTTGGATGATTTCAATTTTGCATTGAAGAATTTTAAAGATGCTGGTGGTTCTACTGTGGCAAACTTTTTGAATGGAATTCCGTTTGAGAAGTTTACTAATGTGTTTTCCCTGCTTGTCGTTATGGTGAAATGTCATCAAATTGTTCAGAGAGTTTCAATAAATGGATTTTGGACGAAAGACATTTACCAATCACTGCATGCTTGGATAGTATTAGAGTTAAGTTGATGAAGTTAATTTCTGATCGTCGAGAACTTGCTAATGTTGGAATATTGTTGTTTGTCCGGTGAATGAAAATCGGTTGAAAAGTCTTCATTTGGAAGGAGCTTCATGGTTTGTTATAAAATCAAGCGATCATGTGTTTGAAGTTCATTCTCCTGTTCATCAATCTGTTGATTTAAATAATTGGACTTGTTCTTGTAATTTGTGGCAAATTTATGGTTTTCCTTGTGCTCATGCTGTTAGATGTATTTTGAGTTGTGAAAAGTTAAATGTTTATGATTACATTGAAGATTATTTCAAAGTTGTTTATTTTCGATCGGCATATTCTCATCCAATCAATCCTATTATAAACTTTGTGAAAGAAGATGTTTTGATTGAAGATATGGTTGTAGCACCTCCTAAAGGTAGAAGAATGCCTGGTCGACCATCAGCATTTAAGAGGATAAAATCTGCTGGTGAAATTTTAAAGACTATTAGATGCAGTATATGCAAGAAGTTGGGTCATAATAAAAGGACTTGTTCAGTGAAACACATGTAGTCTTTTCTTTTATTTAGGAAAGCTAAAATGTATGGAGTTGAGTTTATGATTTTCTTATTCATTTTAATTGTATTTTCTCTGTCCTTAGGTTGGATGTTTAATATCTGTAATGTATTAATCATGGTATGCTTTCGATTAATCATTGTTGCAGTATTTTCTGCAATTATTACTATTAATTGCACATATTTCTACAGTTTTTTGAATATTTGTTTACTTTTTATACCCCTTTTGTGAATACTACTTTTTATATGAAGATGATATTTATATAATTGTTTGGCACAAAATAAATAAGATGTATCCATAAGTATGTGCAATTTTTGTTAATAAATATGGAGGTATCAGCAATTATCTATTTCTTATGCTGACATTTCTAAAATTATCTGGTTCAAGAAATTCAAATATCTAAAAATTTGTGGAGATATCTGTAAATATATGGTTTTATTACTGACATTTCTGCAACTATTTGGTGAAGAATTTCCAATAGCTAAATATTTTTGGAAATATCTGCAGATATGTGCTTCTTTTGCTGACATTTGTGAAATTATTATGAGTAAGAATTTGAAAAAAATAAATATTTATTGAGATATCTGCAGATATATGCTTTTATTGCTGACATTTCTGCAATTCTTAAGAGCAAGTATTTAATTACCTATAAATTTGTCGAGATAATTGCAGATATGTGCTTTTATTGCTGAATACAATTGTAAGAATTTTTTTGGTAATAAACTCTAATATTGTGTTAACACAGTAATATTGTCTTTCAACTACATAAGTTTAGCAAAATATGTACATACATTTCAGTATTCTTACAGAAAACATTACAGTTTGATACATCCCTCAAATATTTTGGTTTGCTTCAGAAAGTAAAAACTTTTGTGTCAAGCTTTCTTCTAAGCTCCAACTGTAAGGTTTGCAAGAAAGAATTTGATGTGCTAGTTCAGCTCTTTGTAAATCCATAGCTTCATATGAGAATTCAGGGTCTTCATTGTTGAGTTCTTTGTCTTCACTTCTTTGTTTCATAATGTTCATTACAAACATGCCACAGTCAACTCTGCAATGATTGACAGATATTACATAATTATTAAGAAATTTTCTATGATATGGAAGTATTTGTACATTTTTTTTGTTGTGTACTTACATATCAGAACGTTGTTGTGGGCTGTTAGCAAAAGTGATTTGCTTTGATGGTTCATGCTCTGCTTTTTCCAATTTCTTTAGTAAGGTAGTGGCATAAACTCTGTGTAAAAAAACAATGATTTTGTTAAACAGTTTACTTTTCTTTGATTTATTCATTTTTTAATTTACATACCAGCTTTCTTGATGCCTTCTGATGTTCTCCTTCGTGCCGTGGTTTTATGGAATCATAGTGAATCCTTATTCTATCTTGTCTAATAAACTCCAACAGTGTAAAATGTGATTTTTGGTGGATAGGGAAGAACATTTTATTGCAGTTTGCAAAATTTTGAGCTACTACATTATCGATTAGGGCTTGTGTTACATTCTTTGAATTGCTCAGTAGAAATGTTTGTAGGAGAATATATTAGACAATTGAATTTATGAACATTTAAACAAATTCTTCAGTAGAAGATTATAAAACTTACAGTAGCGTAAACTTTGAAGTACAAGTTTTCTGGATGAACTTTACGCAATTCATGTGAATACCAGTCAATGATCTACAAATATTATTATAAGGAAATAGTGATAGTATATTTGTTGATAGAAGACTATAATATGATTAGCAGAAAAAACAATAAGTTCTTGAAATTTTTGCATAAAAAACAACAGGTTTGATTAAATGTTGCTGAAAAATCTGCAGATAAATGTAATTATTTTGAATAAATGGAATTTTACTGACAAAACAATAAGTTTAAAGAAATATTGCTGATAAATATGCAGATAAATGGAGTTATTGCGGATAAATGGGTTTTTGTAGATAAAACAACAAGTCTAATTAAATGTTGCTGATAAATTTGCAAATAAATGGACTTTTGAGTAAAGTTCTACCTAGCCATCAAGAAATCTTCCTATAATTAGTTCACCAAGTGATGTTCCAGTTAAAATTATGTCATCGTCTCCATTTAAGTATGCACTTTTGCTGTGACATAATGATCAATAGTAGTAAATGTTTGCATTTTTCAAATATTTGCTGATATGTCACCAGGAAATTTAAATAATTACTTTTAGTTAAGCAATTATTGGTATACTTGGCTACTAAAAGAATTATACAGTTTTACCTGAGGTCAGAGTTATTAACGAAGTCCTCAAGCAGCTTGATTTTTTCTTCAGATAGACTTCGTACATTTGACCTCCTTCTGACATTTATTTTTGTACTGGGAGATAATTCTTTTGATCTAGGTTCAGATTCATACTCTTCAACTATTATTGGTAGGATTTCTACTTGCTGTTTTGCCTTTTTTGCTTTCTTTTCAGTTTGGAAATTCACTTCTTCAGCTAATTTATACCTTTTTTTGGCTTTTCAATTTCCAATGTTTTTTCTTTGATTTCTTCAGTTTTTGTTTCTGCTGAAGTATATATTTCTTCGGCTTTTTTGCCTTGTAACTGTGGATAATTTTGAATGCTTTCACCTGAAATTAATTTGAATGTTGCTTAATATTTCATTATTGGTTTTTGGAATACAATTATTGGTTGTTGGTTAATATAATTTTTGTGAATAATTGTGAAAAAGTGAAGAATATGCTTGCACTTTACAACAGTTGTTGCATTAATATCTGCAATTATTCTTCATATTTTTAATATATAATAGGAAGAATATTTGCGGATATATCAACAAATATGTTAAATTTTTATAGTCTGGTTGAAAAACTATAATTATTCAAAGTATTACCAAATGAAGGATCTTGTTCAATTGCTTTGTCTTCCTCAACTATTTTTGTTTCTTCACCATCTTCTGGATCTTTCTGTTTTGCTTCAAAATTTATTTTTTTCACATTATCAACATCTTTTTCTTTTTGTTCTTCCTTTTCTTCGTCTTTATCTTCCTCCATTAGCTGAGATTCATCTTCAACAGTTTTGCCTTCAGTTTGAATATCAGTTAAATTTTCATTTTCTTCTGTCCTTTAAGCTGAAATATATGTTTTGCAATTTAACTCTTTAGTATTTTTGACATAGTTATAGATTTTATGTGTTATGTTACAATGTATCATGTAAAAAATGAAGATTGTGCTGCACTTTTTAATCATTATTGCAATGATATCTGCATTTAATCTTTAAAAATGTTTTTGTCATTTAGTAAGAATATTTGTAGATATATCATCAAATATTTTAAAATTTTACATTCTTGTTGGAAAACAATATATTATTGAAAGTATTACCAGATGACGTATTCTCTTCTGTTTCATTATCTTCACTTTCTTTGTTTTCTTCACTTTCATTTTCATCTGAGGAGTTTAGTTTGCTACCAGATCTTTCTATTAGTTGTAGCTCTACATTCTCAGATTCTATGGATGATGATGTTTCCACATATTGTCTCAATTGCTTTTTTAGCAGCGTATTTTCAGCTTGAAGTTTCCTGTTGTCCAATTCAAGTTTTCTTATTAATTCTTTATATTTTTCTTCTCTTTTCTTGTATAATGCTTCATATTCTTCATCTTTTTCAACTACATCTTTCAACAATTTTAGTTCCTCTCCTTGAAAATCCTGGAATAAATAATTGAATCAAAATTGAAGCTTAAGAATATTTGTATGTAATTATGTAAGAACTGTGAATAATTAGATAAATGAATATAATTTTAATTATGATTGGTATGTATGTCCAGAAATATTTTTAATAATGGCAGAAAAATCTGCAAGTATTATACAAAATTATAGATATATCTTTAATTATTGTAAATAATTGTACAACTATGTTCAGTTTTGCTATTTTAAGCGCAGATAAATATGCAATTGTTTATAAAAATTGTAGATAAGTCATCATCCGTAGTGAATAATTGCAGCCAAAAAAAGCTCAACTGCTGCTAATAAATGCAAATATATCTGCAACCATTGTTAACTGTTGCAGATAAGTTTGCAAAAAAATAGAGTACTGGCTATTTTTTTTACTGAAGCTTAACAATTCTACAAATTAAATTGCAGTTATACTTACTGAGTTGTATTCTATGGTCAATAACATTATTGGCTTGAGTTTTGATATATCCCATTTGCCGCCAAGGGATATGAGTTGTTGTATTGCAATTTAGCAGATTTCAAAATTTGTGTTTTCTCACAGATCCACCACTGCAAAAAAGACAATTAGAATCAGAATAAATTATTAATTAATAGGATATTTATCTAATTAATCAAAAATTTAATACCAGTAATAATGTAACGCATGCATTTATTTTCCTTGGAGAGTCAATATATTTTTCAATTTTATTTATCAAATGTTTGTGAATCATTTTTGGCCATGATATCTGCTGCATTTTATCTTCACAAACACAATATGGAATCATATTCCATGATACAATTGAGTTTGGATTTGATATTAAGAATGTTGCAACCAAATGCAGTTGCAAAAGCTTTGCCGTATCTGTTTTTTCTTCTTTTGATTTTCCTTTTATTGTTGCAAACAATTCCCTTTCTATGTTTTTTTGTTGACACTTGTTTCTCGTTCAAAGTGTCTACTGATGAATGATGTAAACTGAGCATTGCTTTTACCCTCTTTTTTCATATGGCCAGAAGTTTTGATTTGCTGACCCTCTGTAGGAATTGATAACAATTGGCTTATATCATCCTCTGTGAATGTTAGTAACATATCTCCAAACTGGAAGCAGTTCAAATTCTTTCTGTATGCTTTGATGATTATGTCTATTGTTGTTGAGTTTTTTGTGTTTTCCTTTGCAGGTATAATTCCAACATAGATCATATGAATGAACTTGTAGAAAGGTAAATTCTGGAGATATTTTGTATGTGATACTGTCAGCAATTCTTCATTCTTAATCCTGCCAAGAACATCGATGAAAGGCCTTAAATTATTTCTGTAGTTATCTTCTCTTGATGTAATTTTCTCTTCACTGTTTGTTTTTCTTTTTTCCTGTAGAATATTTGATCCTGATTGTTGTTCAACAGGAACAATTGAAGTTTCCAACATTACTTTTTTCCCTTCTTTTATTTCTTCTTTTGTGTTCTTCTGTAAAAGTAAATTAAAAATTATGAAATAAATATGCATAATCTAATAATATGATAGGTGATGTTAAATACTTGCAGTTATAATGAATATGCAGAAAAAACAGAAATGTATACAATTATATTAAATAATTGAAGTTTGTTCAGCAAATTTTAAGGTATATGCAAATTTTCATATATTTGGAATTGTTGCATATAATTTAGCAGTTTTAAAAAACAATTGCTTATATTTCAGCAATTATTTCAATAATTGTGATATCAAAATTTTATTGTTTCTAATCATACATATTTGCCGAATTTTCTTCACTTTTTGGAAATAGAATGGTAATCCAATGAAAGTATTGAAAAAATTGTTAGCTTATAAAAACTTTTCTTCAATATGTTGTACTTGCATATATGTTAGCAGTTTTAAAAATTATTTGCTTAATTTTCAGCAACAATTTGAATAACTGTAAACTTTAAAATATGGCTTTTGTTATTATAAATATTTTCAGTTTTTTTTTCAGTTTTTTCCAAATAAATTGGTATTTCAATGAAACTGTTCAAAAAGTAGCATATAAAAATGAGATTACACTGTTTAATTGAATTATTGCTGAAAAGTAAGCAGTTAAATTGAATTGTTGCTACTATATATGAAATATTGTTAGTAATGCTTATTTTTCTTCATACTTAAATGTTGCAAAGATATTCAACAGTGCTCAGTATAGTTGCATATCTGTCGGCAATAATATGAATAATTGACATTAAACTACTCTAAAATTACAGATAACACTAAGTTTATTCTGTTTAACTTCTTTATTACTAAAAAGTAAGCAATTAAGGTTAATTATTTGCAGTCATATGTGATATTTTCAGTAATGTTTACTTAATTTCGTTTATACACAAATGTTGCGGAGAAATTCAAAAAAAAATCAACACGGTTGCATATTTGTCTGCAATAATTGTGACTAATTGACATTATTATGATATTAACTGTTAGATTTGTAATTATTATGAAAAATTGCAGGCAAATACAGACATTGAACGAATATATTGCTTAAAAATAAGCAAAAAACATATTAATAACATCTGCTTAAAATTTGAAGAGAGGAAACAGTTTTTTGAACAATTTTTTTACAAAAATTGCAGTAATTACAGAATGTATTTTAGTTTATCGTCTGCATTCTCAATTATCTTTGTATTACCGTAAAAAAGCTCGATTACATGCATGGCTAAATCGAAAATCTCCAAAATCCTTGCAAAAACCCTAAGATATATCGATTTAAAATAGTGGAATATAAATCGACTACTTATGAAATTGAGATATATCACCTTCGATCTTCCCATTTTGCCTCGTTTGATTTTGAAAACGTGAGATATTCGACTTGATTTTGGTTGTTCTGTTTGTTCGATTTCGTAGAATTTTCGGATTTTGTTGAAGAAAATGTGATTTCAATTGTATCAAAGGTTGAACGATAAAAAAAGCGTGGGTTCAGGGTTTTACGATGATTTTTTAGGGTAGTTTGGGAAAAGAAAAGGCTGTGTTTAAAAATACGGATGAAATTTTTATATTTTGTATCTACGGGATGTTTGGTGAATTATGAAAGTTATTAAGAATGTATGGCAAAAGTTCCCTATATTAAATCTAGGCCATTATGGCCTAGGCAAATGTAACGACCCTTAAATTTAACAAGTTTTAATAACGTTATTAATTGAAATTTTGCGAAATTTTAACGATAAAATTTTGAAATATAAAGTTGATATTTGGATTGCGTCTAGTTAAACATAGCAACTGGTAAATTTTCGTCCGAAAATATGAAATTTTATTTCGCGCGTAAATTTACTACAATTTAATCAGTTAAAAAGCGATGAAAATAAATGTTTTCGGAACCTAAATATTTTTACATAGAAAAATTCTAAACCATCTTCTGAGCAAATGTCATTTTTCGTTTTTCCAAATTCGGACTTCTTTGGCTCCGTCGATCTTATTTTTCTACGTTTTTCTTGCATTTTCCGCCAGTAGAAAAATTTAAATTTTTATAATTCAATCATACCATTGATATATATATACCGTTTTGAGCGTCTCGTCATGCCGATCTCTACGGTATATTCACTTCTGTGTTTTGAAGTTCCGGTATGCAACGAAGCACGCGAAACGGTTAACCGCAACGGTCCGTCTTTTTGTTTCCGTGTGACCATTTATTTTTCCTCCGTTCACGTACCAACGGTCACGGCTTTTATTATTCTTGGTATTCACGTCTGAAACTTTTTGGTATTCGCAGTTGATATGTATTTCTGGTTCATTCACGGTCCTCTGGCCTTCTTTTCATTCTGCTCCAACAAACTTTATATGTGCAAATGTAATAATGGGTAACTGTTCATTTCTATAATTGAGAAGCGTGCTCCTCCACCTAGCCTATTTCTTCTTTTCACCTTTCCCATGGCCTTTTTCCTCTGCCATTATATTAGTGACATGCCATTATATTTTCTCCTCTTCATCAACTTTTCTCATCCGCTTTCTCTCTCTCTCTCACTTCCACCCATCCCCTTCATTCGCCAAGCAGGCATGACGCAACCAACCACCAGCCTGCTCCGACCTCCACCCCACCGTTTTGACTGCCGTACAGCCTTGAACTCCCGACCTGAGCACACCACAGCCCAAGCGCAGCGAAACCCTTCGCCCAAACTGTTCGTCCCCTTCACAACGCTCGACCTTCGCACACCACTCCCCCTGCTTGCTTTCACCGCTCCTTTCCACCATCAACTGGAAGCCATCGCCAGCCTACCGTGTCTCCTCCTGCCGCCTTGTCAAACAAAGCCGTAAGCCCCTCTTGTTTTGAATATGTATTCATGCTTCCTAGTACGTCTCGTATGTCAAGCTTGTTTAGCAACTTTCTTTTATCTTAGTTAACTTTGCAGTAAAGTATATTTTATCATACTTAAGTTATATATTACTTCAATTTATATAAGTATATTTAAGTTTTGTACTTTTACAGAGAACAAGTTTATATGTACATACTTATAAATATAAGCTTGCAGTATATATGAGTTAAAGTTTTATTTACACTATCTATTATATTATAAATGTAGTATATATATATTTTTCAGTTTAATATATATATATATATGTGTGTGTGTCTTAACTTATGCTAGAGCCAAAAATCTGTTGTAATATGTATATATAATTATATTATCTATTACATATAAAAGTTTATAAATTATGTATGCTTTTGTATATATGAACAAGATTTTGATAGTTGTATAGCCTGGCTGTATGTATGTATGGATTGAGCGTGTGTATTTATATATACATTTTCTTATTAAAGTATGTTTTGTATACACGTGTTTACAAATTTTAAAGTATAATAATATGTGAACCTATATATATAGTGCTGGAGCTTTCAATTCTACTTTGAATACTAAAGAGTATATATATATATATATATATATATATATATTTGGTCTGCAAATGCATTTATTTGGATGGCCCGGTTTTATAGAGATATATGTTAATTTTCTCTGCATTGAGGTATATCTATATATATATATAGTTTACAAGATGATAATCGGTTGTGGTATACATATATCTAAGGGTATGTTTATAAATTATGTTATCTGTACATTTTATATACTTGATGAATATCTGGGTTTTTATAACTTGCAAATATTTCGATTATCTTCATTTTTTGCTGTGAAATGCTTTTAAATTTTGAAGGCAAGTATGGGTTTCAAAACAAAACGGGAATTTAGTTTTAATATATACATATCTATACGTAGAGATCTATTTGGTGATGTAATGCCCGATTGTATGTTGATATGTTTTAAAAGGAAATTTGCATGTTAATTTTTTTTTCTGAACAGTAGTTAGACTTCATGTTCGCAATATCATATCTCACGCGTGTTTTATCGGAATGGGTTGATTTTATTTTTAAAAAAGAGTCGAAGTTACCTAGTTTATGCCTGTCAAATTTCAGTAAAATCCGACATCGTTTGATGAGTGGTCGAGGATCTGAAAGTTAGACCCAGGCAGCTGTTCTTTTGTACTTGAAATTATTTTACACTGCTGCAAACACGACCTGAGTACATGTTTGACGCACCGTATCTTTTCCGTCTTACGTCGGAATAAAGTGCTCCCTTTTTGTTTAAAAGATAAAGTTTTCTACTTTCTGTGTATAAACTTTTAGCTTCATACGAGGTGGTTCAGTCCTCTGTTTCTTACCTGAAAGTCAGACCCAGAGGGGTTTTCTGACCTGAACATTTGACAGTCGCAACATGGCCTGAGTCTATGTTCGTGACATCGTAACTTTTTCGTCTCTTGTCCAAATCAAGTGATTCTTTTGCAGTTTGAGATACAAGTATTGATCTTTATTCATACCAAATTTCAGACCATTTCGATATCGGTAGCACATAGAATTATATTGTTAAACTTTGACGCAGGACATGTTTTTTTATTTGTTGCTATGTTGAATGTTTTGATTTGATTTCGGCAATTCCTATTTAACAGCTTTGCTCGTCGATTCGTGTCAATCTAGTTTATTTCAGAAGACGTGCTTGCAATTCGTAACTCAACTTCGTTGTCTATTCTCGATCTCTAGCCTCAAAAGGTGAGCAATCACTCACGATTAACGTTCTTTTATTTATTAAATTTGATTTCAATTGAAACGACAATTGAAATATGCTGGTGTTAGTTAATTACACTGTTATATATGTTATTACATGTATCAGTTCATCTGTGACATCTAACACCATTATCTGTTACTTATGCGATGATTATAAAAGTTTGGTTGATAAATGATTGTTGTATGATGTTGAAATTGGACGTTAATTGAAAATGTTAAAGTGATAAATAGTATGCAATTGAATTTGTTATAAGATAGTTAGCAATTAAAATGGATTTATATGTTGAATTTGATTAGTTAAATATGACCCCTTTTAAATGTTAAATAAATTGACACGTAGAATAGTGTTAACTTCACATTGAACCATTGAATGTATGTTGTATAAAATTGATGTAGTTTGAAATTGAATAATTGATATCAAATGAAGAACCGTATTAATATTAGTGTAATAATCTTTAATCTACATGAAATGATAGTGTAAATTCTTGAAATAATTATATTAATTTGCACAAACAACAATGTGAATTAATACGATTATTTCGGGATTATTTGAATTAATTATTGGATTGTTATTGATTGTTGTTATTGCTTGTTTATTTACTTTGACACCATCCCAGTTATCACACTGCAAGTTCCCTTTGCTATGCTTTGATTTTTGAATTGAACTGGAATTGGGTTGAGATGATAAATACCCAAATTAAACTTTGACCTAGGATAAGGAATTAAATAAAACCCGATTGGTCAATAATTTGATTTTAAAAAAATAAAATAAAGATTTTATTTGGAATAAATAATGAGGTTTTGAAATGAAGTTTGAAATTATTTAATAATTAAGTTTGAAATTATTTAATAATTAAGTTTGAAATTATTTAATAATTAAGTTTGAAATTAGTTAATAATTAAAGTTTTGAAATTATTTAATAATTAAATAAGATTGAATTATTTAATAATTAAATAAAATTGAATTCTTTGTTAAGTGAAATTGAACTTCTTGAATAAGTGAAATTAAGTTTCTTTATTAATTGAGTTTTGAAATTTGTAACTAAGTAAATAAATAAGTGAAATTGAATTTCTTTAACAAAAAAATAAAATGGGATTTATTGAAATTAACGTAAGACTTGTAATTTAAAGAATTGATTTGACGAATCTAATTTAATTCAATTTGAAGTTTTGATATAATAAAGTTGAACTTAAGTAATTGATTTAATGAATTGGAAATTAAATAGAAAATTGTGTTGATTGACAAATTTACTTAATGAATATTGAATGAAATCGATTAATGAATTTAAATTGATTGAATGTTAAACTAAATTAATTTAAATGATATCGAAATGAAACTTATATATGAACTTGAATCAATATTTGAATTGGTTTAAAAAGAAATTGGAATTGAATTATAAGATTTTGAAATTATGAATTTGGAAGTTTTGAAACGTCAATTTTGGAAATTGATTTAGAAAGACAAATGAAATGTTGGTTTACAAATTCTAATTGAGATTGAAATTGATTTGGTTTTGAAATAAATAAATGACCAATCGGTGTAATAATCACGAAAGTTATTAAAGAGACCGGAATCGGTTAGGGACATACTCACTGTCTAAACCGAAAACTACTTTAATAACTATACGTGGAGTGTGATCTAGAATGAAGTGGTTGGAATGATGTACGTGTTGACTGAAGAAAGAGAACGATGATGGATAGCCTTGACACTTGTGTCAAATTGGAAATGACTAAAACAGGAGCCGTGCCGAGCCAAATGGAGGTCAGCTACCTCGAGCGAACACACTTCTTCGAAACTATTCATTACTTGTTGTCGATTGGTGCACCCTTGATTTTGGGAGTGTTGTTTCGCGGTGTTGCGATCGCTGCGGCGATGCGTTCTCACCAGTCCGGATCAGGCAAACGGTAGTTTCACTACCTTGGGTATTGCCTCATGTGCCTTGTCATACTTGTATCCCTATATACGCGACCACTACGAATTTGTTTTGTGTTATACCTATGGAGTACTCCCTGATAGCCCGCTAGTTTACGGTGGAGTTTACAGTGCTGTATAGACTATAACGCTTATATAAAATGTGTTAAGGGGGATAATGGTAACGCCTTAACACTATTTTGATATCTTATATTACTGATAGGCATTATCTACTTATCGTACACTACTACATAGTAGATAGTTTAACGGATCCTTAAAGGATGGTTATTCCAACATCCTTTGAATTACTTGTATTTCAATTGCTATTTCACTTGAGTTGGATTTATTGATATAAGAATGTTAATCCTGACTCGAGTGTCTTGTGTCTTTGCTTTACGCTCGGGTCAGACTGAGTGTACCATTATTCGAGACTCACCTTTGGAGTTGGAGCTTTGCTTGAAGAATCCAGCCATTTATTCTGCTTTTAGTATTCGATGATTCCAGTGATGTATTCTGATTTGTATCTGATGTATCGTGTTACTCTTCCGTTGTATCTGGTTTAACTCTGATGTAACTTATATATTTATATAGTAGCTTCATGAACTACTATCTCTTTTATTTCCGCTGCATTTATTACTCCGTGTCTGTGATCTGTGATTATTTATTTACTGTATATGTTCAGTTTTGCCAAATTTAAATTAACAACGCGGTATTTTGAATTATTCAAGTCAGACATGTGTGTCTGCCTATGCACTTAGAGGGTGCAGCATGATAGGGGTTCTCGCATTTGGTTTGGTAGCGAGCGGATGACTCTTACTCCTACATGTCCCTGTGGGGTTGGTGCAGTCGAGAGGATGGCTGTAAAGGCAGAACACAGGTACTGCTGTATGCTACGGTGGGCGTTACCCCACTGACGCAGTCTGTTACAGTTGGTATCAGAGCTTTGGTAGCTCTAGGCAAAACTTAACATATAGGGTAAATGTATTTGTAGAATCACTTTCATTCGAGTTGAATCTCTTCCTTTTGACTCGATTCCTTTGAATTTTGGAACGTTCCCTGCGGTTCCAAAAAGTTCATTCGTGTCCCTCACTATTCGTCTTCTTTCAATTCTGGAGCATCACATAACTCCACTTCGAATGACCCTTATAATGAATCGACGGTCTCACCAAACTTCGAATGATTTGTAAAGGGGTGAAACTCCTTTACAATAGGCATTGATTTACCAGAGATTTCTGTATCCTCGGTTTACGATGCTATCTATCTCCTGCTATACCTGAATTCTATTTGTCGAGATCGGATGTTGATTTACCTAGGAATTCAGCATCGATCTTATTCTTGAAGTTACGGACGACCCGGTTAAGGTTGCCCGTGAATTAAATAAACTTACCCATCTCCCGATTCTGTTATTGAATCATCTTATCTTTTCTTTCGAATTTGTCTTCGAATCGGAATTCTCTTTAATTTGAGTCCAGCAAATTTGAATCTCTATCCTTGCTTTGAATCCATTCTTGTATCGTCGAGCGAGGAAGTGTATTTGTAAATTTATATTAAAATGTTTTATATATTGTGTTGTTTGAGTTGTTGATGTTGATTTGGGTTTTCGATCGATTCGTCTGATCAACGCTATCGATAGGATTTCCAAAACACTTGAACAGAACAAACTGACACAATGTTGTTTTCAAATTTGGTAAACAAAATAGTTTTGGCTGATTATATTATATATAAATATAAGTTTTCTGAAATTAAATTCTTAATGAATTTGTTGTCAAAAATGATAATATTTGATTTTATTTATTGTTTTGTAAACCATTGATTATCGCATAATATAAATAAATTTATAAAACTTGGTTATAATTTGATTTGAAATTTGAAATGAATTTAAATCAAGAATGTGAGAATTTAATTTCCGGTGGTTTCAAACTTTGGGTTTAAATTTTAAAATGCATATTATAAAAAGTAATTTCGAATAGAAATCAATTCTAAAGAATTTTAAATGATTAAATCAGTGCTCATTCTCTTTTGTCGTTGGAAAATAATTTCGGTGATGATGGCCGCATCATCGACATTCATTTTCGAGTTTCGAAGTGAAAAGACCATTCAGTAGCTTTGCTACACTTTTGTTAGCAAATTTAATTTGATTTGAATTTCTGTGGTATGACCTGATTTATTATATATATAAAGATTTAATTTTGATCTGATATATACTATATATATTTATCTCAAAATTGTTTAAAGTAAATCGGAGATTTAAATTCTTAAATTTTAGGTTAAAGATGATTTAAATTATAAACTGAAGTCAAAATTCTTGGATAAATATTTAACTTGAAATAACTGGATTGTAAAAAAATTATTTGTATAATACTCAATTTCATTTCAATATAACTTACCTAAATTATTCAGAAGTTCAAATGTAATTGGATAATGTACAAAAAAAATGTCTTTATAAATAAAATTTGAGTGTTTATAATAAATGTTATACACTAAATTTTGATTATAAAGATGTCAATAGAGTTAGATAGGATAGTAAGTAAAACTCAGTTAATTATGAAATAAATTTGTTTTGGAAGAATTAATAAATTGAAATTTGATCAACTTATGAAAATACCTTGAATTTAAAAGCAATTAGTAAATATGAATTAATTTAAATCGAAATTTTTATGGTTTAAATTAATTTGTATGGGTTAAATATATGTGATTAGATATATTAAGTAGAATAAATTTAACAATAATTTGGAATAAAGAAGAATTTAAATTGCTAAAAAAATGATTATAATAAAGGACTATTTAAATTTATGGTTTTAGAAATTGTAAATTGAAGATAATTGGATAATAAGATAATGAATTTAGAAATAGTTGAGATTGATTTTAGTGAAATCAAATGGATTAAATGAATTATTGAATATCAATTAATTTAATTTTGAATTTATATGGTTTAAATTAATTGTTATTTTGTATTTCAAATCTGTTTTTCTTTCTGGTTGTTTCTATTCTCCTACCTCGTTCCTTTTCGGGGACGAAAAGTTTTGAGTGGGGGAGAGTGTAACGACCCTTAAATTTAACTGGTTTTAATCATGTTATTAATTGAAATTTCGCGAAATTTTAAACGATAAAATTTTGAAATATAAAGTTGATATTTGGAATGCGTCTAGTTAAACATAGCAACTGGTAAATTTTCGTCCGAAAATATGAAAGTTTATTTCGCGCGTAAATTTACTTCAATTTAATCAGTTAAAAAGCGATGAAAATAAATGTTTTCGGAACCTAAATATTTTTACATAGAAAAATTCTAAATCATCTTCTGAGCAAACGTCATTTTTCGTTTTTCCAAATTCGGACTTCTTTGGCTCTGTCGATCTTATTTTTCTACGTTTTTCTTGCATTTTCCGCTAGTAGAAATATTTAAATTTTTATAATTCAATCATACCATTGACATATATATATATACCGTTTTGAGCGTCTCGTCATGCCGATCTCTATGGTATATTCACTTTTGTGTTTTGAAGTTCTGGTATGCAACGAAGCACGCGAAACGGTTAACCGTAATGGTCCGTCTTTTTGTTTCCGTGTGACCATTTATTTTTCCTTCGTTCACGTACCAACGGTCACGGCTTTTATTATTCTTGGTATTCACGTCTGAAACTTTTTGGTATTCGCAGTTGATATTTATTTCTGGTTCATTCACGGTCCTCTGGCCTTCTTTTCATTCTGCTCCAAAAAACTGTATATGTGCAAATGTAATAATGGGTAACTGTTCATTTCTATAATTGAGAAGCGTGCTCCTCCACCTAGCCTATTTCTTCTTTTCACCTTTCCCATGGCCTTTTTCCTCTGCCATTATATTAGTGACATGCCATTATATTTTCTCCTCTTCATCAACTTTTCCCATCCGCTTTCTCTCTCTCTCTCACTTCCACCCATCCACTTCATTCGCCAAGCAGGCACGACGCAACCAACCACCAGCCTGCTCCGACCTCCACCCCACTGTTTTGACTGCCGTACAGCCTTGAACTCCCGACCTGACCACACCACAGCCCAAGCGCAGCGAAACCCTTTGCCCAAACTGTTCGTCCCCTTCACAACGCTCGACCTTCGCACACCACTCCCTCTGCTTGCTTTCACCGCTCCTTTCCACCATCAACTGGAAGCCATCGCCAGCCTACCGTGTCTCCTCCTGCCGCCTTGTCAAACAGAGCCGTAAGCCCCTCTTGTTTTGAATATGTATTCATGCTTCCTAGTACGTCTCGTATGTCAAGCTTGTTTAGCAACTTTCTTTTATCTTAGTTAACTTTGCAGTAAAGTATATTTTATTATACTTAAGTTATATATTACTTCAGTTTATATAGGTATATTTAAGTTTTGTACTTTTACAGAGAACAAGTTTATATGTACATACTTATAAATATAAGCTTGCAATATATATGAGTTAAAGTTTTATTTACACTATCTATTATATTATAAATGTAGTATATATATATTTTTCAGTTTAATATATATATATATATATATATATGTGTGTGTGTGTGTGTCTTAACTTATGCTAGAGCCAAAAATCCGTTGTAATATGTATATATTATATTATCTGTTACATATAAAAGTTTATAAATTATGTATGCTTTTGTATATATGAACAAGATTTTTGATAGTTATATAGCCTGGCTGTATGTATGTATGGGTTGAGCGTGTATATTTATATATACATTTTCTTATTAAAGTATGTTTTGTATACACGTGTTTACAAATTTTAAAGTATAATAATATGTGAACCTATATATATAGTGCTGGAGCTTTCAATTCTACTTTGAATACTAAAGAGTATTTATATACATACATATATATATATATATATATATATATATATATATATTTGGTCTGCAAATGCATTTATTTGGATGGCCCAGTTTTATAGAGATATATGTTAATTTTCTCTGCATTGAGGTATATCTATATATATATATATAGTTTACAAGATGATAATCGGTTGTGGTATACATATATCTAAGGGTATGTTTATAAATTATGTTATCTGTACATTTTATATACTTGATGAATATCTGGGTTTTTATAACTTGCAAATATTTCGATTATCTTCATTTTTTGCTGTGAAATGCTTTTAAATTTTGAAGGCAAGTATGGGTTTCAAAACAAAACGGGAATTTAGTTTTAATATATACATATCTATACGTAGAGATCTATTTGGTGATGTAATGCCCGATTGTATGTTGATATGTTTTAAAAGGAAATTTGCATGTTAATTTTTTTTCTGAACAGTAGTTAGACTTCATGTTCGCAATATCATATCTCACTCATGTTTTATCGGAATGGGTTAATTTTATTTTTAAAAAAAGTTGAAGTTACCTAGTTCATGCCTGTCAAATTTCAGTAAAATCCGACATCGTTTGATGAGTGGTCGAGGATTTGAAAGTTAGACCAGACAGTTGTTCTTTTGTACTTGAAATTATTTTACACTGCTGCAAACACGACCTGAGTACATGTTTGACGCACCGTAACTTTTCCGTCTTACGTCGGAATACAGTGATTCCCTTTTTGTTTAAAAGATAAAGTTTTCTACTTTCTGTGTATAAAATTTTAGCTTAATACGAGGTGGTTCAGTCCTCTGTTTCTTACCTGAAAGTCAGACCCAGAGGGGTTTTCTGACCTGAACATTTGACAGTCGCAACATGGCCTGAGTCTATGTTCGTGACATCATAACTTTTTCGTCTCTTGTCCAAATCAAGTGATTCTTTTGCAGTTTGAGATACAAGTTTTGATCTTTATTCATACCAAATTTCAGACCATTTCGATATCGGTAGCACATAGAATTATATTGTTAAACTTTGACGCAGGACATGTTTTTTTATTTATTGCTATGTTGAATGTTTTGATTTGATTTCGGCAATTCCTATTTAACAGCTTTGCTCGTCGATTCGTGCCAATCTAGTTTATTTCAGAAGACGTGCTTGCAATTCGTAACTCAACTTCGTTGTCTATTCTAGATCTCTAGCCTCAAAAGGTGAGCAATCACTCACGATTAACGTTCTTTTATTTATTAAATTTGATTTCAATTGAAACAACAATTGAAATATGCTGCTGTTAGTTAATTACACTATTATATATGCTATTACCTGTATCAGTTCATCTGTGACATCTGACACCATTATCTGTTACTTATGCGATGATTATAAAAGTTTGGTTGATAAATGATTGTTGTATGATGTTGAAATTGGACGTTAATTGAAAATGTTAAAGTGATAAATAGTATGCAATTGAATTTGTTATAAGATAGTTAGCAATTAAAATGGATTTATATGTTGAATTTGATTAGTTAAATATGACCCCTTTTAAATGTTAAAAAAATTGACACGTAGAATAGTGTTAACTTCACATTGAACCATTGAATGTATGTTGTATAAAATTGATGTAGTTTGAAATTGAATAATTGATATCAAATGAAAAACCGTATTAATATTAGTGTAATAATCTTTAATCTACATGAAATGATAGTGTAGATTCTTGAAATAATTATATTAATTTGCACAAACAACAATGTGAATTAATACGATTATTTCGGGATTATTTGAATTAATTATTGGATTGTTATTGATTTTTGTTATTGCTTGTTTATTTACTTTGACATCATCCCAGTTATCACACTGCAAGTTCCCTTTGCTATGCTTTGATTTTTGAATTGAACTGGAATTGGGTTGAGATGATAAATACCCAAATTAAACTTTGACCTAGGATAGGGAATTAAATAAAACCCGATTGGTCAATAATTTGATTTAAAAAAAATAAAATAAAGATTTTATTTGGAATAAATAATGAGGTTTTGAAATGAAGTTTGAAATTATTTAATAATTAAGTTTGAAATTATTTAATAATTAAGTTTGAAATTAGTTAATAATTAAAGTTTTGAAATCATTTAATAATTAAATAAGATTGAATTATTTAATAATTAAATAAAATTGAATTCTTTGTTAAGTGAAATTGAACTTCTTGAATAAGTGAAATTAAGTTTCTTTATTAATTGAGTTTTGAAATTTGTAACTAAGTAAATAAATAAGTGAAATTGAATTTCTTTAACAAAAAAATAAAATGGGATTTATTGAAATTAACGTAAAACTTGTAATTTAAAGAATTGTTTTGACGAATCTAATTTAATTCAATTTGAAGTTTTGATATAATAAAGTTGAACTTAAGTAATTGATTTAATGAATTGGAAATTAAATAGAAAATTGTGTTGATTGACAAATTTACTTAATGAATATTGAATGAAATCGATTAATGAATTTAAATTGATTGAATGTTAAACTAAATTAATTTAAATGATATCGAAATGAAACTTATATACGAACTTGAATCAATATTTGAATTGTTTTAAAAAGAAATTGGAATTGAATTATAAGATTTTGAAATTATGAATTTGGAAGTTTTGAAACGTCAATTTTGGAAATTGGTTTAGAAAGACAAATGAAATGTTGGTTTACAAATTCTAATTAAGATTGAAATTGATTTGGTTTTGAAATAAATAAATGACCAATCGGTGTAATAATCACGAAAGTTATTATAGAGACCGGAATCGGTTAGGGACATACTCACTGTCTAAACCGAAAACCACTTTAATAACTATACGTGGAGTGTGATCCAGAATGAAGTGGTTGGAATGATGTACGTGTTGACTGAAGAAAGAGAACGATGATGGATAGCCTTGACACTTGTGTCAAATTGGAAATGACTAAAACAGGAGCCGTGCCAGGCCAAATGGAGGTCAGCTACCTCGAGCGAACACACTTCTTCGAAACTATTCATTACTTGTTGTCGATTGGTGCACCCTTGATTTTGGGAGTGTTGTTTCGCGGTGTTGCGATCGCTGCGGCGATGCGTTCTCACCAGTCCGGATCAGGCAAATGGTAGTTTCACTACCTTGGGTATTGCCTCATGTGCCTTGTCATACTTGTATCCCTATATACGCGACCACTACGAATTTGTTTTGTGTTATACCTATGGAGTACTCCCTGATAGCCCGCTAGTTTACGGTGGAGTTTACAGTGCTGTATAGACTATAACGCTTATATAAAATGTGTTAAGGGGGATAATGGTAACGCCTTAACACTATTTTGATATCTTATATTACTGATAGGCATTATCTACTTATCGTACACTACTACATAGTAGATAGTTTAACGGATCCTTAAAGGATGGTTATTCCAACATCCTTTGAGTTACTTGTATTTCAATTGCTATTTCACTTGAGTTGGATTTATTGATATAAGAATGTTAATCCTGACTCGAGTGTCTTGTGTCTTTGCTTTACGCTCGAGTCAGACTGAGTGTACCAGTATTCGAGACTCACCTTTGGAGTTGGAGCTTTGCTTGAAGAATCCAGCCATCTATTCTGCTTTCAGTATTCGATGATTCCAGTGATGTATTCTGATTTGTATCTGATGTATCGTGTTACTCTTCCGTTGTATCTGGTTTAACTCTTATGTAACTTATATATTTATATAGTAGCTTCATGAACTACTATCTCTTTTATTTCCGCTGCATTTATTACTCTGTGTCTGTGATCTGTGATTATTTATTTACTGTATATGTTCAGTTTTGCCAAATTTAAATTAACAACGCGGTATTTTGAATTATTCAAGTCCGACATGTGCGGATGCGAATGGTCCAAAATAGCGGGTCGTTACAGCAAACCCTAACTGTTACACGCCCAGTGGTAGACGGCCTACGGGTCATCAATCGACCGCTAGTGGTTGACCGACCCCAATAATGGATCGGCCTGTGGGCTCTGATGATTAATTATAAACGTTGATTAATTATATCAAATTATTTTCGTTCTTAATTCATTTTTCATCAGTAACTTCTTCGTTTGGATTCTAATCGCAAAACCCCAAATATGAAAGTTGCTCAGAATTTTGCCACAAATGCAATGGTTCAAGTTTCATGGTTAAATTCCATCATTTTTGCAGATTCCATTTTTGGCAACTAACTAACTATAATAATTGACTAAAGTAAAATTTGCGGGGTCATACAGGCAACTTGAGGTGGCTAGGAGATAACCATCCCCGGACCCTTGCTATCATTTAGGAAGAAGTACTGGTCTGGTCAAAGCGGGTTGGGGATAGCACTCTAAAGAGGAACTCATTTTCACTCATCTTAGTTATGAGGATATAGACTTTCTGGCAGCCGGTAGAGAAATTTTGAAAGAAGAGAAGGAGAAGGTCATTACTGAGGCCGTTGCTAAGGCTCTTGCCGTCCCAAGTTCTTTTGTTTAGGGTGGGACATCTACTTCCAAATCCCAAGAACTAACAGTGACCATTTCTATATCCATGGGGGTTGGCTCTGCAGCTGCCTGCACTCTCCCGGCATCTGAAGCCATAGGCGAGCCGTATAATCCTCTAATCATCAAGTGGCAAGCCGAAATGGAAATCGATGAAGGGGGTTTTGAAATTGAAGTTCATGGTCAAACTCTTGGTTCAGGTATTTCCCTCATTTCTTCAGTACTCCAAAAGCTCCATTTCTCTTCAGAGTTGTTTACTAAACTGTACAATAGCGTTTCCCAACTTGTAGGTCAACCGTCTCTTCTACCTCCTCCTCCAACTACACAGGGCTCAGGATACAGTGCCATCTTTACCGCTTCCACCACTGTCTCCATAGTGGCTTTGGGTATAATTTCTGTCTTAATCTCTGGCCTTGGCCAGACTCTTAGCACATAACAACATTGTAGGACCGGGAAGATGTCTCCGTCTCACAAGAAGAAAAAGTGATAGCGATGGGTGAGTAAACCCGACTAAAAAGGAGACAATGGCAGGGAGACTTGAGAAGGAAAAGAAGGGGCTGCAAGTGAAGAAGGAGAACGAGGAAGCAAAGTTAAAGACTCCGACTACAATCAAGCTCCGGAGGTCAAAGGATGGAGACGCCGCTATAGGAGGTTCTGTGGGGTATGGCCCTGCCATGGGAAGAGAGTTTGCATCCTTGGAGGTTGTTATTGCCCTTGGGAAGGAAAGTAAGAGGAAGAAGATTCTAATTCGTTCAGGCAAGGATGATATGGCTACGGGGGAAAGAAACAATGATGTGACCAAGTTCTAGTGGAGTGAAGCATTTATGGTTTTTATATGTATTTTGAGTCGATCGAGTCTGTACAAGTACAGAGTATGTACTTTCTGTTTTGTTTGGTTTTTTTGTGTGATGTCTAAAACTGGCAGGTGTTGTGCGGGAACAGCCCCTGTTGTTTGTTGAGTCTATACATAAAATGATATCAATGAAAGATTATCATTTCTATTGTAATCTCTCTTGTGTACTTTTCATGCATTCCATGTACTGTGCCTATTTATAAATAATAGCCTGTGTATATAATACGATTGCTTGTATTGCAATTTCTTATATCATACACTTCTGTATCTATGCTATATCTTTATTTACCGTAACTTTGTACATGTAAATGGTATTCCTTCAGTTATTTAGCATATTATATTACATAGCTCTGTTATGATTTGCCAAAATACTCCGTTTGGCACAACAGAAATGTGGTGTATCTCGGTTTAGCTTGTCCTGATCATGTGTTGGTGTATGGATGCCCCTTACTCCATAGGGCTAGTTACTCCAAACTCAAGGTTTGGTTAGAGATCGGTTATTCTGGGCAACTTATTTGGCTGCCCCCATTTTGAGTCATATAGTAGGCTCCTATCTCTGAGAACCTAAGGTTCTGATGCTTGATTCGGAGCATTTCATCTTGACTATGACTGGATTCTTCCAAATTTGATGTTGAGATCCTGTTCTCATATTAGTTTCTATCTCTGAAAACCTTTCAAACAACTCAAGTACTTAGTCTTTCCTCCGACGTTGCCATGGATTCGACTGTTTGGACTTTCATGATATTGTTGGAGCAATGTCGGTACTATCATGATATTGATTTCTACCAATTCTATGATAGGAAACTTTCCCAACATTGTCGGAGCAATGTCGGTACTTAGAAATTTTGGATGAGCTCTCGGTGTTACTGGAGTAACATCGATTACTAGAGAATAAAAGGATTTCCCAATGTTGTTGGGGCAATACCGGTACTTAGGAAATTTTGAATCAATTTTCCCATCAATCTGATGGTTCGAGGGTTTATACTTCCCATTTAGAGATTGGGAAGTATTTCCTCGGTCATGTGGAGGTATATGTGTATTGCTTGCAAGGACACGGTTCCATCGGTTCTAGAAGCGATGTGCGGCTTATTGGTAGTGCACAAGGAGTATTGCGTACTCGAACATGGTTCCATTAGTTCAAGCAGTGACGTGCGGCTTATTGGTAGTGTGCAAATAGTATTACATACTTAAACGTGGTTCCATCGGTTCAAGAAGTGACGTGCGACTTATTGGTAGCACACAAGAAGATGGATCTTCCTAATATTGCTGGAGCAATGCTAGTTCTTAGAAGGCGTGGAATGATTTTCCCCATCGATCCAGCAGTTTGAGTCTATTTTCCTTGTCGCCTAGGCGGTTTTCTTACAAGAATGTGGTTCCATTGATTCAAGAAGCGAGAATATTATAAATAAAAGGAAAGGCAAGTCCTACCTATTTACAATGCCCCAGTGTCGCTGGATGGCTTATTTGCGAAAATAGAAAATACATAGATAAGTATTAAATATAGTTGTGCCACAGTGAGTTACTTTTCTAAGCATGGGAAACCGGAATTCCATCGACCATCGTCGGATTGAATGTTCCGCTTTAAGTTTCTGGTCGGTCACGTAGGGTCTTTCCCAATTTGGCCCAAGTGCTCCCGTACTCGTGAAGATTCAATTCAGGACTAGATCTCCCACTTCGAAGGTACGGTTTCAAGCCTTGGTGTTGAAGTGTCATGCCACTCTTTTCCGATGAGCAGCAGTCCTAAGCTCAGCTTCCTACCTCTTCTCATCGATCTAGTCAAGTGATTTGAGCAGTAGTTTCTCATTTTTTCTTTGATTGAAATGCCTTCTGTGATGAGAGGGGACTTCTAGTTCCACTGGTACCATAGCTTCTGAACCATAAGCTAAAGCGAAGGGAGAGTGTCCAATCGTAGATTTGTGTGTCGTTTTGTAAGCCCATAGTGCAAGTGGAAATTCATTAACCTATATTCCTTTAGTTTTCATTAACCTCTTCTTTATGGTGGATTTGATGCTTTTGTTCACCGCCTCCACTTGCCCGTTTGCCTATGGATGCACTACTACAAAATAGCTTTTCTTGATCCGATAATGCTTGCAGAAGTCCTTGAACTCAGCACTATCGAACCGAGTTTCATTGTCCGTGATAATTTTCTATGATACCCCAAACCTACAAATAATGTTTTTAGTGACAAAGTTTTTAGTAGTAATCATAGGAAGTGGTTCCGTTTCAGCCTTTTTGGTAAAGTGATCAACTGCAACGATGGAATATTTAGCTCCTCCTTTTTCTATTGGTAACATGTCGATTAGGTCTATACCCCAGATAGCAAATGGCCATGGGCTGACCATTTGCGTAAGTTCCATAGATGGGGTTCGTGGAATCTTCGTAAATATCTGGCATCGATCGCATCGTCTGGAATAGTTTTCCCCATCTTGCTTTATTGTTGGTCAGAAGTATCCATAGCGGAGAGCCTTTTTCCCCAATGTTTTCCCCCCTCGGTGTGGTCACTGCAACTGCCTTCATGAATCTCCATGAGGATTTTCTTGGCTTCGTTTTTGGTAACACACCCGAGTAAGGGAGCGAAGAACCCTCTCCAGTACAATACTTCATCCTGTATTACGAATCGTGGTGCCTTCTGAAGGAGCTTCTTTCGTTCATTCTGGTCCCTTGAGAGTATTCCTTTGGATAAGTAGTCCTTGATCCGCATCATCCATGATTCCTCCTCTTCTATGGTTTCTAGAATCCAGTTGACATTCATTTGATCTATGCTGGGAGCTGACTATACATCCACTAGAACTGGTCCTAGTGACTGTGCATCTCTGGAACTGGCCAGTTTAACCAAGTGATCGGCCTTCACATTCTATTCCCTGGGAATATGAGTTATCATGTAGTGTTCGATATTGTTGAGCAATTCCCATGCTATCGATAGGTAAGAGGCGAGATTTGCACCCTTAGTCTGATACTCTCGTTTCACTTAAGAGATGACTAATTGAGAGTCGCTGTATATATGGAGATCTTTAATTCCTATTTCCTTCATAATCTTCAATCCTGCTATTAATGCCTCATACTCTACCTCGTTATTAGTAGCAGGGAATTCTAACCCTAGAGCATAACAGATCGACCGTCCTTCTTGAGTTTCAATCACAACTCCGCTCCTAAGAAAAATTTGTTTGATGCATCGTTGACAAAAATTTCCATTGTGATGCTACAACTGCGGTGTCCTCCTCCTCATCACCTTGAATTGTGAACTCGATAATGAAGTCAGCCAACACCCGTCTGTTAATCACTCTCCGAGGATGATAAGTCACATCGTATTGGCTTAACTCAATATTCCACGTTAGAAGTCATCCCAAAGTCTCGGGTTGGTAAAGTACCCACTTCAAGGGTTGATCTATCAACACCTTGATGGGGCGAGCTTGGAAATACAACTGTAGCTTCCTTGATGCTATCAACAAGTAGTATGCTAACTTTTTTAACTTTGGGTAGTTCTGTCCAGCTTCGGTGAACCATCTGCTGATGTAGTAAATGGGTCGTTGAATCCTAGCCTCCTCATGCACGAGGCTACACTTAGCGCATGGGCAGATACTGCCAAGTAGATGAATAAATCTTCTCCATCTACTGGTTTAGATAGAACTAGTGGTGTTTCCATGTGTCAAAGTAATTCCACAAATGTTATCTGGCAGTCTTGATTCCATTTGATGTTCTTCTTACCCATCTTCAATGCACTAAAGAATGGTATACACTTATCCATTGCTTTGGATATAAAGTGGCTCAATGCTGAGACCATCGCATCAGACTATACAAATCCTTTTTTGTCGATGGGGTTCTGACATTCCATAATGCAGCGGTCTATTCTGGATTGGCCTCAATGCCCCTCGTGTTTACTATGAATCTGAGAAATTTTCCCGACGAAACACCAAATGAGCATTTCAAGGGGTTCAATTTCATTACATACTTCCTAAGGATTTCAAACATCTCTGAGAGATTATCTAGATGGTTTCTACATACTCACGATTTCACAAGCATACCATCCACATATACCTCTATCACAAGTCCGATCTGATTCTTGACATTGCGTTCACAAATCTTTGGTAAGTAGCACCAGCATTCTTTAAGTCGAATAACATTATGCGATAACAGTATAACCCCAAGTCGGCAATGAAGCTGGTGTCCTCCTGATCGGGCTCATGCATCAAACTTGATTGTATCCTAAGTAGGCGTCCATGAATGAGAGCAACTCATGCCCCGCGGTTCCGTCAATGAGCTGGTCGATTCTAGGTAGTGGAAAGCTATACTTCGGGCAAGCTTTGTTCAAGCCCGAGTAGTCGATACAAGTCCACCACTTCCCATTCGATTTCTTGACCAGTATAGAGTTTAATACCTACTCAGGATATGTTGTGTCATGGATAAAGCCGTTAGCCAACAGCTTATCCACTTCCTCCTTCAATGTAGCGGATCGCTTTGGACCTAGATTGCGTCTCTTCTGCCAAACTGGTGTGAATTTGGGGTCGATGTTAAGTGCATGACATGCTATCTCCAGTGATATTCCACACATACTAGAATGAGTCTAAGCGAACACATCTAGATTAGCAGGAAGAAATTTTATCAGTTCGTTTTTCATCTTCAAGACCCGAGTTGGGTCATCCAAGTCGACGGGACAACAATCGTAAACTCTGCCAGTGCTGCCCATTCCTTCCTTGCACTCTTTATTTTAGGGTCTATAGTTTTTTCGAAATGACTATGGTCCTTGAGCCAGGGGCCTTTCTGTAATTGACATGCTTGCGGGTCATGAACATGGAGAGTCTTCACCACATTCTTTCCCTTCTCATGTTGTTTGGCTTCGCGCAATTCGAGAACGTAACATTCTCTTGCCATGCTTTGGTCTCCTCTTACCACTCCAAACCCATTCTTCATTGGGAATTTCATTGTAAGGCACCATGAAGCCAAAACTATTCTGAAATCAACAAAGGTTGGTCGACCCAAGAAAGCGTTGTAAGTTGATAACTCATCAATTATCACGAAGGTTTGAATAAGAACAACCCTCTATTCTCCTTCTCCAAGTTCTATAGGTAAGTCAATCATTCTGACTAGCTGTTTTGGTTCGCCAGTAAGTCCCTAAATCTTTGTCCTACATGCGGTTACATCCTTCATGCTGATCTTCATCTGATCGAATGTTTTTTGAAAAAGGATGTTAACCGAACTTCCATTGTTAACCACACTCTATGCAGAACTTTCGGTCCGATTCCAACTGTTGCCACCATTGGTCGAGAGTTGATGCCTCTATACCTTCAATATCCTTATTTTGGAATAAAATATCATCTACTATCAACTTTTGTTGTTTGGTCAGGGCTTCATCTTCAATGGCATAATAAGTTTCCTTAGGAGCGTGCTTCAAAGAACTAGCATATCGCTCCATCTTGCCCCAACTCCTCTGCATTGGGTGAGGTCCTCTAGTGATGGTACTTATGACGAGTCTCTGATCAGTTTGACAAGGCCCTTCTCCACTGAGTCTAGCCTGATTTACTTAATTGCTCGGAACTTGGGGTCTCGCAGGTTGGTTAGAATTTTATGATTTCTTCACGTACTGTTGGAGCTGGTTGTTCCTTATCGGTTCCTCGATTAAGTCATTTAGATGTCAGCACTCATTTGTTTTATGCTCGCAAGTCTCGTAGAAGCGACAAAACTTCCCTGATTTCTTTTGTTGTTTAGACGCTTCCCATTTGAGCGATTTATTGTATCACTCAGTTCCCTAAGTGGCAAGGTAAATGCTTTTCAAGCTATCATTCAACGGCGTATAATCCTCGGGTCCGAGATTCCTTAGATGTTTCCCTTCCCATCCCGCGTACCAAAGTTCTAATTCCTCTTATTCTGATTCGAATTCTTTTCTGTGTTTCCTGTTATAGCTCTAGAACTGTTTCCATCTTGCTTAACCACGACATTGCTCTGAACCATTTCCTTTGGTTGCTCACCGTTAGTTTTGCATTTGACTATACTTTCCTTTTCCATCCTTAGAAGCTAGTTTGCCTTTAAGTGGAATTCCTCCATGGTAGTGGATTGTTTAGTTTTAATCCATCTACTGAAATCTGTATCGAGGTGAATGGCTCGGACCAAAGTCATAAAAATCATATCCTCATTTGGATTGCTTACCTCAGTAACTACGGATTTAAACCGATTTATGAAAGATTTCAGTGACCCATTGTGTCCTTGAAAAAATCCAGATAAGGACATCACGTCTTTTGGTCATGCAGTGTGGAGTCTATACTGCTCTGGAAAATTTTCCACTAATTCGACGAAAGTCGAAATAGACCTTGGTGCAAGTCTAGTAAACCACATGGAAGTAGCTCCTTCCAAGAAGATAGGGAAACATCTGCAATGGAAAACATCCATTATCCTAGCTCCATCCATATGCCACTCATATTTTTACAAGTGTTGTTTAGGGTTCGTCGTTCCGTTATATGACGGCATAGTTGTCATAGTGAACTTCTTAGGGTATTCTTCTCTTAGAACGTTTTCAGTGAATGGAGTTCGGCTTGGTACGAAACCCCAATCTTCATTCTTTCTGCCCCTTCTCTCCTCCTTCAACCGTTTGACCATGTCAATGATATACTTTTTATTAGCACAGTAGTCAACAAGTTGGCTGTCAAGGGCTATGCTTAATGTTTGACTTCACAAACGATTCCGGTTTACCAGCTGAGGCCTAGGTTCTCCATTCTCCTGGAGAACCACTCCTGTAGAGTCCTGTTGGTGCATGGTTGGTCTTAACAGGGCAGTATGAACTTCATTTCTAGCATTTTGCATGTTTACATTAGCGTTCATTTCCAATCCATCACCATCAAGTCGCATGCCATCTTCTGAGTCAAAGACAAGCATTGCAACATTCTCTCGAGGAGTATTCACTCCCAAATTTGGGTTTGCAGCAAGCTGTTTTCCCGTGGGAGGAGTACTTTCGTTGCCTTTTATTATAATTCCTGTAGGTCCATCAATAACTTCCTTCTGGTTTTGTTTACAGTTCCTCCTGTTTGGACCCGAACTAGAGGAATTCTCTTGTTTAATAACAACCGCAATTTCTTGTCTAGCTCTCAGGGCACCTAGTGGCTGCAGCGCTAGCAAAGCATCGATCTTATCCATGAGAGCCTTTTGGCTACCGTCAATTTTCTAGCTAAGTTCATTAGTCATTTAGTTAAGCTCCCCTTTGGTTACAACTTCCTATTTAGTGGAAGATCCTAGTGCTAAATTTCCAGTATTAATCTCCATTCGGTGATTGTTAGTGCTGTTAATTTCAGTTTGTTGGGGATTGTTTCATCACCACCAATTGTTGCTCTTATGGATCTTCCAAAAGCAGTTCTCTATTTTCTAGATTCCATTGATCTCCAACAACAAGCCTACAAATCATCAAAGAAAATTCTCTATATCTAACCACTGCATCCCTTTTAATCCAAAATAGCAAGCTAGATCTAAGCTTGGATTCAGATTTTCTCCGTGAAAGCACCAAAGTGTTAATGCCCAAAATGGATCAACATCCAAGAATAGGATGTAGGAAACCTATGAAACCTAGACCTAGCAGATAATAGTAAAAGTAAAAGAAAATAAACAGGAATAAGAAAGAGAGACACAAGATTTTATAGTGGCTCGGCAATCTTTGGCCTACGTTCACTTTATAGCTTTGTTGCTTATAGATTTGATAGAGTTTGCTTGAGATTGCAAGGGTTTGAGAGAGAATTAGTCAAGAGTATAGGGGTTAGACCGATTCTAAGTCTTAGAATTGCCTAAAGTAGTTTCCTTGATGACTGTTGTGTGAAGGAAGGAGATGAAGAATATATAGAGCTTCCACGTAGTGATGGCAGAAACTATATCCTTTCTTGGTCACTTTATGGTTTGTATTTATAGGGATAGCAGTCATGTTGAATCAGAAGACCACTATAAGAGAAGTCCAGATATCGGCCTAGAGTTGTGCAAGAAATTTAGAGAGCCACCTAGTTAAGGTGATAACTCGGTACCGAGTTATCCCTATAACTCGGTATCGAGTTATCCCTATAACTCGGTATCGAGTTATCCCTATAACTCAGTATCGAGTTATCCCCTTAAGGGGAAACTCAGTGTTTTCTCCTAGGTCATGTTTATTACTTCATTTTGAAGTGCCCCTTTGCTTTTTTGTAGGTTGATGACTTATTTTGATGATCGTTCCTTCATAACATGGCTTGTTCTGCAGTTTACTAGAGCTAACTCTTCCATTTTTGAGATAGGTCGCCCGGGACTTTATGAAATTGCTTAGGCTCGCATATAATTGTTAGGCAATGGGTTGTGCAAAGTTGGAGTTCCCAACTATGAAGCACCATAACTCGTACCGAGTTATAGCTATAACTTGGTGCCGAGTTATGGACTTATCTCTATATTGGTCCTACTTTCCCTGACTTATTTCTATAGCCCATCGAGCTTGCCTTCCAAGTTTCAAGTCGTTTCGTCTTTGTTTCAATGCTCTAACTTCTGTTGATTTCTGCTTGGATAAAAACCCAGTTAAAACACATTAGGACTTATGGAATTTGGATTTGGTCAAAATTCCAAATTCCAATATTGTCTATATTCAAGTTGATTGGTCCAAACATAAAATCTTGGTTAAATAACAAAAATTATTATTGTCTGTTCTACTTTGGCTAGAGACTTTGACTTTGAGTTGACTATAATTGACCATGATCCTAATCACGTATAACTGAGGAAAAGAATTCTCTATTGAATAGCGTTTCACTTCCAATGCTTCAACCCAAACTCAACTATAATCAAAATAGAGTGTCTATTGAAGTTAAACAGTATTATAAAGTTAAGAGAACTATGTAATATTGTCATTTTAAGATTCTCTGTTCGACCTTAGTTATATTAATAATAAAAAAACTCTCGGGTAAGTCATTCTATGGTTATCAAGTAACCATAGTACGTAACTTGTAACGATCTGGAATTTCGAACACTTCGTATTTAAATATCTGAATTGTTTAGATATTTGAATCCAAGATTTAATGTGATTAAATATGATTTATAACCTTATTAAACACTTTTTAACTAATAACTAATATTAGAAAAATTATTTTTGAAATGTGTTTACAAAATATACACTTTGGATAAATACTGAAAATGTGACCGGAAAATGTTTTGTTAAAAAACAACTTTCTAGGCTTGGTCCGTGAGTTTAGGGGTATGGCCTTTCTAGGCTTGGTCGTGAGCCAATGGAGGAAAGGGGAGGCCTTTGGACATGAGTTTGTGAATATTTGTGGTGGAGAAATAGGAGGCTAAGGCCAAGTACTTTGGTGATGGATGGAGTAATGTGCGTGAGCTATGGTGAATGGAAGGAAGGCCGTGAACACCTTGATAATAGGGGAGGGTGTGTATGTGGTTTAGGGGAGGAAGGAATGGGTTTTAGTGATGTTGAGGTTGAAGATAAAAATATTAGAGGAAGTGTGGTTATAAATGGATGTTGATAGGAAGAGATATGGATTGATAAAAGTGAGTTAATCTCACTTTGATTACACTATAAACTGGTTGCAAGTTAACTTGAAATATTGCTTGATATTTGCTTGCTTGATCTCTTGAAAATTGTTGGTAAATCACATGTTAATATGCTTGCTCTATATTAATAATAATAGACATTAACTATGTGAGGACCCATTTCTTCGACCCTCGGAAATCGACACTAATACATCCTCTGTATTCACATGCCAGAAATCCAAGTGCCGGAGAGGCGGATTCTCAAAGGTAAGAAAGAAAATAAAGATAGAACAGAATCTCACACAGATGGAATGACATATATTATTTCAATATATAATCTTTACAGTGAAAAATTTAAATACATTTATCAGAGTTAAACATTAACAGTTATAAATACCTGTCCTTACAAATGCAGAATACAATAATACAAAATGTGGTGGAAACAGATAAAAATAATTCATAAGAATCTTCTTACTCCATGCTTCGAGCTCCATCCAGATTTCTTCTAACTAAGCCTGACTACTAGGCTGCCCGGGAAAATTAGGGCACCTAGAGTTTAAGAGAAATGGAAGATAAACTCCGGGTCAGTCATGGGACTGGTGTAAGAAACTCAAAATACGTACTTTGAAAACAAAGGTATCACGTAAGACCACGTCCCACATAAACACATAACGGTTTTTTACCTTATGATAACCAAAACATTTGCTACATAAAATCATTTGATATTATTTTTAACGACATTTTTTTGAAAGACGTTTTTTAAATAAACATATTAAAATAGATGAAATTGTTACATTGGTTAAATTTGACAGCATAATAGGTTTACAACTAAGTCCGAAGGCACTTATTGGAGAATAGATTTCCATACAATGACAGGTAAGAGACTACCTTCCGTATAGTACATCTCTAGAGGAATGTACCAAGGATACACAAATAATCCTTCGCAACTGCCAAGACCGGTCCATCCCTATTTGGCACTCATACATGGCCTGGATAGAAACCGAATATGACATCACCCCGATTGTTACCGACCTATCTATGGCCCCATAGCATACACAACATACTCGACATATAGAGAGTAATCTAGAAAGGTGATGATCATACCCTAATGGTTGTGAACCACATAGCCTTACGACATAGCCTGTTTAAGCCATTACCAGGTGATAAGGCTTGAGGTAGCGATTACCTTTCACATAGCACATTCCACTTTGAATGCCACACTTTCTTTCCATGATCACACAACTGAATTCTACAAACGTATAACTCCTGAGCTCGTACGTCTCAGGAAAGGGTGTTAAGTTAAGAGAAGTTGCCTTCTCCGCCACCAAACAGATGATGCATTCATAAAGATCAATTTATGTAATTAGAAATACAACGTCAGACATTCGTTAATACAAGTTGTCCAGGAACAGGACAAACCGAAGGAATTCTCTTACCACATCCTATCGGGGGTTACCCCTAGGATTAGTAGCGAGGAGCCCTTGCATCGAAGATCTCAAATGAAGAACTACTGTCACATAAATATGATATGGGAAATTTCCACTAAGGGTCAATGACAAGCAGCCCTACATTCAATCTTCCAAATCATTTCCATGTCTTCACTTCGAATACGTAAATTGGTTCGAAGTGGTTTCCAGATAAGAATCACTTCAAATCCGACCCTAATTCCTTTGAAACAATCATCGATAAAAAGATGTTCGATGAATAGGGAGTTATTCTTTTATTGGTTAATTTCTTTTTATCAAAAATATCTTCGAGAGATATGTATATCTTTAAAAACATTTCTTTTCGGTATATACAGAATCATCAAACCTCTCTTATCAAATCCTTTGATTACTTAAAACCTTTTTAAATTCCAAATCATTTCATCCTTTACTTAGGAAAATATTTCCAAACCATTTATTTAAATCTTAACAAAGATTTATTAATTCAAAACCAAAATTTTGATTTAGTTGAAATCATGTTATCTAGGATGTTAATCCAAAACCAGTAAATATTTAGTGAGCAGAATCTATAGAAATCATCTATTTCTACTCAATATCAATTCCCGTATTCAACAAGTACTATAGGCAGAATAACGGTGAAATCACCTTTTAAATTTCACCAATAGCACGAGTTCCCTCTTCGAGCATTAACACCAAGTATAAGAAGATTATCTCGATAAAATCCAATTTGTTTAAATTTGCAAAATTTAATCTTTTATACTTAACTCGTTTCCGACATTTTGACCTTATCAATCCCTCGCCCAGGAGAAGCCAGGTGAGCTAGGGCACTGGTTGCTCCAGAACATCTCCTTAGTTTAAGCACCTCACCCAGATCTCACGAATAGAAAAATCCAATATACTCGTCGGCTTTTAGAGCGAAGATTAAATCACTTGATTTTTTTGACAACTTTTCTTTAAATCATTTATTTAAATTTTTTTAAATAAATTACAAAACTTCCAAATCATTATTTAACACTTAATTATTTATTTAAAAACATTTATAAAATATTGGAGAAGAATCGTTAAGTTTAAATCCATATTTCAAAAGTTATAAAAAAAGTGCTGCGAATGGTGCTTTTTAAGTTATATTGATCAAAACGACTTTTCTATCATTTGGAAATTCATTTTTATAACTCAAATCACTTTTAAAACAGTTTAAAATATTTTTTGAATTTATTTCATATTTTTAAACAATTTTAAAATATCATTTTTTAAGAAATCCTTTTATGGATTCCGAACTGCATAACCTCGATTTTTCCGAAAGCTTGTTTTGTTCATATTTCAAAATCTACTTATCGAAATCTCAATTTTCTTTCTTTGTTTGAAAACTATAGATATAATAGTTTGGAAAATTCTTAACACGAAGAATTCCGAGCTATATTCCATTCTATATATTCGTTTGACTTTTACGACGCGAAATCGCGAACTACCGTTACGCGACTATTTTTGACTCAATTTTCAATATTCATTTAAACTTTGCCAAAACACTTTTAAATGTTTATAAAACATTTCTAAATCATACTAATCCATTTTGAAGAGGTTTAAATATTCCATATACACCATTTCATTCAATAAAGGAAAGTGATTTCCTTTGTGCTTATCAACGTGTACTAACGTGACTTGCAAATATATTCAACAACTATATTAAACAACCATAATTAACAATCATATCCAAGTGTACATATCATCCAATAACATATATAACTATAGTATAGGAGTTTCTCACCTTCATTTTCCCTCGAGCTAATTTAAAATTGGTTATAGCTTCGCTATCACAAAATAAAACTCCACGAAATCGAACTCTTTGACCTTGAATAGGCTTCGCCTTGGCTTTGGGGAGTGGTGGCCGCGGGTATTAAAGAGGTAGAGGAGAGGTTTTGAAGTTGTTTTGAGATATTTTACTACTATATATATAATATAATTATTTAATTTCGTTTTGAGATATTTTTCTCCATAACTTTGTTAACATGAGAAGCCATTAATAAGCTTGATAATGTGGAGAAGGAAGTGAAGAAAATTATGAGAAAAATATGAAGAATGGGTGGGGTATTTATAGGATTTTAGAAAACCAAAATATCATAACATGGATTAATGAAACTACCCCTTGCCCTCCCCTCCTAGCCTACCTAAAACGCATGGCAGCCCTCCCCCCATGTGATGGATGATGTGGAGGTGATGGTGGTGATGGTGGTGGTGTAAGGTGGATTTGATTTGAGAAGATGTTTGCTTTTATTAAACTTAGATATTTTCCAATTTTACCATATCTAAATATATTACTACTTTTCTACCTTTGTTATATGTATATGTTAATATATGTGTGTGCGTGCCACAAAGATGTACAAGTTACATAAACAATGTTGTATAACTTATATATGTCAAACCGTTACGAATTTAATTTTGATTTCTGGTTATATTTTCACTTATTAATTAACGTACATATATTTGTAAACAAAATTTGAAAACTAATCATTTTAGATAAATAAATATGATCATATTTGAACTATAAAACCATATAAGTTAATATTAATAATTATTTATAATAATTGCTATCATATTGATAAACGATATCGATTTTTCCCTATATTTTCAAATCAGACGTATATTTTTATAAAACTATTACAAATGATTAATAATCACTTTATAACTATTTAAAATGAATTATAATCATTTTAAAATAATTATTTGAATAATATAAAAATTATTAAATCATGAAATCTTAATTAAATATAATTAATTAAATATTAAATATAAGGGCATCACTGATGATGTCATAAACACATTTTATTTTCAAAAATAAAATAATTGATTTTATTTCATATTCTTGTTCAACTATAAAAACAAGTGTATGTATCTTGCTCTGTGCATGAGGTTTTACGATTATAGAGCTGTTTATCGATAAAACAGTTTTCAGCCATTTTATCAGTATATCTTTCCAAAGGAAATATTTTCTAGAATATTTTTCCGAAATAAGTTCATTATTATTAATTATCACTTAAAACTTGATTATTTGTTGAAAAATAATCTACATTTGAATATTTAAAATAAATTAAATACCCTTAATTAAAGTAATCAAATTTTGGGTCATTACATACTTCCCCCTAGAAAGAATTTCGTCCCTGAAATTACCCAAAACAAAAACCCAAATGTTTTGCCCAAAATATTTATTATTAAACTTACACTCATACGATGTACATCGATCATCCATACAAAATATGTAATTCGATCTTCTATTCAAATTCACAACTTTACTTCCGAACTAGTATTGATCCCCCGATCCTCTAGTGTGGACTCCGATCAGGCTTCCGATCATACTTTTTAGTTTTCCTTGCATAGCTCCCAACTATGATAGAAACTCAAATATTCAACCATAAACCTTCATCAATGTTCGTCGTCAAGAATCGAGTGGTAAATCCTTTTTTGTATTGGTGTAAAACACCTCAAAGTTCTGTACTTGAACCTTAGATTATAATTATGCAACGAAATAATCCATGTACTTCATACGTGCTTATTAACCCTTCAAAAAATTTCTATAAAATAGTTCATAAAACCTTTATCTTTGGTTTAAATATATTTTCATAAATTATTTATTTCTTCAAAATATTCATCCATAAAAATATTTTTTGATCTTCTTTTAAAAGAAATCATTTTCTTTTAATTTATTGTTAATTTCCCTATTATAATATATACTTACTTTAATACCTTCATATTGATAAAACTTCCTTTGTTAGTCAAAACTTAATATTTATTTAATGCATATATTGTAATATCTCTTATCTTTGATTTTCTCTATAATATTTATTGAAAGATTTTGTTTCAAGTCTTTTAATCATTTCATAATACCATTTCCTCTTATAAAGAAAATCCTTCATTCAAATTTTCTTGCTTCTTTCCTCGAGAATTCTCATTAAAAGATTTATATAAATGCGAAGTTGAAGCAAAATATCATATTATATATCTCCATACTTTTACATTCATCATTCCAACTTAAACTTGGGTCAAGAGCTCCCAACACTGGTACATACGGTACAAAATACTGGTCATAACAACATTTCACCTCCAGCCACACTACTCTATATATATACTAGATAAATAGAGCTACCCTTAATCACCATACTTAATATCTCCTTCATTCCTCTAAATCTGAAGCCGATGGTGCGCTCCGATGTTCAAGATCTATTAAAACTTCTCCAATTCCTTCTTCATCGTTTTCCAGTTCATCGCCGGCCTCATTGCCATCTTCATATGGTTGCATTTCACCCTTCACATAGGGTAGCCATAGTTGGTTCCATGGAACATGTCCCATACCAACTAGTACACCTGTGATTACTTATCCCTCTTCTATTTCTTCAAGGCCTTGCACACCAACTTCCCAAGGGTTCTCGGATGCTTCAACTTCTTCTTCCTCTTCCGGTACTTCTTCATCATCCCCCTCCATCTCATCCCAGTTAATGTAGGAACTGGATGATTCTTCTTGCCAAATAATATGCTCCCCATCCAAGTCCCATATCACATTGTTGCATTCGCTAGATATTATGGCATTAGGGTCTTCCATAGATTCTAATTCTTCTTCCATGGGTTATGATTCTTCTTCCATGGGTTTTGATTCTTCTTCCATGGGTTTTGATTCTGCTATGGTAACTACTGCGGAGCAAGCAGGATCCACAATCCATATTCTTTCCGAGACCTGCATGGGTTTGTCAGCACTAGAAATTATAATCATCTTGGGGTCATCGGTGGTATGAGCATTCCTGCCATTGGATACCCGTCTTCACTTCTTCGAGTGTACGAGGCATGCTCTTCCTCAACCGAGGACCAATCATTCTAGGTGGATATTTTGGTTGTTCTTCCTCATCGCTAGAGAGAATAATGAGGTTGTCCTTCTCGCCCAATTTGGTCTTGAGGTCTCTCCTATAGAGTACTTTCCACCATATGGTTTCTACAATGTAAACAATATTCCCTTAGATATAGGTACTAGGCAATTTTCTTAATCTAACCTATTCTCATGTTGAGTTATTTATATCTCATTACTTGAGCATATCCTATTTTAGGTAGAGAGGTTTGCTAATCGCTTAGTATTACTTTCCTCAAACCAATGTATGACCAGTACTTAGAAAATAATCCGAGTCCTTGTTCAGTCCACTTCTAAAGATAACTTTTTCCTACTTAAAATTCTTTGTATGAAAAAATGGTCTATCCTTTCAAAAATTCTTTGAAAGTTTCACCCAATTTTTTTGCTATCACTTTCAAGAATCCTTTTCATAAAATTTTATATCATTATACCTAACTAAAATTTCTTAAAAATATATATATACACATTTCTCAAAAAGATATATATTTTAACTCAACATCATTTATATATATCATTAATAAATACGCGCTCATATATAGTACTCTCAAACTCATTCTAGGGTGTTACTAGCGCTATCTCTAACGAGTTACTCATTCTAGGGTATTACTAACCCTATCTTTGATGAGTCTTTACCCATACCAAAGCCTAGGTGTTCACTCAACCTAAGCTTTGATACCAAATGTGAGGATTCGTTTCTTCGACCTTGGAAAATCGACACTAATACATTCCCGGTATTCAAGTGCTGCAAATCCAAGCACCGGAGAAGCGGATTCTCAAGGGTAAGAAAGAAAATAAAGACAAAATAGATTCTCACATGGATGGAATAACATTTATTATTTAAACATATAATCTTTACAGTGGAAATTTTAAATACATTTATCAGAGTTAAACATGGACATTTTTGAATATCTGTCCTTACAAATGCGGAATACAATAATACACGAGTGCGGTGGAAACGGATAACAATATTAAGAAGAATCTTCTAACTCCATGCTTCGAGCTCCATCTATATTTCTTCTAACTAAACGTGACTACTATGCTGCCAGGGAAAATTAGGGCACCTAGATTTTAAGGGAAAAGGAAGATAAACTTCGGATCAGTCATGGAATTGGTGTGAGAAACTCAAAATACATATTTTGAAAATAAAGGTATCTCATAAGACCATGCCACACATAAACATGGAACAACTTTTTACCTTATGATAATCAAAACATTTGCTACGTAAAATTATTTGATTTTATTTTTAGTGACATTTTTTTTATGTTTTTCAAATAAACATATTAAAATAGCCGAAATTGTTACATTGGTTAAATTTGACGGCATAATAGGTTTAAAACTAAGTCTGAAGGCACTTATTAGAGAATGGATTTTCATATAATGGCAGGTAAGGACTACCTTCCGTACTGTACATCTCTAGAGGAATGTGCTAAGGATACACAAACAATCCTCTACATCTGGCAGACCGGTCTATCCCTATTTAGCACCCATAAATGGTCTGGATAGAAACTGAATATGACATCACCCTAGTCGTTATCGACTTATCCAGAGCCCCATAGCATACACTACATACTTGACATATAGAGAGTAATCTAGAAAGGTGATGATCATACCATAATGATTGCGAACCAAATAGCCTTACAGCGTACCATGTTTAAGCCATAACCGGGTGATAAGGCCCGAGGTAGCAATTACCTTCCACATAGCACATTCCATTTTGAACGCCACACTGCCATTCCATGATCACACAACTTATTTCTACAAACGTATAACTCTTGAGCTCGTACGTCTTAGGAAAGGGTGTTAAGCTAAGAGAAGTTGCCTTCTCTGCCACCAAACAGATGATACGTTCATAGAGATCAATTTATGTAATTAGAAACGCAACGTTGGAAATTCGTCTATACAAGTTGTCTGGAAAAAGGACAAACCGAAGGAACTCTCCTACCACATCCTGTCGGGGTTACCCCTAGGATTAGTAGCGAGGAGCCTTTGTATCGAAGATCTCAAATGAAGAACTACTGTCACAAAAATATGATATGTTAAATTCCCCCGAGGGTTAGTGACAAGCAGCCCTATATTCTATCTTCCAAATCATTTCCATGTCTTCACTTTGAATATGTAAATTCGTTCGAAGTGGTTTCCGGATAAGAATCACTTCAAATCTGACTCCGGTTCCTTCGAACCAATCATCGATAAAAAGATATTTGGTGAATAGGGAGTTATTCTTTGATTAATTAATTACTTTTTATCAAAAATATCTTCAAGTAATATATATCTTCTAAAATATTTCTTTTCGGTATATACGGAATCATTAAACCTCTCTTATCAAATCCTTTAATTACTTAAAACCTTTTTAAATTCCAAATCATTTCATCCTTTACTTAGGAAAATATTTCCAAACCATTTATTTAAATCTTAGAAAAAATTTCTTAATTAAAAATCAAAATTTTGATTGAGTTGAAATCATGTTATCTAGGATGTTAATCCAAAAACAGTAAATAATAAGTGAGCGGAATCTATAGAAATAATCTAATTCTACTCAATATCAATTTCTGTATTCAACAAGTACTATGGACGGAATAACAGTGAAATCACCTTTTAAATTCCACGAATAGCATGAGTTCCCTCTTCGAGCATTAACACCAAGTATAAGAAGATTATCTCCATAAAAATCCAAGTTGTTTAAATTTGGTAAATTTAATCTTTTCTACTTAACTCGTTTCTGACATTTTGACCTTATCTATCCCTCGCCCAAGAGAGGCCAGGTGAGCCAGGGCACTGGTTTCTCTTAAATATCTCCTTAGTTTAAGCACCTCACTCAGATATCACCAATAGAAAAATCCAGTCTACTCGTCGGCTTTTAGAGCCAAGATTAAATCACTTGATTTTTTTGACAGCTTTTCTTTAAATCATTTATTTAAACATTTTTAAATAAATTATAAAACTTCCAAATCATTATTAAAACACTTAATTATTTATTTTAAAACTTTATAAAAGATTTGGAAAAGAATTGGTAAGTTTAAAACCGTATTTCAAAAGTTACAGAAAAGTGCTGCGAATGGTGCTTTTTAAGCTATATTGATCAAAACAACTTTTCTATCATTTGGAAATTCATATTTATAACTCAAATAACTTTGAAACTTTTTAAAAGATTTTTAGAGTTTATTTCATATTTTTAAAAAAATTTAAAATATCATTTTTTAAGAAATCCTTTTATGGATTTCGATCTGCAAACCGCGATTTTTCCGAAAACTTGTTTTGTTCATATTTCAAAATCTACTTATCGAAATCTCAATTTTCTTTGTTTGAAAACTATGGATATAATAGTTCAAAAAATTCTTATCTTGAAGAATTCTTAGCTATATTCCATTCTATATATTTGTTAGACTTTTATGGAGCGAAATCGCAAACTACCGTTATGCGACGCGCCTATTTTTAACTCAATCTTCAATATTCATTTAAACTTTGCCAAAATACTTTTAAATGTTTATAAAGCATTTCTAAATCATATTAAACCATTTTTAAGAGGTTTAAATATTCCATATACACCATTTTATTTAATAAAGAAAAGTGATTTCCTTTGTGTTTATCGACGTATATTAACGTGACTTGCAAATATATTCAACAACTATATTAAACAACCATCATTAACAATCATATCCAAACATATATATTATCCAATAACATATATAACTATAGTTTAGGAGTTTCACCTTCATTTTCCCTCGAGCTAATTTAAAATTGGCTATAGCTTCGCTATCATGAAATAAAACTCCACGAAATCGAACTCTTTGACCTTGAATAGGTTTGGCCTTGGCTTTGGGGAGTCGTGACCGTGGGTATTAAAGAGGTAGAGGAGGATTTTTGAAGTTGTTTTGAGATATTTTACTACTATATATATAATATACTTATTTAATTTCTTTTTGAGATATCTTTCTCCATAACTTTGTTATCATGAGAAGCCATTAATAAGCTTGATAATGTGGAGAAGGAAGTGAAGAAAAATATGAAGAAGGGTTGGGTTATTTATTGAATTTTAGAAAACCAAAATATTATAACATGGATGGATGAAACTACCCCTTGCCTTCCCTTCCTAGCCTACCGTAAAACACACGGCAGCCCTCCCTCCATGTGATGGATGATGTGGAGGTGATGGTGGTGATGATGGTGGTGTAAGGTGGATTTGATGTGAGAAGATGTTTGCTTTTTTAAACTTAGATATTTTTCAATTTTACCATATGTGAATATATTTCTACTTTTCTACCATTGTTATATTTATATGTTAATATATTTGTGTGCATGTCACAAGGATGTGCAAGTTACATAAACAACGTTGTATAACTTATATATGTCAAACTGTTACGAATTTTAATTCTGATTTCTGGTCATATTTTCACATATTAATGTGTATATATTTGTAAAAAAAATTAAAAATTAATTTATTATCATTTTAGATGAATTAAAATGATCATATTTGAACTATAAACCATATAAATTAATATAAATAATTATTTACAATGATTGTTATCATATCGATGAAGCGATATCGATTTTTCCCTATATTTTCAAATCAAATATATATTTTTATAAAACTATTACAAATGATTCATTATCACTTTATAACTATTTAAAATGAATTATGATCATTTTAAAATAATTATTCAAATAATTATAGGAATTATTAAATCTCAATTAAATTTAATTAATTAAATATTGAATATACATCACTGATGATGTCAAAACACATTTTATTTTCAAAAATAAAATAATTGATTTTACTTCATATTCTAGTTCAATTATAAAAATAAGTGTATGTATTCAGCTCTGTGCGCGATGTTTTACGATTATCGAGCTGTTTATCGATAAAACGGTTTTCGGCCATTTTATCGATATATCTTTCCAAAGGAAATATTTTTTGGAACATTTTTCAGAAATAAGTTCATTATTATTAATTATCACTTAAAACTTGATTATTTGTTGAAAAATAATGTAACGTATCGGGTTTTGCCGTTCGAAAATCGACATCCATACTTTACATCGTACTCGAATGCCGTAGATTCGACCGTTCAAATCCGAGTCGCCGGAGCTTATAACAACATTAAGTAAATAACACAGCGGAAGAAAAGAATATAGATATACAATATCTGATACAATATCCAGATACAATGATGATACAATGAATATCTATATACATCAGAGATATGATACAACAAATAGCAGCGGAAAGAAAATAGATAACACTGGCAGCGGATAGAATGTCTCCAATCCATAGCTAGCTCGAAACACCAACCAATTCACCAAGATAAGCAAGATCAGACGTCCAAGGACTGAACCAGCTCCCCATAATCTACTAAACCTGAATATTTGAGAAACCCAACTCTAGACTGCCCGTGTGGAAAATAGTGGGCACCCAGAGTTTAGGAAGGGAACAATAAACTCCAGGTCAGTCGTGGGACTGGTGTGAGCAACAAAAACACAGTTTATCTTTAAACAAACCCTAAAGGTTTTAAACATTGAAATCCGCAATGCTTTTTTAGAAAATGAAACTACCATAAGACCTCCCGCCACACACACAATGCAAACGCAGAATTGGAGGAGATTTCTTCTTATGATAGTCAAAGATGCTTACTACGTAAAATCATCTTGATATTATTATTAGTGCATAGTGCCGAAAACATTTCGAAAGTATAATATTAATCTTAGCCAACATACGACCAGTATCGTATGCCTACTATAGCTACCATCTAAACAGTGGTGACCACCGTACGTAAATGGCAGGTTCTACAACTAAAACCGTACAAGTTCCGTATTGGAGAAATGGATTTCCAACAAATGGTCAGGCTAAGGAACTTCCTTCCGCCACATGGGAACGCCTCTGGCGGGACGCCCCGAGAGACAAACTGCTCTCTGCCAACAAGGCCGGGTTACCCCTGTAACAGGTAACTCACGAATATGCCACCTCCCGGTCCTTTGGGACCTTTATCCGAGCGCTCGATATCCAACATCACACATCATAAAGAAAGTGTATCCACATGAGTAAGTATCTGGGCTCCATACCATGATACCACCCTTTTCCAGAAGGAAATGACATACCCTAAAGGGCGCGACCCTCATAACCTTGCCGCAACATTCCTGTTTCGACCATTTCCGGGTTGTGAGGCCCTGACGAAGTCTCGTCCACAAAGCTACGCTTTTTCAAAAAGCCACGCTTTGGGTCAACAGATGATCAACCTATGATCACAAAGATAAATGATCAAATAAATGATCATATCGCAAATGATCAAACACTGATCATCACACAGCAACACTCAGCATGCCACATTACCAAATTGGGATATATCGCTGATAAATTTCAACTACATAACCTCTGAGCTCGTACGTCTCAGAGAAGGGTGTTAAGCTAAGAGAATAAATTCTCCGCCACCAACAGATATGTATTTGAAAGAAATCGGCTTTATATCTCAAAGTGTAATGTCAGACATGTATCCATACAAGTCTGTTCCGGGTTCGAACAGAACCGAAGGCACTTCTTACGAAGCCCTTGCAAATCCGGGTATTCACGATCCCGTCCGGACTTCCCATCACAAAGGGTGATAAAATCTCTATATCGGGGCCAGTCGATGTAGAGACATTCGACGAGTTGTCCTTTCGTTTTCGCAAATATCCGGTCTTCACCACCGGTCTTCAAATGCTATCCATATACGACGTATCACTTATTCGGAATGGGTTATGTGACACAAAGGTCCTCTCCCGGCTAAACCGAATAATGAGCGCAATATTTAAAAATATACGGATATTGGGATTTCAATTAAGTCACAACTTATTACCCAAAATCTTTCTTCAAATGGTTTAAACAAATTACCATTTTTAAATCTTTAAACAAAAAGATTCATTTTAACAACCTTAAATGGTTTAACAATTTTCCACATTTTTATTTTTAAACAAAAGATTCATTCACAGATATTCCAAATCGATTTCCATTTCAATTTAACTCGTTAAATCTTTAAATCAAAGATTTAACTTATAGCTTTCAAAACAATTCCATTTCAAATGATTTAAACAAATCATTATTCTAAATCTGTTAAAAATAAACAGATTCAATTCATAGCTTTCAAAAAGAATTCATTCATAACTTGGAAAACCATTTTTCAATTCAGTCTTGAAATTCCTTTAATTAAACTGGAATTTCATTTCTTATCTAAAAGCTTTTATTCCTTTAAAACAAATAGTTTTTATTTTGGAAATCTGATTCATTTATACGAGTTAAAGTCTTTGGGTTAAATCCAAATTCTCAAAATTATACTTTTAAATGAATTAATTTCATATGAACTCATAAATAAGTTGAACAGTCTTTTCAAACCCTAGTTTCCAAATCATAGAATTCAATTTCAAACTTGAATTCAAATTTAAATCAACTTATTTAAATTTTCAAACTCGATTAAGTTATTCAAAATAACTTTTATCTTTGAAATTCCATTTCAAAAGTTCTTTCACTTTTAACCCCAAATTTCTAATTTCAAAATTTATTGAAATTAAAACTTCCATTTTCAAAAATATCAAATTTAAATTATCTGTGACTTAACCGATTTCCACGTGAAATCCATATTTGTGTGTGTAGGGTGTAGTCCAGGGGTTTTACACAATATTGCAACATCATACAATCATCACAGGTTAAAATACAACAATATATTTGATAAGTGATAAGCGGTATAACTATAACGCTTATCTTCATTCACAGATTAGAGATATATAAATATCACAGATAAATAAACTACAGTACAGATCACACTGAAAACAATTCATAGCACAAAGCATAGCATCTCAAAAATATCAAACAGTTCAACAATCAATAGGGTTCAAACATCCATAAGTAGGAACAATTTGATTATCTGATTGATTTAAACCAGATAATTAAATTACAAACCAATTTGATTAATTACTCTTTAATTATATTAAGATTATCCTCATTACTCAATTCCATTAAGTAATCGTGCTTACCCCAACTCCATAAATGATTATCCTTAATTTTCATCAACATATACTGTAATAAGTTTCATTAACTTAATATTATATTACAATAAATTTATTCCTTTCGAATAAACCGCTATTTTGATCAATAAATCATTAATTAATTAATCAATTTCAAATTTTAAATTTATCACTTCTTAGTTATATTTAAATCAATGAATTAATCTTAATTAATTATCAATTAATCTTATTTATTAAAACTTAATTACCCATTCATTTATTCATTAATTACTTAACTACTTTCATAATCAATTAATTATTATTTCTAAATTAGAATTTAAATTAGTTAACTCTTATTCTCTAATTAACTCAAATTAGTTAATTTACCTTTAAATTACAAACTTATTAATATTTAACTATCAATGACATTTCTTAATTACAATTTCCATTAGGTCTCAAATTTTTCTAATTAAAATTACTTAACATATCCTCAATTACCGTGTCATTGATTTAAGTCAAAACCTTTATCCTGTATTTATAAAAACCTGTTTATATTTAATACTGTTAAAAATTAGCATTAAAACGAACCTAGGTGAAAACCGCATTTACTCGAGACGAACCCGAGCCGTTAACATATTTTCCCCGAGTTCACCCCTCTTATATTCCTCTTCAGTTTCTTTGTTTTAGTTTTAAGTATTTAAACTTAAATACTGTCGTCTAGGTCGAGTACCCGCGTTCTACCCCGAGACCACCCCCTTCTTTCTCGATTGAAACACGAGTCAATTTCCAAATTCCTTCGAGCAAAATTCGAGACACCATCGTCTTCCCAAACCCAAAACATTTTCTGATGCACAGATCCTCGTGCGTGCACATGTACACTTGAGCAAGACGATTCCAGCCAACTTCCTGATCATCAACATGTCGTAGTTTATCTCGCCAATCCACTAGAGTACCCAGATTGAGGACATTTCCCAAAAATCAAAATCGAGACATTTTTTTGTCGAACTGGAACAGGCAACCTCAACGAAAATTCTCCTCGTCCTCCCTGCTCCGATCACCAGAAGTCGCGAGCTCCTGACCACCAGCTCCGCCGAAGACCCACGCTACTTTTCCCCCTGGACCGATAGCCTATAGATCATCTACGATGATGCAGCGACAAATTTTCCAACATCAACCCAAAACTTCAACAAAACCCTACATCAACGATTTCCGATCACCATGATGACTTATAAATTCGCCTCGTATTTTTCTCGAGTTCCACCCACAACCAGCTGACTTCACTGATGATCACGATCCTCACTTCACCGTGGGTCGTCAGAAATTGATAGAAATAGGTTTTCTGATCATCGTTCAATTGCTCGAAATTTACTCATTTAAAAATCAAGATTTAATTATTAAAATTCATCAATTCGTAACCCCTATCAGATTTCAAAATCCATTTATAAAATCAAAAGTATTGATTTTTCTTGAATTTACAGGTTTTACTGTAAACCCTTTTCTTTTTAAATATTTACCAATTTTTATTACTTAGGACCATATTTAAATTTTCATTTTTTTGATGTTATAATCAGTTTTCTTCTGGCGATCAAAACTTAATACTTCCTGAAAAGGAAGATGATTGTTTTCATATTTTGTTATCCTGTTTCTAACAGAGAGGTAGCTCTATGTATATATACACACACAGACTAATCAACCATATAGACATAATCAAACATACTTGTATGTTAACATGTATGCAAACAACTTCAAAATCATCACATCAGAATCGAATTCAAATAGGGTTAGTTTGCTCACCTTTGTTTACCCAGAAGAAGAACAGAGAATAGGACTGCAAAGCTTGGAACTTGAAAATTGTTGCAACTGTTTGATTTTGAAGACTTTAAATTGGTTTATCATTTCTAGGTTGAAGCTTGAAGTTGCTCACTGTATTCCAAGAAAAGAAGAACAGAGCTGCTTGCAGTAACAACTCCAGATTGAAACCTTCCAGTTTAAATCCTATGTTTTGTTGAATTTCAGTGTTGTTTTTGTTTTGTTTAAATTTGAACTGAGGCTTACTTTTGTTTCAGTTTGAATAAAATCTTACTTGATGAAACGAGCTAAGATAATGTATATAAGAAATGAGTTTACAGATAGTATTACATTGTAAAGGTTGATATAATTTTATTTGTACAATGCCAGAGATATTTTTCTTTTCTTTTATCAGATCTCTGTTGCTCTTGATGGCTGAATTGCTTTTGAAAACAATTCGAATTGACTTTGTCTTGCTGCTAAAATGAAGACATTAAATGTTTATGTACTTTAGGTATTATCCTAATCTTATTAGTACATAGATGCTTTTATTTGTTTGTACCAATTCATTTTTTTCCTTCTTTGATTTCGGCTGATGGTTTCAAAAATTTGGTGGCTAAGGATCCAAGCATTAATTGCGTTGTACAAACAAATATATATATTTGCTTTATTTCTTCTTCGGCTGTACAATGCAAAGGATAATGTGCATGTTTTGTTCCTTCATTTTGTAGGTGTTCATAGATATTTTACCTTTTTATTTTATACTTTCCATAGGTATATATGTTCGTTTCTTTTCCTTTGGACTTGTCTTTTATAATATTACTTTATAATATAAGTTTCTATTTTAATCTTGTTGTTAGATTTTATCAAATGTTTACTTTAAAACGAAAAATGAATATCCATAATTAATATATTGTTAGAATTGTTGTCAATGTATTTACTTTATACTTTTAAACCATTTAGATTTAGATTTAAACTCGAATTCAATATATATATATATATTAACTTCAAGTTTTCTCATATATCACGTATACATATATATTCACATATATGTACAATATTTACAATATTATTAAATTTAAATGATTTATGCAAAATATACTTGAATTCGGGAAAACTCGCATCACCGCATTGATTATTTTCACAAATTTAATTCAAAAGTAAATAAATTATCATTTTGAATTTATATAAAATCCGGGGTCATTACAGACTTCCCCCCTTAAAAGAATTTCGTCCTCGAAATTGCCAAGGAGACACAAAGATAGATGAAGAATATTTCATTGAATCAAACTGAACATTTCTTCTGCATCTGGCTTACCAAATTAGAATATCAATAACCGATACATGAACGAATCTATTTGACACTTCACAAGATACTCGGGTTATCCAGATCTACGAAATATACAGTGGCATCGGTCAGTCCAAAGGGATAACTAACCATTCGTAGAACATATCGGGACCCAAAAGAATAGACAGATATATGGATACAATTTCAGAATTTTAGTTTAAAACTAAAGTATACCTATCAACCAGAGCAATCAAAGCAACCAATACATCCAAACAAACAAGTCTGGCCTATCTGGAGTTTATGTCCCATATTAATATATCGAATTTCTTCCTGGATCTATCAGAAATTATCGAAGAATTGAGAAAAAAAATGACGAACAAAAGGGATTGATAGAGAAAAGATTGCTTCCTTGTTGTTACAGAGTATTGACCGATTATAGTCATATTCCCCTGTCCCCTATCTCGTCTTCTTCTTGCACTCATACTCACTATCAGTGGATAGCAAGAGAATTTACTAAGACATTCAGACGGATATCTTAAGGATACTCATTCTAGAGTTTACTTCACTCTATATCTAATGAGCTACTTAATGTGTTATACTCCTGAGCTAAAGTTCAACCTTAGCTCTGATACCACATGTAACGTATCGGGTTTTGCCGTTCGAAAATCGACATCCATACTTTACATCGTACTCGAATGCCGTAGATTCGACCGTTCAAATCCGAGTCGCCGGAGCTTATAACAACATTAAGTAAATAACACAGCGGAAGAAAAGAATATAGATATACAATATCTGATACAATATCCAGATACAATGATGATACAATGAATATCTATATACATCAGAGATATGATACAACAAATAGCAGCGGAAAGAAAATAGATAACACTGGCAGCGGATAGAATGTCTCCAATCCATAGCTAGCTCGAAACACCAACCAATGCACCAAGATAAGCAAGATCAGACGTCCAAGGACTGAACCAGCTCCCCATAATCTACTAAACCTGAATATCTGAGAAACCCAACTCTAGACTGCCCGTGTGGAAAATAGTGGGCACCCAGAGTTTAGGAAGGGAACAATAAACTCCAGGTCAGTCGTGGGACTGGTGTGAGCAACAAAAACACAGTTTATCTTTAAACAAACCCTAAAGGTTTTAAACATTGAAATCCGCAATGCTTTTTTAGAAAATGAAACTACCATAAGACCTCCCGCCACACACACAATGCAAACGCAGAATTGGAGGAGATTTCTTCTTATGATAGTCAAAGATGCTTACTACATAAAATCATCTTGATATTATTATTAGTGCATAGTGCCGAAAACATTTCGAAAGTATAATATTAATCTTAGCCAACATACGACCAGTATCGTATGCCTACTATAGCTACCATCTAAACAGTGGTGACCACCGTACGTAAATGGCAGGTTCTACAACTAAAACCGTACAAGTTCCGTATTGGAGAAATGGATTTCCAACAAATGGTCAGGCTAAGGAACTTCCTTCCGCCACATGGGAACGCCTCTGGCGGGACGCCCCGAGAGACAAACTGCTCTCTGCCAACAAGGCCGGGTTACCCCTGTAACAGGTAACTCACGAATATGCCACCTCCCGGTCCTTTGGGACCTTTATCCGAGCGCTCGATATCCAACATCACACATCATAAAGAAAGTGTATCCACATGAGTAAGTATCTGGGTTCCATACCATGATACCACCCTTTTCCAGAAGGAAATGACATACCCTAAAGGGCGCGACCCTCATAACCTTGCCGCAACATTCCTGTTTCGACCATTTCCGGGTTGTGAGGCCCTGACGAAGTCTCGTCCACAAAGCTACGCTTTTTCAAAAAGCCACGCTTTGGGTCAACAGATGATCAACCTATGATCACAAAGATAAATGATCAAATAAATGATCATATCGCAAATGATCAAACACTGATCATCACACAGCAACACTCAGCATGCCACATTACCAAATTGGGATATATCGCTGATAAATTTCAACTACATAACCTCTGAGCTCGTACGTCTCAGAGAAGGGTGTTAAGCTAAGAGAATAAATTCTCCGCCACCAACAGATATGTATTTGAAAGAAATCGGCTTTATATCTCAAAGTGTAATGTCAGACATGTATCCATACAAGTCTGTTCCGGGTTCGAACAGAACCGAAGGCACTTCTTACGAAGCCCTTGCAAATCCGGGTATTCACGATCCCGTCCGGACTTCCCATCACAAAGGGTGATAAAATCTCTATATCGGGGCCAGTCGATGCAGAGACATTCGACGAGTTGTCCTTTCGTTTTCGCAAATATCCGGTCTTCACCACCGGTCTTCAAATGCTATCCATATACGACGTATCACTTATTCGGAATGGGTTATGTGACACAAAGGTCCTCTCCCGGCTAAACCGAATAATGAGCGCAATATTTAAAAATATACGGATATTGGGATTTCAATTAAGTCACAACTTATTACCCAAAATCTTTCTTCAAATGGTTTAAACAAATTACCATTTTTAAATCTTTAAACAAAAAGATTCATTTTAACAACCTTAAATGGTTTAACAATTTTCCACATTTTTATCTTTTAAACAAAAGATTCATTCACAGATATTCCAAATCGATTTCCATTTCAATTTAACTCGTTAAATCTTTAAATCAAAGATTTAACTTATAGCTTTCAAAACAATTCCATTTCAAATGATTTAAACAAATCATTATTCTAAATCTGTTAAAAATAAACAGATTCAATTCATAGCTTTCAAAAAGAATTCATTCATAACTTGGAAAACCATTTTTCAATTCAGTCTTGAAATTCCTTTAATTAAACTGGAATTTCATTTCTTATCTAAAAGCTTTTATTCCTTTAAAACAAATAGTTTTTATTTTGGAAATCTGATTCATTTATACGAGTTAAAGTCTTTGGGTTAAATCCAAATTCTCAAAATTATACTTTTAAATGAATTAATTTCATATGAACTCATAAATAAGTTGAACAGTCTTTTCAAACCCTAGTTTCCAAATCATAGAATTCAATTTCAAACTTGAATTCAAATTTAAATCAACTTATTTAAATTTTCAAACTCGATTAAGTTATTCAAAATAACTTTTATCTTTGAAATTCCATTTCAAAAGTTCTTTCACTTTTAACCCCAAATTTCTAATTTCAAAATTTATTGAAATTAAAACTTCCATTTTCAAAAATATCAAATTTAAATTATCTGTGACTTAACCGATTTCCACGTGAAATCCATATTTGTGTGTGTAGGGTGTAGTCCAGGGGTTTTACACAATATTGCAACATCATACAATCATCACAGGTTAAAATACAACAATATATTTGATAAGTGATAAGCGGTATAACTATAACGCTTATCTTCATTCACAGATTAGAGATATATAAATATCACAGATAAATAAACTACAGTACAGATCACACTGAAAACAATTCATAGCACAAAGCATAGCATCTCAAAAATATCAAACAGTTCAACAATCAATAGGGTTCAAACATCCATAAGTAGGAACAATTTGATTATCTGATTGATTTAAACCAGATAATTAAATTACAAACCAATTTGATTAATTACTCTTTAATTATATTAAGATTATCCTCATTACTCAATTCCATTAAGTAATCGTGCTTACCCCAACTCCATAAATGATTATCCTTAATTTTCATCAACATATACTATAATAAGTTTCATTAACTTAATATTATATTACAATAAATTTATTCCTTTCGAATAAACCGCTATTTTGATCAATAAATCATTAATTAATTAATCAATTAATTTCAAATTTTAAATTTATCACTTCTTAGTTATATTTAAATCAATGAATTAATCTTAATTAATTATCAATTAATCTTATTTATTAAAACTTAATTACCCATTCATTTATTCATTAATTACTTAACTACTTTCATAATCAATTAATTATTATTTCTAAATTAGAATTTAAATTAGTTAACTCTTATTCTCTAATTAACTCAAATTAGTTAATTTACCTTTAAATTACAAACTTATTAATATTTAACTATCAATGACATTTCTTAATTACAATTTCCATTAGGTCTCAAATTTTTCTAATTAAAATTACTTAACATATCCTCAATTACCGTGTCATTGATTTAAGTCAAAACCTTTATCCTGTATTTATAAAAACCTGTTTATATTTAATACTGTTAAAAATTAGCATTAAAACGAACCTAGGTGAAAACCGCATTTACTCGAGACGAACCCGAGCCGTTAACATATTTTCCCCGAGTTCACCCCTCTTCTATTCCTCTTCAGTTTCTTTGTTTTAGTTTTAAGTATTTAAACTTAAATACTGTCGTCTAGGTCGAGTACCCGCGTTCTACCCCGAGACCACCCCCTTCTTTCTCGATTGAAACACGAGTCAATTTCCAAATTCCTTCGAGCAAAATTCGAGACACCATCGTCTTCCCAAACCCAAAACATTTTCTGATGCACAGATCCTCGTGCGTGCACATGTACACTTGAGCAAGACGATTCCAGCCAACTTCCTGATCATCAACATGTCGTAGTTTATCTCGCCAATCCACCAGAGTACCCAGATTGAGGACATTTCCCAAAAATCAAAATCGAGACATTTTTTTGTCGAACTGGAACAGGCAACCTCAACGAAAATTCTCCTCGTCCTCCCTGCTCCGATCACCAGAAGTCGCGAGCTCCTGACCACCAGCTCCGCCGAAGACCCACGCTACTTTTCCCCCTGGACCGATAGCCTATAGATCATCTACGATGATGCAGCGACAAATTTTCCAACATCAACCCAAAACTTCAACAAAACCCTACATCAACGATTTCCGATCACCATGATGACTTATAAATTCGCCTCGTATTTTTCTCGAGTTCCACCCACAACCAGCTGACTTCACTGATGATCACGATCCTCACTTCACCGTGGGTCGTCAGAAATTGATAGAAATAGGTTTTCTGATCATCGTTCAATTGCTCGAAATTTACTCATTTAAAAATCAAGATTTAATTATTAAAATTCATCAATTCGTAACCCCTATCAGATTTCAAAATCCATTTATAAAATCAAAAGTATTGATTTTTCTTGAATTTACAGGTTTTACTGTAAACCCTTTTCTTTTTAAATATTTACCAATTTTTATTACTTAGGACCATATTTAAATTTTCATTTTTTTGATGTTATAATCAGTTTTCTTCTGGCGATCAAAACTTAATACTTCCTGAAAAGGAAGATGATTGTTTTCATATTTTGTTATCCTGTTTCTAACAGAGAGGTAGCTCTATGTATATATACACACACAGACTAATCAACCATATAGACATAATCAAACATACTTGTATGTTAACATGTATGCAAACAACTTCAAAATCATCACATCAGAATCGAATTCAAATAGGGTTAGTTTGCTCACCTTTGTTTACCCAGAAGAAGAACAGAGAATAGGACTGCAAAGCTTGGAACTTGAAAATTGTTGCAACTGTTTGATTTTGAAGACTTTAAATTGGTTTATCATTTCTAGGTTGAAGCTTGAAGTTGCTCACTGTATTCCAAGAAAAGAAGAACAGAGCTGCTTGCAGTAACAACTCCAGATTGAAACCTTCCAGTTTAAATCCTATGTTTGGTTGAATTTCAGTGTTGTTTTTGTTTTGTTTAAATTTGAACTGAGGCTTACTTTTGTTTCAGTTTGAATAAAATCTTACTTGATGAAACGAGCTAAGATAATGTATATAATAAATGAGTTTACAGATAGTATTACATTGTAAAGGTTGATATAATTTTATTTGTACAATGCTAGAGATATTTTTCTTTTCTTTTATCAGATCTCTGTTGCTCTTGATGGCTGAATTGCTTTTGAAAACAATTCGGATTGACTTTGTCTTGCTGCTAAAATGAAGACATTAAATGTTTATGTACTTTAGGTATTATCCTAATCTTATTAGTACATAGATGCTTTTATTTGTTTGTACCAATTCATTTTTTCCTTCTTTGATTTCGGCTGATGGTTTCAAAAATTTGGTGGCTAAGGATCCAAGCATTAATTGCGTTGTACAAACAAATATATATATTTGCTTTATTTCTTCTTCGGCTGTACAATGCAAAGGATAATGTGCATGTTTTGTTCCTTCATTTTGTAGGTGTTCATAGATATTTTACCTTTTTATTTTATACTTTCCATAGGTATATATGTTCGTTTCTTTTCCTTTGGACTTGTCTTTTATAATATTACTTTATAATATAAGTTTCTATTTTAATCTTGTTGTTAGATTTTATCAAATGTTTACTTTAAAACGAAAAATGAATATCCATAATTAATATATTGTTAGAATTGTTGTCAATGTATTTACTTTATACTTTTAAACCATTTAGATTTAGATTTAAACTCGAATTCAATATATATATATATATATATATATATATATTAACTTCAAGTTTTCTCATATATCACGTATACATATATATTCACATATATGTACAATATTTACAATATTATTAAATTTAAATGATTTATGCAAAATATACTTGAATTCGGGAAAACTCGCATCACCGCATTGATTATTTTCACAAATTTAATTCAAAAGTAAATAAATTATCATTTTAAATTTATATAAAATCCGGGGTCGTTACAAATAATCTACATTTGAATATTTAAAATAAATTAAATATCCCTAATTAAAGTGATCGAATATTGGGTCGTTTCAAACTACTTAAAGTAAAACCCTTGATTATATGCTTTAATAAGTATATAAATTATTAAAGTAGTTGCTAACTAAACCATTGATTTGTGATAAGTTCATTTGAACATTTAATATGTGTATATATATATATATATTGATGTGTATGTTTAGTAGTAGTATGGTTGGAACTTAGAATCGTATATGTGTATAAAATAACATGACACCAAATTTTGGATTGAATACGGAATTGTCTGTATAGCGATAGTCGCTATAAACGAACTTTGAATCCCTTAAACTATAACTTGTGAAAATGGTGATTTAATAACATATCTTAATAATAACTTGTTTGGTTATTATCTACACTTTTATAAATGTTTAGAAAAGCAAAGAATATGTTTTGGAAAATTATACAAGAAGTAAATCAAAGTAACAAAAGATTGAAGTAAAAAGGTTGCTATAGTGATACTTTTAAAAATAGTCCATCTTTGAAAATAATAGGCATTTTTGTGGAAACTTTCTTAGGTGTTTCTTTATCAATTAATCAAGTAAATAATATATTACTCTTATTGGGAAAGTTTTAAAGCCTAATTCATTTGATGACTAGTTGAACGAAGTGCAAGCGAAATAGTCGCTATAAGTGCAGTTCGGTAGAATACCCTATTTTCGGAAAATTCTCTGAAATGATTAAAAGATATCCTATAGGATTTCTTTTTATGGTATTCAAGTACCCAAAGTATACTAACTAATGTAAAAATAATGGATTTAAAATCAATTGCTAAGGTATTAAAAACTAGACACAAAGTTGTAGCAAAAATGTGATAAAACTAGTAACAAAACTTTAGGCAACACTTCTAGAGGTGCTTCCACTGTAAATTGAAGATATAAATTGTTGAAAAATGATATTTAAATTTAATATTTTTCTCTAACATTTTCAGGATTGATTTCTAACTTATAATAGGGAGTTTTAAAATTGGTTTCAAGTTTAAATATATTTATAACAATTAATTATGAATTTCTAAACTAAGTGCTTTTAAAATAAAAACTTGTTTTTCTATTTACTTCAAAATTCCTTATTATTACATAATATTCTATATGTAATAATTATCATATATTTTAAATAGTTTTAAATGTATTTTAAGATATTAATAAGTATTTTAAATATATTTCTATATATAAAAGTTTTAAATATTAAATTAAGTATTTTATAAATATAATAAAGGGATTTTGGATTTTAACACTTCAGTTAAAATAAATTGTTTTATGTAATCAACTAAAAGTTTATTGCCTTAATTAATAAGTGTGGATATGCTCTGATGTTTAAATAAATGTTTAAAGTTATTAATGGATAAGTAAATAGTTTTGGGTTGTTGTAAACAGTGTTTCTAGCGACACTTGTTTTTAACCTTTATTATCAATTATACTTGGGAATATAATTAGATATTTACTAATGGATATTTAGTAGAAAAATACAAGTAAATGGTTTTGGGTTTGTTATGAAAAATGTTTTGAAGAACAATTATATTTAACCCTTAAATAAAAATAAATCTTTAAGAAGGAATTTTTAAAGAGGAATGTTTTCGAAGTATAAAATATTTGGGCTTGTTGTGAAATTTGTTTTTAGCAACACTTGTCCTTAACCCTTAAATGTAATTAAACCTTTAAAAGGAGAGTTTTAAAGATAATGATTAAATGCAATGGGTTTGGGTTTGTAGTAAACAATGTTTTAACAACATTTGTTTTTAAACCCTTGAATTATATTTTGGAAGAAATATTATAAATCTTTAACAATGAAATTTTAAAGATAATAACAAGTATTGAAATCTTTTATAGAAAATGTTATATGTTTAATTTATAAAAGAAAAGGAGTCTATTATAACAATGTTTTAGTAGTAATTGTTTTAATCTCTTTAATTATATTTCAAGTGAGTAAAACTTGTTAAACGGTTTCTGAATACACTTATACCATTAGAATAAGTAAATGAATACTTTTTAAGTATTAAAAGAATATAGTTAAATTTATAAAGACAAGTATATATCTTTCATAAAGAGAAATCCAATATATTTTTACAAGTATATAAAGGAAATTTTAATTAATAAAAGAGTATTAATTAATAAAGGAAGTCTTGATTTATAAAAGAAGTTTTATTAGATAAAAAGATGTTTTACTAATAGAAAGGGTTTTAATTAATAAAGGATAAATTAATTATAAAGGGATTAAAAGTTGTTTATGTGACTTGATTATACTTGAATGATAAATAACAGCTATGTAATGACCTCAGTTTGATTGTTTATGGGATGCTAGTACTAATATGCTTAACATTAAAAGTTGAACGAGTAAGCTTCTCTATTTGTGAGAGTCAAGATTGATGTTTAGGTAGGGACGAAGCAATAGAGCTCTAACCTATCAGCATTCTTCTAGGCTGAGGAATAGTTAAGAAAAAAGGACGGAAAAGTGTAAAGTGTGGAACCTTGATTCCCATAAGTAAGCGTTGAAGACTCGATAGTTGATTAGTCAACTGCAGATCTTGACCGAACTTAACTTAGAAGTATACGGAATGCTTCGCGGATTTATACCAATAAGAACCCCCGGGGAGGAGTATTGATATGAGATGCCTCTAGCTTTCGATTACTTCTAAAAGAACCAGAATTGAGTTAACCGAAAATACATTGATTGGTTTTGAAGAGTCCGGGATTGGTAAGTGTTTTACTTACCAGATACCACTTCAAAACTATTATTCGGGTTCTATGTTTTGGAAGTGAATGATGGAAACCATGTGTGGTTTTGAAAATCTGTTAAAATAATGGAATCCATTTGGGATTCATTATGTGATCGAGTCTCGTTGGAAACTCATGTGAAGATGCCGAACGTAGCCTCGACATCGGAAAATGACTAAAGATAGAGTAGAATGCGTGATCCTGGGTCTAGTTAACCCATATAGAGGGTACATAACCTCCATTATCTAAAGTATGCTTATCGATTTGTTGCACTTGGGGAGTTGATAATACTCGGTCACTTGTTAGGGCGTGGGCTGGTTGTGTTTACCTTATGGTATATTTTATCTAGAGATATACAACGCTCGGAAGGTAGTTTCTGACCCTTATCATAGGTAATCAGTCTCAGTATGGCTTATGAGTATACTGGGGAGGTCTCCATGGAAAATCCATTTATACGAACGTACCTTATCGGTTTTGTTTGTATACCTAAATATGATGACAAATGTAACCAATGTAACCATTTCATCTATGTTTTATATTGAACACCTTAGACATTATTATAATATCACTAAATTTTCCTATAAAGTGGTTCGGTTATTATAAGGTAAAACCCATCCATGTTTATTTGCGGTGTGGTCTTCCAGGATACCTTTATTCTTTAAAGGGTTTTACAAATATAGTAATTCAAATTACTTGAGTTTTCTCACATTGGTTTACCAGACCGATTTGGATGTTATTCTTCTTATAATGCTCGGGTCAGCCCCGTGTATATTTCTAGATTTCCTTGATGATCATTGGAGCTCTTGGAGAGAGGAGCTGGATGATTACCTATCGTAGATTTTATTTCCACTGCATTACTTTGTTTATTTTTAAATCAGCAATTGCGAGGACATGTTGTTATAACTGTACAGGCTGATGATAGGTTAGTTTACTCTATTATTGTACCTATACAGTTTTCCTTTGTAAAAGTATCATTTTGATATTATATGTTATCGCTCCATTGTGAGATTATGATATTGTGTTCTCTTCTTTCATGTTCTTTTTCTTTTCTTCTTTTATTTTACCCTAAAATTCTACCTTTTCGACACTTAGGTGCTTGGCACGTGAATACCGTGGATGCATTAGTGTCAAAATTTGGGGTCAAAAAGTTCGTTCGCTACATAACCCCTTAGTTCCCCTAGTAGTCATGAGTAATACAATGCTCAACATTTGGAGAGTGTTACAAACTCTACTCTCAACAGATGCATCGATATCCCATCTCAAAATAACTTGATTAAGAATATTTAAATAATATGTTATTTTTAACGTGATACATTTCCTATTATTACTATCACATAATATATCATTTACAAATAATATACTTTAAATTAATTATTTAATTATATCATAATATTACAAGTATATAATAGAAAAAAACATTTTATTTTAAACAAGATTGGTTATCGAGTTAGATATATGCAACAAATTACATAATTGTCCTTAGGGCATACCCCTAACTCTATCAACCTCCCACTTTCACTTGTGATCAATTATGGAATGTTATTCCAACGCCTTCGATCAGTTTTCTCACAAACTAATCGGGACAATCCCATAGCGAATGGGTAAGCTATTTTTTGTTATAGTTATCTAATTCGTCAATCAACTATCTTCAACGTTGATAAACTGCCTTATAATGTGGAACTTTTCGGAGTATGTTTCTTAACTTCCTAGTGAGTTCTAGGTTCTTTTTGTGATCTGTATCATGACATTATTATCATATAACAAAGACATGAGATTCTCAACATTTAGAATCATCCCTACTTCAGTTATAATTTTGTGCATTTATTTATACTAACAATATTGTAGTGCTATTCAAGGCGATGTACTTCGCCTTCGATTGAATCGGCCACTAGTTATTATTTAGGACATTTCCAGCTTAAAGTTCTTAACTTAAGATTGTACATAAACATAGGGTTGACAAACTATACTCGATGTCACTTATGAAGTTCGAGTTGACGCATTCATTCATAAGCAATTCGTTGTTTCTATAAACAATTTTCTAGTATTTCATAAATACTCGAAAACACTCTAAACTATCATTTAGCGATCTTAATTCAGATTTGATACCTACCCTATGTACCAAATACATACGTGAAATGTGATACTATAGATAATACAACATATACGATAATTCCTATTGCCAATGCATAAGAAATTCATCTTACATGATCAATGTTTAATATGTTTTCCTTGTTAATTGTTTTGGGACAATTATAACATTCTTCTTTACCAATTACAAAAACTGTCAATTTCAAATCCAATATCGAGAATTAAACACCCAAACTAAAATGATTTTAACATGAGTGCATCGTTAACAATCATAAATTTGTTGTTTATTTATTGTTTTGAAAATATTTTAGCACCTTTATAGTGCTTTCTTGTAAACACACACTTCTTCTATATTTTGACTGAAATTCAAACTGTTTGATTTTATTATCAAAATATTTGCTCAACTTTGATGCTTGTTGAATAATGCTTTTGTATCAGTTCTTAGATCCTATCCAATAACCCATAAACTCAGAATCACTCCCATTGACTTCAGACATTTTGGTTATTACGCGCAAATAGCAAATTCTAATGTATTATTTAGAAATTTGTTTCAACATACATATATCAAAACTAAATATCATATCAAGAGATAATTTTGGGAGTAAATTCCTAATTAACTTAAGTAAGTTGAATGATGAATCTATTAGGTTAATTTTGACAATTGATATTTTGATGTTATTCTATCAGCGGAGCTTACCAAATTCCAACCGCATTCGTCTTCTTCTCGGAGACACTTTTGTGGTAAATAGGTCATATCCCTTTGGGCACAAGTATTAAAATTGTATTTTGATAATGTACTTAGAATTCACTTCGGATTTTCGCATCATGCCATATGGTAGAGTTAATGCTTTTAATGGATTATTGACAACCGAGGAAATTTTTCTCTCGATATTAATGAGAAAATCATAGTTCTCTTTAATGTGTGAGGGTTCTTATTAGACATTCAAATTAGTTGTGTTTGTTTCGGTTAATCAATTTCATTTCATCCTTTGCAATCAAATTTATCTTTTAATTGTAAATAAATCCATTTTAATATAAATAATTTTTAAAAGAAATTCCATCATCACGAAGTTGGCGTTTCTTGAAACAACAATTCAGTTTTTTGTTTATTAAACTTATGTTCATTACATAAATTAGTAAATCAATATTGATCAGTCCCAAATGAGTTTAATTTTAACCTTATGAAAAAATATTACACGTAGTCTCTTGAATCACAGAACCTGTTAACTCCTTGACCTAGGAATTTAGGGATTTCTTATAAACTCTTATCTTATATGATCTCGTAAACTATTCTTTAGATGAAATCAATTTTAACCCTAAACTTATGTACTTACTCTTAAGTACATGACCTAATAGGAAGAAGTTAACTCAACTTCACTCATCATCAATCTTTCTTTCTCAAACAAAGTCTGATTACTCCTTATCGATACATCATTATGTATAGTAGGTAGGAGTGACTTTTGAGATAAATCTTATTCATTTTATGTATATTGCAAACTTTTTCCAATATACTTAGTTATTCAAGCAAATCAAATTATTTTGTTTTCTTTGCATATTATGTTTTCTACTTCCGTTTTATATTCAATGAAATTATCATTAATACACTACTTGTGTGTCAGATACATATGTTCATTTTTATGGTAATTCATTTATGAATTAAACAAACTAGGTGGATCCATTTTGGTATCATTAGACTTTTAACTATATACATCTTTATGTATCAATCCAAAGCGCTCACCAACTCTTATATCGCTCCCACTAAATGGGTGCTTTGTCCTTAATTCCAAAATAATTGAAATTTTTTCATATACTTCTATATTTTCTAATGCGTCACTTTTGTTTATGAAAACAAATACAATATTATAGTTGTATTTTATAATGAATGATCGTAACATTCATATTGAAATAAAACTATGTCATTTTCAGTCAATACTGAAAACAGTTGTTATTTTATCATATAAATGAAAATAATTTTCTATAACTTGATGCATCCACTAAGTAGCATATAGAATACGAAGCTCCATTCAACTACTTATTATGAGATATTATTTCATTCGCTGCAACTAGTTTATTGTCATGAGTTTCAGATCAATTATCTTGAACTTGAAGAAATAACATCTACAGAAAGCAATTTTCTATATGAAAATACATTTGGAATATAAATCATATTTATCATTCCATAATAAGTATCTTATTAAATTTTAAACAACTTACATTTTCGACATCCTTTATGAAGAAGAAGTGACAATTCTCCTTTTCATTCCAACCGTACCTTAGGTTGCATCCAATCTCGAACATTCGCTTTTCTTTCAAATGGTCAAACTATTTAAAAGAAAACTTTACTGCAAGACTGCACCAAAATCTTTACAAAAGCGCATTTGAATATTCTTAACATTTTAAGAATATTGAATAAGTTACAGTTGAGTAAGCTGATCAAAACTGATAATTCAAGGATCAAATTCCTAGGTTGGCCTTTAGTCCTTGGTCTTTTATCGTTACAAATTTAATCTTATTACATGCAATCATATTGTACATGTGATTTTGCACAATTGTCTATTTGCTCATTTTGAGTGAGTCAATTTCATCGACTATTTTGTCCATTACGAACGTGACTGTTCAATGTACAACTTTTTCATGTGATCTAATATGGATCAAAACATCCATATTATTATATTGGTTTAGAGTTTAAAACTCATATAAGGCAATATATAATATCGGGTAGATAAATACTTACATGACCAAGGCATAGATATTTTTAGCAGCTATATAACTTTGGCACTTGCATGGGTCTTAACATGCCAAAAAATTATTTGTAGGTATGTGTTATATTTCTTTGTCAATTTTAATTTGGTTCATAAATATATTTCAATTGATATATAATTTTACCAATTTTAGCAGTTGAACAAATTTATTAAAAATAGATTATTTTGACTTGTATAACATACATTATTTCAATATTAGAAAGGTTAAATGTTACCATTTCATTTTTCTAATAAGGTTCCCATTAGACTTTTATTTTTTTCAAAATCCTAAGAGAAAACATAGAAACCTTTCAATTTCTCTAGTGAGTGTTAGGACCCGCTTGCTTTGGGATTCTGACCTTGAGGATGATCAATAAATCATTGGTCCGTAAGTGATGGATAACACTTTATCAATTGTATTATATACAACTCCTAACTCGTGGTCTTCCTACTAATCTCGACCTTGAGGAAGATCAACGAATTGAGAGATATTATTCACTCATACCCACCATTTTGCAACGGTCTAAATATAATGCATGTGCCTTGAGGAAGATCAACAAATACATGCATGTACCTTTCCTCATCCAATCAATATATTAACAGTATTACATATAACATCCCTAGCTTAAGGTAGATCAATAATTAAATATCATGGAAGTAATCAATTAATACATATAATGGTAGAGGACAACTTATATTAAAGATTCATAATATATATATATATATGTATATATGTATATACATATATATATATATATATATGTATATATGTATATATTGAGTGATATTGATTTAGGAAATAATGTATCTCTTATGAAATACCCTCGTAATTCAAGTGTCGGACACATCTAAAATCATGGTACACATACAATATGTATGTACTTGTTCCTTAAACCTAGGTTGGGTTTCTTATAATTTCAGTTAATATTCGTATTATACAAGTTTAGTTTATTTATAACAGTTTATAGTTTAAGTAACTTATATAATATTCTTACATATATTGTTAATTAAATCATATTTAATTAATTTGATGCTTATTAATTAAATCATATATAATTAATTTATTTTATTTTATGTAAAATTTCTATAGTTTCATATTACTTACCTTAAACTATTTAAGATAGCTAATAAACTATAATATTTATAGTTTGTATTGTGTACATATCAATATATGTATATATTTTAACTAATTAACTTTAAATTAATTCTCTTTAATTAAACATTTTAATTAATTTGAGATTCTAATTTAATTTATCACAAACGATGTTAAGATAAATAAATAACTATAACAATTATAGTTATCAATATATATAATTATATATGTTTTAATCAATTAACTTTTAGTTAATTATTTAATATGATTTAATTAATCATATTAATTAATTTTCAAAATTAATTATTTAATTTCTTAAAACAATTTTGAAAATTTAAAATACATTTATAACTTTTATTAAATTTATATTTTATATTTTAAATTTAACTTTTAAATTTAAAACATTGTTTAAATTTTCAAATAGATTTTGAAAATTAGCTCAGGACCGAAAAAATTTGGGCCTTTATATTGGAGATAACCTTTGGGCTTACTTCATTCTTCAGGCTATGCCAGTAGCTAGGTAGGGCAGGGTATTTGTCATCCAAACCCAATCTTAGACATTACCATTCTAGACACCCTATTAAGTGGATATGCTTTAATCAGTTAGCCCTAACATTACTAATTAAGACTACATAGACCATTAAGGCTCTTATACCATTGAAGAAACTGGGCAAGTCAGAAGCAGGTGAAATAGATAGATTTCAAAAAAATTCTTATTTTTGATTTGTTGGGCCTATGAAGTCTAAAGTGGATTTTAGATCCAATCTAAAATATTTTAAATATAATCTTTATTTAATTTAATTTTTTTACAAGATTTGAATTTAAATGAATATTGTGATGAGTATATCAAATACACCTACGAGTGTAAAAAAGCAAGTGCAAGATATAAGTAATGTACATGGCTAATGTGATCGTATTTATGTATGAGATTTATACCGCAACGGGCCCATTTTCCCCTTTACATATGCCTTTTTTCCATGGGTTTTATTTAATACACATACACACGTAAATATAATTAAGGATATATTTAAATTAAATTTATATAGTTTTACATAAAAGACTATTTTATAGAATATGAGTTTAAATAACATAACATTCATATATTCATACATAAATATTTGTAAACTATGGTTTAATATTTAAAATAACATATGCATGTAAAGATTGCAATCTAATATTTGCATATATAAATTTATGGTTAACAAATTTAAACCCAACTTTCAACTTATAAAGGAATCAAATGGTTTAAGATTTTATATTAAAGTCCACTTATGGGTTTTTAAATTGAAATAACTTTTGCGCATACGTAAACAAAAATCAAATAAAAGATATTCAAACAACAGTCATGTAACGATATTCATTTTAAAGGTGAATTTAAATAATAAAAGTTGTTTTCAATCAAAAATTGTTTTTATTCAAAATTAATCAAAATTGTTTTCAATTAAAAATGTTTCAATAACCATATAACATACATATACATACATACATATATATATATAATTTAAAAGGTATTCAATCAAAAATTGATTCCAAAGCTACAAAAAAATAAATCGGACAACTTAGGCACAATTAAATTCGTTATAAAGAAATCAAAACCAAACTATATACAATATAAACAAATAATAATGTGAGATGATGGTTCTAAACTATATTAACATAATGATCATATTATCAACCAAGTAATAGTACAAATGGGGATCCAAATTAAATTAACATGATGAACAACTAATTAATTAAGGTCTGGAAAAAGGAGTTCTGAATTATATAATAAAAATAATATACAAACAAAAGATATGTAGAATGTAGAGGATCAAAACCATATGAACATGATTAATATATGAATAAATAAATTTGAAAGTCGCCTTAGGATGTAGCCAAAAAGTTGCAGCTCGAATGATGAATAAAGCTCCCAGAATCAACTGAACCAGACCTAGGATTTTGCAAGGATCTAGAGGCAAACACCACCTAGAATATCATTGATTTTATTTAAATTTACTTTAGGAATATTTTATGTCATGCAGGCCATGGAAATTTTGGCTCAAAGGGGAGGAGGAGAGAAGAAAAATTAGTCGTTAGGAAGAATTGTGGAATGACTAAAAGAGAATTTGTTTTAAAGGAAACATCGATACCTTTCAATTCTGTGACAACCTGTACCCTAGTGGGCCCGATTTAGTGAAAATAAAAACCATGTCCACCAAAGTATGTATCATTGGTTTGGTATTGTGCATATAAAATAAATGAATGTATAACAGAGTAGTAGCGATATAACTAAAAATGGAATAATAAAATATAATAAGTCATATAATTACTGACCAAGATTAACTCTTTCGATCTAGTGTCCTTGTCAGCATCGAGCATACACAAGGAATCTGTCCTTTCACTGTTCCTCTCTTGTACTAGTATCTATCCATCAAGCTATCATGTGGGTAGTAATGAGAAAGAGGTCAGAACAACATTATGGCGATTGGTAAATCATACCCCTGATATATAACAGTAGTTCATGCCGATTGCCTTCTATCGCATGTTATGTCGTTTTATTTTTTTAGTTAGTCATTTCAACTTCACGTACACGTACAATACGCCCTATCTACCCATAGTAGGCTATATATATATATATAAGTACCATGATCTCCCATTGGACCAGGATACTATCCTCGCTAGTATCCATAACTCAGCACCCCCTCAGGATCCATCACCCTCGTCGTATCACGTTCTCGTCGCCACGCATACCAAGGATCTCCACAGTGCCTAATAATGGATTTTCAATAATTTAGCCGTACTCTATCTCATTTTTGGGAATTTTTGACTTGTTTGCTTCCTAGTTTGTAGACTCGGTTCTACGAACTATATATAATAGTGGAATCAGCGCCACAGGCTATGGACTTGGCTCCATGGACTACCCCATGCACTTTTGAAAGACCTCTCTAAAAAGTTTGCTATCCTTGCCTCATAACAAACAAACTAGCAAACAACTGTGGCGGTGCATGACCATATGTAGACCGTACACGAGTAGGGAGTGTAACCCGTTAGGTGTAACCCATGCCTTTCCCATTGACCACTCAGGACTAATGATGTTCTCGACCTATATATGGTCCCTACTCCTTAATTTGGTACCAACATACTGACATAGTGTAACGACCCTCCAATTTATCACTTTGGTAAATTGTATTCATTTTTAAATTTATACGAATAAAAGAATAATATTGTTAGTAATCTTATTTTGAATAAATATTTAGATAAAATATTTTCCTCGAAATTTATATCGATAAGATAACATTGAATTTAAATCATTGATTTGTTTAATTTAAATTAAGGTTTAATGATTTAATAATTACATTAATTATCCAAATAATTATTTTAAATGATGATAATTCATTTTGAATAATTATAGTGATAATGAATCATTTATAATAGTTTTATAAAGAGATATATTTGATTTAAAAATATAAGGAAAAATCGATATCGCTTTAATCGGTATAATGGCAATTTTTATAAATAATTTTTAATATTAATTTATATGGTTTTATAAATAAAATATGATCATTTTAATTCATCTAAAATGATAAGAAAATGTTTTTTCAAATTTTGATTATAAATATATGTACGTTAAAGTATAAGTGAAAATGTGACCGGGAATCGGTTCTCCGATTGGCAATGGTTTATCGAACGAAAGTTGTTTGAAATCAATGCAACGTTGTTTATATGTCATGTACACATATATAACATACAAATGCATCCACTAACATGCACATGAACATATTTATACATACATATATACTTATATACTTAAAAATACATACATAATATAAAATATATAAGATATTTTAAGCAAGCTTCCTCCTTAAGCTTATATAAGTCAACATATGCACACATGAGAAGATGGAAGTGATGGGAATATGGTGGGAGACTTTTGTCATGCATTGGAGGAGGGGAGGTGTGTTGGATAACCTTTGAAATGGTGATGCAAAAGGTGATGTGTGCATGTCTTCTTTTATACACTTCTTTTCCTATAAATACCCTATCCTCTTCTCTTTATTTCCATTCCTTTTCTTCTTCATATTTTCTAGGATTTTTATTCCACTTTGATGGCATCCTCCTCTAAATAAAATAATGAGCGAATGTTATGGAAAAATATTAGCAAAATATATACACTAGTTTGCAATGTCAATCCACTTCGAAAACAAGTCAAAACACCTCCTTATCACCACTCAAACCCACGGCCACAACCCACCACCATCATAGGCTGTGACGCTCCACCTCTATACCCATGCTAACCAAGAACACTACGATGTAGTGCTATCAATTAGCACGGAGAATAAGGCTATGGAGGAGCGACCATCCATGTAACTTCTTTGTGCGAGCACCGATATGTCAGATAGAATAAAATGCATATTTAAGGAGGAAATCCGACATACCGATACAAACTCAAAGCTATCACACGGTGGCTATATATAATCTTCGGAAACAAACATAGAAATAATCATAACATAAATCAGTCACAGACATCCATATCACAAAGGCGGAAGAAGATATGAATATATATATAACACATAAAAGTGTACATCAGAGTAGTGGTCGGAAAGATCCACGATAATACAAAAGAATAGCAACACGTGCTATACAAAAGAATAAGTACAGAACATAGGGTCTATATCTCAAATGTGTACATCCAAAACTACTAATCTATGTAGTTAGCCAAAAGTCAGAATAATTCTGAAGAGAAGTCAAGCAGAAGCACTTGCAACATCTCAGTCTGACCCGAGTATTATTTATAAGAAAATAATAAACGGATCAGTCTAGCTATAAATATCAGATGATATGGTATAAAGTAAAAGACATGGCATAAACATGTAATAACCATCATAGCATACTACTACAAGTATGTAATTGAAAATCAACAAGAGATTAATCAATATCACAAGAATCTTCTAAAAGATAAAATAGGGTATCATACCCTAAACTGGTATTCACAACAAGTCAATAACACATGAATTCACCAATGCACAAAAATTGATATCATATCAATGAAAATCGCGAAAATTGGTGAAGCACAAAATTCCAGAAATCATCACAAGAAATCCAGAAAACACGTAAAAAAGGGGGGAGGCCTAACACATGAACGGGAGCATGAAAATTCTCCAATGCGTATAACACATGAACGAGAAGCTATCTCATGGAAGCTATCCATTAAATTTTTAACACATGAACGGCCCGAAGACCATGGGGTGCTACCCCATATATGTGATGGCGAAACATCACAAAAGCGGGGTCTAGTCTCCCTCGTAGACAAAGAGACATTGCTCAATCGCTAGTCTAAATCACAAAAATGATCGTCATGATCATAAGGAAGTGTCAATCACACCAAGCTAGTAAATATACAAGTTTAGCTTCATGTCCCATAACCACTTGCTTAACTTAAATATTTACGAACTAGCTGTGAATCTTCACTAGAAAATTGTCACAAAAAGGTTCAGTCGAACAAGTCCAAGAATTAACCGACGAAGTGAACGCAAGTGTTTCATACCACTCGTTTTACTAAGCCGTTTAATTAGATTTCTCATCTGAGTGAAGTAAAGGCTTGTATATACTAGTAGATTGGAAAATAGTTTGAGAAAAAGAGCTTTGTAGTTAAAACAGTATTGAAATCGCTTTGATGAAAGAGTTTTGATATTCTCTACTAGTATCGAAGTCTTCACATTTTTAAAGTGATAAGTCACAAAACAATTGTTGAAACAAATCGAATCACAAAATTTCACATTCGGAGACGTGAGAAAAATCCAAGGAAATCAGTTCCAAAATACATCAAAGTGGAAGTAGATGGTGCGACATAGCATGCCGAGCGACCTAACATGATACAGGTCAAACGACCTAGTGGCATCAAGGGCTAAGCGACCTAGTGGCATCCAGGGCCGAGCAGGTTGAAGAAATCAAGGTCATGCGACCTTAAAATTCGCGACCTATCATGATACAGAAAAAAGGTGCGACCTATAATGTCTGAGCGACCTAACTAAGCGAGCGACCTAAGGGATAAACAGGTCGAGCGACCTAACTCATGGCCAAGCTAAAAGGGTGCGCGATCTAACTGGTACGTGACCTAAAAGTGGTGCGCGACCTAACTGGTTCGCGACCTAAAGGGGTACGCGACCTAACTGGTTCGCGACCTAAAGGGGTGCGCGACCTAAAGTTTTAACACGCGAGCGACCTAACGTTATAAAGGCCAAACGACCTAAGGTTTAACTCGCGAGCGACCTAGGGTGATCGAGCGACCTAGGGTGATCGATCGACCTACGAACTATGGACGAACGACCTAAGTCCAGAGCAGCTAAAAGCAGGCAGAGTCTTCTCCATGCCAGAGCGACCTATGGCCCAGCGACCTACGACCTAGCGACCTAATTTCGAACGACCTAAGCACGAACGAGAATCTGCAGGGCTAGTCTACGAGGCAGTGCGACCTAAGGGCCAGGATTTGCCAACAACGCTGAAAATTGGAGTTTTTCACCCATTTAATCCAAACCAAAAGCAAACTAAGATGCTAATGCGATAGGGAATCATTCCCAACAGCTCAATGATAGTTATAGGCAAGATGTGAGATTAAAAATCTCACCTTTTCACCAAAATGGATGAAGATGAAGCTTGAAAGCAAGGAGAAGCAATCCAAAGCTTGAATCTAATATCTTCTACTTGAATTTGGAGTTGAATGTTGGATTTGCAATAGAATTTGAGTTTGGAGTTTTAATTTCCCATCCCCTCCTCCATTTTTGACAAAGCTTGAAGTGTTTGATAAAGTGAGGAAGAGGAGGTGGGTTGGGGCTGAGCTTAATGAAGGTGCAGTCCAAACCAAAGTCAAAGGCGGGAAAAAGTGACGAAAATTCCACTTACTCCAAACATATCGAAGTTTACACTCAAAAAGATCGCAAACGTCATTTTGAACTCAATGGAAGTGGTCTCGAGTCCTAATTTGACCGTATGCAAAAAGTAGCTTTTCGGATCAAAATCCGATTAACGATAAAATATTTAAATAAAATATTTAAATACAAAATCGATAAATATGCGGGTTGTTACAGACTCCCCTCCTTAAAGAAATTGCGTCCACGCAATATATAAGATGGAATTAAAAAGTAACAACCATAAAAGCATATAAACACAAAAGAAATTTGAAATAAGAAGTTTTCCTCAAAGAGCATGAGAAAGTAATTCCGGATGTGTACGCTCGATGAATTCTCTAGTCTCCCAAGAGCAATCCTTAGGATTTGAGGACCATTGAACTTTAACAAGCAGAACATCTTTATTTCGAAGATGTTTGATCTCCGAAGCAATAATTCGAACATGATGCTGCTCATAAGTTAAATTAGGTGAAACTTCAATCTCTTCCACAACACCGGGCCCAAGAATAGAATCAGAATCCCGAAGGTACTTCCGTAATTGAGAAACGTGAAACACGTCATGCATGGTAGAAAACTGAGCCGGTAATAAAAGGCGATAAGCCATGGAACCAATACGTTCAGTGATAGGAAATGGCCCAATATATCGAGGCGTTAACTTTCCCGATCGACTGAAACGTACAACACCCTTCATAGGTGAAACACGAATAAATACGAGATCACCAACAGAAAATTCTAATTTCCTTCTTCGGTTATCGGCATAGGATTTTTGTCTACTCTGGGCTTCTTTCATCCTATGTCGAATAAGTTCGATCTTTTCTGTGGAATCTCGAATAAAATCTGGTCCTAAAACCAGCTTCTCACCAACCTCTAGCCAACAAGAAGGAGATCGGCATGGCCTTCCATAGAGTGCCTCGAAAGGAGCCATACCAATACTAGATTGGAAGCTGTTATTATAGGAAAATTCAACAAGTGAAATATGATCTTCCCAACTTCCACCAAAGTCAAGAACACATGCACGTAGAAGATCTTCAAGTGTTTGATTCACACGCTCAGTTTGTCCAATCGGACTAGGGGTGATAAGCGGTGCTAAAATTAAGCTTCGTTCCCAAAGCTTTTTGAAGACTCTTCCAGAATCCACTAGTAAACAATGGATCCCGATCACTAACAATGGAAGAAGGAACTCCATGCAGTTTGACAATTTCTTTGATAAAAAGTTTGGCCAGAAGAGGAACGGTTCGGTTCGACCGAACGGGGATAAAATGGGCAGATTTAGTAAGTCTATCAACAATCACCCATAAGCTATTATGACCCGAACGAGAACGGGGAAGGCCATCAATAAAATCCATGGAAATTTGATCCCACTTCCATACTGGAATTTCCAATGGTTGCAATAACCCACCGGGCCTTTGATGTTCAGCCTTAACAAGTTGGCAAGTCATGCAACACTTAACAAAGTTAGCGATATCAGATTTCATTCCCTCCCAGTAATAAAGTCGCTTCATATCTGCGTACATTTTACTGCTACTGGGATGAATAGAATACTTGGAACGATGAGAATCTTCTAGAATATCTCTACGAAGATCACTAATATTTGGTACGATCAGTCTACCAAATTTCCGAATGCCGCCACGAAAATCAATGTCAAAGTCTTTCAAACCTTCAATATCAGTTTTATCCTCAAGATTTTGGCCAAGCAAAGCCAATTCAGGGTCTAGCTGTTGAGCTTCAAGAATGCGGTCTAAAAGAGAAGGACGAGCCTCAATGCTACATAAAACAAGAGATGAACATAAATCGGAGACACGATCTCGAATTTCACAAGTGGATAAAACCTCGAGATCCCTCCATTCGGAAATCATCATCGAAACAACCGCTTGTTGCTTGCGACTAAGTGCATCGGCAACTCGATTTCCCTTTCTAGGAGTATAAAGGATATCAAGATCATAAGAGGCAAGGAACTCGAGCCAACGCTGTTGACGCAAATTAAGTTCCTTTTGAGAGAATAAATATTTCAAAGACTTATGATCAGTATAAAGTACAAATTTTTCTCCCAAAAGATAATGTCGCCAAATTCGAAGGGCGAAACGATAGCCGCGAGTTCTAAATAATGTGTGGCATATCTAGTCTCAGCCGGCTTCAATTGCCTAGAAGCATAAGCAATAACACGTTCTTTTTGCATAAGAACGGCACCCAAACCAACGCGACTAGCATCGGTATAAACGACAAAATCTTGATTCCCTTCGGGAATAATAAGAATAGGAGCATCAGAAAGGAGTTCTTTTAATTTCTGAAAAGAAGTTTCACATTTGTCCGACCAAATGTATTTAACACCTTTCTTTGTTAAGCCAGTAAGAGGCACGAAAATCTTAGAAAAGTCTTTTATAAAACGGCGATAATAACCTGCCAATCCGAGAAAGCTACGGATTTCAGTCACGCTCTCCGGTCTCTTCCAATTTTGAATTGCTTCAATCTTTGAAGGGTCCACTGATATTCCGGATTTGGAAATAATATGACCGAGAAACTTCACACTAGATTGCCAAAAGTGGCATTTGGAAAATTTTGCTTTTAGTTAATTGCTCCTAAGAGTTTCCAATACAATTCGAAGATGCTTTTCATGTTCCTCCTCGGTTTTAGAATACACAAGAATATCATCAATAAAGATGAGAACAAACCGATCGAGGAAATCTTTGAAAACTCGATTCATTAGGTCAACGAAATAAGCCGGAGCATTCGTTAAACCAAATGGCATAACTAGCCATTCATAAGATCCATAACGTGTACGGAACGAAGTCAAAGGAATACTATCATCTGCAATACGAAGCTGATGAAAACCGATAGCCAAGTCCAATTGTGAAAAGACTCTAGCACCACTAAGTTGATCAAACAGATCAATAATCCGAGGTAAAGGATATTTATTCTTAATAGTAAGATCATTAAGATTGCAATAGTCAACGCAAAGCCTAAGTGTACCATCGGACTTACTTACGAAAATAGCTGAAGCTCCCCAAGGTGAGGAACTAGAGCGAATAAGTTGCTTCTTCTCTAACTCGGATAATTGTCTGCGCATCTCTTCATTCTCCTTATTGGACATGCGATAAGGAGGACGGGTAATAGGTTGAGCTCCAGGTATAAGATTAATTTTGAACTCGATTGCTCGCTTAGGTGGTAGTCCTAAAACGGGCTCAAAGATGTCGGAAAATTCACGAACGACGCGAATAATAGAAATGACATCCTCCTTGTCATCATTATCATCATCACGAGGATTTAAAGAATATAAAGATGCAACCAAAGCGGAATCCGAATCTTTAAGAACAATAGAAATCTGATTAACAGATTGCGGTTGACGGAGATAAATAGTCCGCTCAGGACATAGGATATGAGCTTCATAACGAGTAAGCCAATCCATACCCCAAATCATTCCAAAGCCTAAGTAACGCATGACATGCAAATCGGCTAGGAAAGATAAATCACACAAAATAATCTCCACGTCTTTACAAAGTAAACTAAGAGTTGCGGATCCACTAACCGGATTCGCAATTCTTAAAGAAGTCATTAAAGCAACAACACTTAAAGAAAAAGTATCGACAAGTTCCTTTGATATAAAAGAATGGGATGCACCCGTATCAAAGAGAACTCTAATAGGTTGATCATGAAATATAATAATGCCATCAAGGACAGAATGAGACATACCTTGACCGCGAGATGTGTTGCCAGGGGCTTGAGCAACGTTTAACTTTCCCTCCTTGTCTTGAAGCTTAGGGCATGGTGCATAAAATGATCTGGACTTTTACAATAGCGACAAGAGCGGGGCTTTGAACACTTGTTCGAAAAATGGCCCTTAGCACCACAGTTAAAGCATTTCCTATCACTGGGGGAAAATGCCTTTGCAGCAGGAGTTGCTTGCTTACCCTTTTTATTGGGATAAGGACCTTTGAACTTGTTAGGCCTTTTCTTGTTGTTGAAGTTTGGTTTGGCAGCCACCACTTCAACATCACTGTCCTTATCAGCCTCTTCAAGACGAAGAGCGATATCGATGAGTTGATCGAAAGAAACTTCTAATTTTAGAAGTAATGGCTTCTTGAGATTCTTGTTTAAGCCATAGACGAACCTCTGGTTCTTCTTCAATGGGGTGTTGATGTATTCAACCCCATATTTAGACAGTGACTCAAAGGATGCGACATAATCTGTCACGGAAGATTCACCTTGAACAAGGTCTATGAAACATCGAGCCAATGTCACTTTCTCTGCTTCTGGTATGAATTTTAATTCGAAGTGTTCCCGGAATTGCTCCCAGGTGAGATCAGCTTCATTAATTTCAGAAATGAGAAGTTCGTACCAATCCAGTGCTCTTTCTTGGAGCATACTGGAAGCCACCTGAACACGGTGAAGATCGACAAGATTCATGCGAGAAAAGATTCTATCGCATGTTCTTAACCAAGCCTGGACTTCAATAATAGTTTCAGAACCTTTGAACAGTTTCCTACCTAAGTTGGTATAATCGTTGCACAAGCGTGCAAATCCAGACTTAGGATGAGTAGGTTCCTAATTAGGACCAGCTACTTGAGCATTCTTTACTAAATCAAGAAGCTGTTGAGCGGTCATAAAAACTCCATCCTGGGGAGTAACAGTAGATGGTCCAGCTCTGGGACGGCCTGGTCTAGACATTCTCTTCTTTAAGAAAGAGAGAAGAAGAAAAAGGTTATTCACCAAATGAATATCAAGCAATCTTGATAGATGAAACAAGGAATCATAAAGAAAACAGGATGAATCAGTTCGAAGACTCGAACTAAATCCTGAAACACAACTCCTAAGGTGGACTTAGGACGATGATCCTTGTTAAGTTATTCTACATTGTTTCGAAGTTTGGCTCTGATACCAAGCTGTGACGCCCCACCTCTATACCCATGCTAACCAAGAACACTACGATGTAGTGCTGTCAATTATCATGGAGAATAAGGCTGTGGAGGAGCGACCATCCATGTAACTTCTTTGTGCGAGCACCGATATGTCAGATAGAATAAAATGCATATCATTTAAGGAGGAAATCCGACATACCGATACAAACTCAAAGCTATCACACGGTGGCTATATATAATCTTCGGAAACAAACATAGAAATAATCATAACATAAATCAGTCACAGACATCCATATCACAAAGGCGGAAGAAGATATGAATATATATATAACACATAAAAGTGTACATCAGAGTAGTGGTCGGAAAGATCCACGATAATACAAAAGAATAGCAACACGTGCTATACAAAAGAATAAGTACACAACATAGGGTCTATATCTCAGATGTGTACATCCAAAACTACTAATCTATGTAGTTAGCCAAAAGTCAGAATAATCCTGAAGAGAAGTCAAGCAGAAGCACCTGCAACATCTCGGTCTGACCCGAGTATTATTTATAAGAAAATAATAAACGGATCAGTCTAGTTATAAATATCAGATGATATGGTATAAAGTAAAAGACATGGCATAAACATGTAATAACCATCGTAGCATACTACTACAAGTATGTAATTGAAAATCAACAAGAGATTAATCAATATCACAAGAATCTTCTCAAAGATAAAATAGGGTATCATACCCTAAACTGGTATTCACAACAAGTCAATAACACATGAATTCACCAATGCACAAAAATTGATATCATATTAATGAAAATCATGAAAATTGGTGAAGCACAAAATTCCAGAAATCATCACAAGAAATCCAGAAAACACATAAAAAAGGGGGGAGGCCTAACACATGAACGGAAGCATGAAAACTCTCCAACGCGTATAACACATGAACGAGAAGCTATCTCATGGAAGCTATCTATTAAATTTTTAACACATGAACGGCCCGAAGACCATGGGGTGCTACCCCATATATGTGATGGCGAAACATCACAAAAGCAGGGTCTAGTCTCCCTCGCAGACAAAGAGACATCGCTCAATCGCTAGTCTAAATCACAAAAATGATCGTCATGATCATAAGGAAGTGTCAATCACACCAAGCTAGTAAATATATGAGTTTAGCTTCATGTCCCATAACCACTTGCTTAACTTAAATATTTACGAACTAGCTGTGAATCTTCACTAGAAAATTGCCGCAAAAAGGTTCAGTCGAACAAGTCCAAGAATTAACCGACGAAGTGAACGCAAGCGTTTCATACCACTCGTTTTACTAAGACGTTTAATTAGATTTCTCATTCGAGTGAAGTAAAGGCTTGTATATACTAGTAGATTGGAAAACGGTTTGAGAAAAAGAGCTTTGTAGTTAAAACAGTGTTGAAATCTCTTTGATGAAAGAGTTTTGATATTCTCTACTAGTATTGAAGTCTTCACATTTTTAAAACAAGTCACAAAACGATTGTTGAAACAAATCGAATTACAAAATTTCACATTCGGAGACGTGAGAAAAATCCAAGGAAATCAGTTCCAAAATACATCAAAGTGGAAGTAGATGGTGCAACATAGCATGTCGAGCGACCTAACATGATACATGTCAAACGACCTAGTGGCATCAAGGGCTGAGCGACCTAGTGGCATCCAAGGCCGAGCAGGTTGAAGAAATCAAGGTCATGCGACCTAAAAATTCGCGACCTATCATGATACAGAAAAGAGGCGCGACCTATAATGTCTGAGCGACCTAACTAGGCGAGCGACCTAAGGGATAAACAGGTCGAGCGACCTAACTTATGGCCAAGCTAAAAGGGTGCGCGATCTAACTGGTTCGCGACCTAAAGGGGTACGCGACCTAACTGGTTCGGGACCTAAAGGGGTGCGCGACCTAAAGTTTTAACATGCGAGCGACCTAACGTTATAAAGGCCAAACGACCTAAGGTTTAACTCGCGAGCGACCTAGGGTGATCGAGCGACCTACGAACTAGGGACGAACGACCTAAGTCCAGAGCAGCTAAAAGCAGGCAGAGTCTTCTCCATGCCAGAGCGACCTATGGCCCAGCGACCTACGACCTAGCGACCTAATTTCGAACGACCTAAGCACGAACGAGAATCTGCAGGGCTAGTCTACGAGGCAGTGCGACCTAAGGGCCAGGATTTGCCAACAACGCTGAAAATTGGAGTTTTTCACCCATTCAATCCAAACCAAAAGCAAACTAAGATGCTAATGCGACAGGGAATCATTCCCAACAGCTCAATGATAGTTATATGCAAGATGTGAGATTAAAAATCTCACCTTTTCACTAAAATGGATGAAGATGAAGCTTGAAAGCAAGGAGAAGCAATCCAAAGCTTGAATCCAATATCTTCTACTTGAATTTGGAGTTGAATGTTGGATTTGCAATAGAATTTGAGTTTGGAGTTTTAATTTCCCATCCCCTCCTCCATTTTTTACAAAGCTTGAAGTGTTTGATAAAGTGAGGAAGAGGAGGTGGGTTGGGGCTGAGCTTAATGAAGGTGCAGTCCAAACCAAAGTCAAAGGCGGGAAAAAGTGACGAAAATTCCACTTACTCCAAACATATCGAAGTTTACACTCAAAAAGATCGCAAACGTCATTTTGAACTCAATGGAAGTGGTCTCGAGTCCTAATTTGACCTTATGCAAAAAGTAGCTTTTCGGACCAAAATCCGATTAACGATAAAATATTTAACTAAAATATTTAAATACAAAATCGATAAATATGCGGGTTGTTACATAGGCTGAGCCCTCCCACCTCCCAAGTCATGGCCGTGAGCCCCCTAGCCAAGGTCGAGCCCTCCAAAGGAAATAGTGCTAGTGATCGTGAGCTTAGATTTCGTGATAGCAGAGCTATAGCCGATTTTATATTAGCTCAAAGGGAAAATGAAGGTGAGAACTCCTAAACTATTATACTATATGTTGGATGATGATATGATGTTTTAAATGGATGATTATTATGCTTTTATCATCAAGTTTGGATGTTTTCATATGAATGTTGAAAATATATGCAAGTCACGGAAATACACGTTGATAAGCACAAAGGAAATCACTTTCCTCAATATTAATGAATTGGTGTGTATGGGAGGTTAAATCTCTATAAAAAGGTTTAAAACTGAGTTTGAAATGTTTTATAAATATTTAAAGTGTTTTGGTGAAGTTTGAATGAGAATTGAAAATTTATTCAAAAATAAGCGTGTCGCGTAACGTCAATTCGGGATTTTGCGCCATAAAAGTCAAACAAGTGTAAAAGGTGGAATATAGCTCAGAATTCTTCAAGATAAGAATTTTCCAAACTATTATATCCATAGTTTTCGAACGAAGAAATAAAATTGAGATTTCGATAAGTAGATTTTGAGATATGAGTGAAACAAGCTTTTTTAAAAACCGCGGTTTTGCTGTTTGGGATCCAAAACTGGATTTCTTAGAAAATGATGTTTGAAAATTGTTTAAAAATGTGGACTAAATATTATAAATCTTTTAAAATGTTTTAAAAGTGATTTGAGTAATAAAAATGAATTTTCAAACAATAAAAAGTCGTTTTGATCAATGTAGCTTAAAAGAGCACTTTCCGTAGCACTTTTCCGCATCACTTTTTCTATAACTTTTGAAATATAGCTATAAACTTAACAATTCTTTTTTGAATATTTTATAAATATTTTCAAATGAATAATTAAGTGTTTTAATAATGATTTGGAAGTTTTGTAGTTATTTAAAAAGAATTTAAATAAATGTTTAAAGAAAAGCTACTATAATTAAGTGGTTTAATCTTGGCTCTAAAAGCCGACAAGTAGGCTGAATATTTCTATTTGTGAGATCCGAATGTGAGGAGCATAAACTAAGGAGATGTTCAAGGGAAACCAGTGCCCTGGCTCACCTGGACTCTTCCTTGGGAGAGGGATATATAAGGTCGAAATGTCGGAAACGAGTTAAGTATAAAAGAATTTAAATTTTCCAAATTTAAATTAAATACAACTTTGAGTTTATAGAGATGGCCCTGGCTCACCTGGACTCTTCCTTGGAAGATGGAACTCATACTATTCGTGGAATTCAAAAGGTGATTTCACCGTTATTCCACTCATAGTGTTTGTTGAATACGAGAATTGATATTGGGTAGAATTAGATGATTTCTACATATTTTGCTCATTTAATATTTACTGGTTTTAGATTAACATCCTATATAACATGGTTTCAACCAAATCAAAATTATGAGTTTGAATTTAGAAATTTTTGTCAAGATTTAAATGAAATAATTTTGAGTTAGTTTAATTCCTATACTTAAAATTTATTGGTTTGGATTTATAGTAAACAATGCCTTAAATAACATTATTTTTGATCCATTTTAAAAATTATGATTTTTAAATCTTTGTTAAGATTTAAATAAACGATTTGGAAATTTTTCCTAAGAAAAGATGAAATGATTTGGAATTTAAAAAGGTTTTATGTAATCAAAGGATTTAATAAGAGAGGTTAAATGATTCCGTATATACCGAAAAGAATGTTTCAGAAATATATATCTCCAAATGAGATTTTGATAAAAAGAACTTAATCAATTAAAGAATGATTCCCTATTCACAGAACCTCTTTTTATAGATGATTGGTTCGGAGAAAACGAGGTCGGATCTGAGCGATTCTTATCTGAAAACCACTTCGAACCAATGTATGCGTTCGAAAAATGAAGACTTGATAAAGAAAATGAAGGATGAAGATCGAAAATTTTCGGGGTGAAAGGGCTGCTTGTTGATAATTCTGGTTAGCTCCCAAATACTAAAGTAGCAGTTGTCCCTTCATTTCTGAAACTCTTTAAGTTACAAGGACTTTTCGCTACTAATCCTAGGGTTAATTCCAGACAGGATGTGGTAGGAGGGTGCCTTCGATTTTGTTTAGTCCCAAAACGAACTTGTATGGACGAATGTCTGACATCGCATTCTTGAGATTTCATTGTTGACTTTTATAAATATACATCTATTTGGTGGCGGAGAAAGCAACTTCTCTTAGCTTAACACTCTTCTCTGAGACGTATGATCTTGGAGGTTGAATGTTTGTTGAAGTCAATAGTGCTCGATGGAATGGCGGTGTGGCATTCAAAGGAATATGATATGCTATGTAAAAGGTAATCGTTACCTCAAGCCTCACACCTGAAAATGGCCGAAACAGGGTTGATGTGGCAAGGCTATGTGGTTCGCAACCATTAGGATATGATCATTCCCTTCTAGATATATTTATTCCCACTATGATGTTCGGGATTTAAATTATTGTGGATGTATGTTGTAAGGGCCCTCGGATAGGTCGGTAACGACCGGGGTGATGACATATTCGGTACTATCTAGGAAGAGGTAGGTCGATCTTGTGTTGGTAGAGGACCATCTGTTGGGCCTCGATACACTCCTCTGAGATGTACTGCCGGAAGGTAGTCACTTCACCTAGTCATTTTTATGGAAATCCATTCTCCAATAAGTGCCTGCCATTTTGTTTGTAGAGCCTAGTATGCTGGAATTTAATAATGGTAAAATTTTCAGCTAAGATTGATAAGTTTACTTGCAAATGTTTTCAAAGATATGTCACTAAAAATAATATCAAGTATTTTTACGCAAGAATGTTTTGGTTATCATAAGGGAAAAACTCGTTCCGTATTTATGTGCGGCGTGGTCTTATGTGATACCTTTTTAGTTTCAAAACGCGTATTTTGAGTTCTCACACCAGTCCCATGACTGACCTAGAGTTTATTTTTCCCTTTCCTTAAACTCTGGGTGCCCTAATTTTCCCGAGCAGCCTAATAGCCTGATTTAGTTTAGAAGAAATGCAGAGGGAGCTCGAAGCATGGAGTCCGATGATTTTACTGAAGATTTTTGTCTATTTCCACCACACTCTTGTACTATAGTATTCCGCAAATTGTAAGGACAGAAATTTATAACTGTCCATGTTTTTAACTCTGATAAATGTATTTTAATTTCCGCTGTAAAAGTTTTTATGGAAATAACATATGTGAGTTTATGTTATGTCTTTATTATTCTTTCTTACCCTTGAGAATCCGCTTCTCCAGCACTTGAATTTATGGCGTGTGAATACCGAAGATGTATTAGTGTCGATTTTTGAGTGTCGAAGAAACGGGTCCTCACATCGTGGCATCAGGGCTTGGGTTGAGCGAATACCTGAGCATGAGGGGTAAAAGATGCATCAAAGATAGGGTTAGTAATACCCTAAGATGGGTAACTCATTAGAGATACGGTTAGTAACGCCCTAGAATGAGTTTGAGAGTATTATATAGAGAGCGTATTTGCTAATAAAATACACAAATGAATTTGGTTTTATATGAATTCATTTTACCTATATATATATATCTATGTATGTATATATGTATGTATGTATGTATGTATGTATTTGGAAAGAAAAAGATATTTTGGAAAAAATTTCAAAGAGTTTTTAAAGTAATAAAATCTTGAAAGCCATCTTTAGGAATAAATCTCGAAATATTTTCTGAGTATTGACCCAACCTCTCTACCTAAGAATATGCTAGCAATTACCTACTACTTGTGTCTAAAAGAATATTTTTCAAGTAATATAGTTATTTTATTGAGGAAGATAATACTTAGTTATTATCATTGATTGATCGGTTGTTTAATTTAAAAGTTTAAGTATGAACACCTCATGAATTTATTTTCATAATTTGACTATAGTGTATTCAATAAATAATAATGTTGGTTTAAGATTAAAGGAATTTGACTATGAGGTATTCAATAAATAATAATGTTGGTTTAAGATAAATAAATGTTATAATTGTGTTTTAGATAAGTGATTTTATGAATGTGATTTATAAAACATGACTTATAAATGAATTTTTGAGAATTTAAATTTCGGTATTTTTGAACGGAATTTCAAATGATTTTTGGAAAAGGAATAATATAGTATTATTTCTAAAATCGGATTTTGAAAATGAAAAACAATCTTATGATTAATTGATTCGGGTGGCTCAAAAGTAACTAAAAATGGGCAGAAGATGTGTTCGGATGGTAAACGCTTCTCTTAAGTATTCCCCTTCTTATTAAGGAAATATGCAATGCTATTGGTAGTACCCAGTTCCCTGGTATCATTTTTGAATTACGCGATCAATATAATTTTTCTAAAGTTAAAAGCATAATGTGAATCATTAATTAATAAATTAATTGGTGGTTGTCAGTTTTTTTTATCAAAGTGCATTATCTTAGTTGATAAGCATGGGTATGCTTTGATATTTAAAAGAAATAATTAAAGTTATAAATGAATGGTTTGGGTTTGTAGTAAACTATGTTTTAGCAACATTTGTTCTTAAACCCTTGAATAACTCTTTAGAAAAATATCTTATTGGTATATTTAGATCTTTAATAATGGGATTTTAAAGATAATAACAAATATTGGGATCTTTTATATAAAAATAGAAACGTTATGAGTTTAAATTATAAAATAAAAGAGAAGATCATTATAACAATGTTTTGGTAGTAAATGTTTTTATCTCTTTGATTATATTTTAAAGGTAAGAAAAAGAAACTTGTTAAGTAATTTGTGAACATACTTATAACATTTGAATAAGTATATAAATACTTTTTAAGTATAAAAAACTAGCATAGGTAAAGAGAATATATATAAAGGAAGTTTTAATTAATAAAGGAGTGTTAGTTGATAAAGAAAGTTTTAACTAAATAAAGAATGTTTTCACATATGATATTAGCTAAAGGAATCTATGGTGATTTATCAATTTAATATTTTCCAAAATAAGTTTCTAGGAACCATTAAGATTTGTTTAGAAATGTATTATAGTAAAATAAAACGATATTTGTCTTTTGGAAAGATATGTTTTCTTTAAGTAGGATTATTGGAAACAAAAAAAATGTAAAATGGTTAGGTATAATGAAGTATCTTTATAAAAGTATGAATAAAAGATGGAAGTTTTATGAAGTATTTTCATAAGAATTTTGGAAAGGTTGATAAATACATATGAAGTATGTGGATTATTTCGTCGCACAATCTAATCTAGATTCGAGTGCAGAACTTTGATGTGTTTACACCGATCTGAAAAAAGATTTATCACTTGATTCTTGACGACGAACCTTGAAGAGGGTTGGGGGTTAGATGCTTGAATTTTCTATCATAGTTGAGATCTATGCAAGGAGAACTAAACTTCTGATCGGAAAGCCTGGTCAGAGTCCGCATTAAAGGACCGGGGGATCAATGCTAGTTCAGAAATAAAGTTGTGAATTCGAATCGGATATTGCATACAAGTGATCTATATACATCATACGAGTGTAAGTTTAAAAATAAATATTTTGGGCAAACCTTTGGATTTTTGTTTTGGGTAATTTCGGAGACGAAATTCTTTTAAGGGGGAAAGTCTATAACGACCCGCCAATTTATTACTTTGATAAATTTTATTTATTTTAAAATTTATACAAATAAAAGAATAATATTGTTCTGAGTGACAATAAGTAATAGTAACCTTATTTTAAATAAATATTTAGATAAAATATTTTCCTCGAAATTTATATCGATAAGATAACATTGAATTTAAATCATTGATTTATCTAATTTAAATTAAGATCTAATGATTTAATAATTATTTTAGTTATCCAAATAATTATTTTAAATGATGATAATTCATTTTGAATAGTTATAAAGTGATAATGAATCATTTATAATAGTTTTATAAAGAGATATACTTGATTTGAAAATATAAGGAAAAACCGATATCGCTTTAATCGGTATAATTGCAGTTTTTGTAAATAATATTTAATATTAATTTATATAATTTTATAAATAAATTATGATCATTTTAATTCATCTAAAATGATAAGAAATTTTCTTTTTCAAATTTTGATTACAAATATATGTACGTTAAAGTATAAGTGAAAATGTGACCTGCAATCGGTTCTCTGATTGGCAACGGTTTATCGAACGAAAGTTGTTCGGAATCAATGCAACGTTGTTTATATGTCATATACACATATATAACATACAAATGCATCCACTAAAATGCACATGAACATATGTATACATACATATATACTTATATACTTCAAAATACATACATAATATAAAATATATAAGATATTTTAGGCAAGCTTCCTCCATAAGCTTATATAAGTCAACATATGCACACATGAGAAGATGGAAGTGATGGGGACATGGGGGAAGCCATTTGCCATGCATTGGAGGAGGGGAGGTGTGTTGGATAATCTTTGAAATGGTGATGCAAAAGGTGATGTGTTCATGTCTTCTTTTATACTCTTCTTTTCCTATAAATACCCTAACCTCTTCTCTTCATTTTCGTTCATTTTCTTCTTCATATTTTCTAAGCTTTGTCTTCCAATTTAATGGCCTCCTCCTCTAAATAAAATAATGAGCTAAAGTTATGGAAAAATATTATCAAAATATATACACTAGTTTGCAATGTCAATCCACTTCGAAAACAAGTCAAAACACCTCCTTATCACCACTCAAACCCATGGCCACAACCCACCACCATCATAGGACGAGCCCTCCCACCTCCCAAGTCATGGTCATGAGCCCTCTAGGCAAGGCCGAGCCCTCCAAAGGAAATAGTGCTAGTGATCGTGAGCTTAGATTTCGTGATAGCGGAGCTATAGCCGATTTTATATTAGCTCGAAGGGAAAATGAAGGTGTGTACTCCTAAACTATTATACTATATGTTGGATGATGATATGATGTTTGAAATGGATGTTTATTACGCTTTGATCATCAAGTTTGGATGTTTTCATATGAATGTTGAAAATATATGCAAGTCATGGAAATACACGTCGATAAGCACAACGGAAATCACTTTCCTCTATATTAATGAACTGGTGTGTATGGAAGGTTAAATCTCTCTAAAAAGGTTTAAAAATGAGTTTGAAATGTTTTATAAACAATTAAAAGTATTTAGGTGAAGTTTGAATGAGAATTGAAAACTTAGTCAAAAATAGGCGCGTCGCGTAACGGCAATACGTGATTTCACGCCATAAAGTCAAACAAGTGTAAAAGGTGGAATATAACTCGGAATTCTTCGAGATAAGAATTTTTCAAACTATTATATCTATATTTTTCCAACGAATAAAGAAAGTCGAGATTTTGATAAGTAGATTTTGAGATATGAGTAAAACAAGCTTTTTAAAAAATTGCGGTTTTGCAGTTTGGGATCCAAAACTAGATTTCTTAGAAAATAATATTTGAAAATTGTTTAAAAATGTGGATGAAACCTTATAAATCTTTTTAAATGTTTTAAAAGTGAATTGATTAATAAAAATGAATTTTCAAATAATAAAAAGTCGTTTTGATCAATATAGCTTAGAAGAGCACTTTCTACAGCACTTTTTCTATAACTTTTGAAATATAGCTTTAAACTTAACAATCCTTTTCCAAATCTATTCTAATTTTAATTCAAATTGATTTCGATTTCGATTTCAAATTAATTAAATTACGATTTCAATTCCAAAATGTTTTCAAATGAATAATTAAGTGTTTTTAATAATGATTCAGAAGTTATTTAAAAAGAATTTATATAAATGTTTAAAGAAAAGCTTTTATAATTAAGTGGTTTAATCTTGGCTCTAAAAGCTGACGAGTAATCTGGATTTTTCTATTCGTGAGATTCGGATGTGAGGTACTTAAACTAAGGAGATGTTCAGGAGCAACCAGTGCTTGGTTCAATTGGCCTCTTCCTTGGGCGAGGGATAGATAAGGTCAAAATGTCAGAAACGAGGTAAGTATAAAAGGATTCAAATTTTCCAAATTTAAATTAAATACAACTTTGATTTTATAGATATGATCTTCTTATACTCGGTGTTAAAGCTCGAAGAGGGAACTCGTACTATTCATGGAATTTAAAAGGTGATTTCATCTTTATTCTGCCCATGGTATTTGTTGAATACGAGAATTGATATTGAGTAGAATTAGATGATTTCTATAGATTCTGCTGATTTAGTATTTACTGGTTTTTTATTAACATCCCAGATAACATGGTTTTAACCAAATCAAAATTATGAGTTTGAATTTAGAAATCTTTGTCAAGATTTAAATGAAATAATTTAGAGTTAGTTTAATTCCTATACTTAAAATTTATTGGTTTGGATTTATAGTAAACGATGTTTTGAATAACATTGTTTTTGATCCATTTTAAAAGTTATGATTTGGAAATCTTTGTTAAGATTTAGATAAATGATTAGAATATTTTCCTAAGAAAAGATAAAATGATTTGGAATTTAAAAAGGGTTTTATGTAATCAAAGGATATAATAAGAGAGGTTTAATGATTTCTTATATACCGGAAAGAATGTTTTAGGAATATATATCTCCAAAAGAGATTTTAATAAAAAGAACTTAATCAATTAAAGAATGATTCCCTTCATTTATGAAACTCTTTGGATCTGAGTGATTCTTATCCGAAAACCACTTCGAACCAATGTATGCGTTCGAAAAATGAGGACTTAATAAAAAAATGAAGGATGAAGACCGAAGATTTCGGGGTGAATTGACTGCTTGTTGATAATTCTGGTTAGCTCCCAAATACTAAAGTAGCAGTGGTCCCTTCATTTCTGAAAATCTTTGGGTTACAGGGACTTTTCGCTGCTAACCCTAGGGTTAATTCTCGACAGGATGTGGTAGGAAGGTGCCTTCGATTTCGTTCAGTTCCAGAACGAACTTGTATGGACGAATGTCTAACATGCATTCTTGAGATTTCATCGTTGGCTTTTATAAATATACATCTGCTTGGCGGCGGAGAAGGCAACTTCTCTTAGCTTAACACCCTTCTCTTAGACGTATGAGCTCGGAGGTTGTATGTTTGTAGAATTCAATAGTGGTCGATGGAATGGCAATGTGGCATTTAAAAGAAGATGATGTGCTATGTAAAAGGTAATCGATACCTCAAGCCTCACACTCGGAAATGGCCGAAACAGTGTAGATGCGGCAAGGCTATGTGGTTCGCAACCAATAGGATATGATCATCCCCTTTTAGATATAGTTATTCCCGCTATGACGTTCAAGATTTAAATTATTGTGGATGTATGTTGTGAGGGCCCTCGGATAGGTCGGTAGCTGTAACGATACGATTTTTCGACGCTCAAAAGTCGACATTAATACGTTCACTGTATCAAATGCCGTGCAATCCAATGCCGGAAAACCGAACCATTAGGGTTAAAAGAAGAGGTAGAAGAAGACAGAAGAAAAGAAAGAACAGAAAAACGGAAACAATAATAACAGAATCTCACATTCGCAGCAGAACAATATATAATAGATAAATCATTAATCTTTTAAACATAGAACTATATCAGTTTATACATACATCGATCAGAGTCAATATACAACTCAGTACAAAACAATGGACAGTTATATAAACCTGTCCTCATACAGAATACACAGCAGAATAATACAGACAAGTACGGTAGTACGCTTCGCCATCCAGCTTATCCCCAAAGCTCCAGAATATCCAGAATATCCTGATAAAAATAACTCTAGGCTACTCGTGTGGAAAATTATGGGCACCCAGAGTTTAGAAGGGAACAATAAACTCCGAGTCAGTCATGGTGACTGGTGTGAGATCGTAAAACAGTTATTTTCACAAAGAAAATAAAACAGATTCGCAATGCTTTTGGAAAATGAAACTACCATAAGACCTCCCGCCACACACACAATGCAAACGCAGAATCGGAGGAGATTTCTTCTTATGATAGTAAAAGATGCTTACTACGCAAATCATTGGATATTATTATTAATGTCTAGTGTAGAAAACATTTCGAAAGTATAATATTAATCTTAGCCAGCATAGACATTCCGAACTATGCCTACTATAGCTACCATCTAAACAGTGGGGCGCCACCATAAGTAAATGGCAGGTTCTACAACTAAAACCGTACAAATTCCGTATTGGGAAATGGATTTTCCAACAAATGGTCAGGCTAAGGAACTTCCTTTCCTACTGCTGAATGGGATCGCCTCTGGTTGGACGTCCCGAGAGACAAACTACTCTCTGCCAAACAAGGCCGGGTTACCCCTGTAACTAGGTAACTCATGAATATGTCATCCCCCGGTCCTTTGGGACCTTTATCCGAGCGCTCGATAACCAACATCACACATAATAAATAAAGTGTGTCCACATGAGCAAGTATCTGGGCTCCATACCATGATACCACCCCTTTCCAGAAGGAAATGACATACCCTAAAGGGCGCGACCCTCATAACCTTGCTGCAACATTCCTGTTTCGACCATTTCCGGGTTGTTGAGGCCCTGACGAAGTCTCGTCCACAAAGCTACGCTTTTTCACAAAGCCACGCTTTGATCATAAATGATCATCATTACAGCAACACTCAGCATGCCACATTACCAAATTGGGAATATATCACTGATAACCTTCAACTACATAACCTCTGAGCTCGTACGTCTCAGAGAAAGGTGTTAAGCTAAGAGAATAAATTCTCCGCCACCAACAGAAATGTATTTGAAAGAAATCAGCTTTATATCTCAAAATGTAATGTCAGACACGTAACCATACAAGTTTGTTCCAGGTTCGAACAGAACCGAAGGCACTTCCAAAGAAGCCCTTGCAATCCGGATATTCACAATCCCGATAAAACTTCCCATCACAAAGGAAATCTCAATACCGTAGCTAACGGTGCAGAGACAATCGATAAGTCATCCTATCGTTTTCACAAATACCCGGTCTTCATCAACGGTCTACAATACGATCCATATCGTCGTATCATTATTCGGAATGGGTTATCTGACACAAAGGTCCTTTCCCGGCTAAACCGAATAATAAGCGTTTGTTTGAAAAACAAATCAAGTGCCATTTCAAAGGCAATATTGATAGTCGGTGATTTAACTTTCAACAATATTCACAACAATCATCCAATTTAAATAATTTTTCCCAAATTATTTAATTCCAAAATATCTTCATAAGATATATATTTTCCTACACTTAACATTTGAAAACCAATTTCAAATCACATAATGGTCCATTTAAACCAATTAAATAAATCCTTATCGATTTATTACAAATTTACATTTCAAATCTGTAAATTTATTTCCACACTTCATCACTTTGAAAACTGATTCCAAATCATATTTTTTCACACTTGAAAAATAAATCAATGTTTATTTTTAAAACAAATTCCCCTTTCCTTTATAAATTCTATTCGGAATTTACATTTTCAAATATTCACTTTCAACACCAAATCGACTTTCAAATTGATTTCTCAAATTTATTTCAAACTCCAAATCAAATTCCAAATTGATTTCTAAATTTACTTCAACGCCGAATCAAATTTCAAATTGATTCTAATTTTAATCCCAAATACCAAATCATTTTACAAATCGATTTACAAATTTATTCTCAACACCAAAATCGATTTTCATTCAAACACCAAATATATTTTTATATCGATTTCCCAAAGATTTATTTCTTCAATACAAAATCAATTATCAATTGGATTTCAACAAATTTATCGCCTTTAAATAAATTTCTTTATAACTCCCAAACCATTTAAAATTCCATTTCAAATAAAATTTCCAACTTTTGAATAATACTATTCAAAATCCATTTATAAAAATCTTTTCCCATATCTTGGAATTTATTCAATAAGATTTCGACAATCCATTTTAATACTTTAAAATTTCTTCTTTCAAATAAATTCAATTCTTAAGAATAAATTCATTTAAAGTTTTCCACTTTAATTTCAAAATCCAATTTATATTCATTTCTGGTATCCAACGATACTAAAAATACATTCGGCTACATTTTAGCCTTCAACACATTCACTCACAGATATAATCATACACAGATTATAAATAATCAATCACATAACATATGAAACCAATTCAAATTTTTGAGGAATCCTGTTGGATCCCTCCAACCTGTTTCCCTGCATCCACAGATGTTAGCACAATACCAATTCCACTTCGAGGTGGAATATCGCGGTATATGGGATTTATAAAAATATCATCCGCTATTATGCGGCGCAATAGGGTCTCAACCGCTATATAATGCGAGAAATCAACAACTGCAATATATACATATGCCAAATATATATATATTGCTATATATATAGATATATCCTACTATATCTAATATCACAACCAAACAACAATCAATTAATAACTGCAAAAATCAATTTAAATCTGAGTGAGAAGATCTCACCTTTAATTTGCAATCCATTTTCCATTCCTGTTTGTTTTCTTCACAATTTTGACCTTGTATAAACAATTTATACAATCTATTAATATTTGGATTAATCAAATAACAAATTTTCGCTTGGTAATTTTAATTATCCAACGATTTTTATTTTAAACAACCCATTAGATTATAAACAAATTTATTTAACTAATGATTTTATTTTATTTTATTTTATTTTGAACTAGTAATTTTCCCTTTGAAACTAACCATACATTTATACAAATAAATTATAGATTTCAAAAAATCCAACTTTTTTTATAAATTCCTCAACATTTTAAAATCTCTATATTTTTTTCCAAAATCTCACCTATAAAGATAATTTCTGATTAATGAACTAAAAATTAACATATTAAACTCGGATTTTAGACTTGAGTGCTATCAATTAAAATTGCTCAAAATAAATTTATCATCTTTCATGTCTTAAAATTTAACAGTATGTATATATTTCATAACCCAGTATATTTTCCTAAGTTGGAATCTTAAATAACAATTATGCCTAATTACTAAATTAAAACAAGGGTATACCAGCCACTCGCCAACGTGAACACTCGCCTCCGATGATATCAACATCGCGCGACTTCGTGCTTCCCAGACGAGCGCGAATCTCCTTCCGCTATTGATTCCAGAGGTCGACGAGCCTCCAAGATCGCCAGTCCTTCACCTGTTCGACGCCAGACCTAGCTTTGAACTCACGAAATTCGCCACGACCCCTCCGCGAATCCGCCTACCTGCTCATTGCTCCCTCGCGATTGGGACACGCGATTCCCTTCCCTATTTCAAAATCGAACTCGGGAGCCATCCATGCTACAGACTTCGATCGCCAGTCGCGAACTCCTCCTTCTTCAACGCGAGACGAAGCCACGCGACATCCATTTAATTCCCTCGCTCACCAATTTGAACGCGAGTTGCTCGAGTACGACTTCATCTCGAAATGAAGGAGAGGGGTTCGAATTAATTTGAACTGGAATTAGAGGTAGCGGCCATTTATTTGAATTCTAAAAGAAGCCGAGAGTTGTGTTTTCTTTGTTTGTTAATTTACATTTTATTACTTTTCATTTTCTCTTTTGAATGCGTGTGATACCTACGAACACGTGGTTGAAGAGCATTGACAAGTGTTGTAAGAGAAGAAACGTTGAATAAAATTTTATCCTGTAAAAACATTATTACATTTAAATTTAAATTTAAATTCAAAATTTTACTCAAATTTTAACAATTGAATTTACTAATTTAATTACCAAACAAACTCTGATATTTGAATTTCAAATCAAACTATCATTCGAATATTTAAACTCAATTAAATATTCACTTTTCAAATGTCAAAAATTCAGAGTCGTTACAATCTTCCCCCCTTAAAAGAATTTCGTCCCGAAATTACAAGTATAGAAGAATGTTCCAATACCCGTTTATCATTTTACCAAAACCAAATAGTTTTATCAACTTGATAAAATAATCTTTCTTATTACTTCATAATTTTCCCAAACTTTTCCATAAGTTTCAAACAACTTAATTTATTTCACAATTCAAATTTAAATTTGAATTCAAATTGTAAACTTTCAAAATTTTCTCAAAATTTTTCTAACACTCTAAATTTCCGAGAAATTTCGCCAGCGTCTCCTTTGCGCGGCTAACACGGTACAACTACAAAATGTCCTTACGGACTCTCAGATCTCAAAAGAAAACAAAATGCCAAGTGGCAAAATCAGAAACTCATCAAATTTCATATTGAAATTCAAATACATACCTTTGCCGAGCAAATTCAAATTTATCTTCGAAATCAAAATCCAATCCCAAATACCCTGTATATTTTACTTAACAAATAATGTCCAATTACAACATTCTAGTTAAATTTATTCACTTATTAACTTAGGATATTTCTCAATTCTAAATTTTACTTAAGAATTTCATACTTAAGTTTAATACAATATTTCTTATATTCATTTTCACTTCAAACAAAGTCATATATTCATTTTCTTCCAACTTTGCATTTTCAATCCCATTTGAATTAAATTTACAATTTCAATTCTATTTGAATTCATTTCAAATCTCAATACTTTTATTTCCAAAAAAATTCATTCAGATTTTCATTTCGAATTTTACTTGAATTCGATTCATCTTCTATTTCGAATATTGAGTTTTATTCACTTTTATCTCAAATTCAATTTGAAATCACTTGTCGTTAAGTGAAAAAATTTCAAAAATTCCAAATTTTTTCTAACTCCCAAAATTTTCGGAAAATTTTGGCGGAGTCTCCTTTGTACGGAGGAGCTTTTGCAATTTGACAAAAGATATAAATATATATACATCGACCCACTCGGTCGGAAAAGCAGAAAAATAGTTCATATTTCCTATTTTTATTGCGTAGGCGTACCTTTTTAGCATTTAAGCAAAGCAGTTATTTATTAGCTTATTAACACAATCAAAATGCAGCTAAACGGCTTCAAAAACCCTGTACTTACTCAATTTAAACATGTTAGTAACAAATATAAGAAATCTATTAACATTTCATTCATTTCCAATAACAAATATATAGATTTCATTAGCAATACATCCAAAATTATTTCCAATAAGCAATTTATCAAGTTTCAATATAAATATTCCATGTACACATTATATTTATTTTCAATTTTCTACTTCGGTTTATATCTACTTATATTTAAATTGGATTTCCAATTCCATTCGAATTAAATTTACTTTTCATTTGTAATTATTGAATTCAATTCATTTCCAAATCATATTTACTTTGTCATTCCTTCAATTAGTTTCACTTACTAATTTTATTTCAATACTTCACTTTGTTTGTCAAAAATCAAATTAAATCTCCAAGATTCAGCTTGAATTCCATTTACCAACAAATTCAAAACAAAGTTCAACATTCAGTTTAAATTTTATTTACTTGCAATTCATAAGGTTTCAATACAAATCAAATCTCTTTTATCTAATTCACATTCAATTAAATGGTTTACAATGCAATTCTTTATATTCAATTCATTTTTGAACGAAATGAATTCATATCCATTTCAATTGATTTCAAAATCAATTCTATTTGCTTTCATTAACTCATATAATTTTATACGATCTCGTTTGCGTCAAATGACAATTCTTTCTATTCAGATTTGTTAATATTCATGCAACTAAATGATTACTTGAGCTAACAATCATTTAAATTGATTCCATTCAATTTAACTTACATTCCATATTCTCATTCATTTCATTTGAAACCATTTCACAAAAATTTTCTTAAGTCGAGCATTTATTCAATATTTACTTAAGTTATTTCACTTCAAAACTCAAGTTCATTTCCTTGTAAACAATTTCCAATTTCAATTCTTGATTTGATTTTTATTTATCAATTTTATTCCATTCACTAATTTAATTCAATTAGTACATTCACTTATTCTTTTTAAATTTCACATTTCCATATTCAATTCATCGTGAATTCATTTTATCAATAACAAGGAAATTTTCAATTTATTTCTACTACCCACTTGAATTTATATACAAATTCAAACCATTTTAAATTTAGCTTACAACTCAACTTTAGTTTAACCAATTCAATCTCCAATTCATTATTTCGTGAATTAATAAATTATCAAATCAGCTTACTTAAACTCAATCCATTTTATTTTATTTTATTTTCCCAAGTTTGGATTTTTATTCAACTTTATTCAAATCAAATTTCATTCCATTTCTTTAATTCATTTATTTACAAATGTAAACTCATTTGTTCATTCACAAATTCATTTCTTTTCACTTTGAATCTCATTCCAATTAGATTTCAAATATTTTATAAGTTATCAACTTATTTACATTCCATAACGTTTTAAAGAAATTCCATAGTCAAACAATTACTATGGCACTTTATTTTAATTTAGAGAATTCATTTATTTATTCACATTACCAATTTCATTTCCTTAATGAATTTTATTCTCAAATACTTTCCTGGAATTCTATTTCCAATTATAAATTTCATTTACAATTTATATTTACAAATCTCATTTGTATATGAATTCAATTCGTTATCTTTTCAATTCGTATTTAAAATTTTCATTTGTTAAATGAATTTATCTCTAAATCTTCGGTTATACCATTATATCTTATTCAATTTTCATATAACATTGATAATAATTCAATATTATCTTTTCCTAACAACCAAGCATCCATATACTATGATAATTCATAGAAAATCATTTCTTTTCTATACAAAAATAGTTTTGGGCAAAATTATTTCATTTACCCTATTCAAAACAATACTGTGTCAGTTTATCTTGTTTAAGAGTTTAGAAACCCCTATCGATTACAGTTAGCTAGACTGCACCGACCAGAATCTATAAACAATCAACCGATAAGTCAACACAATACAAAACAAATTTTGTATTCACTAACAAATACGCGCTCGTGTCTATTATTACACTCACACTCATTCTAGAGTACTGCTGACTCTATCTCTAATGAGTAACACCCAACAGAGCAGGGTTGTCATTTAACCGGATGCTCTGATACCAAATGTAATGATACGATTTTTCGACGCTCGAAAGTCGACATTAATACGTTCACTGTATCAAATGTCACGCAATCGAATGCCGGAAAACCGAACCATTAGGGTTAAAAGAAGAGGTAGAAGAAGACAGAAGAAAAGAAAGAATAGAAAAACATAAACAACAATAACAGAATCTCACATTCGCAGAAAACAATATATAATAGATAAATCAATAATCTTTTAAACAAAGAACTATATCAGTTTATACATACATCGATCAGAGTCAATATACAACTCAATACAAAACAATGGACAGTTATATAAACCTGTCCTCATACAGAATACACAGCGGAATAATATAGACAAGTACGGTAGTACGCTTCGCCATCCAGCTTATCCCCAAAGCTCTAGAATATCCAGAATATCCTAATAAAAATAACTCTAGGCTGCCCGTGTGGAAAATTATGGGCACCTAGAGTTTAGAAGGGAACAATAAACTCCGAGTCAGTCATGGTGACTGGTGTGAGATCGTAAAATAGTTAATTTCACAAAGAAAATAAAACAGATTCGCAATGCTTTTGGAAAATGAAACTACCATAAGACCTCCCGCCACACACACAATACAAACGTAGAATTGGAGGAGATTTCTTCTTATGATAGTCAAAGATGCTTACTACGCAAATCATTGGATATTATTATTAATGTCTAGTGTAGAAAACATTTCGAAAGTATAATATTAATCTTAGCCAGCATAGACATTCCGAACTATGCCTACTATAGCTACCATCTAAACAGTGGGTTGCCACCATAAGTAAATGGCAGGTTCTACAACTAAAACCGTACAAATTCCGTATTGGGAAATGGATTTTCCAACAAATGGTCAGGCTAAGGAACTTCCTTTCCTACTGCCGAATGGGATCGCCTCTGGCTGGACGTCCCGAGAGACAAACTGCTCTCTGCCAAACAAGGCCGGGTTACCCCTGTAACTAGGTAACTCACGAATATGTCATCCCCCGGTCCTTTGGGACCTTTATCCGAGCGCTCGATAACCAACATCACACATAATAAATAAAGTGTGTCCACATGAGTAAGTATCTGGGCTCCATACCATGATACCACCCCTTTCCAGAAGGAAATGACATACCCTAAAGGGCGCGATCCTCATAACCTTGCCGCAACATTCCTGTTTCGACCATTTCCGGGTTGTTGAGGCCCTGACAAAGTCTCGTCCACAAAGCTACGCTTTTTCACAAAGCCACGCTTTGATCATAAATGATCATCATTACAGCAACACTTAGCATGCCACATTACCAAATTGGGAATATATCGCTGATAACCTTCAACTACATAACCTCTGAGCTCGTACGTCTCAGAGAAGGGTGTTAAGCTAAGAGAATAAATTCTCCGCCACCAACAGAAATGTATTTGAAAGAAATCGGCTTTATATCTCAAAATGTAATGTCAGACACGTAAGTTGTAACCATACAAGTCTGTTCCGGGTTCGAACAGAATCGAAGGCACTTCCAAAGAAGCCCTTACAATCCGGATATTCACAATCCCGATAAAACTTCCCATCACAAAGGAAATCTCAATACCGTAGCTAACGGTGCAGAGACAATCGATAGGTCATCCTATCGTTTTCACAAATACCCGGTCTTCATCACCGGTCTTCAATAAGATCCATATCGTCGTATCATTATTCGAAATGGGTTATCTGACACAAAAGTCCTTTCCCGGCTAAACCGAATAATAAGCGTTTGTTTGAAAAACAAATCAAGTGCCATTTCAAAGGCAATATTGATAGTCGGTGATTTAACTATCAACAATATTCACAACAATCATCCAATTTAAATAATTTTTCCCAAATTATTTAATTCCAAAATATCTTCATAAGATATATATTTTCCTACACTTAACATTTGAAAACCAATTTCAAATCACATAATGGTCCATTTAAACCAATTAAATAAATCCTTATCGATTTATTACAAATTTACATTTCAAATCTGTAAATTTATTTCCACACTTCATCACTTTGAAAACTGATTCCAAATCATATTTTTTCACACTTTAAAAATAAATCAATGTTTATTTTTAAAACAAATTCCCCTTTCCTTTATAAATTCTATTCAGAATTTACATTTTCAAATATTCACTTTCAACACCAAATCGACTTTCAAATTGATTTCTCAAATTTATTTCAAACTCCAAATCAAATTCCAAATTGATTTCTAAATTTACTTCAACACCGAATCAAATTTCAAATTGATTCTAATTTTAATCCCAAATACCAAATCAATTTACAAATTTATTCTCAACACCAAAAATCGATTTTCATTCAAACACCAAATATATTTTTTTATCGATTTCCCAAAGATTTATTTCTTCAATACAAAATCAATTATCAATTGGATTTCAACAAATTTATCGCCTTTAAATAAATTTCTTTATAACTCCCAAACCATTTAAAATTCCATTTCAAATAAATTTTCCAACTTTCGAATAATACTATTCAAAATCCATTTATAAAAATGTTTTCCCATATCTTGGAATTTATTCAATAAGATTTCGACAATCCATTTTAATACTTTAAAATTTCTTCTTTCAAATAAATTCAATTCTTAAGAATAAATTCATTTAAAGTTTTCCACTTTAATTTCAAAATCCAATTTATATTCATTTCTGGTATCCAACGATACCAAAAATACATTCGGCTACATTTTAGCCTTCAACACATTCAATCACAGATATAATCATACACAGATTATAAATAATCAATCACATAACATATGAAACCAATTCAAATGTTTTGAGGAATCCTGTTGGATCCATCCAACCTGTTTCCCTGCATCCACAGATGTTAGCACAATACCAATTCCACTTCGAGGTGGAATATCGCGGTATATGGGATTTATAAAAATATCATCCGCTATTATGCGGCGCAATAGGGTGTCATCCGCTATATAATGCTGGAAATTAACAACTGCAATATATACATATGCCAATATATATATTGCTATATATATAGATATATCCTACTATATCTAATATCACAACCAAACATCAATCAATTAATAACTGCAAAAATCAATTTAAATCTGAGTGAGAAGATCTCACCTTTAATTTGCAATCCATTTTCCATTCCAGTTTGTTTTCTTCACAATTTTGACCTTGTATAAACAATTTATACAATCTATTAATATTTGGATTAATCAAATAACAAATTTTCGCTTGGTAATTTTAATTATCCAACAATTTTTATTTTAAACAACCCATTAGATTATAAACAAATTTATTTAACTAATGATTTACTTTTTTTTTGAACTAGTAATTTTCCCTTTGAAACTAACCATACATTTATACAAATAAATTATAGATTTCAAAAAATCCAACTTTTTTTATAAATTCCTCAACATTTTAAAATCTCTATATTTTTTTCCAAAATCTCACCTATAAAGATAATTTCTGATTAATGAACTAAAAATTAACATATTAAACTCGGATTTTAGACTTGAGTGCTATCAATTAAAATTGCTCAAAATAAATTTATCATCTTTCATGTCTTAAAATTTAACAGTATGTATATATTTCATAACCCAGTATATTTTCCTAAGTTGGAATCTTAAATAACAATTATGCCTAATTACTAAATTAAAACAAGGGTATACCAGCCACTCGCCAACGTGAACACTCGCCTCCGATGATGTCAACATCTCGCGACTTCGTGCTTCCCAGACGAGCGCGAATCTCCTTCCGCTATTGATTCCAGAGGTCGACGAGCCTCCAAGATCGCCAGTCCTTCACCTGTTCGACGCCAGACCTAGCTTTGAACTCACGAAATTCGCCACGACCCCTCCGCGAATCCGCCTACCTGCTCATTGCTCCCTCGCGATTGAGACACGCGATTCCCTTCCCTATTTCAAAATCGAACTCGGGAGCCATCCATGCTACAGACTTCGATCGCCAGTCGCGAACTCCTCCTTCTTCAACGCGAGACGAAGCCACGCGACATCCATTTAATCCCCTCGCTCACCAATTTGAACGCGAGTTGCTCGAGTACGACTTCATCTCGAAATGAAGGAGAGGGGTTCGAATTAATTTGAACTAGAATTAGAGGTAGCGGCCATTTATTTGAATTCTAAAAGAAGCCGAGAGTTGTGTTTTCTTTGTTTGTTAATTTACATTTTATTACTTTTCATTTTCTCTTTTGAACGCGTGTGATACCTACGAACACGTGGTTGAAGAGCATTGACAAGTGTTGTAAGAGAAGAAACGTTGAATAAAATTTTATCCTGTAAAAACATTATTACATTTAAATTTAAATTTAAATTCAAAATTTTACTCAAATTTTAACAATTAAATTTACTAATTTAATTACCAAACAAACTCTGATATTTGAATTTCAAATCAAACTACCATTCGAATATTTAAACTCAATTAAATATTCACTTTTCAAATGTCAAAAATTCAGAGTCGTTATAGTAGCGACCGGGGTGATGACATATTCGGTACTATCTAGGAAGATTTAGGCCAGTCTGTTGGTAGAAGACCATCTGTTGGGCCTCGGTACATTCCTCTAGAGATGTACTGCCGGAAGGTAGTCCCTTCACCTACTCATTTGTATGGAAATCCATTCTCCAATAAGTGCTTGCCATTTTGTTTGTAGAGCCTAGTATGCTGGAATTTAATAATGGTAACAATTTCGGCTAAGATTGATAAGTTTACTTGCAAATGTTTTCAAAGATATGTCACTAAAAATAATATCAAGTATTTTTACGTAAGAATGTTTTGGTTATCATAAGGGAAATACCCTTTCCGTATTTATGTGCGCCGTGGTCTTATGTGATACCTTTTTGTTTTCAAAACGCATATTTTGTGTTCTCACACCAGTCCCATGACTGACCCGGAGTTTATTTTTCCCTTTCCTTAAACTCTGGGTGGCCTAATTTTCCCATGTAGCCTAGTAGTAGATTTAGTTTAGAAGAAAGCTGGAGGGAGCTCGAAGCATGTAGTCAGAAGATTTTACTGAAGATTTTTGTCTATTTCCACCACACTCTTGTACTATAGTATTCCGCAAATTGTAAGGACGGAAATTTATAACTGTCCATGTTTTTAACTCTGATAAATGTATTTTAATTTCCACTGTATAAGTTTTTATTGAAATAACATATGTATGATTCTGTTTTGTATTTATTTTTCTTTCTTACCCTTGAGAATACGCTTCTTTAGCACTTGAATTTATGGCACGTGAATACCAAGGATGTATTAGTGTCGATTTTCGAGTGTCGAAGAAATGGGTCCTCACACATAGTGTCGTTCTTCACTCGCCATCCTATTTAGATTGCCTATTGCAATCAAGGAAATGCCCCCTTTCTATTTTGTTGAAGCACTCTACTGGGTATTCCTTCATTTATACGCAAGCATATATACTTCACAGGTCCTATGGTTGGATATATCTTATATCAGTATAATGTATACACAACTACTAATAACCCCTTGCAATGTGTAGAATTCTATTTTGTAACACTACTAACATCGCATTCCAAACCATTCTAAAGACTATGTCATTCTATTCATTTAACCATTTATTAACTTTAATAGTCCACACCCGTCATAAATGCATACTTGAGGTTGTATGTGTGTTTGTGTGTATGTGTGTGTGTGTGTATATCTTCATTCATCCTTACTTAATTATTTTTCCTCTATAGTTTGCTGTTAATCATAATTCTTTACTTCTTTATGTGTTTATATCTTACATGATTCAAGACTATTACCGCTTTCTTTTTAAAAGATTTAAAATGTCTTTTCCTGTTCTTTTACCCTTTTTCCCATTTTCTATTTCTATTCCCTTTATAGCCTTTAATTTATTCTTGCCTACTCTTTGATTTCTTTTTATTTAATTTTCATCTTTATTGGTATCGCACATTTTTTTATCTTAGAACATTCTTATCACATTAATAGTTCTTTATTTAACACTCTGGGTTAATGCATTGAAATTACGTCTCTCCTAAATGAAAAGGTTATTACTGTAATTTATATATCTTATCAAAAAGGAAGATTTGTGCTGCATTTGGAATTACAAGGAATTATCTTTTCATAGTTATTGAAATAGACAGTATAAAATACGATAAATATCCATATTTTATACATCGCTTTCTTTTTTAGTGTATTCCTTGTCATTTCAAACGATGCGCTTTTATTTATTTTAAACTTGATAATCTACAGAAATTCACACTACAGCATCTGATATTTCAACGAATTAAAATTCCACTTAAATGCCTAAAATTTTATTGGGATCACTTTATTTTACATTCTTATTTTCCAATAACCATTCAAATAACAAATCTGAAATTATTACATCTTTTACAAGTTCATGGTCTATTGTTATTTAATAATAAATTCAGGGACTACTAATACCCAAATATTTTCTATATTTATATTCATACAATGTATGTATGTATGTATGTATGTATGTATATGTGTGTGTTATATATATATATATATATATATATATCAAGTTAACGATCACAGAATATATGGGCCTAGTTTATAATTTCATTGCATGTGTAGAGATTTAGGCTACAACTCCAATTTACATTTCAAGAATATAGGAATGAATCTGCAACGATATAAATCTAGTATTACACAAACTATATCATTTTTCCAACTCATCTTTTTAGCTTTTCAAATCTCCAGTTTTAATCCCTGTTATTCCAGTTTGACTCCCTTTTTCCTTATTCGGATTTATACACCGCAAGTTTATACGGATCTATTGGAAATCTAGATTAGAAAAGAGATTTGGATATGTATTTTAGATCTGGATTTACAGTTTACCTTTGCTTTGACGGTTTGATTCGAACCTATTCCCTTCCTCAATCGTCTTCTACGATTCTCCAGTTGTATATACTTATAAACTAGAACTATTTCTAAGAATTTATAAATTTGAAGGAAAGAGAAAATGGTAGAGCTTTAGCGTAGTTTTAAAAATATGAATTTAGAAGTGAGGGTCTAGGTCTATATTTATAGTGGCTCAAATCAATGCCAGTCGTTCGATAAAACTGGATTAACCAGGCCACTCAGACCAAAATTTATTGTCAATTTTACATTACCAATGGTCGACCGCTAACCCTATATGATCGACTGCTACTGGTTGACCATGGTGCATTTTGGGTCGATTGTTTGGCTCCTAAATTGTGAATTACCTGCACTATTTGATGTGTTTAATTTTCTTACTTGTTTAACCAATTGCATTCATTTGTTTCCCACTTCACACATCTTATAAGATTTGATTTTAACATTAATATATCTTAATGTCTAAGCTTCCATTAACGTTATTAATTAACGTTTAATTTTTTATTATTACCATAATTACATATATAATTATTTTCGATTTGAAAACTTCAAACGTTCGTAACCTTTTTGTTAGAAACCCGATCAGAAAACTTTATACATGAAAATTGATCAGACAAAATGCCACGAACCCAATGGTGCAAGTTTCGTGGCCAAGTTTCGACGTTCGTAAAATTTCTATTTTTCGGCATTATGTTTATTAGTTAAGTTCTTTTTAATTAATTATCGTAAAATTATGGGGTGTTACATTCTCCCACCTTAAAAGGATTCGTCCCTGAAATTCCTCAAAGACTGAACAATGTAACATGATGCCCAACTGTAACGGCCCACCAATCCGCACAATTCAAGTTGACAATAAACCGCACATGTCCAACCCAAATTGAATGGAAAACAGATAGTTATGGGGAAGAAAGAAGAAAGAAGAAGAGGAGAGAAGAAGAGAAGAGAAACTTAAAACAACACCGAATCTCACAATCACAACAGAATAATATATAATATCAATGATCTTTATAAAAGAGAAACAGTTATATACATACACCCACCAGAGTACAACAACAAATCACAATCAACAGACTGAACAGTTATGACCACCTGTCCTCACAAATGTTGATAATTTCACAACAATATAGGAGGAAAATAAAAAAATACAGGAATACATTATGAAGACCTTCAGCTCGCTACTTGAGCTCCAATGCATCCAAAGAAATTTATAAATATGCTCGGTTTGACCCGAGCATTATTATAAATTAACACCCGAGTCAGTCTGGAAAACTAGGGTGAGAAAACACACCCAATTAAAATTTTAAAGTTATAAAAACTTTTGAAAACAAAAGTATCTCGTAAGACCATGCTGCACATAAACACAAACGTGTTTTTACCCTATGATAACCAAATTATTTTAATTAGAAAATCCTCTGCTATTTTAATAATGTCTAGAATACAAATACTTATTAATCATAGCTAAAATTGTTACATTATTTAAATTCCAGCATAAAAGGTATACAATCAAAACCGTACAGGTACGTATTGGAGATTGGATTTCATATTATGACAAGGTAAGGAACTACCTTCCGATGGTGCATCTCTAGACAAAATGCACCAGGGTCTGACAAGAACATCTTGTACCCCTGCCACACAGGACTGGCCTACTACTTGACTAGTAGTACCGAATATGATCACCCCACTCGTTAATGGGCCCTGAAGCATACATGAATAGATAGATGGTAATCGATCTAGATTTGGAATGACAACCCACTTGGCCCTGCTGCATGCCCAATGTTTGTTATTTCCCGATTGATGATGCCCGAGGCTACGTTTTACCTTCATGTATAACTTCCCACTTGGAATGCTAACAGTGCCTCCAAGCAACAATGCAATACTAGCATTCAGCCATACAAGTTCGTTCTGGGACTAAACAAAACTCATAAGAGCTCCGTCTTCAATTCCATCATCTTTAAGATGTCTTCACTTAGAAACGTTTGAGTTAGATAGAAGTGGTTTTCGAATAACATATCCGATCTCAATCTCTTTGAAATCAACATTCAATAGTTTCCGTAAACTCAACCCCGGTTCTTTAGGAAATAAACAGTCAAAGATAAGATGGGAGATCACCTCCTAACCGTTAGTGAACAGATTTCCTTATCGTTTGTCCTAGGAGAACGAAACGAGATTTATACGCACAGTACAACATCATCGAAGATGACTGTGCCGTATAACTCACGTGTTTCTCCTAGATATTTCCAAAGTTACATTTTGGGTCCAAATTCGATAGTCGGTTATTTAACTATTAAATAACAAACATTCAATTAGGGAATTAATTCCATAGGAATAACCAACGATGGTTAAACACACAAGAATCTTTTCCTCTATAAATTTCACTCTGGAAATATTTTATCAAATCCTTTTACAAAGATATATATCCACAAATCTCTATACTTCAACACTTGGAAAAATATTCATATATTTATCTCAACGGCAGAAGCATGTTCACCAAAAACTGAGAAAGATTTCCTTTTTATACAATTCTAAATCATTTATAAACTATGTTATAAATTTATAAAACCATTTATAAACTATTTTCTAGGTCTCAGGAAATGATTTATAATCTCTTTTATAAATTACCCATCACTTATAATTTCTTTTTATACATTTCTAAAACTCCTTTACAAACTCATTGTAAATCTGTAAACTATTTATAAAACTCCTTTTATAAATCTATAAAATCCCTTCATAAATATCTAAGAGCTATTACGAACTCTTTTATAAATCTATATAAACCATTTATAGCTATTTTATAAATCCCTAAAACCATTTTTAAAAATCTATTTATAAAGCTCGAAACATTTATTAATAAATAAATAATCCTTACTTCAAAACACTATTACATAATAATAATTATTAATAATAACATTATAGTTAATAATTCCAAAACATTTTTAAAGATAATAATTAATAATTTCAACCATTATAAATAAACAAAAATAATTAATCTCTAACTTTATTATAAATAATATTACTTAATTTCCAAAACACCATCAATAAATCATTACTATTAATTTCAAACCATATTAATTATTTAAATAATTAACCTTCAAAAAATTAAAAATATTGATAAATAACTTTAAAACAATATTAAATATAAATAAATAAGTTTTAAACAATATTATATTCCCTTGATAAAGATCTGTACTTAAATTCCCACATAATCATTTCCATATTTATGAATCTCTTTCTATTTTATAAAACTTCCTTTTATAAATTCCTTTTATTATGAACCTCCTTCACAACCCCATTCTTTATAAATCTTGCTTATTTATAAAATTTCCATTTTGATCATCAATTATAATTCGTTTATAACGTTGCTTCCGTGTTTATGAATTTCTTCTATAATTTCCGTTTATAAATATCGTTAACATTTTCAATCTATTCCCATTTTCATTTTTCCAAAATGAATCAACTATTTTCTAACAACATTCCACATCTTATAATAAATCCACCGTTTGATTTATCTCACCAATTTATTTAATGATAATAGTCTCCTTTGATTTATAAATACTGTTTATAAATTCGTACTTTTATTACCAAAATACGATTTCATAAATCTCCACTTCATTTGTAAAATATCGCTTTTATAAATTATCATACTTATAAATCTCACATTTGTAATAAATTTTAATATATGTATGTGTGTGTGTGTATTACTTTATATAAAATGGTTGATAAATATTTATAGCAAAATATTCCTATTTTCCTTTAAAAATATATCCCTTTATTATAAAAGATGACCTTATTTTAAGATTTTAAAAATCTTTATTTAACAGTTCAAAAATCTTTATAACGTCTAAAATCATACTTTTTATTTTAAATTAATTTCTTCTTTAATTAATTCAAGTAAAAATATTAAAACATATATAATTTCAAAGATCACTTCAAAATCCCTTTTAAATCAAAACATTAGTTTATAAAATTTTAAAATACCAAAAGTAAGGCCTAGTGCTACTAAATCACTAAATACGCAAAATCATATCCATATCATCAAATATAGCATCCAACGCAACATAGATCAACTTATATGAAAAATAAAACCAATAGTGTGAGGAATCATGTTGGATCCCTCCAACCTATCTCCCTGCATCACATATAGTATATAACCAAATAAAATAAATCAACCGCTTCAAGGCGTGATCGTATACAAAGGGTCATCCACTCTTACACGGGAACGTAATAGGGTCTCATCCGCTCCAGGGGCGGGAATATATCCAAACTAACAATATAAAATAATAAATCATCTAAATATTCAATCAACAATTTATCAACTATAAATATTACTGGTTAGCCAAAAAGGTGAGATTAACTCACATTGATTTCAGTTTCGTTAAAATGTTCCAGTTTGAATTAAAATTAAATAGACGTTCAATTTTAACCCAAATTTCTACTGGCTCCAAATCCATCCAATCCAACTCCATAGCGTAGTATTCGTCGATATGATCACAACGCAACTCATCGCGTTCAATTTGGACCTCATATTAGTTTAATATGAATTAATGAACGTTTTGAAATAATTAAATATAATCAACTTTTAATTAATTAAAAATTTGAACTTAAACTTACTCCCTCCATCCTTCTCTCCCACGCAAGCCCGTATGCTTCTGGTAACCTAAAACTCGACCGCCTTTGACCATCCACCGCGCTTCCCCTATCCTACTATCACCTGATCTGACATCGCCACCATGTCGCCCCTTCCCTCCTCCACCCACGGCCAAAACGCACCCCCCTTCGATCGCTAGAAATCACGCCGCCCAACATCGACCACGAACTGAGCAAAATTGCGGCTCCAATCGTCGACGATTCGACGATCTAACTATTCATTACGTAGAACTCGTCGAGCTCTACGACTTTCCTTCTCGCGCCGCGGCCTTTCGTTGAGTTGATGATGAGAATTTGAGGGAGGAAGGTCGGCTATTTTCGGCCATTGGAATTTAATGGCGGTTGCGACCGAGCTAGGTTTTTTTGTTGCAAAAGATAATATTTCAAGTCCTTAAATAGAAAATTCGATGACACTATTCCCACGTTGAATTTTCAAAATCCAAACGAAGCGTGTCGCTTGGCGTTCTATATGTTATATCCTTATTCCGGACATAATAGAATATATATATCGGGACCCAATTCCATCATATACAGAAAATAGCTTTCGAAAATCAAATTATATTAATTTTCTAAAATAAATTTCTACACATTTCGAACTCGCATGCCCAAACGATACGCCCAATCGTCACGAAATTCGATGACATACAATAACTTACTATTATGGATCCATTGGAACTGGTTTCGTCCAATTCCGAGACAGTACCCCGGAAGGCTATTTTCACACGTTAATTAAAACGAATTATTATAAAAACCTAATTTAATCACTTTTAAATCTAAATTAAAAGTTTACTATTACCATTCTTAATCAATAGAATTTAAATAAGCTTTGAAATCATTTTATCCAAATTAAATCCAAGATTCAATTTTTTAAACAATTCCAAATATTAAAGTCAAAAATTTAATTACCCAATAAATTGCTATATTTGAAATTCAAGTTATTTAACTTATAAAATTAAATTTTAGATATTTAAAAATCAATTAAATATTTCAAATTCCAATGACTGAAATCCCGGGTCGTTACACCAACCATTCTAAACTAACCGATCGATTAGTGTGCAACTAATTTTTCAACCAATCATGTACAAGTGCATGGTGTATCACAATATATATGGTATGTATGTAGAATAATTCTAATCGGCGCTTCCTATATGAATGCATTCCTTTAAAATAGTTTTGAAAATATGGTGCAAGCAATCTAAATATACTAGCAGTTCTATATGTATGCAAATTTTGAAAATCAAAATCTTGTTTTTGCATCCAATTTTTCCCCCACTTATATGAATAGAATTATAGGTACACCAAATTTTTCATCCATTCCCTACCATCCAAAATCTTAGTACACCGTTGCTAACATCCAAATTTAGAAAAATCTAGCTCTCTAAACTTATATTCTTACATTGGAAAATGGTTTAAATGGAAAATTCTATATTTCCATCCTTCTCTTATGTACCCATTTTCCACCATACCTTGGTACTTCTCTTTTGCCCCAAATTCTCTTCCAACTTTTCCAAGTACAGTCTGGAAAACTGAACTTTATTTTAAATCTTTAAATTTTTTATAAAATAGAATTATTTTAAAACCAGTTTAGTTCACCTACCGACAAGGTATGGAGAAAGTGATTCCATAACTAAACAACCTTTTCTTTTGTCTCTTACCGTAGTTTATTTTATTGTCACTTTATTGTCACTTCTACTGCATAGTAAAATCTATACTAGCTAACATGTCAACTATTCCCCATGTTAAGTATGTGGCATTTTGGAAATTTGAAAATTCCTTCTTTTTCCACTCAATAATATTTTTATATTACTTTTTTGAATTATCAGTAAAAAATTTAAACTTCAAAATTTTCATCACAAAAATTTTCAGAAGTATACATTTACATACATACAAACACACACACGCACACACATATATTCTGTAACGACCCGTATTTTTACGGATCGAAACATCGTAAAACAGTTGACATTTGGTCGCATTGTTGATAAGTCGTCCAGAGTCTAAGTCTTAGGTCGTATGAAGGTTTGGAGCGACCTAAGGAAGTGGACGAGTTAAGGGGTAGAGGACCTAGGAGATTGGAGCGACCTAAGGGAATTGGCGACCTAAGGGTTTGGGATAGGTCGTGTAGAAGATAAGTCGTGTGGTGGCTTAGGTCGTGGAGTAGGTTAGGTCGTAGACGACTTAAGAGATTGGGCGAGTTAACGACCTAAGGGATAGGTCGGTCAGCGACCTAAGAGAGTGGGCGACCTATAGTAGTTAGCGACCTATAGGAAGTTAGCGACCTATAGGGTTGAGCGACTTAAGGATAGGCAGCGACCTAAGAAAGTTAGCGAGTTAGCGTAGTTAGGTCGTTAGACGACCTAAGGAGTTAGGTCGTAACCTGGCTAAGTGTTAGGTCGCGTGTGTGTGTTAAGTCGTAGGTTGGTTAGATCGTTAGGTCGTGGTATTGTTAGGTCGCGAGGAAGCGGTCTGTGTTAGGTCGCTAGGCTGCATCTTCGTTAGGTCGTAGGTCGCGGATGCGCGTAGGTCGTTGGATTTGATAGGTCGCATGGATGCGCATTCGTTAGGTCGTAGGTCGCTTGGGTGCGCTGAAGCGCATCTGGTTAGGTCGTAGAAGCGCTGATGTGTTAGGTCGTTGGGTCTGTAAGTCGCGTGCTTGCGCTAGGTCGTAAGTCGCAGGGTTTTGTTAGGTCGTGGGTTTTTAGGTCGTAGGTCATGGACGACCTAATTGCGAAGCAGACGACCTAAGGGGGATTTCAGCCTATAAATAGGAGGGTTCTTCTTCATTTTTGGGATCCGGATTTTTGAAGCGACGAAGTTCTGCCATTTTGAGAGCTCGACCTCTACACTTCTTCACTTCTTTTCTCCACTCTAAATCTAGTGATTCCTTACATCCAAATCGAAGATCAAATTGAAGATTCAAGAGCTTAGATTGAAGATCTTCATCCATCGAAGAGAGATTTCATCGTTTGAAGCGGATTTGTGATAGATCGAGTTAGATCCTTCGCTGTCCAGATCTGAAGTGGGTTTCTTTTAAGGTATTTAGGTGATTTGGTGAGTGGTGATTATCTCTCACATGGATCCAAAGGAGTATATCGGATCATTGGCTTGATTTTGTGCTAAAGTAGTGATTTCCATGCATTTTCCTAATCCTAAGTATAGATCCATATAGATCCATTGTTCATAATGATTTGGCATCCATTTTACTACATGTTAACCTATGCAAGTTCATTCATCAAGATTATAGAGATATTGCTCATGTTTTCATGCTTGTTAGACTTTTGACTCTTTAATTATGAAATTGCCATTATTGTTATAATTGTCTATTTAGATCATATTTGAATGCTTGTTTACATGGATTAATGTTTGACTTGATTGATTGCTATGAATTAGATGATTGATGATTTGATTTAGACCGAAGATGATTCAAAAGCTAAGGGAAAGGCTCTTGAATTGGAAAAGGTGCTCGTGGCATATGTAGCGGATGATGAAGCTCATATGGATAGATTTGATGATGATGTTGAGATGAAGCTTTGCTATGATGATGATGAGGCGAAGTATGATATGAGATAGCCTTGGTCTAATCCAGACGGGATCATTCCAAGCAGATTGATAACTCGGTGATATGGTTCGGGTTTGAGGATAATGGTTTGCTCGAGAGGCGCTTGAGCTAGTATGGAAATAGTCGTCGAGGAGGACTAGAAGGCTGAGATATCATCGTTGTTGAAGGTTCTAGCATGCTCAAAGCAAGAGTACGTTGGGAAGATTCGATAGTCCCTGAAGGCTTCTGATTGGTAGTCAAGTACTCTGGGCAGATTCGATAGTTCTAGGCACGGGTCACGATGACGTGCGGAGTTATGTCTAGAACCGGGGTTTCCATTAGCCCTTGATGGACGGATGAAATAAAGAGCCGGTCATTCAATTAATGATGATATCGAAGCAATGATAACAGTGATAGCCAGAGTCATGGATGTTTGGTTGTATCGTCATTCGGTCTCAAGAGCGGTAGTTTCTGGGTGCTTATCTGATCTTAGTTTAGGCCTTGGGGTTTGTACTTGGAAAACATCGCCCTTGACTCGAGTGATAATTGCTTTACTTTAAATTGTATGCTCTGCTATGTTTGCTTCTACTTAGTGTGTGTCTGGGGGCTATCACTGTAGAAAGAGGTGGAGTGGAAGGGTTGTATTCCTATTCCTTTTCCTTTATGCTCTTTTGGTATGTTGTTAGTTAATTTACCGCTCACTAAGACTGTTGTCTGACTCAAGGCTTTATGTTTTAACTCTTATTGCCTTGGGCTGTTCATCCATTTTGGGACGGGCAGACTAGGTAGCAGGTGACAGGTGCTGTTCTTGCTTTCCACGATGCTGATGTCGAAGACGAGCTGGAGGCTTGCGTATTATCTTCTTATTATATGTACTGGATGTTCCGCTGTTTGTATATTCTCTGAGTGTTATGTAGTGAGGCTTGATGTATTGACTGTTCAGATGTTTGTATTCAACTATTATGAAGTATTATTGATGAGATTCTATTCTGTGAAGCTTCACTATATATATTCTATTGTATTTAGTCTATGCGCTGTGAGTAATACGATAGATTCTGTTGTTTTAATTTATCCTGGCAATCGTCCATGGTCACCTGTCACACTGTACAGCGCACCTATTTTTAGGTTCGGTGCAGGGGTCATGGGCGGTCGTCACATTTGGTATCAGAGCTTTGGTTAATCAATTTTACCCAACGCTCGCTGACGTAACTACGTATGAGAGACGTAATTGTATTTTGATGGATGATTACTATATATAATATAGTAGCTTAGAATGATTTGAATCCCTTATGCAGTTGTTTCTCAAGGTGTATTAATCATTCCTTTTTATAGATATTAAAGATGAGTCGAAGAGGGAGACCAGCTGCTAGGGAAGGCCGTGCTACTGAAGGGGCTGTTGATTATGCTGCTATGTTCGAAGCTATGATGACTTCGATCATGAGAAGGATGCCAGCTCCGGGGCCATCGGTGGATGTTGGAGTTCAAGTTCAAACTTCAAAGCCGGTGGATTTTGCTAAGTTGTGTAAGGATTATTCTGCTCTTGGAGGAAAGGTTTTCTTGGGAACAGAATCAACCATTGAGGCCCAAAGGTGGATAGATGCTTGTAGAAGGATCTTTGGTGATTTGGGAATCGATGATGCAACTAAGAGGAAGTTAGCATCAAGACAGCTTCAAGGGAGAGCTTCTGATTGGTGGAACTCTATCACCATTGATACTCCGGAGGAAGAAATTACTTGGGAGCAATTCCAAGTCAGATTTGAAGCTAAGTTCATTTCTATAGCTCAGAAGTCTGTTCTGTTCAAGAAGTTTGTGGAGCTCAAGCAAGGTGGAAGATCAGTTCTTGAGTATGTTTCTGAGTTTGAAGCTTTGTCCAAGTATGCCCGGTCGTATATTGAGTCTTCGTATCAGAAGAATGAGAAGTTTGTGATAGGCTTGGACAGTTATCTTGGGAGACAGTTGGTGGATCATTTGGACGATCCATTTGAGAAACTTGTAGAGAAGGCTCTCAGGCATGAGAATCTGTTTCCTATAGAGGGATCTGTTGTTGCTGTGACCAAGGAGGAGTCTAGACCACAGCAGGGTGGAAACAAGAAGAGGAAGCAGCAGCAACAAAAGGGTAAGGATGGCCAGAAGATGCCGAAGAGCGAAGTGACTTGCTTCAATTGTCAGCAGAAGGGCCATTTCTCCAGGGATTGCAAGAATCCGAAGGTGCCGGTGAAGTGCCACAACTGTGACAAGCTGGGGCATGTTAAGAGGAATTGTCCAGAACCGCGGAAGGACAAGCAGATTGTGCAAGCTTATGCTTTGGGGGCTGTTCCATCGTCTTCGAAATCTCCTACCGCTGAAGAGAAGGGAAAGAGTGTAGTGGTTCAAGGTACTCTCTTCATTTGTGGTGTTCCAGATAGAGTGTTATTTGATACTGGGGCGTCGCATTCTTTTGTTTGTAGTGAACTTGTAGGCCGGTTGGGTTTAGAACTGGATATCATTGATAGGCCATTGGTTGTGACTAATCCAGTTGGGGGTTCGTCTTGTTTGTGTATGTTATGCCGTGGTCTGATTGTATCGAGTCATGATTGCTCTTTTGTTTGTGATTGTTTTGTTCTGAACTTTGCGGGGTTCGGAATTATTTTGGGTATGGACTGGCTTAGGAAGTATGCGGCAAAGGTTGATTGTGAGAGGTTGGAGGTGACAGTCGAGAATGTGGAGGGGCGAAAGATTTTGATACGATGTAAGCATGAAGAAGGCATCTTCATGAGCTTCATGTATTCGCTGGTTGTTCCACGGGATGGACTATCATCTGTGCCAATCACTAATGGATTTGAGGATGTCTTTGATGAGGTCAAAGGGTTACCGCCGCATAGAGAGATCGAGTTTCGTATAGATCTAGTTGAAGGAGCCAGACCTGTTGTGATGCCTCTTAGGCGGATGGCGCCTAGGGAACAGCAAGAGTTGAGGGTGCAGGTTGATGATCTTTTGCAGAAAGGATTCATTCGGCGTAGTGTGTCCGAATGGGGTGCACCAGTTGTGTTCGCAACCAAAGCAGATGGATCGTTGAGGTTGTGTGTGGATTATCGTGAGCTGAATAAGGTGACTAAGAAGAACAAGTATCCATTGCCGAGAATAGATGACTTTTTTGATCAGCTTCACGAAGCTAAGGTGTTTTCTCAGATGGATTTGGCAACGGGATTTCACCAGTTGAGAGTGGCTAAGGATAGTGTGCCGAAGACTGCTTTTAGGACACCGTCCGGTTTCTTTGAGTGGCTGGTAATGCCATTTGGATTGACTAATGCACCAGCATATTTTGTGGATCTTATGAATAGAGTGTTCAGAGATCAGTTGAGTAAGTTCGTGCTAGTGTTCGTGGATGATATTCTAATTTCTTCCAGAACTGAAGAAGAGCACAAGACGCACTTGCGTATTGTTTTGGAAATCTTACGGAAACATCAGCTGAAGGCTAAGTTTTCGAAGTGTCACTTCTGGAAGAGTGAAGTGAGGTTCTTAGGCCATGTTATCTCTGGAAATGGAATAGCAGTTGATCCCGCTAAGGTGGCAGCAATCCAGGATTGGGTTAGACCTAAGAATGCATCCGATGTGAGAAGTTTTCTTGGATTAGCAGGATATTATCGACGGTTTATCAAAGACTTCTCCAAGGTAGCTGCACCGTTAACAGGATTGACGAAAAAGAACCAAGTGTTCAGATGGGATGCTAAGTGTGAGCAAGCTTTCGGAATCCTGAAAGAGAGATTGACAAGTGCTCCTATTTTGACTATTCCAAGTGGGAATGATGAGATGGTAGTTTACACCGACGCATGTGGTACTGGACTTGGAGCAGTACTGATGCAGAGAGATAAAGTTGTTGCGTATGCAAGTCGACAACTGAAGCCGCATGAAAGGAATTATCCAACTCATGATTTGGAGTTAGCGGCGATTGTATTTGCTCTGAAGATGTGGAGACATTATCTATTGGGAGTTCGATTTGAGTTGTTTATGGATCATAAGTCGTTGAAGTATCTTTTCTCCCAAAAGGATTTGAATCTTCGGCAGCAACGTTGGCTAGATTTTTTAGCATCGTATGATTTTGATATAGCTTATACTCCGGGAAAAGGTAACGCAGTGGCAGATGCGTTAAGTCGAAGACATGCAGGATTGGGAGCCATGTTTTCAGAATGGAAGAATCTCGAGTATTTAACTGGACTTGACTTCAGGCCTAGATGCGAATTGGAACCTGAGATGTTGGCAAACTTATCGATAAGACCTACTCTTGTGGAAAGGATTGGCGAGAGCCAAAAACGAGACGATAAGCTTGTCAGGATTATCCGTAATTTGGAATCTAGATTGGATCCAGAAAAGGATAAAAGATTCGAGGTCGATCGAGAGGGTTGGCTTCGGAAGCAAGGACAACTAGTTGTTTCCGATATCGATGAATTGAGGAATGAAGTTCTGAGGGAAAGTCATCACTCGAAGCTGACAATTCATCCAGGTGGAAATAAGATGTATCGGGATATGAAGAGAACCTATTACTGGGAAGGTATGAAGAAGGATGTTGGAAATTTTATTTCCAAATGTATGAGCTGCCAGTTGGTAAAAGCTGAACAGAAGAAGCCAAGTGGATTGCTTCAGCCATTAGAAGTTCCTACATGGAAGTGGGAGCAAATATCGATGGATTTTATTGATGGACTACCTAGAACAAGAACGGGAAATGAAGTGATTTGGGTCATTGTAGATCGTCTGACTAAGAGTGCAAGATTCATTCCTGTTCGATTGACTAGGACTGCATCAAAGTTGGCTGAGTTATATGTTATGTGGATAGTTCGATTCCATGGTATTCCGAAGAGTATAGTGAGTGATCGAGATCCATTGTTCACTAGTGGATTTTGGAAGAGCTTCCAGGAAGTTTTGGGAATCGAGTTGTGTTTGAGTACTGCTTATCACCCTCAAACAGATGGTCAGACTGAGAGAGTCAACCGAGTTTTGGAAGATCTCCTCAGAGCTTGTGTTTTGGATTTCGGAGGATCATGGGAAGATCACCTTCATTTGGTGGAATTTTCGTATAATAACAGTTACCAGTCAAGCATTGGTATGGCACCGTATGAGGCATTGTATGGAAGACCGTGTAACTCTCCGACATGTTGGTTAGAGACAGGAGAAAAGCTGATACTTGGGCCAGAGATGATTCGACAGACTTCGGATTGCATAGAGATCATTCGGCAACGAATGAAGACAGCCCAAGACCGTCAGAAAAGTTATGCCGATAAGCGTAGTAAGGATTTGGAGTTCGACGTAGGTGATATGGTTTTTGTGAAGATTTCTCCTCTGAAGAATGTTATTCAATTCGAGAAGAAAGGTAAATTGACTCCGAGATTTGTTGGACCATTTCCGATCACCGAGCGAATTGGGAAGCTCGCCTATAGATTGGAGTTACCAGAAAAGATGTCGGGTGTGCACAATGTTTTTCACGTATCATGTCTACAGAAGTATGTGCACGACTCGAATACAGTGATTTCTGCTGATAGCTGTGAAGATTTCGAAGTTGATCCAGTCGATAAGAGACCTCGTAAGCCGCTTCGTGTTGTGGAAACCGACACGAAACAGCTTAGGAGGAAGGTAGTTAAGTTGCTCAAGATACAATGGAGTGATGATGATAACGACTGTACATGGGAGGTGGAAGAGAGGATGAAAGCAGCTCATCCTGAACTCTTCAAGGTATGGCCCTAAGGTGTCGTGTCATCTAACGACATTGTAACTTGTTCTAAGTTTTAGAATTCTGCATGCTAAGCTAGAATTTGATGCATGGTTTGTTGATTGCTATGGATGGTAGGCATGCATAATAGTCTTTGATTGCTATGTTTGTTTGGAATTTCGGGGGCGAAATTCCTAAGGGGGAGAGAATGTAACGACCCGTATTTTTACGGATCGAAACATCGTAAAACAATTGACATTTGGTCGCATTGTTAATAAGTCGTCCAGAGTCTAAGTCTTAGGTCGTATGAAGGTTTGGAGCGACCTAAGGAAGTGGACGAGTTAAGGGGTAGATGACCTAGGAGATTGGAGCGACCTAAGGGAATTGGCGACCTAAGGGTTTGGGATAGGTCGTGTAGAAGATAAGTCGTGTGGTGGCTTAGGTCGTGGAGTAGGTTAGGTCGTAGACGACTTAAGAGATTGGGCGAGTTAACGACCTAAGGGATAGGTCGGTCAGCGACCTAAGAGAGTGGGCGACCTATAGGAAGTTAGCGACCTATAGGGTTGAGCGACTTAAGGATAGGCAGCGACCTAAGAAAGTTAGCGAGTTAGCGTAGTTAGGTCGTTAGATGACCTAAGGAGTTAGGTCGTAACCTGGCTAAGTGTTAGGTCGCGTGTGTGTGTTAAGTCGTAGGTTGGTTAGATCGTTAGGTCGTGGTATTGTTAGGTCGCGAGGAAGCGGTCTGTGTTAGGTCGCTAGGCTGCATCTTCGTTAGGTCGTAGGTCGCGGATGCGCGTAGGTCGTTGGATTTGATAGGTCGCATGGATGCGCATTCGTTAGGTCGTAGGTCGCTTGGGTGCGCTGAAGCGCATCTGGTTAGGTCGTAGAAGCACTGATGTGTTAGTTCGTTGGGTCTGTAAGTCGAGCGCTTGCGCTAGGTCGTAAGTCGCAGGGTTTTGTTAGGTCGTGGGTTTTTAGGTCGTAGGTCGTGGACGACCTAATTGCGAAGCAGACGACCTAAGGGGGATTTCAGCCTATAAATAGGAGGGTTCTTCTTCATTTTTGGGATCCGGATTTTTGAAGCGACGAAGTTCTGCCATTTTGAGAGCTCGACCTCTACACTTCTTCACTTCTTTTCTCCACTCTAAATCTAGTGATTCCTTCCATCCAAATCGAAGATCAAATTGAATATTCAAGAGCTTAGATTGAAGATCTTCATTCATCGAAGAGAGATTTCATCGTTTGAAGCGGATTTGTGATAGATCGAGTTAGATCCTTCGCTGTCCAGATCTGAAGTGGGTTTCTTTTAAGGTGTTTAGGTGATTTGGTGAGTGGTGATTATCTCTCACACGGATCCAAAGGAGTATATCGGATCATTGGCTTGATTTTGTGCTAAAGTAGTGATTTCCATGCATTTTCCTAATCCTAAGTATAGATCCATTGTTCATAATGATTTGACATCCATTTTACTACATGTTAACCTATGCAAGTTCATTCATCAAGATTATAGAGATAGTGCTCATGTTTTCATGCTTGTTAGACTTTTGACTCTTTAATTACGAAATTGCCATTATTGTTATAATTGTCTATTTAGATCATATTTGAATGCTTGTTTACTTGGATTAATGTTTGACTTGATTGATTGCTATGAATTAGATGATTGATGATTTGATTTAGACCGAAGATGATTCAAAAGCTAAGGGAAAGGCTCTTGAATTGGAAAAGCTGCTCGTGGCATATGTAGCGGATGATGAAGCTCATATGGATAGATTTGATGATGATGTTGAGATGAAGCTTTGCTATGATGATGATGAGGCGAAGTATGATATGAGATAGCCTTGGTCTAATCCAGACGGGATCATTCCAAGCAGATTGATAACTCGGTGATATGGTTCGAGTTTGAGGATAATGGTTTGCTCGAGAGGCGCTTGAGCTAGTATGGAAATAGTCGTCGAGGAGGACTAGAAGGCTGAGATATCATCGTTGTTGAAGGTTCTAGCATGCTCAAAGCAAGAGTACGTTGGGCAGATTCGATAGTCCCTGAAGGCTTCTGATTGGTAGTCAAGTACTCTGGGCAGATTCGATAGTCCTAGGCACGGGTCACGATGACGTGCGGAGGTATGTCTAGAACCGGGGTTTCCATTAGCCCTTGATGGACGGATGAAATAAAGAGCCGGTCATTCAATTAACGATGATATCGAAGCAATGATAACAGTGATAGCCAGAGTCATGGATGTTTGGTTGTATCGTCATTCGGTCTCAAGAGCGGTAGTTTCTGGATGCTTATCTGATCTTGGTTTAGGCCTTGGGGGTTTGTACTTGGAAAACATCGCCCTTGACTCGAGTGATAATTGCTTTACTTTAAATTGTATGCTCTGCTATGTTTGCTTCTACTTAGTGTGTGTCTGGGGGCTATCACTGTAGAAAGAGGTGGAGTGGAAGGGTTGTATTCCTATTCCTTTTCCTTTATGCTCTTTTGGTATATTGTTAGTTAATTTACCGCTCACTAAGACTGTTGTCTGACTCAAGGCTTTATGTTTTAACTCTTATTGCCTTGGGCTGTTCGTCCATTTTGGGACGGGCAGACTAGGTAGCAGGTGATAGGTGTTGTTCTTGCTTTCCACGATGCTGATGTCGAAGACGAGCTGGAGGCTTGCGTATTATCTTCTTATTATATGTACTGGATGTTCCGCTGTTTGTATATTCTCTGAGTGTTATGTAGTGAGGCTTGATGTATTAACTGTTCAGATGTTTGTATTCAACTATTATGAAGTATTATTGATGAGATTCTATTCTGTGAAGCTTCACTATATATATTCTATTGTATTTTGTCCATGCGCTGTGAGTAATACGATAGATTCTGTTGTTTTAATTTACCCTGGCAATCGTTCATGGTCACCTGGCACACTGTACAGCGCACCTATTTTTAGGTTCGGTGCAGGGGTCATGGGCGGTCGTCACATATTCTCAAAACAAATTGTTCCACACCAAATGAAATTGGGGTTTAGTCAATAGTTTAAAGTCCATAGTGGACTCTATCTAACTACGCAGTAAATTTCAAATTTTCAAAAACTTTTCCTTTATTTATAATAACAACCAACACGCTAGTTCATTTATAAATTTCGGTTTTTAAGGTACAAGGACCTTGACTCATGGCTTCGCAACAAACTTTCTCTGTCCTTCGCTAGCTAAAATTTATCTTTCCAAAACTTTTAAGGCTTTTGGGATTAACTTTACTTTTTTAGCTAATTTGATAAATTCCCTAATTTATTTTATAAAATTCCAGTCTTCTATTTATTATTTTGCGTTAGTTAAATGTCTACATGAGGTTTCCTTACTTATATGGTTTTCAAACTAATATCGTGATCCACCCAGAGAACCAATTTTTAAAAGAAACATTTCTCATGATATTGTACGTGTTTTATAGAAACAACTAATGCTTATAATCCAAACCTTAAAGAAATAATTGTTGGAAGCTGCCCTTCAGTATCGACTGACATTAACAATGTTGTAGCCCTATCACTCCTTACTTAAATTTGATGGACCTTTCTAACGTGCCATCCTTTTGCAACCTACATATCTTAAATTTCCTTTATGGCTTCGAATGAATAAGGTCTATCCATTACCACGCCCAGTTATGGAACAACGTGTGCATCCCCACACTGTAGCGGGTGAAAAATACAAACTATGCACAGTTTGAATAACTCATTGGCAATTGGCTTGGCAGGATAATTTTCTTTTTCCACTCTCTATCTTGCCTTCCTTAACTTTGAGTCTACTAATGTCCTCTACGTGTGTTTGCTATCTCATTACCCTCTGTTACCATCTTCTTTTAATCCAAATTCCTCGATGGTATTTTCAAATATTAGTATTTACTTTCTTTACCCTTGATTCTTAATACGAGCATACCCTAGTACTCGTAGAAATGTACTTTAATATCATTTATCATTCCTTTGATGGTTCTTCTTATGGATTGCACATATGCCTAACAAAATATTCCTAGATTCTTACCAGTATCTCTTACATTCTACGGGAACTTCTTATTGCTACTCTATGAGTAGTCATCGCTATCTTCTTCATAGCCTTATCTTCTACCCAGTCTTACCTAGGTAGTCATTCCTATCTACACCATATTTAAAATCTTGGTTTGGTCTTCGCCAAAACTTTTATCTTTAAAATTTTAGTAAATTCAAAAAATAACCTTTATCAAAATTAAAACTTAAAAGTTTGAAGTATTTAGTCCCAAAACTTTTATCTTTAAAAGTACAACTTAGAAACATTTTAGTAAATTCCAAAACAACTTAGTGCCTTAATTTCGAAAACTACAATTAAATTTTTAAAAGTTCTTTTCCTTTAAAGACCCTATTTTTTTCAACTTTTACTTCTTAAAATTAGGATTTTTAACTCAGACCATTTATTAACTTTTCATTTTTAGAAACTCAATTACTATCACAAACCATTTCTTTTCAAAATGCACTATAAAGTATTTCTAAACATCCTTTATAATTTTGAAACAATAAAAACTGGAGTAGATAAGAATAACTCTAACACTATCATTTTTTATCACCCATACTATCTCCACTTCCAACTCTTGGCGGATTCTCTAATATCATGTGAGGGAAGCCTTTAATTGATACTTGCAAAAAATGCATATAACAATAGAAAATGTCCATTTTTCTTTGTTTTTCCTTCAATTTCCCGTATTACTTCTAATTAGATTACTAGCATTATTTTTAATATAATCCCCCAAAAGTATTTCTAATTACTAACATTATTTTGTATAAATTCCTAATATTTTTTTAATGTCACTGCTATTTAACCTTTTTCTACCTAAACTGCTCTTATTTAAATGGCTTATATTTATATAGTTCTATTCTCAATTGATTATCTCCTTAATTAAACCATCATACTGCATTCGCCTACAACTTTATTTTCGATTTCTAATCTTCATTCCTTTTTATCCTATTTCAAACTTGTACCATTTCTTGTTGTCCATCCTTAAAAAAAATTCTTCAACTTAAAAAAAAATTCATCTTGGAGAAATCAACGGGCTACATACGCTCTATTATATTTTGCAAACCAAATTAGTTTTTTGTTACAAAGACCCATTTATCGAAATTTTAGTTTTTAACAAATTTTAATTTCCACTAGAACTTTATATTTAAACAAAGTATAGGTATTTTATTTTTCTGGAAATTTAACATTTACTTACTCTTCAAAGTAGGGTTTCTCTATTTTAAATAAACACTTTGCAAATCATTTCAAATATATCATTTATATATTTTCTCTAACTTTTATATTAAATCTTCTATATAGGGTCAGACTCAGAGTGGATTTTCTATTCACCCCTACTTTTGGACTTTTCTTCTTTTCTACTTACTTTCTGACTTATCTCCTTTATTCAAATATTAAAATCCGACTATCATCTTGGATTGACTATTTCATACCTTCCTTCGGGAATTCAATTGCTTTTGGATATCTACAACCTATGGAGTCTTATTTCCCCTTATGTGGACAGTCTGTACATCATCAATCGCATCATACAGGGATCTACAACAATTGGGCTATCAGAAGCTCAACTTGGGAGTCACGTGCTATTCAGCTTTAGGGACCTTCCATATGCTGCACTTAAGCTCTTCTTAAGTCAACGCCTTTCCATACGACCTATTTTCCATAGGGTAATCGGGGTAGGTGTACATCTTCAACTCCTTCTATTATTCGGACTCATAATTAACTTATCCATATTTTAGTGTATGGTTGCAACTACTCTATAGTGGAATTTATAGAATTTGGCGTATAATATATTTATACTTATAGGAAAAGTACAAATATGTTCACTCGACATTCCCTAATTTTAAACGATGTACTTTTATTTATTTTAAATTTGATAATCTATAAAAATTCACATTGTAACATCCTATATTTCAAAGAATTAAAATTCCACTTAAACCCCTTAAATTTTATTGCGATTACTTTATTTTACATTCTTTTTATTCAATAACCATTCAAATAATAAATATGGAATTATCACATCATTTATAAGTTCATGGTCTACTATTAGTCAATAATAAATTCAGGGACTTTTAATACCCAATTTTTTCTAGATTTACATTCATTCAACACACGTATATAAATACATACATACATACATACATACATACATACATTATATATATATATATATATATCAAGTTATCAATTACAGAATATGTAGGCATAGTCTATAAATTCATTGCATGTGTATAGATTTAGCCTACAATTCCAATTTATATTTCAAGCATATAGGAATAGATCAACACGATATAAGTATAATATTATATAAAAGTATATAATTTTTTCCACTCACCTTTTTAAATCCAAATCTCCAGATTTAATCCTCATTATTCTAGTTTGCTCCCTTTTTTCCCTATTCAGATTTATACACCGCAAGCTTATATAGATCTATTACTAAATTAGAAAAGAGATTTGGGTTTGGATTTGTATTTTATCTGGATTTACAGTTTACCTTGGCTTTAACGATTTAATTTGAACCTATTCTACACTTTAATCATCTTCTATGATTCTCCAATTGTAGATACATATAAACTAGAACTATTTCCAAGAATTTAGAATTTTGAAGGAGAAGAGAAAATGGTAGAGCTCCAGCATCACTCTGAAATATGAGTTTAGAAGTGAGGGTCCAGGTCTATATTTATTGAGGTTCAAATCAATGTCAATCGTTCGATAAAAAAAGATTAACTGGGTCGTTCAGGCCATAATTTACTGTCGATTTTACATTACTAATGATCGACCGATAACCCTACACGGTCGACCGCTACCGCTCGACCGGGGTGCATTTTGGGTCGACCATTTGGCTCCTAAATTATGAATTTCCTATGTTGTTTGATTTGTTTAATTTTCTTACTTATTTAACCAATTGTGTTCATTTGTTTCCCACTTTACACATCTTTTGAGATTTGATTTTAACGCTAAAATTTCTTAACGTCTAAGCTTCCAATAACGTTATTAATTAATGTTTAATTTATTTTTATTACCATTATTACATATATTATTATTTCCAATTCGAAAACCTCAAACGTTAATAACTTTTTCATTTGAACCCCAATCAAAATACTTTATATATGAAAATTGATCAGACATCATCACGAACCCAATGGTGCAATTTCATAGCTAAATTCTGATGTTTGTAAAATTCTATTTTTTGGCGTTATCGTTTATTAATTAATAATTGTAAAATTACGGGGTGTTACAAATTCCCTCTTTTAAAACCTTCCCTATTTAATTCCTTATAAAATCTCATCAAATCATCTCCCCCTTCTTTATTTTTTTGGTAGCAAGTAGAATGAGGAGAAAGGGTAAAAAAATCATTTCATAAATGTATTTTAAGTGAGTCACGAAGAAGAGTAAGGAATGGATATTTACTTCCTTTCTTTACTTGCTCCTTTGGATTCAAATCACATTTGAAACCTCTCCCCTCCTTCCCTCTTTGTTTGGCCATAAAAGTAGGAATATTGGCCTCAAAAAATTTCTAAAACCACTTAGTAATTAATCAATTTAAATCGAGTTTAAATATTATATTGATATCATATATCGATACGCATGTATATAAATTTTATATACTCATTTTATTAAATACCAATAGTATTCAAACAAATCAACTAAATTTTAATAAATAAATTTAGTTAATTTGCAATGATTATAAATTAATTAAATTATGTGGTCTTTTAATGTATTCATCATTGCAATTGTGCGACTCAAAGGCGTAAGTCCAGTCAACGATTAATATCGAATAATTCAAATATTAATGTTCATACATCACCTTAGCCAGTGGTATGACACTTTAGCTGAATTTATCGTTTACACATCTTTTTGGTAATCCAATTACTTATTATTTATACCAATTCTCTTCGTCGACACTATATCATATTAGGACTTATGGAATTTTATTTTGGTCAAAATTCCAATATTGTCTACATTCAACTTGATTAGTCCAAACGCAAAATCCTTGGTTCAATATTAATAATTATTATTAACCGTACTACTCTAGACGAAAATATTGACTTTAGTTGACTACAATTGACCACGATACTAACCCTATATAATCGAGGAGACATATTCTCTATTGAATAGTATCTTAGTTCTAATGCTTCAACTCAGACTCAATCGTTCGATAGACGATGCCGCGATTTCACTATAATCAAAGTGGAGTTTCTATATTGAAAGTCCAACTGTATTCTCAAGTCGAGAGAATTGTATAATATCATCACTTCGAGATTCTCCATCTGTAGTTATATTAACTATCAAAAAACTCTTAAGTGAGTTATTCCATAGTTATCCAATAACTATCAGTACGTAATCCCTCGGTGCCCCCCAACAGTCATGAGTAATCCACTATCCAATATTTGGAGAGCGTTGCGCATTCTAGTCTCAGTGGATACACCGATATCTCATATCGAAACATCTTAACTAGAAATATCTAAAATAATATGTTATTTTTAATGTGATAAATTTCTCATGATTACAACACATTGTAATTACTATCACATAATATGTCATTTAAATATTTTCTATTTAATTTACTTTAAATTAATTACTTAATTAATTATATCATGATATAACAAGTATATAATAGAAAGAAAACACCATTTATTTTGAACAAGATTGGTTATCGAGTTAGATATATATAACAAATTACATAACCGCCCATAGGGCATGCCCCTAACTCTATCAACAAATTAGATAATTGTTCCTAGGGCATACCCCTAACTCTATCAAACACTGGTGCTCTTGTCAACCTCTCTTTCAAACTAATACAAACGTGGTCACACCTTACGTCCTAAGCAAAAGTCTAGTTTTTCTTCATCAAATAAGTCAACAATCCTGCTATCTTTGAGAAGTCCGTAATAAATCTTCTATAGCAACCCTCTAATCCAAGAAAATTTTCACACCCACTACATTCTTAGGTATTTTCTAATCTTAGACTGTTACAACTTTGGATGGATCAACAATAATGCCCTACTCCGAAACAACATAACCTAAGAACCTCACTTCCCTCCTATAGAAATGACATTTCAAAAAATTAGCCTTCAAATGGTTATTTCTTGACATCTCAAGTGTGTCTTGTATTCTTCTTTCATCCACAAATATAATAACATTGTCGATTAACACAAAAACAATTTTGTTTATTTGATCCCTTAAAACACGATTCATAAGATCAATAAAGTGTGCCCTTGCGCTAGTTAACCCGAATGACATTTCCAACCACTCATAAAACTGTGATGGTGTGCGGAATACGGTAATCAACACATTATCCCTCGATGCTCTCGGTTGGTGAAAATTCATCGGCCCAACCATGATGGCACCTTTGCACCATGAAATTGATCGAACAAGTCATCTATGCACGAAAGAGGATACTTGTTCTTTCTCGTCACTGTATTCAACTCATGATAATCAATACAAAGTCTCAAAGGGTCATCCAACTTAGTGGAGAATACTACAAATGCTCCCCACTTGGAAATACTCCACTAAATAGATTCCTTCCTCGATATATCATTCACTCACACCTCTAGTTCTCGTTGCTCTTTGGGTGTTATCCATATCAAAGGAAATACAATAGATCTATCATCCTTCACCAAATCTCTATGGAACTTAATCTCTGTATGTGGCGGTAATCCTATAACCTCATCTAATATATCAGGCCGCTCCTTCACTATAGGTATTAATGATAACTCATCGTGCGAAATCTCGAACAAATACAAAAAACTTACCATCAATGCATCCTTGGGAATGCAACTCAAACCTAGCTTACACTGTCCCTATCATCATCAATAACTTCTCACAATTGACCACTACTTTGTATCTCTGAAGCAAGTCCATCCTCAAAATAATACTAAACCCGATAAAACCAAGCACAAACAAATCATAAACAAACATGCATCCATGACTCGATTGAATAACATCACAACAAACCATATGCAAATTGGTTCTATAAGATTTGACAATACCAAAGGTCTATCTACTAGTGCAGGTCTAAATGCTAGTCTATATACAAGGTCATCAAATATAAACAAATGTGATGCCCAGGTATTAAAAAAACACAAACATGTATATCATAAACATAAAGCATATTGTGAATATGATTCATTCCACCATCCCATCGCTCTATCCTGAAGTTGCCTAGAGGCCAACTTCCTCTTTCGAGCATCTTCTAATTCCCAATCGTCAAATATGCGCTTACAAGTGGTAAAACAACCTTGGACTTCCATGGAAAACTTTGTTTTATAAATGGCTTTCCTCTAAGAGTAGAAAAGTCCTTATCGAGTGTAGCAAAATCCTCCCTTTGCACTTGCATCGGAACAACACACCTACTTGACTATGAACTCCTCCTCGGGCATTTTTCATTATGTTCATCATCATCGTAGTGAACATTGTCTGCATATCAGGGTTAGCTGCAGCCGGTGCCTGCTCCAGTCCCCACTCCATATGCAGAGTTTCTTTGTGTGTTACATTTATGCTTGCTTAACCTTGTAAGCTATAATAGGAATGATTTTTCCCTCATAAAGGAAAACTACAGAAGTGGTACCCATGTACGTAATGTTACTTACTACACACACACACACTATATATAGTTTTGAAAACCAAAATATATAAAAAGTATGCTCTCTCATATCTCGCTGGATCCATTATAGGCTGTTCCACCTGTCCCCATCTCTAATGGATACTCTATAGAGATACGTGTTTGCTTAACCGAAGCTCTAATAACACTTGTGACGACCTCCTTCTACCTCCGGTACCCAAATAACCAATATCTAATATCAAAGGAGTGCACTGTATCGGTATGTGGCCAATGGATGGTAATATTATCAATTAATGAAGAACTTGTAGTATATTTTATAATGTATAGACAAAATATAATCTTAAGTAGATATAAAACAGGAGAGGTAGTAGCATAATCAAATGAACTATAATAAAACATCATATCATAGTCCAGCTGGTTCATTAGATTATACAAAGCAGAAATAATATAGTTTATACTTTTGAATCAAATAAACTCTAAAGATGAATGTCTCTAAATATAATAGGCGTTAACATAGCTCTAAAGCACTACACAGCGGAATATAAGAGATGGTGGCTCAAATATGGATATCAGCCTCATGTTCATCCTCCGTATAGCTCCATGCACTACCTTAAACATATCTACTAATCTACTCATTTAAGAGTACCAGAGATGATAAGAAGCAATGCAAATAACCTCGATTCAGGAAAAAGTCTAGTATTAGCAATTTATAATCTCAATACACACACATACACACATATACACATATTTCTCAATCCAACCATAAGGTAATCGATATATATTGGTATATCGTAAATAAGAACATATGGTATGAAGAATCATACCTGACATGTCCCTACATCCAACAATTTAGCACATAAACATAGTATATGTTAATCTACTATCATCATTATATGGGTGTACTGCTACTTTATGTACAATATAGGGTGTCTCGGTATAGAACTCGATAATACCTACATCATGTAACGACCATAGAAAATATAGCAAACACAGCAACCATTAACCAAATATCGTCTCTCTCAACTCAAATGTCATTGGATATATGATAACTTGTATATCACATCCTAATGACTACTCAATATTGAGGTCTCATCAGTGTTCGAATCCATATGCCACCTCATGCATCGAGAATTATACTACACCGTAAAGTCTAGGGTTCACAGATCACATCATAAAATCCAGGTGAGCATCATCACATACCTCCTCTTTACAAGCACACGTCCAAACTTTCAAGTTACCAATGATCCCTTGCCATACGTCCCAATAGTAGAACTCCTCGTTGTTCCACTTTGCAAGTTCACATTGTATTGAACTTGTCCACTTGGACTATCACTATATGCTACTATCATTTCCTACCTACAGTACTTGATCCAAATCACTCAAAACATCGAGTCGATGAAGTTTTGAAATCTCTTCGTTGCTTCACATAACTTTGAAACTTCATCATGTCATGATCGAAGTTGTCCTAACATTTGTCTTGCATTTTCCATTTTCCATTTTCAAACATGGGTTTATGCTTAGCCATTAAATGCCTTCATGACAATTGATAGCCTCTTATCTTTATCTAGCAAGTTTGAAGTCCTTCTCATGTTAATTGTTGAAATTCTCGAGTAGCCATCATCTCCAACTTTCTCGAGCTCAACTCCAATCTGTTTAGTTCAAACATGGGTTGGTATTGAACGATATTAATCAACACAGTTCCATCTTAATTTAGGCAAATTTTGGCTAAGTCACTTTCTTGTCAATTCTGCACTCTAATCCATCTTTGATTTGATTGCTTCAATCTGCGTGCAAATCCTTTGCACTGGTCGAAGCCAAACACTCTATAGCCGATCCATCGAAGTTTGTTATATCGCTACGGATCTTCCACCCTTTGTATAATTAAATCGGGGAATACATCGAATCGCTACTCCATCTACATGAAGATCCTTGCCCATTAAATAATTCAACCTCCAATTCACTTCGATAAGTATTTCGACCATTCTTACATCGCAATCGCAACATACAAACAAGAAAAATAAGCATCGTATCATAGCATAATAGTTCATAAAACATCCATATCCTATTTAGCATTCATATGATCAATCACAATATAAAAATATGTATTTAAATCACTTTAAAATCATTTAAACTCATTTATAATTTCAAATCCAAACCAATTCCAATTAATATTTTAATTTTAAAAATGGACCCAATACATGTTAAAACATATAGAAACATATAACAAAAATTGTGAGATGATAAATCACTTAACAATCAATGTAAAATCACCAAATCAATGCAAATCCAATCCAACTAATTGTAGATCTGAAATCTGAATCCCCAAAATGTTGTTAATCTCTAGTTGATCTTCTTACTAAGCCACACTTAATTACTAGATTTTTCTATATTCAGTATTAACTAATGATGGATTTGATAAGAGATAGGTTTAACATAGGATTTGATGTGTTTTTAGGAAGAAAAAGAAAAGTGGGACTATTCTCTAATTAATGCCGCAATTAGCACAAATCCTAAAATATGTTAGTGTGCACAATTATGGGTTTAGACTAATTACTACTAAATTCGCCCAAAATATGTCTAATTTAAATTTGTAATATCTTCTAAACAGCTTGACAAAATCTATTCACTACAAGATAATACGGCTATTCCAACGGCTCCTAGCCGTTGGCGGCCGTTGGAAGCCGTTGGAATAAATCCCACGCCTTCCAATGCTTTCCAATGGATCCAACGGACCATTTCCAACGGAATTTCCAACGGCCGCTAATGGCTTGGAGCCATTGGAATCCGTTAGAAACCGTTACAATAAAATGGCCAATAAGCCGTTGGAAATACTGAGTTTATTTTGCTGTAGAACAACAGGCCTATTTACCTTCCACCCACACCATTTCCAATCCATTCAATTTCCATTCCATTTCCAATCAATTCCACACATATATATCAATATCAATACAAACAACACACATAAATCAATAAAACACCAATATAAACAAACCAAACCGATCAAACATCATAAAATATACCATCAACGTACATACCATCAACAAATGTCAATAAACCATGCACATGCCATCAAAATATTTCTCACCCACTCCGTACCAATATATACAACATCACCATCAACATCAAAACATCTCCAAGTCAATATATACATTGTTCAAACACAAATACTCAAAAACATACCTCCTCAAGGATCCTCGTCGCCTCCCGAAGCACCAGACGACGAAGGAAGGGTACCATGATTCTGCAAATACTGCGCAAGCTTTTGATCCAGCTGCTCCACCTGGATGGCTCGTAGACGATTCTCCTCCCGTAGCTGCTCAACCATAGCTCTAAGCTCCTTGATTTCTTCTTTGTCTTGGTCTTTTTGAGCTTGTCGAGCCTGCAAATAGAAATAATAGCAAAAGGGTTGTCTCAGCATATAAAATATTATAACATTATATATCTAAACGGTGATTTTTTGTAAATATGTAAAAAGATTAATTACCGTTAGGTTCCCGAAGCCAAAACGTCTACTCCGTTGCGCCGGATCCATAACAGCGGTAAAAATGTTATCCTGCTCCTCCTGTGTCAGCGCATCACGACCAGACTACTGAAGCGCATAAGCATGTGCCTCCTGCAACCTCGACTATAATGAGAGAAAAAAAATTCAGTTGAAAAATAGTAGCATGTAATTATTTTTCATAGCTAGAAATTAATAAACTTATCGGTGTAAGTATTAGAAATTTAAAAATGCATACATATGCCTCGGTCGCCCTATCTTGATCACCCCACTGATATATGATATTGCCAGCCTCATCTACTTGGCTAGACGCGTGGGTGTGAGCAAACACGTCCACTAAGCCAACAGAGCCTCCACGAGCTCGTTCCTGCAATTGATAATTTGGATAATTTAACTGTACATAACTAATTACTGAATTGATCAATATACAAATGTGATAATAGATAAATTTACAAAATCTTCGCGATGATGCTAGAAAGATTTGGAACCTCCACGGTGTGATACAGGATTCCTGCTCCTGTTTGTCGAGTTCCTAGCTGACTCCTCCTGCAAATTTACGATGATTAATTATTTATTAAACGGTTTCCAACGGCTTCAGACGGTTACGTCAAAATCCAACGAGCCGTTGGAAGCCGTTAGAAAAGCCGTTGGAGGCCGTTGGAACATCGCCGTTGGAATACACTGTATTTCTAGTAGTGATTATGATCACTCCACAGAAAGAGACACCATCATATCTTTCACTTCGAATATGTTCCATACCCTAATTCGGTCTCTATCAAGAGTTATAGCCATTACAAGATTTTAGGGTCAACACTTTGTCCACAATTGATTCTAAGAGTTAAAAATGTCAAAAAACAATACTATACAAAGTTTTAGTCCAACCTAAGGTCGTTTGATTATGAAAATAATTTTTTACGATCCGTCGATATGTTAAAATGTGGATTGTTACAAAAGTTCGATTAGATTTTTCGAATGAGAAATCTTTTTTTTGAAGTTTGAACTTGCATAGGGTAAATTTACCCGAAGGATGACCATATCTACAAATTAGTTTTCAACGACTGAAATAAATAATTTTATTTAGAAAAACTTTGATGGAATAAGTTTCAAAATGAAGATATATAGTAGTCAAAATCCACAACGAGCAATAACAAAATTTTAAAAGGGACCTTTTTGCGAATATTTTTCAAAAGTTTTAAAATTTACATCCGCCCTATAAAAAATAAGTTTCACGAAAAATCTTCATTAATATTCAAGTAAAAACGTGCATTTTAAACTGCACATATTTGTAGTTAGAATTGCATATATTTGCATTTTGCACTGCAAATATCCATAGTTCTAATTAACTGCATAATTTTGTAAAATGAAATTTTACAGTCTATACTATAAGAATACACATTCTATACTTTAAATATTTGTAGTTCATACAACAAATATTTATTTTACAAATATATGCATTTTAAACTGTATATATTTGCATTTTAAGCTGCAAATATATGCAGTTTAAAATTCACATTTTTATTGGATTAGTTTAAAGGAAAAACTTTATGCTAATTTTTAAATTTAGGACAGAACTTTTAAAATTTAGCCCCAATGACAGTAGCGCGTTCTATTCAACCAACTTCAACCGTTTCCTCTATCGTCTGAAGCCATCGTCTGAAGCCTGCCATAGTTGCCCTAGCCCTAACCTGCCGTAGCCGCCACCATCCTAGCCCTAACCTGCCGTAGTCGTCGCCACTCAAGCCGCCGTCGTTCAAGCCGTCGCCATCGTCGAAGCCCACCGTCCATTCCAAAATTGAAAAAAAACTTAATTTAACAGTCTAATCCAAACGTAAATTGAAAATTTCATGAAAATTGAAATCGAGTGCCACTAAATCTAGATGGAAGAAACAAATGGAGAAGCGGAACACACAAGAAGAAGAAAGTCAAAAAGTTATAATCACAAGTTGAATTATATTTAGATATAGCATTTCTACATTTGAAACACAATAGACAGTGTTTAATATGCAGAATGGTAGTTGAATGTATCATTTTATAGTTAGATTGATAATTACAAAATGATAGTTGGATGTATCATTTTATTCATTATATGCATTATGTTGGAATGATAGATGAAAATAACATTCCAGTTTTTGAAAATGTTAGATGGTAGTTAGATTGATAATTGCAGAATGATAGTTGAATATATCATTTTATTTATTGCATGTGTTATGTTGGAATGATGGACGAAAATAGCATTACAGTTTTTGATAAATGTTAGATGATAGTTAGATTGATAATTACAGAATGATAGTTGAATGTATCATTTTATTTGTTACATGCATTATGTTGGAATGATGAATGAAAATAGCATTTCAGTTTTTGATAAATGTTAGATGATAATTAGATTGGTAATTGCAGAATGATAGTTGAATGTATCATTTTATTAATTGCATGTGTTATGTTGGAATGATAGACGAAAATAACATTCCAGTTTTTGATTGATACAGTATTTCAACCTTTAAACTGTTAAATCATGGATTGAAAAAAAGTAATGATAGACAAATATAGCATTTAAAAAAAATGATAGATGAAAATAACATTATAGTTTGTTAAATATAAAATTATTCATTGCTGGTTCTTTGTACAGGAATCCAAAGCTAAAAAGTCAAAGAAAGCAAAAACTACAGAAGGAGGAAAAAAAATCAAGGAATGAATCTCAAACAAAATTCAGTACAGATATAGTTTGATTCCAATAATAAAAATTTTGTACAAACACTAAAGTAGTCGCCACCACCTACAGACCATCACCTTGGTCTGACGAACGAGCTCCGCTTTCGCCTAAACGAGCTCCGCCTTCGCCTGCGGTTGCGCCGCCGACGCCTGTTCTTGTGATGCAGCGCCGCCTATTAATTATCGTGATGCCGTCGTCCGTACTAGTGATTTGATAACGAGATTTGAGAACAATTTAATTTTTTTGTGAAGAATTTCCTTCAGGCGAAAGAATAAAACTTGCGTCCTTTAAACGTAAAAATAATTGTCGCGTCCTTCATTCCAAAAAGAATGCTAAGTTTTTCCTTCAGCCGATTTTCCTGTTCGTAAAACTTATTTTAATTTTTTTTTTCAAATATTAAGCTTGAAAATAAGGACCGAACCTAATTTCCACATGTAGCATTATGTGAATCCAACTTTACATTAGAATAAATATATACTTTTGTCAAATTTTATTCATGCACCATAAATTACTATGCATACACCAAAAAATTAGCTAAAATCAAATACATAATTATTTACTTAACATACACCATACTATTATAAAACTACCCTCAATTTGGAATAAAACAAAACAGTTATCTCATTTCATTAACTTTTCTCCTTTCATGCATTAATCAAACTAAGATACCTAAGTTCCTTAAATTCACTTTTGTAAATGTCAATTTTCAAATTTAAATACCTTAAATAGAGTTCAAAATTAGTTAATTGTTCATATATAGCAAATCAAACTAAATTTAGATGGTATAATTCAAAATTTGATGTTTAATTTAACTAAGAGTTAGAGAAGAGTTTAGTACTCTATAAATTATAATATTTTCAGCAATAAATTTTTATATTTAATTTTTAGTGAAAAATATTAAAATTGACTAGGAATAAAATACAACTTGAAACTGTAATTTGATACCTAAAAGAATTGAAATCTAATTCAAGTAATGATGTACAGAAACTTTAATTACTAATGAAAGAAACTGTATTGTTTATACTATCGATTTATGATTTTTTATTAAATAGAGGCGTTTTTTTTTACAATTTTATTAAAAATTGTATGGTTTAGGTAAATCAATTAGTGGTGTAGGATAGAATTTGTCAATGCTTTTTCCATCAACGAAATGGTATTTATTACTCACTAAGAAATGTAGTGTGGAAATGCTGGCATTACAAAACTCAAGAGAATTCCAGTGTATCAAATCTTTTTTTTTCTTTCCTAACCTGATAAAAACTGTGCCGCCGGTTGGAAGTTAACACTAACCCGTTGTCACTGCTCGTTTGACAACGAAATACAATCAAATAACAAAAGATTATTAAATAATTGTCATGTCAAATTATTTCATAAACCCTAACTTGTATTTTGGGCACCAACCATCCCAACCTATTCAAAAAGATGGAAGAACAGAAATTCAGATAGAGCAGTTACTTCTCCATTTGCACGATCGTGATCGCAGAGAAAATGTTATTCAACATCTGTCCCAGGTTTATGTTATCTTCTTCTTTCTTTTTTTCCCTCATCCTTTTGTCATCTTTATTTTGTGTTTTTTTAATCCTAATTTATTATTATTTGGTGTTGTGTTGCCCTCAATTTTGTATTCCTTTCATTTTTTTCAATTTGCTTCAGTTGAAGAAGTTCCTTTTTTTTATGATTATTATTATTACATTGTATGTTGTAGTACATTTGATAATCTTTGAATTTTATATCAAAAGGGTAGCAAAAATGTGATTTCTTGTACTGCAGTCTAAAAGTGCTAGGTTTTTTATTTCTTTGTTATAAGGAAAATGCATGATCACATATCATAACAATAAATTGATCTATTTTATTTCTACAAGGAAAAATGAAATAAGAACTGAATTTGCCTTCTTGTACCACATAAAAGAATTTGGATTTATAAGGTTTATACTACAGTAAAAATAAGGATAAAATTCACAACCTACCATCTTTATTTAATTGTGATGAAAGCTGATAGAAACTTGTAGTTTCATTGAAAAATCGACAGATTCTTGAATTGTACTTATGATCACAAAGACAAAAATGCATTTTTGCTTACTGGTGATCACTAAACATATTTGTTTTTTTAATCATGGGACAGATTCAAAAGGATAAATTGTTAGATCTGGCTCCACTTATGTGGAAATCATTTGGAATGGTAACAATACTTCTGCAGGTTTGGTTCTAACTCGCTATATGATTTCTTGTGTTTTAAAATGTTTATTTTGAGAGAAAGCTGAAATCCTTCCAACCTTTTTTTAGCCACAATTTTGCAGTTAAGATTTGAGCATGATAAAGCAAAGAAAGCTAACAGTATTCCATTTTTTTAATACGTACAGTGCTAAAATGTTTTCTAAAAAGCATTTAACACTGGATTGTTTTTAGAAAATATTTTGAATATCTAAACAATTTTCATCAAACCGTCAGCTAGGTCAATATTTACTCTTCCTTTTCCTTCCTTAAGTTGTGTTTAGACAAATAGCGATGCTGATAAAAAAAATTATACGTTAAGAAATATATATTATGTCAATTATGTTTGTTTAGCAGTATGTTGTATTTTGTGTTATTTATTTTAGTGTTTCTCCATATAGTGATATTTAATTTTGTTTTGTAGATGCAAAGATACTTGAAATTTACTACATGGATATAACCACTCATACTACAATTAAGATGAAAAAATATTCAGAAAACATACACAAAAATCCATAAATTTAAAGCACGTTTAAATGTAAATTAAAATCTTTTAGTTCACTCCAAAAAGTTTTTCAATTAGTCAAGTGCTTCACGACCATTGCATGGTGTATTATATATTGCTCGGCAATATGCATTATAGCTGATCAGATGACTACACTCAAACACATATACATCTTCCACTTCTTCTGAGGTCACACCTACCAACCCTATTAAGCACGTTCCACTGATTTAAAGTTCTTGTATCACTACGTTTTGACATACATTCAGGTTTAATATTATAAGTTTGTTTTACAAATTGATAAAAAGGGCCAGTAAAAACTTTAGCACATAAAGCCATTATTCATGCTTTTTCTAGAACCGTTAAGCAATGTTATGATCAAGATAAGTTTGTCATTATCTGAGGTAATGTTTGATATTCCTTTATGGTTTTTGTTGTTGTTGTTGTCCCCGTTGTAGTATTTGTGGCCTAGTCTATTTATAAACATGATTGATATAACATTTCCGGTAACGGGTTGACATATATAACAATGCATGTACACGGTGTTATTAAAAGAAACTTTGTTTACCTCTTGTTGTATCAAAAATTTGATACAACATATTATACATGTTCTATTTTTTGGTTATTACGGTACTTTGGCTTGTAGTACACATGACAAACACACAAGAAGGTTGTATCAAAAGTTTGATATAATGCTTTTTATCAAAGTTTTACTCCAATGTTATTTGAGTTAATATGACGAGGCTTATTGATAAACATTGAATTTTCTCCCTATCTAACAATGAATTAACAGAAAGCTGCACATACACGCTATTACTTAATTTGATATGACAACACTCAATAAATCAGAAGATAAAGACAAATGAATAAAATATTTCAGTAAAACAAAAGGCTAAAGACAGATAAGGATTCTACTTAATTAAAATAAGTAAAAGATGCATTTAACCAATGACAATGAAGTAATTCAAATGTAACATTACAATAAAGATACATCAGACTAACTAATATTAGATCACCTCAAATTAGTTGCGTCTTTTAATTATTGGTTGGGACGGTCTGTCTTACTTCTACTTGCATTATGATGTGTATTAGTACCTCGGTGACAAAAGAGTGGATCAATCCACATTATAAGCATGAGCGGATTTTTGAAAACCATTTAAGCGTATAAACGGTTTTCGTTCATAAGCTCATAAACATATTAAAAAAAATCTCGGGTGGTTGGAATTCATCCCGTTTATATTTAGTTTTCTCACCTAGAAATTGTCTTTCTGCTAGAAATGCTGTGACATAAAGTTTTATATTATGTTGTGCATAACAAAATAATTCCAGTACATTACACATCTAATTTGAATGTCTTTGCATTTCAAAAGTTCAAATTAATCGGTTATCACCAACTTTTGTATGATATTTTTTTATTTCAGGAGGTAATTTCAGTATACCCCTTTCTTAGGTCTATGAACCTTACAAAGGCTCAAGCAACCCGAGTGTGTAACACAGTGGCCTTATTCAAAGTAATTCTTCTTCTCTCCTTTTGCGCTTTGCCTTAAATTATTTTATCACGCACTGAATATGCATGCAGATCTCAATACTGGTTTGATAATAAACAATGGACTGTGATTGAATAACATAGAATTGCCTGAAATTGGACTACGTACACACATTGTTAAATTGTTAATAGTTATATTCATCCATTTCTTGAAATAAAGTTGTAGTTAATATTTGAAATCTCAATTTTTCTGATTCAGAACTTTTATAATTACTGTGCTTGTTCAATCCCTGCAAATACAGAATTTCGCGCAACATCCAGAGACTAGAAATCATTTCCTGAACGGTAATTCTATTTACTAGTTGTACCCGTTAATATTTATTTCTTATAATATTATAAATTTCAGTTTTTTATTTTTGACATCTATAAACATTGGTATACATTGCTTTATTTCTTGCTTTCGATTTTCAATTTCACAGCATGTATACCGCAGTACCTATTTCCGTTTTTGGATACAACTAGGAATGAAACACCCTTCGATTATTTGAGGCTTCAAAGCTTGGGAGTGATAGGTGAACTTGTTAGGGTAATTTCTCCAATTTTACTGCTACATAGTCTGCGATACCTTTTTTATCCCCGCAGTGCAAACTTGAGACTTACTATTTTACTCTATATTCCTTCGTAAACTCTGAAACAAAGTATTCTCTAAAACTGGTAAAGTAATCAATTTTAAACTGATATCTTGTAGAGTGATAACAGAGAGGTTATTGCTTATCTTCTAGAGTCAGAAATATTGCCACTATGTTTGCGCTCAATGGAATTTGGCGGTGAAGTTTCAAAAACGGTAAGCAAGAATGAATCATTAAACTCTTTTGAATTAAATTAAATTTCATTGTGTTTTATTACATCTGATATCATCCTTACAATATATTATATAAAACAGGTATCAACATTCATCATTCATAAAATATTGCTAAATGAAGTCGGGTTCCAATACATTTTTGCATATCCTGAAAGTCCTGAAAAACCTGGTCGATCTTATTGCATAATTCAAGTTTTAACTAGAATGGTAGACTCACTTCCTGAAGAGCCCTCTTTAAGGCTCTTAAAACTCATTGTTCATTGCTGCTTGCGGCTCTCTGAAAATGGAAGGTAAAATAGTTTCTACATTATTCAAAAAAATTCACCTCATTAATATATAGTAAGAAACCTTTTTTTTTCCAATCTTTTGAAACCTTGTTAGAAAGAGTGACAAACAATGTATAACATAATTGAAAAACGAAAATGTGTTGTTCAGATTGCTCATAAAATACCAAAACAAAAGATTCATAAAATACATTAGGATAAACTGAAAAGGTACAAAAAATATGGATACATGCAAATAAACCATTTCAAGAAAATCATACATGCCTTGTTTTCGTATATATCTTAAAGTAGTTGTGATTTTGTACCACATGAACATTTTCTGATTGATTATATCTGTGATGTTTTGTATAAATGTACAGGGCAGTGGTTGCTCTCAGATATTATCTTCCCTACTTCTTGCATGATAGGACTTTGGAGCGCTTGAGATTTGTATGTTTCTTCTCTCAACTTTGTTAGTTATGCATAGTTAGGATTCTTATACTACATATTGGAAATTTATAAAAATTGGATAATTTACAAAATAATCAATTTTTAATAATAGGATATATATTTTTACAGGAAGATCGCAACGTGGCCTCATTGCTACAGCAACTTCTTTGTGCTGTGTTTGGGGAAATTAATACAGCATCTATTTTCGCAAAACTTGACAAAAAGATGGCAGCTAGGATGTGGTAATCTGTTAATTACAAGCTTAGGTGAAAGTTTACAAAATACTAGTTTTTATCTTTTAGTGGAAAACTTAATTACAAACAATTTTATATACTACCTCTTTTTAATTTTAATTTTTTTTAATATATACCTGGAGGGTGCAGAATAGGAATAACGTGGGAAAAAAAAAGGCGATTGCACTATTGATTCATTTACTTCTTTTTTTTTTGGTTGTGCTTTTCAGGTTTTAATATTTGTCTTTTTTCTGCCATGATTTCATATGCTTAGTTCATTGATTAGAGAAATGTTTGCTGAAAGAATCCCAACTGTGTTGAAACAAAATGGTATGCTAAATTGAGTTTGTTCTTTTTAAATGCTTAATGCTTGATACATATACAAAAAACATAACTGAAAATAAAACACTTTTGCTGAAAATATAATAATAGCTTGCTGCATATTGCTTCCATAATTATTTTATCTATTTTAGAGAAAAATGTACTTAGCTTAATGTATTGGAAAAATAAAGATGATGATTACTGGAACTGAATTTTTTTTTCCAATTCAGCTAAACAGACGTAAGGATTGTAGGTCAGGGCCATATTGACGATATTCTGAAAAATGTAAGCTAAAACTTATGCATGTCTAGTTAACAAATTTTACTGTGTTATTCAGTCTAAAGGGCCTTTTTTTTCTTTTTCTTTTTTCAGACAAAAAATAGGCTGTAGGACAAGTATGTTTGAAGGGCAAGTAAACTTCTACTTCCCTAAATCAATTCCTTGTCAAATTACCCGTCATTGAAAGTTGCTTCACCATTAAATGTTGTAGAAATGTTACTCCGAATATAGTGTTAGAGATATTTGCTATACCAAAATTTCACGTGTAGAGGCCAAAGAACATTTAATAAGTTACACTTACAAATTGTGGTCGAGGAAATAACATGAAAACGGTCAAGAAAGTGGATGTACACTCATGATCACCAAACCACTCTAAATATTATGTTATATACTTTTCATGTAACTTTTTCCTATTTCTTTCTGTTTGATTTGCTTTAGGTTTAATCCTAGTAGTTTTTATTCATTAATTATTTTCGTTCGCTTTGCATATAATAAAATATATCTTTGACACAGATTAAGTAATTAGAGATCCTATAATAATCACAACGACGTTTGTGGTATAAAACATCACAAATATGTCTGTCAACGGATACTTTCAGACGCAAATAGTATAATATCTATATATGTATCCGTATCCGTGTCGAAATCATTTTCGGATATCGGATAATTATCCTATCCACTAATGGTCGATAAATCTAGAAACATAAATATAAAATTTTAATTTAACATAAATTTTTTTCAATTCCATTGATTATTAAAGTATTAAAAATAAACAAATATGATAATAATAAATAATAAATAGTTTTGAGTAGTTAATATCTGTTTAGTGCGTATAATATAATCTTCTAACTTAATAAAACGATAAATAAATATCTTTTATTGCACTAAAATACACATAATTTAAACTATAATTTTGAAAAAAAAACAGAATGAACAATTTTCAAATGCGGATGTCTTCTTATCCGCATCCGCATCCGCGTCTATTTTTTCGAATATCGGATATTTATTCGCTTTTCGGATACAGATTTCGGATTTTTCGAATATCCATTAACAGCCCTAACCACAAAAATGTTAATGATGTTAAATGAAATAACATTTTAAAATGATATTTCATGAAATGCTACATGAATATAACAACACAAAATTAGTTTGTAAGTGAAGTGGTGCGGAATTCCACTTAGCGGTGAATGTTTATGGAAAGAGAAAAATAGTACAAAATGTACATAATGTAAAAAGGGCATGAAATGACCATGGATAACATCTAGAATGCCGTAATATTATATACTAAAGCAACGGGAAAAATGTAACAAGTCGTGCAGTCAAAGAATTCATGCCATATAGCGCTTCTACTAGTCACGTAATTATAAAATGGGCGAATAATTAAATAGGAATTAAAAAAGTGCTTTATTAGCTAAAGTCAAACTAAAATTACTTTTTTTATAATCAACTTTTTTCATCTTTCATTTTCATCTCCAAACTCTTTGTCACTTCATCTTTTAATCTTAAATCTAGGACTGTCAATGAATGCATGAAAAATTCAAAATCCATATTTAAATAATAAAAAAATATTCGCAATCATTAAGGACTTCTAGCTCAAGTGGTTAGAGATATGTCGCTTTAGACAAAGGTTCTTGAAGTCATGGTTTCAAGCCCTGAGACATCATAATGAGTACTCTGCTTGAATAGAGCATCACTCTTGTTATCAAAAAAAATTATATTTGAAGTTTGAAAAACAGATACGGCCACAGATATTATAGCATCTGCATTCGAAAATTATCCTTCGACTTTTATCAAGATAATAGATGAAGTTATACATATTTTAGTATATAAAATTATTAATACTTACCGTTTTATCAAATTATATGTGTACATTTGCTATTCAAAACTTATTTTTATTATAATATTTTTATTTTCTGCGTTTATATTAAGCATTATAACTAAAAAGGATTCATGCTGGACCCAAAATTTCCATTTGATTTTTGATTTTTTTAATTGTGAGCGAGGCGGTTAAATATACGATATCCGTCCATATCCGCGGATACAGATATCCGATATCCAAAAATGATTTCGGATATGGGTGCGAATGCGGACATGATACTATCTGCATCCGAATATACTTGTTAATATGCCTACCTAAACCTTAATTTTCTTGTTTTGAACATTAATTTTCATATTTTGAAAACAATGAAAGGTAATGAATGTCAGTATCCATCTCAACCTTCGTTCAGTCTCCATCTAAATACCTAACAAAACAAGATGATATGAATATTGATTTTTTTAATTCAATATTCCAGTGATGTTTTTGGAAGATATTTAGAATCTTATGTCTTGATTAAGTTTCAAAATAAGGTACATGTTTAAATTTCTTATTGAAAATTTTCATTTTATTCGTTGAAACAAAATAAATATCGGTATTTTATTTATTTTTGGATTGAAATGTTATAAAATGGAAATACAATGAAAATAGTTTCAAATAAAATGAAGGATATGGTTACCTTGAATAAAAGTAAAGTAAATTCAAACCTAGGATGAGCATTGGTCACATTGGTCGGTTTTGGAGTAGGAAATGCCAAACCGAAAATAATCAAGACTGAGCCGAACCAATTAATTCGGTCGGTAACCGATTAAACCAATCTAAAAGAGTATGTAATAATTTAAATGATTGAGTTACTCAAAGAAAAACATAAATTTATGTTTAGAGGGATTTTATTGAGTATTTTATAAGAAAACCGAGCTATTTTCGATAAGTAAAATTTGTTTTTATTACTAAATCAATTGTTAAAAATATTAACATATCATAATTTGAATAATATAATAAAAGTTCGGTTAATTTGGTTAAACCGATACCTAACAATTTTATTTCACAATCCAAATTCAAATGATTTAGTTTCGAAACCAAACTAAACCGAAATGAATCGGCTGGATCGGTTGATTAAGTACTAAAGAAGAATTGCTCCCCCTCTATTTAAACCATAACCCTACGAGTAACCCATTCACCCGTTAACCTCTCCTTTGTAGAAATTAAGGTTTTGGAAAAAGATATCAGAGAGGGAATGTATAACAACCTTAATTTTGATTAATATTATGTAAGATATTTAATTAGATAAATAAAATAATGTAAAATAATGTAAAATGATAAGGAGATTGGGATTTGACAATTAATATGAGTCAAGCCTTAATTAATGAACTAACAAGGTTGATTAGAACATTAATTAAGAAGGAGGATTATGAGGAGGTAAAATAGGAAAATAGCACATTTCCTTAACATAAACGTTCCCATTCTCATTCCTCCCTCACTTCATTCATACAAATGAAATTAAAAGAGCAAGGTTGGCCTAACAAGAGCTTTAGGAGGAAGAAAAGCTTGGGAAATAAGATTAAAGCTTAGGGAAATCAAATCTTAATTCAAATCTCTAGTTTCTTTATCAAATAAAGGTGAATGATAGTTATGCATCTCAAGTTTTATGTACTATTTTCGGTTTTAAGTATGAACCCAAATTTTTGCTTGTACTATGTCATGTTATAATAGTTTGGATGATTACATGCTTAGATTTATTATGGAATTATTTAATAGGTTTTAAGTGTGAAAACCTAGTTTTTGATACCCAAACGATTCGAGATTTTGATATGATGTTTTTTTTTCTTCTTCTGAAATGGTACTTTATATACAACATGCCACTAGGACAACATATCACATGTCAATAAACGTTCGAATCACGCTACGCAAGTTTCGAACTTGTAACCTCTCGCACCAAAGCCGAATCACTTAACCATACATTTTAGAAATGAGTTTTTTTTATTTCATAATTTTTCAAACAAGTGTGAATTTATTATGAATTTTTAAGTGGAGAAAATGAGATTATTTTGGGTTTTAATTATTAAAAATAATCAAATGAAGATTTTACCCCTAAATTTTTATGTATGCGAAATCAGATTTATTGTGCTTTTTGATGATTTCTCTCAAGTGTTTATGATTTAATATGAGTTCTTTGGGCTAGAAAAGCTTAATTATTATATTGAAATATTAATATAAAATGTATGGTTTGCAAATTATTTTGGAAATAATAAATCTACCCTGCAATAATTTTTTGAAAAAGATTTTGATAAAGAAAAATGTTGACCAATGAAATTTTGACAAACAATAGGGGTTGTGGAAAAAAAACTTACTTTTAATAGCAAATTAACAGTTTTCATATTAATTACGAAAATGTCATGTCAATAATGTTGATGTTGCCATTCATCTTTGCCACTGTCATGCTCTCGGCGTCAACTAGTAGCGATGCATACTATAACAACTATGGTTGGTATGAAGTGAATTGGCTATTGTTGAATAAGCTCGAGGTCGGCACCCTTATCATCAACGTCGACATTGCCGCATGTTTTATAGTAACCTTAATGACGCCACATGACTTAAGTGCCGCATTACTTAAAAAAGGGCACGGTGCCACTTATTCTCTATAACGCCGTCGACCCCATAAGCAGTATGGCCACTTGTTTTCTTATTAGCCATAAAGGCGCCACGTTTCATCAAGCTCGACATCATAGATGCTGCATTTCTCTAAGGCAGTGTTGCCGTCGGTCTTGTTTATTGGCTATATTAAGATCACATTCTCATGTTTTCAATGTTAACTCTTTAAGGTATCGACGTCATCAGTGTCAACCTTCATAAATTTTCAAATTTTATAACTTTATACTATGCAAACCAAGTTTTATACCATATGACGTCAGCACTTTGTAAAGTGCGATACATATACGCTATTGGTCCTATGGACTTATGTTTTATGGATTAAAGACTTTAACATGTTTTCGACCTTAAAGGGGTGTGATGACCCTTGTCGGCTGTATTCACGTCGTTCTTTATCAATATACATAGTTATGGTTTTGGCTTTATAGCATATGATTTTGAGAGGCGATAGCCTCTACGTGATTTTGAACTTCATCAAATATCATTTTATAAAAGCATATATCTTGGCATAAGTACTTTGAGTAAAGTAAAAGACTATAATTTTTCCTTGTTATATATATGATTTCAAAGGGTAAATCTTTTACAAAAATTATATTTTCAAGAAAATTAAAAAGGGTATTTAGCCCAAAATTTTACTAAAGAGATTATTGTTCTTATCACTTTTAGATAAATTGTGATATGATGAATTAACTCAGAATTAGAAAACCAGATGAGACTAGTGTATGATACCGTCTTATACTTTAGCTACCAGCCCATAACTGATATTAGTCCACAATTCTAGTGCATAGGGCTTTGTCACATGTAAGATTAAAAGTAGGTTTATGCACAGAAAGAAACATACAAGATGAGGTAGGGTATTGGTGAGCCCGCAAAACCATTAGGATTAGAGTGACCCTAGGAATATTAAGTTTCCAACATATCGTCCAGTTGTCTTCTAACAAAATGTTCGAGAATTCGATATATATGGTAGGCCCAAGTCAGTACCCTGAGAAAACTATGATGTTGGGACAGATAGTCCATTGATTTAGACAGATTGATCATGATTACCCATGTTGCATGCATGTATATTACTGTTTTATTGTCTATTTTAACCTTTGTGGTTGTAGGAGTTTGATTTGCAAAATATATATTTTTCAAGATATTAGCGAGGGGAAAAGCCATTTCGCTCAGCGGCGTGGTCTTACTAGATATTCATAAATTGAGATGGCATATTATCATGCACACCAGGCTTTTTATCTGACTCAAAATTTATGTTTTTCCCTTAAACGCTCGGTGCTTAAAATTTGATTTGAGTAGGTCGGGAGTGAGGGTTTACAAGTCATTAGGTTGGACGAATAAAGCTTTCGGAGACGTGTAGGAGGTAGACTTAGTTATTTAGGAGTTATCTATACATATAATATTTATCCGCTGTGTTGAAGTTTTATGCTGTTGGAATGTATGTAACGATAGATATTATGACTGTCTAGTAGTTAATTCTGATCAACCAATGGAGCATTTTCATATGTCGCTCTTGGAGTATTTGTAGTAATTATATTTTATCTGAACCTAGATAACGTTTGTGATTATGTAATGAATATAAAATATGATCTTCGAGCTGAAATGTAAAAGTTTCTTTTGGGAGGAGAAGGTGATCTGATGGTGGTGGTCTTTGTGAACTCGATGGTTGAGGGAGGTCAAGAGGTGGTGCAAGATGTCGATGTTTTAGGTCTCGAGAGGAGAAACGGTTTAAGTGGGCGTTCAAGCGACGCGACAGTGGTGTTGTGCCCTATAACCGAGACATAACGATGAACGGAGGTGGAAGGCGGTTCGATGGCCTGTGGCAACCCTGTGGTGAAGGAAGGAATATGGTTTCGGGAATATAATATTAGTAGGTAATCGGGAGAAATGAATATTTTACGTTTAGACCCTACGTTTATTTATTTAATTACAAATTAGCCATATATATATTACGTATCTTTGGCGTATGAGTTCCAATTGAGGTATGATTTTGCCGGTGCAATCTTATTGAAATTTTCTGAATTGTGGTATAACTGATATTTGGATTGTGGAAAAATATCGCAATGGTGAGCGAGAACGAAACATTTAATTTAGATAAATTCTATTAGTAACCCAGTTTTTTCCTTACATATACCACTAAAAATTAAATAGCTGTAGTTAATATTTTACCCTTATAAACATAAACGTTATGTTTTAGCTATACTTTGCTACTAAAAGTGATAATGATTTTTTTGTTCTTAAATGAATATGATCACTTTCAAGCCAAATCAACATGAGTTTGGTGTTATGGACATTTTTTGATTTTTCGTCTGTTGGATTATGAATTTTCGTTCTACTTGTTTGCGTGCAAACATGAAAATGCATAGGTTTTTTTAACATGGTGCATGCAACTAATTGGACTTAACAGAAACGAAAGCTTGAAATTAATACCAATCTATTGCTTTATGCACTAACCACACTTATAATGAACGTGGATTGCATAACAACTTTTCACTATATTATGTAAATCATGAATAAGGGTAAAACAAGTATAGATTGAGGCGTTATAAGAAATTTGTGGGGTGTAAAGAAATAGTAAAAGATAGTGGGGGTGACAAAAGAAAATAATGGGATGTTAATAGATTCAGCCTTCAATTTATTAGGATTTAATAATATATGTTACTTTAAATTGATATACACATGCATACAGATACATATACTAGTACAGGATGGACGTGACTTCATGAATCATTTTAGTTGAGATGCATTAATTATTTATACTACCTGACTTGCTTTAGTACACAACTTGGATGAATAGATATATAAATGGTTTAACAATAAAACAAAAGATACTTCATATAGGTTTTACATTTATAATATATTGTTGTGCACCTATATATTGTTCTCCACCACACATATTGCAAGTGTATTAGCCAAAATGATCTTCTCCACAAGGTATAATTTAGTTTCTGCAATTCTAATTTTGTTTAAACCTAGTGATTGTTACTATGAATATAGAACTATATGTTTACTTGCTTTGTAGGATTTAATCCAATACAATCATTGCGTTGATGGAAATGACTTCTTTTATCAAGTCAAAACATTCCTTTTTTTACTCACGATAATTTTTTTTGGCTTGTATCATCTCAATTGTATACATGATGACGCTTTACTCATATTTCAAGTAGCAAATTCAGTGAAAAAGTAAAGGTACATTTTAATAAATGCATACATAATATAATGTGAAGTTTATTTACTTTAGAACAAATTTTATTTATAGGCCCGAGAATTTTTTTTTTCAAGTTTAGCTCTCTTAAAAACTTATTACCAAAATAGGTTTGGTTTGACCAGACCGAGATTAGTATTTGCATAATTTTAATGTGCGCAAGCACAAATTTGACTAAATACATTCTAACGTGAAGCAACAAAGGTTTTTTTGAAAAAATTTATACTATGCACATGACATAGTTAGTTGACAAAGAACGTAGGAAATAAGTTTTTAACCAAGTAGTTTCATCAAAGATTACAAAGAACATGTAAGTAGAAGTATTGATGCAGAAAAGTATTTGATTTCAAAGTTGAGTCCTGTTAATATATTATCAATGCATATTTTGTATGATAATTAAATCACATGTAATTTTATAAATGGTTATAATTTTTACTTTAAGATTAAAATTTGCTAAAAATGTTGTTCCTGCTGTAGTTGAGAGTAATTATGTAAAAGGAACTCCATCGATTTGAACTTACTTTTGATATGTTGCTACCTTTCTTGTTGCGTAATTTCGAACAATTAATAAACAAAAAAATTAAATGTTATGATACTTGCAGTAGATACAACTGTTGTTGTTGCTAGTTGCAATAAAGATTAGTCTTGGCTCTGGCATGCCAAGTAAGAGATTTATGCACGAAGTTACCAACCATGATAAAATTAAAGTTGGTTAAACCGATTAAAGCTTATTACATTAATATCAAAATCTATAAAACCATAACAAGTGCTACTATTTTATTATCTATTTTACGAAATGTATAATTTGAACTTGCAAAAAGTGCAAATGAAAACCTTGTTGCTACATATCAATATCAAACGTACGAACCTTCTACATCATTAGGGACCATATTGATTATTTTACTTTAGAGCAAGAGTATCATACTCGTATGCTTTTTATTATTCTAAACTACAATAAAAACACCACTCATGGGTACCACAACATCAGATGATACAAAAGCAGTGTGTCTAATAGGTTAATTGTCAATAACAGGACCAAGAAAGTGGTCATAATTATGTACCCTATATTTATCTCGAATCTTATCCATCTCTACTTAGTAATGAAAAAAGTGCAATAAGAAGTAGAAAATTGCAAAACGAAGTTATGTGCCATGTTTATTTCACTTTGATCATGATGTTACATTTATATTGAATAGAGCAGAAAAAGACACTAAATTATATAGTGATTTATTATTCTTTTTTTACTATTTCACATTTTGATACACATAGAAAATACATAAGGCAAGATACATACACATCTAGCTTAGCCGCTAATAATATATGTTAATTTGCTTAACTTAGTAATTTTTTTGGATTTCGCTTTATGTACATATATATATATATATAACAAAGACATAGGGAAAGATGCATGTCGATAAATTATTAACTCATAGGCAAATTGGGATTACATATTATATCCAACAATAACAACAAAATAACCAGTGGGGAAGAAGAAAGGTTCTTGCTTGAACCCTTGAGTTGTTCTTTTTCTTCCAGTCATGAAAATGATAACAAAGTCATCAAGTTCACTTGATTGTGGAGTACCTACCAATGCCTATTTGGTTCCTTGTTAGTCTATTGTAAATGGGTATATACCCATCTAGACATAAGTGAATGTGTATAGAACGAGAATAAAATTTGTAACGAATCGGATTTTCGACCCTCGAAAACGACTCTAATACGTCCATTGTATTACATGCCAAACATTCAAGTGCCGGAAGTACCGATCTACTAGGGTGAAAGAAGGTAGAAGAAAACTAAATAACACAGAATCTCACAACACAGCGAATAATATATAATACAACAATGATCTTTACAAAAAGGAAACATCTTTATTCATATATACAACATCAGAGTACACTAGATTTATCCTAAATTTGGACAGTTATAGAAACCTGTCCTTATATTGACAAACATGTAGACTCTATAATACAGTGGAAGAAAAATATACGTGAATACGTCTTGACCATCCAGCAACTCTCCAACTCCAAAGTATCCAGCTAAACCTAGGAAAATATGCACGGTCGGACCCGGGCATTACATGGAATAACGCTTGGATCAGTCTGGTAAACCAGCGTTAGTAAAACTGTGATGACCCGTCTCCTCGATCATCAAAAATAAACACTAATACATCCACGGTATTCACGTGCCATAAATCCGAGTGCCGGGGAGGCAGATTATCAGGGGTGTAAAAGAAAATAAAGATAGAATATAACACAATAATAGAATCTCACATCGCATTTAACATTTTAGTTATACATAAATGATCAGAGTCAAATACAAATCCAGCAGGATAGTTATAACTGTTTATCCGTACATATGCTGGAAAATACATACTACATAACACAGCAGAAAATGGGTAGATATCTACATAAGGTACTTCAGCTTCATAGCTCCAAAAGACTTCTCCAAAATGCTCCCCAACATGCTCCAAAATGCTCCTAAGGTATCCCGACTATTTGGTTGCCCGAAAAAATAGGGCACCCAGAGTTAAAAGGGAAAAACAAACTCCGGGTCAGTCATGAGACTGGTGTGAGAACTCAAAGTACGATGTTTTGAAAATAAAAAGGTATCTCATAAGACCATGTCGTACATAAACACGGAACGGGTTTTTACCTTATGATAACCAAAACTCTTTATTACGTAAAATTTGGGGATAGTATTTTTAATGACTTTCTTTGAAAACATTTGCAAATAAACTTATTAATCTTAGCCGAATTGGTTACCCATATAGCATTTCGAGGCTATTCATTACGCCAATACAAACAAAACCTGGAGAACGGATTTCCATACAAATGACCAGGTGAAAGGACTACCTTCCGACAGTACATCTCTAGAGGAATGTACCGAGGACCATCACAAAGGATCCTCTACCAACATAAGACCGACCTATCTCTGTAACTAGATAGTACCTAATATATCATCCCCCGGTCGTTACCGACCTTTATCCGAGAGCTCTCTTCGCATACATCCACATTAATTTACATCCCGAACGTCATAGCTGGAAGAAATATATCTAGAAGGGGATGATCATACCCTAATTGGGAATGACCTACTTAGCCTTGCCGCATCTAACCCTGTTTCGGTCATTTCTGGTTGATGAGGCTCGAGGCAACGATTACCTTTTCACATAGCACATCTTCTTTCACTTTGAATGCCACATTGCCATTCCACATTCACATGACTAATTTCTACAAACGTATAACCACTGAGCTCGTATGTCTTAGAGAAGGGTGTTAAGCTAAGAGAAGTTGTCTTCTCCGCCACCAAACAGATATACATTTATAGAGACCACTCATTGTGATTTAGAATGCAAGGTCAGACACTCATCCATACAAGTTCGTTCTGGGACTGAACGAAACCAAAGGTACTTTCCTCGGCCATTACTAGGCGAGAAGCCCTTGTGGTTTTGAGGTTTTTAATAACAAAGAGACCACTGCTACAATATAGTGAATCATGAGTTTATCCCCAATTAATCAAAAGGTAGTCCCTCGTTATTATTCGTCTCAATATCTCCATCTTCAAACATCTTCAATCTTCGAACACGTAAATTGGTTCGAAGTGGTTTTCGAACAGAAATCACCTAAATCCGACCCTGGTTCCTTCGAAATCCAATCATCGACAAAAATGATGTAATTAGGTGATTATTTTTCGATCCATTCATTTTCCTTTACCAAAATATCTTCGAGAGGTATATATTTCCAAAATATTCTTTTAGTGAATACAGAATCATTTAAACCTCTTTTTGAATATTTCTCAAATCATTTTTAAAGAGTATCTTTTGAGAAAATAGGATTATAGAAATCATTCTACTTTTATTCAAAATCAACTCCCGTATTCTACGAGTTCTTTGGGCGGAATAACGGTGAGATCACCTTTTAAATTCCATGAATAGGACAAGTTCCCTCTTTGGATTTTAATAATGAGTATAAGAAGATTATTTCTATAAAATCCAAGTTGAGCATCCAGACTTTCCTTTCGATATGTTCCACCCCTCGCCTAAAAGAGAAAACCGAGGCTAGGTAAGTTCAGGGCACTGGTTGCTCCATCTCTAACCTTAGTTAGACGCCTTGTTTTCACTTTTAAATCTCACGGGCGGGACAAATGTACTAGTCGTTTCCGCATACTCATTTTTCCTTTTTAAATCACTTAACTATTTGTTTAACCATCTTTGAAATAATGTTAAATTATTCAAATTTCTTTTGAAATGCTTTATTATTTACTTAAAAACATTTACTAAGGATCTGGGAAAGAATTGTTAAGTTTCAACCTTTATTTCAAAAGTTATTGAAAGGCGTTTCGAAAAGTGTTGCAAATAGTGTTACAAAAAGTGCTTTAAAAGCTATATTCTTCAAAACAACTTTTATATCATTTAGAAAACCATATTTTCAACTTAAATAACTTTTAAAATATTTTAAAATATTTTTAGAATTTATTTCATATTTTTAAAACGATTATTTTATCAATTTCCAACTTTGGTCATTTAATGCAAAAACTAGATTTTTCTTGAAAATTGATTTTGCCATATTTCAAAATATACAAGATGAAATCTTGATTTTCCTTCTTTATATGAAAGATATGGATATAAGGATTCGGAAAATTCTTACTTCGAAGAATTTCGAACTATATTTCACTTCGTATGTTCATTTGAACTTTTGACGCACAAACACGAACTACCGTTACGCGACGCGTCAAATTTTAGACGTATTTTGAGATTTATATCCAAACTTTGCCGAGACAAGTTTAAACACTTAGGAATCATTTCTAAAGCATATTCAAATATTTTTCAAAGGTATAAATGATTCCATATCACATTTCATTTTATTTTGGAAAGTGTTTCCCGTGTGAATCAATGTCGTGTATATCATGACTTGTTTCAATATTTTCATGCAATAAATAACATATGGAAATCAATATCATAACCAAACATCCAAATAAACATATCATAACATCACAACCAAATATATACATATAAATTAGGAGTTCTCACTTTGTTTGGTTTTGGCGAATGGAAAATCGGCTATAGCTTTGCCACTCGACGTTTTTAGCTTACGATTCCTTGAACGTTTAGACTTGGATGGCTCGACTTGGCTTGGGGAAGGCTAGGAGTGCTCGGCCAAATGGAGGAAGGGGGCTTAGGCAATAGAAGGGGAGAGGAAGAGTTTTGAAGTGGTTCGGACGAAGTTTTGTTGATATTTTTCTTTGTTTTATTTTTGAAAATATTTTGGCATTATTTAATTATGGAAGGAAGCCATTAAAGTATGTAAGAGAGCTTAAGAAAGTAGAGAAGAAATGGTGGAAAAGTGAAGAAGAAGAAGAAGAGGATGAGTATTTATAGAAAATATTTGAGATTAAAATATAGATTTGTGTTTTTACTTAAATACTCCTTAAGAATTAAATAAACTTATTTAATTCAACACTTACCATCCACATCACATCACACTTTTAAAATTCGAATACTTAAGAGTTAAGTAAAGAATAAGAATGATTACTTTACTTTATGTCACATTTCTTTACTTTATTTCACATTTGATGTGACATGTGTTTTGTCTTTTTTTAGTTTACTTTTGCCAATTACTTTCTAGAATTTTCTAAGTGTGATTATTAAAAGTAACCTTGTTTAGTTAATTATTAACTATCTTTATATGTTAACATATTTATTAAATTGTGTACATAAATGTGCAACAACATTGCGACAACTTTAAATCGACAAAACGTTGATTTTTGACAAAATGTTTTACAGACACATTTTAACGTTTTAGTTGAACTATTTATTTATGTAAACCAAATTTAATAATAAATTTGTATAATGTCATTTAAAAATATAAACACTCATAAATAAATTAAAATAATTAATTAAACCATTTAAACTTACTTTTCTGAAATCAGAATTTTATCACTTTTGTTGATATAAGCAAATGTTATTATTTTTATATATATTTCTATTTCCAAATCCTATCTAATATTGTTTGAATCATAAAACCTTTTATATTTTATATTTAAAATCACTTTAAATGTTATACTTTTAAGTGGCCAAATTCTAGGTCGTTACATTCTCCCCTACTTAAAAGAATTTCGTCCTCGAAATTAGGTAAGAAGAAAATAGCTCAAAAAGAAATATATATTCAATAAGATGGAATATATACAATAAGTGATTATACCATAGGCGGTGAGTACACTCAAATGATAGATAAAGTCTATACATCGATCCTAAACTCGGGATATGCTTTTCTCTTTCCATCTTCTGTTTCCCATGTGCAATTATCAGCATCCCTGCTCCATTGAACTTTGACCAATCGTACTACCTTCCTTCTTAATCGTTTTTCATCTTGATCCACGATTCGGACGGGCCTTCTAATAACTGCTAAGTTTGGTTCTATCTCCAAGTCATCCTGAGCAGCTGTTTCTATGATTTGTTTTGGGTCATATATATGCTTCCGTAAATGTGATATGTGAAAAACATTGTGTACACCAGACAATCTTTTAGGCAATCGTACTCGATAAGCTAGTGGGCCGATTCATTCGAGAATGGGAAAAGGTCCAATTTACGAGGTGCTAACTTTCCAGCTCTTCCAAATCTTACTACTTCTCTCATTGGAGAGACTTTCAAAAAGACTGAATCTCCAATTGAGAATTCCATATTTCTACGCCTTCGGTCTGCATAACTCTTCTGTCTACTTTGGGCTTCTTTTAGCTTCTTTCTAATCATATCAACTTTCTCTGAAGCTTCTCGTATCATTTTTGGGCCAAGCACTAACCGATCTCCGGTTTCTATCCAACATGATGGTGATTTACATGGACGACCATACAGAGCTTCATATGGTGCCATGCAGATACTAGCTTGATAGCTATTATTGTAGGAGAACTCTACTAAATGTATGATTTTCCCACGAGCCTCCAAAGTCTAGAACACATGCTCTTAATAGATCTTCCAAAACACGGTTGACTCTTTCCGTCTATCCATCAGTTTAGGGGTGATATGCAGTGCTTATACTCAGCTTCGTTCCCAAAGCTGACTGTAGTGCTTCCCAAAACTGACTAGTGAAGATTGGATCACGATCGCTTACTATACTGCTCAGAACTCCATGCAATCGGACTATCCTCTTCATATATACCTCCGCAAGGCTTGCTGCAGTTCTTGTTGGCTTAACTGGAATAAAGTGTGCACTTTTGGTTAATCGGTCTATGATAACCCAAATGCCTTCATTTCATTTCCTTGTTTGGGGTAAGCCATCAATGAAGTCTATGGATATTTGATCCCACTTCCAAGCTGGAATCTCCAAAGGTTGAAGTAATCCTGCCATCTTCTGTTGGTCACTTTTGATTCTTTGGCAATTTTCACAATGGCTGACATAGATAGATATGTCTCTCTTCATACTTTTCCACCAAAATGTACGCTTCATGTCCTTGTACATCTTATGAATTCCTGGATGAATGCTAAGTTTGGCTATGTGGCATTCAGCTAATACTTCTTGCTTAAGATTTCCAACATCCGTAACACAAATTCTTCCATTTAACCGTAATACTCCATAATTATCTATTTTAAAGCTTGAATTATATCCTTGATGTATATTCCTAACGATCTCCTTGAGAAATAGATCCTTCTTTTGTTTGTTGGTGATCTTTTCTAAGAGAGTTGGAGTAACCACCAAATAAGAAATAGTAGCTAACTTTCTACTCAATGCATCCGCTATTACATTGGCTTTCCCAGGTGTATATAGAATATCTAGATCATATGACGCGAGAAATTCTAGCCAGCGTTGATGTCTCATGTTCAAACCCTTCTGGGTGAAAAGATACTTCAAAGATTTGTGGTCCGTGAAGAGTTCAAACTTTTCACCTAAAAGATGGAATATTATTTACTAAGGTCAATTCAAAGTTTTATCGAAATAAACTATGAAAGATTCTTACCCAGCAAATAATGTCTCCATATCTTTAGAGTGAACATAACGACTAATAATTCTAAGTCGTGTGTTGCATAATTCTTCTCATGCATCTTCAGCCGTCTACTTGCGTAAGCAATCACCTTCCCATCTTGCATTAAAACAGCACCAACTCCTTCTCCACAAGCATCTGTATAAACGATCAATCCACTATTTCCATTTATAATTGCTAAAACTGGAGCGGTTGTCAACTTCTTCTTTAGTTCTTGGAATGCTTCTTCACACTTAGGAGTCTAGATAAATTTAGCATCCTTCATTGTCAACTTCGTTAGGTGATATGCAATCTTAGAGAAGTCTTGAACGAACCTTCTATAATATCCTGCCAAACCTAAGAAGCTACGAATCTCTTTAGGAGTTTGTGACTGCTTCCAATCTTGAATAGCTGCAACTTTCCCTGGATCTACTAAAATTCCATCCCTTGATATTATATGTCCAAGGAATCTTACCTCCTTCTCCCAAAAATGGCACTTTGAGAATTTGGCTTTAAGCATGTTATTTCTCAATATCTCTAACACAGCTTCTAGATGCCTTGCGTGTTCTTCTTCTGTCTTTGAGTAAATAAGGATATCATCGATAAAGACTAACACGAATTTGTTTAGCACATCTCTAAACACTCTATTCATAAGGTCAACAAAATAAGCGGGTGCATTAGTCAGCCCAAAAGGCATAACCAACCACTCATAGAAAATATTCGGACCTTTGAATGCAGTTAGGGTGATGCAATCTTCTGTGATCCTTAACTGATGGAATCCTATAGCTAGGTCCATTTTAGAAAAAACTCGAGCTCCGTGTAATTGGTCAAACAAGTCATCTATTCGGGGTAAAGGATACTTGTTCTTGATTGTTTGCTTATTTAGATCTTGATAGTTTACACACAATCTCAAAGGTCCATCTGACTTAGCAACCAAAACTACTGCTGATCCCCAACTTGAACGGCTAGGTCTTATCAATTCTTCCTTTAATAGCTCTTGGGTTTGGTTATTCAACTCATCCCTTTCTTTCGGATCCATCCTTCTATCTTGTTGTTTAATTGGCATCGCACTAGGAACTAAATCGATACGGAATTCAATTTCTCGATGTGGAGGCAAACTTTTTACTTCCTCAAAGACATCTGCAAATTCTTTAACAATAAGTATTGTTTCTAATCCTGTTTGGGATGTATCTAAAGCGTAAAGAAAACTATCCCTTCTTGGACTAGGACCTTCACAAGATATTTCTATGATTTTCCCAAAGACGGTCCGTAAAGATATCGTTCTATTCTCGCAATCGAGCACGGATCTGTACTTAGCCAACCAATCCATACCGAGTAAAATTTCAAATCCAATAAAATCTAAGACAAAAAGATCAAAAGGAATGTGATGGGGAGGATAGGAAATTGGGACTTTTTCACAGTGCATACAAAGATTAGTGGAACCTCCTATAGGATTCGTCACGCAGATAGGGTCGCCAATAATTTTAGGTTCAAGTTCTAATTCTTCTACAGTTGTTTTAGAAATAAAACTATGAGAAGCTCCTGTATCAAATAATACTCTAACTAAAACATCTTTGATAAAAATATTACCTTCCAACACTCCTTTGCCCTTCACATCTTGGGATGTTGAAGGCTCATCCTTGATAGCATAAACTTTGGCTTGTTCTCCTTTCTTCATTAGAGGACAATCCTTAATCAGGTGCCCTGGTTTATGACAATTATAGCAGCTTCTTGGTGTAGATCCTTGAGTTTTGGGTTTCCTACAATGAGTTGATGAGTGGCCCTTTGGTTGGCAATTGTAACAAGTGACATCTTTAAAGCGGTTATCCTGAGACCTCCTTTGGGTTTTCCTTGCCATGGCTTCTGGCCATTGAACTTCCTCTTCTTCCAGTTATTGTTGTTGCCTTCTTATACTACGGGTGGATCTATCTTATCCAAAGCTTCATATCTATATCCCATGTCTATTAAGTCTACAAAAGGTTCTTTCACATGCCTAGTCATTCTGACATGGTATTGCTTCTTCATTCCAAAAATAAAATTTTCATTCTTTTTGAGGGGCGTATCTATCAATCCAGGCCCAAAACGAGATAATTCGTTAAACTTGTTAGCATACTCCTCAAACGACATCTCCTCATCCTGTTTAAAATCCATAAAATTTTGGTAAAGACGGGATTTTCCTGCTTCAGGCATATACTGCTCCTCCAGAACTTCTTTGAATCGTTTCCATGAGAAATCATCTTCTGACTCATTCTGAGTAATAGATTCCCACCAAACTAGAGCTCCATCTTGTAGTTGCCAAGAAGCTAAAAATCTCTTCTGCTCATCTCCAATATTCAGTCCTTTGAAAATTCTTTCACAAGAGCGGATCCAAGCTTGTACTTCAATGATGGTTTCTGTTCCTTTGAAAGGTTTACCACCAAGGCTGGTATACTTCTTGCATAAAGTTGCAAAGTTAATTTGGGGCTGCACCGGAACTACTACTTCCACGACTACTATAGCTGCGGGAGTTTGACCATTTATGGTATTACTTCCTCCCCTACCTCGTACTCTTCTTCCACTCATTTTCTACTATCTGTATATAGTAAGAAAAAGATCTTTAGGATATATAGACGAGATATCTTAGGGAATGCTATACAATATAAATATACTTATTCAAGTTAAAAGTTTTAATTATGCACCCTCTCAGACTAAACTCATTCTAGGGCGTTATTAACCCTATCTCTAATGAGTCATACCCCAACAAAGCCAAGGTTCTCGCTTAACCTTCAGCTCTGATACCAAATGTGACGACCCGTCTCCTCGACCCTCAGAAATCAACACTAATACATCCACGGTATTCACGTGCCGTAAATCCGAGTGCCGGGGAGGCAGATTATCAGGGGTGTAAAAGAAAATAAAGATAGAAGATAACACAATAATAGAATCTCACATCGCATTCAACATTTTAATTATACATAAATGATCAGAGTCAAATACAAATCCAGCGGGATAGTTATAACTGTCTATCCGTACATATGCTGGGGAATACATACTACATAACACAGCGGAAAATGGGTAGATATCTACATAAGGTACTTCAGCTTCATAGCTCCAAAAGACTTCTCCAAAATGCTCCCCAACATGCTCCAAAATGCTCCTAAGGTATCCTGACTACTTGGCTGCCTGAAAAAATAGGGCACCCAGGGTTTAAAGGGAAAAACAAACTCCGGGTCAGTCATGGGACTGGTGTGAGAACTCAAAGTACGATGTTTTGAAAACAAAAAGGTATCTCATAAGACCACGTTGCACATAAACACAGAATGGGTTTTTACCTTAAGATAACCAAAACTCTTTATTACGTAAAATTTGGGGATAATATTTTTAATGACTTTCTTTGAAAACATTTGCAAATAAATTTATTAATCTTAGCCGAAATGGTTACCCATATAGCATTTCGAGGCTATTCATTACACCAATACAAACAAAACCACAGGTTCTTATTGGAGAATGGATTTCCATACAAATGACCAGGTGAAGGGACTACCTTTCGACAGTACATCTCTAGAGGAATGTACCGAGGACCATCACAAAGGATCCTCTACCAACACAAGACCGGCCTATCTTTGTAACTAGATAGTACCGAATATATCATCCCCCGGTCGTTACCGACTTTTATCCGAGAGCTCTCTTCGCATACATCCACATTAATTTACATCCCGAACGTCTTAGCGGGAAGAAATATATCTAGAAGGGGATGATCATACCCTAATTGGGAATGACCCACTTAGTCTTGCAGCATCTAACCCTGTTTTGGTTGTTTCCGGTTGATGAGGCTCGAGGCAGCAATTACCTTTTCATATAGCACATCTTCTTTCACTTTGAATGCCACATTGCCATTCCACATCCACATGACTAATTTCTACAAATGTATAACCTCTGAGCTCGTATGTCTCAGAGAATGGTGTTAAGCTAAGAAAAGGTGTCTTCTCTACCACCAAACAGATATACATTTATAGAGACCACTCATTGGGATTTAAAATGCAAGATCAGACAATCATCCATACAAGTTCATTCTGGGACTGAACAAAACCGAAGGTACTTTCCTCGGCCATTACTAGGCAAGAAGCCCTTGTGGTTTTGAGGTTTTTAATAACAAAGAGACCACTGCTACAATATAGTGAATCGAGTATTTATCCTCAATCAATCAACAAGTAGTCCCTCGTTATTATTCATCTCAATATCTCCATCTTCAAACATCTTCAATCTTCGAACACGTAAATTGGTTCGAAGTGGTTTTCGGATAGGAATCACCCAAATCTGACCCCGATTCCTTCAAAATCCAATCATCGATAAAAATGATGTAATTAGGTGATTGTTTTTCGAACACTCATTTTCCTTAACCAAAATATCTTCGAGAGATATATATTTTCAAAATATTCTTTTAGTGAATACGGTATCATTTAAACCTCTTTTTGAACATTTCTCAAATCATTTTTAAAGAGTATCTTTTGAGAAAATAAGATTATAGAAATCATTCTACTTTTATTCAAAATCAACTCCCGTATTCAACGGGTGCTATAGGCGGAATAACGGTGAGATCACCTTTTAAATTCCACGAATATGACAAGTTCCCTCTTTGGAGTTTAATAATGAGTATAAGAAGATTATTTCTATAAAATCCAAGTTGAGCATCCGGGCTTTCCTTTCGATATGTTCCACCCCTCGCCTAAAAGAGAAAACTGAGGCCAAGTAAGTTCAGGGCACTGGTTGCTCCATCCCTAACCTTAGTTACACACCTTGTTTTCACTTTTAGATCTCATGGGCGGGACAAATGTACTAGTCGTTTCCGCATACTCATTTTCCCTTTTTAAATCACTTAACTATTTGTTTAACCATCTTTGAAATAATGTTAAATTGTTCAAATTTCTTTTGAAATGCTTTATTATTTACTTAAAAACATTTACTAAGGATCTGAGAAAGAATTGTTAAGTTTTAACCTTTATTTCAAAAGTTATTGAAAAGCGTTGCAAAAGTGTTGCAAATAGTGTTACAAAAAGTGCTTTAAAAGCTATATTCTTCGAAACAACTTTTATATCATTTAGAAAACTATATTTTCAACTTAAATCACTTTTAAGACATTTTAAAAGATTTTTAGAATTTATTTCATATTTTTAAAACGATTATTTTATCAATTTTAAACTTTGGTCATTTAGTGCAAAAACTAGATTTTTCTTGAAAATTGATTTTTCCATATTTCAAAATATACAAGATGAAATCTTGATTTTCCTTTTTATATGAAAGATATGGATATAAGGATTCCGAATATTCTTACTTCGAAGAATTCTGAACTATATTCCACTTCGTATGTTCATTTGAACTTTTGACGCGCAAACACGAACTACCATTACGCGACGCATCAAATTTTAGGCGTATTTTGAGATTCATATCCAAACTTTGCCGAGACAAGTTTAAACACTTAGGAATCATTTCTAAAGCATATTCAAACATTTTTCAAAGGTATAAATGATTCCATATCACATTTCATTTTATTTTGGAAAGTGTTTCCCGTGTGAATCAATGTCGTGTATATCGTGACTTGTTTCAATATTTTCATGCAATAAATAACATATGGAAATCAATATCATAACCAAACATCCAAATAAACATATCATAACATCACAACCAAATATATACATATAAATTAGGAGTTCTCACTTTGTTTGGTTTTGGCGAACGGAAAATTGGCTATAGCTTCGCCACTCGACGTTTTTAGCTTACGATTCCTTGAATGCTTAGACTTGGATGGCTCGACTTGGCTTGGGGAAGGCTAGGAGTGCTCGGCCAAATGGAGGAAGGGGAATGAGCAATAGAAGGGGAGAGGAGGAGTTTTGAAGTGGTTCAGACGGAGTTTTGTTGATATTTTTCTTTGTTTTATTTTTGAAAATATTTTGGCATTATTTAATTATGGAAGGAAGCCATTAAAGGATGTAAGAGAGCTTAAGAAAGTAGAGAAGAAATGGTGCAAAAGTGAAGAAGAAGAGGATGGGTATTTATAGAAAATATTTGAGATGAAAATATAGATTTGTGTTTTTACTTAAATAACCTTCCTTAAGAATTAAATAAACTTATTTAATTCAACACTTACCATCCACATCACATCATACTTTTAAAATTCAAATACTTAAGAGTTAAGTAAAGAATAAGAATGATTACTTTAGTTTATGTCACATTTCTTTACTTTATGTCACATTTGATGTGACATGTGTTTTGTCTTTTTTTAGTTTAATTTTGCTAATTACTTTCTAGAAATTTCTAAGTGTGATTATTAAAAGTAACCTTGTTTAGTTAATTGTTAACTATCTTTATATGTTAACATATTTATTAAATTGTGTACATAAAGGTGCAACAACGTTGCGACAACTTTAAATTGACAAAACGTTGATTTTTGACTAAATGTTTTACAGTCATATTTTGACGTTTTAGTTAAAATATTTATTTATGTAAACCAAATTTAAAAATAAATTTGTATAATGTCATTTAAAAATATAAACACTCATAAATAAATTAAAATAAATAATTAAACCATTTAAACTTACTATTCTGAAATTATAATTTTGTCACTTTTGTTTATATAAGGAAATGTTACTATTTTTATGTATATTTCTATTTTCAAATCCTATATAATATTGTTTGAATCATAAAACCTTTTATATTTTATATTTAAAATCACTTTAAATTTTATATTTTTAAGTGGTCAAATTCTGGGTCGTTACAAAAACTCGATAACAAGTAACAACCAAACTAATTTCTACATTTGAAACATTTCAAACAAAAGGTATCTTGTAAGACCACACTACATATAAAAACGGATGGGTTTTTATCTTACGATAACCAAAACGTTTTATATCAAAATCCAGTGATATTATCATAGTGTCTAGGTTTAAAGTAAATAGATAAAATAACTGAAATGCTTGCATCTTACATTCCAACATACTAGGCTCTACAATCCAAAACGTAAGGCACATATTGAAGAATGGATTCCAACTAATGAATAGGCTACTGGGATACTGCCCGCCATAGTACACCTCTAGAAAAATGTACCGATGTTGTACCTAACGACCCCTGCCAACTTAGGACCGGACTACCCCTTGCTGGATAGTACCGAATATATCATCACCCCGATTGCTTTACAACCTTTAACCGAGCGCTCCCACGTACACGAATTCATTGATGATTATGTATATATCTAGAAGGGTGAGCATATACCCTAATGGGTGCGACCTACATAGCCCTACTGCATATCCTCTATTTTAGTCATTCCCAGTTGATGAGGCTTGAGGCTACATTTTACCTTTCTGAATAGCAGTCCATCTTGGAATGCTAACATTGCCCTTCAGGCGTCAATGCAATGTTAGCATTCATCCGTACAAGTTCATTATGGGTCTGAACGAAACCGAAGGCACTAACTCTACTACAACCATTTTGGAATCACCCTCGAGATGAGTAGCAGTAGCCCTTGCACTTCAAAGAGCTCGGTCTTCTATCATCTTCAAGATGCCTTTCACTCGAACGCACATGTTGGTTCAGAATGGTTTTTGGATATTGATCTGATCCCAGTTTCTTCGTATCAACAACCAATATTTCCGGTTGACTCATTCTCGGTTCTTTTGGAAGTAAATATTCGAGTCATTATTGGAAACTTGAATTTTACATTCATACTTCCTAAGTCAAATTAGGCCAAATTTGATAGTCGGTTATTTAATTCTCAAATAACAACAACAAAATCTAGAGATTTAATTACCTAAAGCAATCGCTAAGCTTCAAAGCCATTTTCATTTATAAATCTCCTTTCCCAAACATTTATCAACATTCATATACTTATCTCCTTTACATAAGTATATTCACAAAACAATTATAAGATTTCCCACTTACAAATCTCTTAAACGGATTTAACTACATTATTTAAATTTGTGACGACCGCCCATGACCCCTGCACTTAACATAGAAATAATGCGCTGTAAAGTGTGCCAGGCAGCCATGGACGATCGCCAAGGTAAGTTAAAACAGTAGAATCTATCGTATTACTCACAACACATGGATAAAAATACAATAGAGAATATATATAGTGAAGCTTCACAACATAGAATCTCATCAATTAAGCTTCATAATAGTTGAATACAAACATCTGAATAGTCAATACATCAAGCCTCACTACATATCACTCAGAGAATTATACAAGCAGCGACACATCCAGTACATATAGTAAGAAAGTAATATGCAAGCCTCCAGCTCGTCTTCGTCATCAGCATCGTTGGAAACTAAGAACAGCACCTGTCACCTGCTACCTAGTCTGCCCATCCCAAAATGGATGAACAGCCCAAGGTAATAAGAGTTGAACATAAAACCTTGAGTCAGACAACAGTCTTAGTGAGCGGTAAATTAACTAACAACATACCAAAAGAGCATAAAGGTAAAAGGAATAGGAATCCAACCCTCCCACTCCACCTCTTTCTACAGTGACAGCCCCCAGACACACTAAGCAGAAATAAACATAGCAAAGCAGACATTTAAAGTAAAGCAATTATCACTCGAGTCAAGGTCGATGTTTTCCAAGCACAAACCCCCAAGGCCTAAACCAAGATCAGATAAGCACCCAGAAAATATCGCTCTTGAGACCGAATGACGATACAACCAAACATCTATGACTCTGGCTATCACAGTTATCATTGCTTCGATACCACCGTTAATTGAATGACCGGCACATTCTTTCAGCCGTCCGTCAAGGGCCAATGGTAACCCCGGTTCTAGACAGAACTCCGCATGTCATCGCAGCCCATGCCTAGGACTGTCGAATCTGCCTAGAGTACTCGACCACCAACTGTAGTCTTTTGGGACTATCGAATCTGCCCAGCGTACTCTTGCTTTGAGCCTGCTAGAACCTTCAACAATGATGAAATATCAGCCTTCTAGTCATCCTCCTCGACGACTATTCTCATACTAGCTCAAGCGCCTCTCGAGCCAACCATTATCCTCAAACTCGAACCATCTCACCGAGTTATCAACATGCTTGGAATGATCCCGTCTGGATTAAACCAAGGCTATCTCACATCATGCCTCGCTTCATCTCATCATAGCAAAGCCTCATCTCAACATCATCATCAAATCTATCCATATGAGCTTCATCATCCACCACATATGCCACGAGCAGCTTTTCCAATTCAAGAGCCTTTCCCTTAGCCTTTGAATCATCTTCGACCATCTTGTCTAAATCCAACAACTAATCAACTAATTTATAACAATCAATCAAATCAATCATTAATCCAAATAATCAATCATGCAAACAAGATCTAAAAGCAATTATAACTAAAATGGCAATTTTGTAAATAAAGAGTCCAAATCTAACAAGCATGAAACATGAGAAATATCTCTACAACTTGATGAATGAACGTGCATAGATTAACATGTAGTAAAATGGGTGTCAAATCATCATGAACAATAGATCTACACTTAAGTTTATGAAAATGCATGGAAATCACTATTTTAACACGTAATCAAGCCACTAATCTGATATAGTCCTTTGGATCCGTGTGAGAGATAACCACCACTCACCGAATCTCCTAAACACTTCAAAAGCAACACACTTCAGATCTGGACAGCGAAGGATCTAACTTGATCCGCCAAAATTCCGCTTCAAACAATGAAATCTCTCTGCGATGGTTGAAGATCTTCAATCTAAGCTCTTGGATCTTTGATTTGGATGGAAGGAATCACAAGATTAGATTGGAGAAAAGAAGTGAAGAAGTGCAACACTCGAGCTCTCAAAATGGCAGGACTTCGTCGCTTCAAAATCCGGATCCTAAAAAGTGAAGAAAAACCCCGTATTTATAGGCTGGAAACCCTTAAGTCGTCCGCCCCCTTAAGTCGTCCACGACTTAATGAAACCCCACGACCTACGACTCACGACTTAGCCAATCCTACGACCTAGCAAATCCTACGACTTGCGCGACTTAACACATATGCGCGACCTAACGACTTATCATAAGTCGCGACCTAACACACATAAGTGGCTTAGCAACAATGCCGACCTAACGACTTAACTAGGATACGACTTAACAACTCAACGACTTAATCGTCCTTGCGACTTAATGACTCAACTGGGATACGCCTTAACGACTAATCACACTGCCGCATTTCTACCTAAGTCGTTTGGACGACTTAATAACTTACGACTCATCGACTCAACGACTTAACGACCTTGCGACTTAACGCTACACGACCTAACTACAACATCAACCTGATATAGGTCGTCTCACGACCTAACTACACACTCACAGGGTCTCACGACCTAAACTTTAACGACTTACCCCATAATCCTTAAGTCGCTCGAACGACCTAGCTTCCTTAAGTCGTTAACCCGCTTAACCCCCTAGGTCGTTAACCTTCTTAAGTCGCCGACTCTCTTAAGTTGCCAACTCCTTAAGTCGCTCCATTCCATAGGTCGCCTACCCTTCTTAAGTCGGTCAATTCCTTAAGTCGCTAACTCCCTATATAGGTCGCTCCAATCTCTTAAGTCGTCTACCCTATAAGTCGCTCCACGACCTAACCTCCTTCACGACCTAAGCTCCAACACGACCAAACTCCTTTGGTCTCTTCTATCTCTTAAGTCGCTCCACGACCTAAGCTACCACCCGACTTAAGCTACCACTCGACTCAACTTCTACACGACTTAACCCTGGACGTCTTAACCTCTGAACGACTTAACCACACTAACGACCTAATAACACCGGTTACAAACATTCGATCCGTAAAAATACGGGTCGTTACATTCTCTCCCCCTTAGGAATTTCGCCCCCGAAATTCCAAACAAACAAGAGCAACCAAAAACTATTCCGCATGCCTACCATCCATGGCAATCAACAAACCATGCGTCCAATTCTAGCCTAGCATGCAGAATTATAAAACTAGAACAAGTTACAATGTCGTGAGATGACACGACACCTTATGGCCATACCTTGAAGAGTTCAGGATGAGCTGCCTTCATCCTCTCTTCCACCTCCCATGTACACTCGTTAACATCATCACTCCATTGTACCTTGAGTAACCCAACTACCTTCCTCCTAAGCTGTTTCGTGTCAGTTTACACAACACGAAGCGGCTTACGAGGTCTTTTATCGACTAGATCAATCTCAAAATCTTCACAGCTATCTGCAGAAACCACCGTATTCGAGTCGTGCACATACTTCCGTAGATACGATACATGAAAAACATTATGCACACTCGACATCTTTTCTGGTAACTCCAATTTGTAGGCGAGCTTTCCAATTCGCTCGATGATCGGGAATGGTCCAACGAATCTCGAAGTCAATTTTCCTTTCTTCCCGAATCGAATAACATTCTTTAGTGGAGAAATCTTCACAAAAACCATATCACCTACGTCGAATTCCAAATCCTTACGACGCTTATCGGCATAACTTTTCTGTCGGTCTTGGGCTGCCTTCATTCGTTGCCGAATGATCTCTATGCAATCCGAAGTCTGTCGAATCATTTCTGGCCCAAGTATCAGCTTTTCCCCTGTTTTCAACCAACATGTCGGAGAGTTACACAGTCTTCCATACAATGCCTCATATGGTGCTATACCAATGCTTGACTGGTAACTGTTATTATACGAAAATTCCACCAAATGAAGGTGATCTTCCCATGATCCTACGAAATCTAAAACACAGGCTCTAAGGAGATCTTCCAAAACTCGGTTGACTCTCTCAGTCTGACCATCTGTTTGAGGATGATAAGCTGTACTCAAACACAACTCGGTTCCCAGAACTTCCTGAAAGCTCTTCCAAAATCCACTAGTGAACAATGGGTCTCGATCGCTCACTATACTCTTCGGAATACCATGGAATCGAACTATCCACTTAACATATAGTTCAGCCAACTTTGATGTAGTCTTGGTTGATCGAACAGGAATGAATCTTGCACTCTTAGTCAAACGATCTACGATGACCCAAATCCCTTCATTTCCCGTTCTTGTTCTAGGTAGTCCATCGAAAAAATCCATCGATATTTGCTCCCACTTCCATGTAGGAACTTCTAATGGCTGAAGCAATCCACTTGGCTTCTTCTGTTCGGCTTTTACCAACTGGCAGTTCATGCACTTGGAAATAAAATTTCCAACATCCTTCTTCATACCTTCCCAGTAATAGGTTCTCTTCATATCCCGATACATCTTATTCCCACCTGGATGAATTGTCAGCTTCGAGTGATGACTTTCCTTCAGAACTTCATTTCTCAATTCATCTATATCGGGAACAACTAGTCGTCCTTGCTTCCGAAGCCAACCCTCTCGATCGACCTCGAATCCTTTATCCTTTTCTGGGTCCAATCCAGATTCCAAATCACGGATAATCTTGAAAGCTTATCGTCTTGCTTTTGGCTCTCGCCAATTCTTTCCACAAAAGTAGGTCTTATCGATAAGTTTGCCAACATCTCAGGTTCCAATTCACATCTGGGCCTGAAGTCAAATCCAGCTAAATACTCGAGACTCTTCCATTCTGAAAACATGGCTCCCAATCCTGCATGTCTTCGACTTAACGCATCTGCCACTGCATTACCCTTTCCCGGAGTATAGGCTATACTAAAATCATATGATGCCAAAAACTCTAGCCATCGTTGCTGCCTAAGATTCAAATCCTTTTGGGAGAAAAGATACTTCAACGACTTATGATCTGTAAACAACTCGAATCGAACTCCCAACAGATAATGTCTCCACATCTTCAGAGCAAAAACAATCGCTGCCAACTCCAAATCATGAGTCGGATTATTCCTTTCATGCGGCTTCAGTTGTCGACTTGCATACGCAACAACTTTACCCTTCTACATCAGCACTGCTCCAAGTCCAGTTCCACATGCATCAGTATAAACCACCATCTCATCATTTCCACTTGGAATAGTCAAAACAGGAGCACTTGTCAATCGCTCTTTCAGGATTCTGAAAGCTTGCTCACACTTAGCATCCCATCTGAATACTTGGTTCTTTTTCGTCAATCGTATTAATGGTGCAGCTACCTTGGAAAAGTCTTTGATAAATCGACGATAGTATCCTGCTAATCCAAGAAAACTTCTCACATCAGATGCATTCTTAGGTCTAACCCAATCCTGGATTGCTGCCACCTTAGCGGGATCAACCGCTATTCCGCTTCCAGAGATAATATGGCCTAAGAACCTCACTTCGCTCTTCCAGAAGTGACACTTCGAAAACTTAGCCTTCAGCTGATGTTTCCGTAAGATTTCCAAAACAATACGCAAGTGCGTCTTGTGTTCTTCTTCAGTTCTGGAATAAATCAAAATATCATCCACGAACACTAGTACGAACTTGTTCAACTGATCTCTGAACACTCTATTCATAAGATCCACAAAATATGCTGGTGCATTGGTCAATCCAAACGGCATTACCGGCCACTCAAAGAAACCGGATGGTGTCCTGAAAGCAGTCTTCGGCACACTATCCTTAGCCACTCTTAACTGGTGAAATCCCGTTGCCAAATCCATCTGAGAAAACACCTTGGCTTCGTGAAGCTGATCAAACAAGTCATCTATTCTCGGCAATGGATACTTGTTCTTCTTAGTCAGTTTATTCAGCTCACGATAATCCACACACAACCTCAACGATCCATCCGCTTTGGTTACAAACACAACTGGTGCACCCCATTCAGACACACTACGCCGAATGAATCCTTTCTGTAAAAGATCATCAACTTGCACCTTCAACTCTTGTTGTTCCCTAGGCGCCATCCGCCTAAGAGGCATCACAACAGGTCTGGCTCCTTCAACTAAATCGATACGAAACTCGATCTCTCTATGCGGCAGTAACCCTTTGACCTCATTAAAGACATCCTCAAATCCATTAGCGATTGGCACCGATGACAGTCCATCCCGTGGAACAACCAGCGAATACATGAAGCTCATGAAGATGCCTTCCTCATGCTTACATCGTATCACAACCTTTCGCCCTTCCACATTCTCGACTGTCACCTCCAACCTTTCACAATCAACCTTTGCCGCATACTTCCTAAGCCAGTCCATACCCAAAATAATTCCGAACCACGCAAAGTTCAGAACAAAACAATCACAAACAAAAGAGCAATCATGACTCGATACAACCAAATCACGACATAGCATATACAGGCAAGACGAACCCCCAACTGGATTAGTCACAACCAATGGCCTATCAATGATATCCGGTTCTAAACCCAACCGGCCTACAAGTTCATTACAAACAAAAGAATGCGACGCCCCAGTATCGAATAACACTCTAACTGGAACACCACATATGGAAAGAGTACCTTGAACCACCACACTCTTTCCTTTCTCTTCAGCGGTAGGAGCTTTTGAAGATGATGGAACAGCCCCCAAAGCATAAGCTTGCACAATCTGTTTGTCCTTCCACGGTTCTGGACAATTCTTCTTAATATGCCCCGGCTTGTCACAGTTGTGGCACTTCACCGGCACCTTTGGATTCTTGCAATCTCTGGAGAAATGGCCCTTCTGCTGACAATTGTAGCAGGTCACTTCGCCCTTCGGCTTCTTATGGCCATCCTTACCCTTTTGCTGCTGCTGCTTCCTCTTCCTGTTTCCACCCTGCTGTGGTTTAGACTCTTCCTTGGTCACAGCAACAACAGATCCTTTTTTAGGAAATAGATTCTCGTGCCTGAGAGCCTTCTCCACGAGCTTCTCAAACGGATCGTCCAAATGATCCACCAACTGCCTCCCAAGATAACTGTCCAAGCCTGTCACAAACTTCTCGTTCTTCTGATATGATGATTCAATATACGACCGGGCATACTTGGACAAGGCTTCAAACTCAGAAACATACTCAAGAACCGGTCTTCCACCTTGCTTGAGCTCCACAAACTTCTTGAAAAGGACAGATTTCTGAGCTGTAGAAATGAACTTAGCTTCAAATCTGGCTTGGAATTGCTCCCAAGTAATTTCCTCCTCCGGAGTATCAATGGTGATAGAGTTCCACCAGTCAGAAGCTCTTCCTTGAAGCTGTCTTGATGCAAGCTTCCTTTTAGTTGCATCCTCGATTCCCAAATCACCAAAGATTCTTCTACAAGCATCTATCCATCTCTGGACTTCAATAGTTGACTCTGTTCCCTAGAAAAGCTTTCCCCCAAGAGCAGTATAGTCTTTACACAGCTTAGCAAAATCCACCGGTCTTGGAGCCTGAACTTGAATTCCAACATCAACTGCTGACCCCGGAGCTGGCATCCTTCTCATGATCGAAGTCATCATAGCTTCGAACATAGCAGCATAATCAGCAGCCCCCTTAGTAGCACGGCCTTCCCTAGCAGCTGGTCTCCCTCTTCGACTCATTCTTAATATCTATAAAAAGGAATGATTAATACACCTTGAGAACAACTGCATAAGGGGTTCAAATCCTTCTAAGCTACTATATTATATATAGTAATCATCCATCAAAATACAATTACGTCTCTCATACGTAGTTACGTCAGCGAGCGTTGGGTAAAATCGATTAACCAAAGCTCTGATACCAAATGTGACGACCGCCCATGACCCCTGCACTAAATATAGAAATAGTGCGCTGTAAAGTGTGCCAGGCAGCCATGGACGATCGCCAAGGTAAGTTAAAACAGCAGAATCTATCGTATTACTCACAACGCATGGATAAAAATACAATAGAGAATATATATAGTGAAGCTTCACAACATAGAATCTCATCAATTAAGCTTCATAATAGTTGAATATAAACATCTGAATAGTCAATACATCAAGCCTCACTACATATCACTTAGAGAATTATACAAGCAGCGGAACATCCAGTACATATAGTAAGAAAGTAATATGCAAGCCTCCAGCTCGTCTTCGTCATCAGCATCGTTGGAAACTAAGAACAGCACCTGTCACCTGCTACCTAGTCTGCCCATCCCAAAATGGATGAACAGCCCAAGGTAATAAGAGTTGAACATAAAACCTTGTGTTAGACAACAGTCTTAGTGAGCGGTAAATTAACTAACAACATACCAAAAGAGCATAAAGGTAAAAGGAATAGGAATCCAACCCTCCCACTCCACCTCTTTCTACAGTGATAGCCCCCAGACACACTAAGCAGAAATAAACATAGCAAAGCAGACATTTAAAGTAAAGCAATTATCACTCGAGTCAAGGTCGATGTTTTCCAAGCACAAACTCCCAAGGCCTAAACCAAGATCAGATATGCACCCAGAAAATATCGCTCTTGAGACCGAATGACGATACAACCAAACATCCATGACTCTGGCTATCACTGTTATCATTGCTTCGATACCACCGTTAATTGAATGACCGGCACATTCTTTCAACCGTCCATCAAGGGCCAATGGTAACCCCGGTTCTAGACAGAACTCCGCACGTCGTCGCAGCCCGTGCCTAGGACTATCGAATCTGCCTAGAGTACTCGACCACCAACTGTAGTCTTTTGGGACTATCGAATCTGCCCAGCATACTCTTGCTTTGAGCCGCTAGAACCTTCAACAACGATGAAATCTCAGCCTTCTAGTCATCCTCCTCGACGACTATTCTCATACTAGCTCAAGCGCCTCTCGAGCCAACCATTATCCTCAAACTCGAACCATCTCACCGAGTTATCAACATGCTTGGAATGATCCCGTCTGGATTAAACCAAGGCTATCTCACATCATGCCTCGCTTCATCTCATCATAGCAAAGCCTCATCTCAATATCATTATCAAATCTATCCATATGAGCTTCATCATCCGCCACATATGCCACAAGCAGCTTTTCCAATTCAAGAGCCTTTCCCTTAGCCTTTGAATCATCTTCGACCATCTTGTCTAAATCCAACAACTAATCAACTAATTTATAACAATCAATCAAATCAATCATTAATCCAAATAATCAATCATGCAAACAAGATCTAAAAGCAATTATAACTAAAATGGCAATTTTGTAAATAAAGAGTCCAAATCTAACAAGCATGAAACATGAGAAATATCTCTACAACTTGATGAATGAACGTGCATAGATTAACATGTAGTAAAATGGGTGTCAAATCATCATGAACAATAGATCTACACTTAAGTTTATGAAAATGCATGGAAATCACTATTTTAACACGTAATCAAGCCACCAATCCGATATACTCCTTTGGATCCGTGTGAGAGATAACCACCACTCACCGAATCTCTTAAACACTTCAAAAGCAACACACTTCAGATCTAGACAGCAAAGGATCTAACTTGATCCGCCAAAATTCCGCTTCAAACGATGAAATCTCTCTTTGATGGTTGAAGATCTTCAATCTAAGCTCTTGGATCTTCGATTTGATCTTCGATTTGGATGGAAGGAATCACAAGATTAGAGTGGAGAAAAGAAGTGAAGAAGTGCAGCACTCGAGCTCTCAAAATGGCAGGACTTCGTCGCTTCAAAATCCGGATCCCAAAAAGTGAAGAAAAACCCCGTATTTATAGGCTGGAAACCCTTAAGTCGTCCGCCCCCTTAAGTCGTCCATGACTTAATGAAACCCCACGACCTACAACTCACGACTCAGCCAATCCTACGACCTAGCAGATCCTACGACTTAACCATCCCCTTCAACCTAACACTTGCGCGACTTAACACATATGCGCGACCTAACGACTTATCATAAGTCGCGACCTAACACACATAAGCGGCTTAGCAACAATGCCGACCTAACGACTTAACTGGGATACGACTTAACAACTCAACGACTTAATCGTCCTTGCGACTTAACAACTCAACTGGGATACGCCTTAATGACTTATCACACTGCCGCATTTCTACCTAAGTCGTTTGGACGACTTAATAACTTACGACTCAACGACTTAACGACCTTGCGACTTAACGCTACACGACCTAACTACAACATCAACCTGATATAGGTCGTCTCATGACCTAACTACACACTCACAGGGTCTCACGACCTAAACTTTAACAACTTATCCCATAATCCTTAAGTCGCTCGAACGACCTAGCTTCCTTAAGACGTTAACCCGCTTAACCCCCTAGGTCGTTAACCTTCTTAAGTCGCCGACTCTCTTAAGTCGCCAACTCCTTAAATCGCTCCATTCCTTAGGTCGCCTACCCTTCTTAAGTCGGTCAATTCCTTAAGTCTCTAACTCCCTATATAGGTCGCTCCAATCTCTTAAGTCGTCTACCCCTTAAGTCGCTCCATGACCTAACCTCCTTCACGACCTAAGCTCCAACACGACCAAACTCCTTAGGTCTCTTCTATCTCTTAAGTCGCTCCACGACCTAAGCTACCACCCGACTTAAGCTACCACTCGACTCAACTTCTACACGACTTAACCCTGGACGTCTTAACCTCTGAACGACTTAACCACACTAACGACCTAATAACACCGGTTACAAACATTCGATCCGTAAAAATATGGGTCGTTACAAAATTGGAGAAAAGGATAACTCTAAGCACTATTCTTTCGGTGTTAAAAGTGAAACGGATGTTCCATACCACCATTTTTAAAAGATCAACCTCGAGAAACCCAAATCTCGAATTCCTATTGTAATTATCTTCAATAAATCCTTTTATAAAGTTCCCTTACCCATGAAATCCTTTTTGCTTTAACCCAAACCCGTTTACAAAACATTAATCAACTACCATACTCATTTATGAGACTCTTTATAAATATTCAAACTCGGTTATATAAACTTGTTTATAAACTTTCAAACCTTATATAAAACTTCCCTTTATAGACATCCAAACCCATTTATAAAACCTTTTTATAAACATTCAAAACTATTTCTAAAACTCCTTTTATGAATACCCCAAAATTATTCACATACTTCTTTATATAATATTCAAAACAATTGTCAAACCATTCTTCAAATATCTTGTTCAAAATAGAATAACCTTGAAGCCATTTTAAAAGAAAATGAAATATTAACTTTCCAAAACCAAACGGAGGCTTAATGACTATAATGGATCATTAAATTTGGGTTTACTTATCCAAGTTATATCATGGGTATTGCCTAACATCAGATATGTCAGGGATTCACACATAACATACAATCAATCATAGGTAGACGTCCAAGTTACAAATATAGATACATCCATCATCGGGTATAAATTTTTTACATATAGAAGTATATACCATATGCTTAAGTTATCATGACCCACTTATTGAAATTAACTTCCTTGTGTCTATCACGTTACGATATTCAGCATTTGTGCTAAACACAAGTCACTTACTTCCCATAAAACGTGTCAACGTTTTATAATCACTACTTAATTCATTTGGCTACTTAATGGTCCATATGAGAGATCCTTTGATTTATAATCAATTAATGCTAAAAAGAAAATTGATTTAAAATATAACCACTTGGGTTTAAAACAACCTTTGAAAAGATTAACGTATATTTAGTTGGCTTAACCCTAATTATATCTTAATTAATCATAATTAAATCAAGATTAAATCACAATTAAACTTAAAACTTAATGAACTTAGTTAAGTCCTAATTAACTCCTTAGTGCATCTTAGTTAATGTTTAAACAATTCATTATTAGTTAAACCCTAATTAATTAAAAATTAATTTAATAATCACTTAATTAAATAATAATTAACTACCCTACTCAACTTAATTAAATAAAAATTAACCATTTAATTACTTCTTATCTTCATTAATCACCAATTCAAACTAGTGCTACTTAACCTCTAATCACTTACTTAATTACTAATTAACTGCTAATTACCTTTAATTATTTTATTAAATAAATAAATTATTAAATAATCTAAACTTAATCTCTTTCTATGTTACTAATTATGTTTGAAAAACTTTTGCAAAATAATTCCAAAATGAATCACTTAAAGATGAAAATCGTAAAAAAATTTGTCGAACTACATCCATAGCGACTACCTTTATGAGCGTAGTTTGCTCTAACTTATTTTAAGTGAAATACTTCACTTAAATTCTTGCTCCTACATATTTTGAAATAATATTTAGAAAGTTTTTGAAACCTTAAACTAAGGTAAAACTTAAAACCATTTCCAAACTTTGAAACTAGAAATCATAGTTTTGATTTCAAATCAGATCTCACGTCCGTCACAACAAACAAAGTTGTTAACTTTGTTTCAACTCAACATAATTGATTCTTAAATCACAACCATACATCCATACTACCATACTCTTAACATCATAATGAAACAAACATATAAACATAAGGTTATATGCTTACTAACTCGACAACATCACATTCAAATCTTAAATTCAATACCAAACATAACATCCATCAAATCACCATCGACCAACATAATAACCATTCAATTTTCTCATCATTTTATCACCACAATAACACATCATAAGAAAGTCAAAAACTTTTTCAAAACAAAGTAGTTTTACTCATCGAAAATCTTTGAAACCTAAAATGCCTTAGATGCACCAAAAGTCACCCTAAAAATATGTTATTTTCCACTTGATTTTTGGACATATTACTCTTAGATTTTTGAAAAAGTGATCAAAAGAAAAAATTTAAAAAATTCTTTTCTCTACAATTTAGGAAAAAGAATCACTCAAATTAGATTTCTTTTAAGGTAGATATGGTTACAAGAAGGAGAGTTATTTTCGGACCTGAATTTCTAAGTTTAAAAGTACAAGGTAAAAAAATGAGATTTTGAAAAACCTAAGCTCGAAATAAAAAAAATGGTAAAAAATAAAGTTGTAGCTACTGAATTTTTTTATGATTTGAAAAAATTAAAATCTTGATTTGGTGTAATCTCTGGGTTTAAAAGTATAGGGCGCTACCTTACACCAGTCCTATCTGGTTTTATAATCTCTGAATCAATTCATCCTATCACAACCTGCCAAAATGATCAGAACAATAATTTCTTTAGTAAAATTCTAGGCTAAATACCCCTTTCTATTTCCTTGAAAACACTTTCTTTATAAATGATTTAACCCTTAATATCATACTTTCAAAATAAGGAAAATATAGCCCTTTACTTTTATCCAAAATAATTACGCTATGATATATGCTTTTATAAAGTAATATTGATGAAGTTCGAAGTCATTTACGGTCATCGTCTTACAAAACCATAGGCTATAGAACCAAACAATATAAAACCTTTATATTGATAACGTTGGCGACCTCATCGCCACTAAGAGTCTTTGCCTCCTTTAATATAAAAATATATGGAAGCCTTTAACTTTTAAAACATAAGGCCATAAGACCAATAACAGTGACATCGCACTTTATAGAGTGTCGACATCGTATGAGATAAAACATGCATGGTTTACATAGTTTAAGATCTTAAAGCTTAATATTGACATAATTATATCTCAGCATCAAATGCTTTAAAGAGAATTGGGCGGCTTCATTAGAGTCGAAGTCAATATAAGCGGTATCATAGCCTTCTTCGAAAATAGGTTACTAATATTAAAAGTGGCAACCATTAAAGTCAAAGTTATAGCATACAACTCTATATTGCCGAAGTCATTAATAGCGGCATAGTTTCCTATAGAGTCAAAGTCGATATGTGTAAATCATGCAGAATCATTATTACCGCTATATGTCACTTCATAACCAATAGGGTCGACGATATTGTAGAAAATATGGGGCATAGTTTAAAGTATGGCATTAATAAGTTAAAGAAAGCGGCCTCATCCACTTCGAAGTTCACGATGTCGACCCTGATGCTTGGCTTCCCACTTCGACCAAGCCAATGCATTCCATATCAACCAAAGTTTATACCATATGCATTACCCTTGATCGACGTCGAAGACATAGAGGCAGAGTGATGAAGAGCGGCATCATGACTATCGTGTGGCACGACAGTAATTAACATTAAAACTGAAATTTTACTAATAAAAGCAAGTTCTTTTCCAACTGGTCCATATATTTGTCAAATTCTTATTGGTTAACGAAACTTTATCACATTTCTTTTCTAGAAATCTAAACCAAAGCAGGTTTATCATTTTCAAAACATTTTGCAAACCATGCATTTTATTTTAATATAATACTTAAGCTTTTTTAGCTTAACTAATTTATAATAAATCATAAACACTTGAAACAAATCCCCAAAAATCATAATGAATCCATTTTTTTTACATAATTTGACATATAAAAATTTCGGGAAAAAAAACATAATTTAATTATTTTTAATAATTAAAACTCCAAAAAAAACCATCTTCCAACCTTAGGAAATTCACCAAATATTCTCATTAAATCAGAAAATTATAAAATTAAATAATAACTTCCAAAAAAATGTTTCTAACATCATATCAAAATCTTAAGTCATTTGGGTGTCATGTGATAGGTTTTCTAACTCAAACATATCACTAAATTTAATAAATAAATTTCATAAATTCACCAATAAGCATGTAATCATTCAAAATATCATAGCATGATATAATATAAGCAAAAGAAATAGATTTATGCTTAAAACCAGAAATAATTCTTAAAACATGAGATGCATAACTATTATTCATCTTGAATGGTTTAAGAAGGTTGAGATTTGTTTTTGATTTGATTCCCCTAATCTTTGCTCTTGTTTCTGCTAGCTTTACTTCCCTTGAAACCCTTGTTAATGGTCAGTCTTGACTCGTTGATTTTGTTTGTATTAAATGAAATAAAGGAGGAAATGAGAATGAGTATATTTGTTAAGGAAACATGCTCCTTTCCCATTTTTCCCTCCTCATATAACCTTCGTCTTTTTAGTGTTCTAATTAATTCCATTAGTTCATTAATTAAGGCTCGACCCATTCTAATTACCAAATCCTAATCTTCTTATCAATTTACATTATTTTATTTTATTTATCCAATTAAATATCCTAAAGAATGTAAATTAAATTTAGGATTGTTATAGGATTCCTATCTTAATTGCTCTTTTCCGAGAATGTCTATGGGAGTTATATAATATACTTTGCATGCCATAGGCAATGTGTTACGAGTAGGTAATGGGTGGTGATGTCGTTCGAGTGCATCATTATATGGTCAGATTTATTTACCTTGTCGCCACTAGCCTCAAGGGTGGTATTCAAGATATGTTACAAATATAATATCCCATGACATGATATGAGTAGGTAGTGGGTGGTGATACGATTTGGGTTGTGTTTGTACCTGTAGGATTTACATACTGTATCACCACTAGCTTTAGAGAATCTTCACAAACCAATATTCAGATTGAATTATAACACCCAATAAACATTAATACTAAATTACAATTTTAATTAAATGGTAAAATGATAATTTTACTAAAATGGACAAAATATGGATTTTGCAAATGAAAGAATTAAGTATTGTAACTTGCATCATCATGTAAAGTGTATTTTTAGGTTAGTTTTCACTATAAGTATTTTAATAATGGATGTACTATTAAGAAATTACAATTAGAATAATAAATTAAGGAGGAAACATACTATAAGACCTAACGACCCATCATTACTAATTTGGGTTTAATGTACCTCCTTAGTAGAGATGGAACCGTACATTCATTCCATTCATCTTCTCAACTTCCACTAACCCCAACATATAAAATTTTAGATCCAAATTAAAATTAACAATTGTCTATCAACAAATAAATAGTTTAAATATAAGAGAAAGAAGAGAACCTCTCAAATCTATAAATATCTTAGCTTTTCATGGGTTTTAAAAGCCAAGGCAAGTCCAAAAGGCAACATGGAAAGAGGATTTCTAATCTATTTGAGTTTAAATAGTAAGTGGGATCCTATTTTCTTTGTTATATGATCCTACTCAATTTTAAATTAATTATTGTTTGTCTATAATAGATAAAGGTTGAATTTTTTTATGAAGGAAACCCATAGATATATGCGATTGAGATATAAAAATTATTAGTTGGTTTTGGGGTTAATAATTAACCATTAAAATTGATTTGAACCTTTATTGATAAATAAAAATGATTGAGATGATATAGGTATGTTATATGAAATTAATGGTAAATCGTTAATGAATTAATTTGATAACTGTAATGATATAGGTAATAGAATTGATAATAGAAGAAGAAATCATGTCAATAGTGAAATCATTAAATACAAATAGGTGAATGAGAGACCTTTGAAATGTAATATAACTTCATTATAACCACTTTGGAAGTAATACCGCTGTCAAAATGAAGTTAGGTAAATTGGGGGCGAAAAATGCATTAAAAAGATGAAAAATGTAACAAACAGTAAATCAGGCATTTGGATGCAAGATTTGATCGTCTATCAATGATAAAAGCAAACCAGGAAAGAATTAGGTTAATTTAAAATTTCAGGCATTTGTGGTTTGTATTCAGGCGTTTGAATAGGGATTCAGACGTCTGAATCCAAAACTAGACATCTGAACGTCTATAGGAAAAACTGATGTTAGATAATCTGACTTCTTAATCAAGAATCAGGCACTTGAAATAGTTTCAAACTTCTAAATTTGGAATTCATTATTTGTATCGAGCACAGATGGGCCTGGACCCATTAGGGCCGTTGCGAATTATCGTAGCTTCTTTGTCTTCACTAGTTAATAACGTTAAAGCATTATATGATGTTTATATGATAAATGTGGAACGATATCACAAACTATATGTTAGGAAAACTTGTGTTGATATGTGTAGGCTAATATTTAATTATACACAAATGGAATGACATATACGATAGATGGTTGTTGCCTAAGTCAAAGATAAACTGTTGCATGTATACAACGTAGTCGTTATTGTCTTACAATAGATCATGGTGTATACGATATATGACCGTTGCCTTATTATATGGATTGTGTGGTGTATATGACTGGGTCATTTTCTTAACATTAGGTGGCATATACAATGCAAGATCATTGCCTAAGGGATCGAAAAATGTATACGACACATGATTGTTGTCAAAATGATCTCGATGCAGGGGTATACGACGTATAGTCATTGCCTATGAACGGATAGGGAATATTAATTGTAATGTACAAAACCCTAATTAGTGAGTGTACTTTGGACAAATTATAATATTGTAGAATGGTTATAGTTGGTATGATATAAAGATAGGCTAAAATATTTATATAGGTAACTATAAAATAATATGGGTAGTTTTATCTTTAGTGATGTCTTACTAGTATGGTAGCGTCATACACTGAGAGGTATTTTCTCACTCACTAGGCTTATTTCTCATCCCCTATATATTTCCATTTTTCCTATATATGATAGTTTGATAGGGGTTAGGGAATACTAGACGTGAGGCAGAGCAAATGAAGACACTGGAGTTCCTTAGCTACTTACTTATTTACTATTCACTATTCAACACTTATATTACGTAAAACTATGAAATCTGAAGCACTATTTGAATTTATATAATAACACCTATGATCATTTCCAATTTACTTTAGATATTTATTTTATAAGTTCTACCATATTTTATTCCTTTCGCTGTGAGTCTGAAAGGGTAGTTAAAGTAGAAAGTTATGCATATTGTTTATTTCATTGATTCACCTTTTATGGTCCCTAGGACTTGTGTGTCAATTTGGATGTAGAATCATAAGGCAATGAAAGATAAGTTGTTACATTTGGTATCAGATCTTAGGTTACCTGATTCTTATAGGTTAAGAATGTATTGTGAGAGCATATTTGTGTTTGTGTATGTACAAAAAAGTAAAAGTACATGTGCACACACCACTTTATTTTCCAACTATATATATACTATTTTGGGAAGTTGCTAATGAATCTCATCTATAAATTGTTGAGATGGATAACAATACTAGAGCAGGCACAAGAGATGCAATCGTGAAAATTCCTAGCATGAACGTTCCACTTTGGTTCCATATGTATCTTTAATCTAGAGCACAAGCTGATAATAACCCAAAGGCGCCTATCCAACATGCATAAGGAGTAGGCCCTATTAATCCGCCTGCCTTGCACTTTGCTAAGCTATGCTGATACTTTATATGTATGGGTGGAAAGCCTTATTTCAGGATTGAATCTTTTGTGGATACTGTTTGTACCAAAACTGGGAACAGCACTCTTTGAACGTATTTGAAGAGATTAAAATGAAGAATATAAATAAAAAAGTGGTTAATCTAACAAACATGCTAAAAACAGACAAACAGAAATGTAAGAACACAGGATTTAGAGTGTTTCGGCGTTGTAGCCTATGTCCACTATGGAAAGTTTGTTGTTTTATTGACTTTGCTAACTGATTACAACTAATTACAACAGTACACTCTCAAGCAGTCAAGATACAATGGAGTTTCCGGCAGAGTATCGGCGTAGAAGAGTCAAAAAGTCCCTTTTCTGAAGGCCTAAGACTGCTATTTGTAGGTGTAGGCTGAAAATATCTGGCTTAGATCTCGGAAGACTCCTTCTCATACGTGGGTGGGCCCATGTGATCGATCCCTGGATATTTAGGATCGATCCATGATCGATACGTATATAATTCATATCGATCAAAAATGACTCCATTTGGGCTGAGATCGATCAAAGACCAAGTAGAGGTGGTACGCAAGCTTCTGTGAAAATTTGATAGCATTTGGACTTGTAGATTTTGAGTTATGATCGATCCAAGTTTGATTTTGCAAAAGGCTGGCGTGCTCATATCGATCCATTCGTATTGATGGTTGTTCGTACCAATACCCTTCGTATCGATCGGGGTGACGCGGAGTGATATTCCAGGATCGATCCACTTTTCATGCCGAGTGACTGTTTCTTCCATTTGAATCGTGCTTTGTTCGTATCGACCTGGAATTACTCTTTGTATCGGTTTGGGCAACTCTTTTCGTATCGATGCTCTGTGCTCTACTTCGTATCGATGATTTAGTAACTGCTTCGTATCGATTATGTGTAGCCGCTTCGTATCGATGGATTGCATCTCACTTCGTATCGATGCTTGGAGCCACTTCATATCGATGAAGCCTAACTTTCTTCGTATTGATCTTTGTATCGATGATTTTAGGTGCTACTTCGTATCGATCGTTTGGGGAACCGATACGAACTATCTTCATTTGATGGATACGAAATGAGTAAACATGATGGATACAAAGTGGAATAAATATGATGGATACGAAGTGGAATAAATATGATGGATATGAAGTAGATAAGTAATTGATGGATACGAACCGATGCTTTCTCTCTTGATTTTGATCGATCCATATCTTGAGCATACGAACTCCGATTGAGTTGAAATTTGGAACGTTGGCTTCTATAGCTTTGCTTGTCATGTCATGTCAATTGTAGTTCGATCCAGACTTGGACAAAATTTACCAATATCCATAGTAGACCTGTGTATAACTGATCTTTGGGACGGACTGTCTTTGGTTTCCAACTAATTACTTGGTGTCACGACCTTGCCAAAAGGCGGGATAACATTTTCCCCCCAAAGTACGTCTTGTGTGAACATGACATGCTTTAAAAAACTGTAATCTTCAATTTGAAACGTTCTATCTGATTCGTCGAATAGTTGTTGTCTTTTCGTCAAAAGATGTAACCTTTGATTTATGTCCAGTAAAATAAATGCTGAATTGTTGACTGCCAATGATTATATAGTGCATTGTTGCAACTGAGTATCGAGTGTTAGCAATTTTTTGTTCGTTGTTTTGATTGTCCTCAGGTGAGCATTCAATCCATGTTAAATAAGGTGTGCTTCGTATCGACGGATACGAAATTTACCAATGTTAACTCATAGGACTGCTTCGTGGAGGATATGCCATTTCTCATTCCTTTGATCAAGAAGGATTCCTTGTTGTAGACAATCTTTGATAGTAGTCATCCATGACTCCTTTTTTGGCTCCGTTTCTAAGATCTAGTCGATCTTCATCTGTCAATGCTTGAAATAACAAGTATTTCAACTGGGACAAAGTCTATTTGTCACGCATCCCTAGAACTGGCTAGCTTGGACAGTGACTCGTCCTTTTCATTTTGTTCTATAAGGATGTGTGTAATGGTGTAATACTCGAAATTGGCTAGTAGCTCTTGGACCCAACTGAGATAAGGAGCAAGACGTTGCCCCTTAATCGGATAATCTTCCCTGACCTGGCATACCACTAACCAGAAATCACATAAGATATGTAAAGTTTCCACTCCTAGTTTTCTTGCAAGTTTGAGCGTGGCGACCAAGGCTTCATACTTAGCTCCGTTATTTGTTGTAGGGAAGTTGAGTTTCAGGGCGTAGCAGATCGATTGTTCCTCATGAGCCATTAACGCAACTTCAACGCTAGAAAACCGATTATTGGAAGTTCCATCTATGTACATTCTCCATCGATTGGACAGTTCTCCACTGCTCTTCGGATAATCATCGAATATAGTGAATTCAGATATGAAGTATGCTAATGTTTGACCTTGGATAGCTCTCCGAGGGAGATAAGTGATATCAAATTGGCTTAGCTCGATATTTCATTTGAGTAACCTTACAGACATCTAAGGTTGCTATAGGACCTATCGTAACGGCTGGTTGACATAGACGTTAACAGGGTGAGCTTGTCAATAGCTAGCTTTCAGTATATACTGGTCTTTAGATTCGTTTCTCTTCACATAGCATTGCGATGCTTATGGCATGTGTTGACAGACACAGCCCAATTGATGTATAAATCTTCGCGATCCAAAGGCTTGGGTAAAATGGAAGGTCTCTTTAAGCGATCTATCAGAGCTGGAATTGCATCAACGCATTTGTTAGTTCATTCAAAAGTTCTCTTCCCTCTCTTGATTAGGTTGAAGAAGAGAATACACTTGTAGATGGCCCTAGAGTTGAATCAGCTTAGGACGGTAATCTTTCGACTTAGGTTCTGTACCTACTTGGTTGTCCTTGGTACATGGATGTCTCTAATTGTTGGAATTTTCTTGAAATTAGCCTCAATTCCACGAGAATCGATGATGAAACCCAAGAATTTTCCTAATGCAACGCTGAAAGAGCATTCCAAAGGATCGAGTTTCGTTCTGCATTCTTTGGAGGGCACTGAATATCTCTACCAAGTCATCGATGTGGTCGTTTGATACTCGTGATTTCACAAGCATATTAACCACATATACTTTCATCGATCGGTTGATCTGATTTTTGAACAATCTGTTAACCGTCCTTTAGTAAGTAGCACCAGTGTCCTTAAGTTTGAATCCGGGGATTGCAACATAGCACTATAGGTCCAGGTCAATAGCGAAACTATTGTATTCCTGGTCCGGGACATGCTTCAGTATTTGATTGTATCTGGAGTTTTGTGTCCATGGAAGTGAGTAATTCATGTCCGATGGTCGAGTCTACCGGTTGGTTGATCCTTGGAAGTGGAAAACTACGCTTTGTCATGCCTTGTGCAAATCTGAGTAGTCGATGTACATCCGCCACTCTCCGTTCATTTTTCCTGTAAGCAAAGTATTGGATATTCATTTTGGGTAGAGGGTATCATGGATAAACTCATTGGTTTTGAGTAGATTCGCCTTCTCTTTAAGTGCAGCAGATCTCTATGGATCCACATCGCATCGTTTTTATGACCCGAGACATGCCTCGAGTCGACATTTAATGCAGGGTTCTCAATAGTTAATGAGAGTCCATATATATATATGAGATCGAGTCCAAGCGAACACATCAAGATTCACCTGAAGTAAAACAGTTAACTCTTTTATCATCATTGCATTGAGTTCTGATCTGATCTTCAGTACTCGTGATGGATTGTAGGCACTTCATGTGCTTATTTGCAATGGTTAATGATTAGCCTTATAGGCATGTTGAATCAAAGGCTTAGTAGAGTTTAGCCTTGTATCGCGTGCTGCTGCATAACTGGCTCCAGCTATGAGTTTGAATCTACTTGTGTTTCCGATTAATGCACTTTCCATTCAATGTACTTGCGATCCATTGCTTATTATAAGGGTCGGAATGATGATCAGTTTCCCATAAGTCCGAGCATTGATCCGATAATTCTATCTCCAAGCATCCTTTTGGTCGTAACCTCAAGTTGTTACAAATACTAGGCACGAGTCATAGGATCGAGTAGTCGTATCCAGCTCATGGATGATCACACTCGTGCCCCCAGTCTTGGGTTGGTGGATGTATTATGCGAATGGTCGAGCCTAGCTTCTGCTATGTTTATACTGTAGTCCAAGCTGTAAGAGCTAGAGTTGTTTGATGAATGATCAAATTACATTCATCTTATTTCTCGTGTGTGCCTCCAAGTCTAGGGAATATCTCGATAAGTAGCAAGGTAGATAATGTCCGCTTCAATTTCGTATTTTGTCCAGTTGAACCGTGGGTTCGAGTTAACCGATGGAAGGCTGAGTCATGCCTATCCTACATTATATTCTAGCTCTTTCTTCTAGGAGGAATTTTCATTGCTTCACCGACATTCGGACATGAGCTAAGTTCTGGAAGGTCAATCACATTCACTTCGCTGCTTATGTCGCCGTACTTTGGGAAGAAACTGAAGAATGAATCGTCCAGTCAGATCCAATACAGGATTGATGCTTCCCTTGTCAAATCAGGGCAAGAATCGGTGTGTAAACGTTTAGGTTGCACTTGTTTTGAATTGCTCTTTTAGTCAGATCATGGTAAGAGTCAACGAATGAATGGTCGCGTTGCATTCATTTGGAGTTGGGCGATCAACCACGTCCATTTCGATTTACGTTCTCCTGTCTAATCTAGGGATAAAGTCAGCTCAAATGTAGTCAGGTCATTCTCATCCGGTCTCATGCTCTTCTTGACGGATCGAAGGGAGGTGATGGAGGATGAATGGTCAAGTCACACTCATCCGTGGTTTATTCTTCTATCCACGCTATGGTGATCGAAGTTGTTAAAGGACGTTTGGGTCGCTCCTCTTTATGGTCGATGTGGATCAATATTGACCGTCAATTAAGCGGCACGATGTAAAAAGCTCGGACCTCATTGCCCGTCGATCCAATGGTGTGATATGAAATGTCCAGATCGATATTGCCCTTCGATCGGCGGTACAATATAATTGGTCGCCTGTAACTTCGGACTTTATTTTGATTGGTTAGCATTAAAGCCTCCTTGTAGTCGTTGCCTTAAGTTATAAAGGACGCTAAGCTAGAGATGTAGTGAGTCATCTTTCTCTTTTTCAGTGATTTGTACTTCTGCCCCCAGTCTTGGGTTAGCAGAGTTAGTTTGCGGACGGTCTAATTGCATCAGTGGTGAGTTTATACTCCTCCTGTCGACTTTAGGTCAGAGTTGGTGAATGAATGGTCAAATCACATTCATTCATTTGTCTATGCTCGTAGTCGCACTCTGGGGATCAGAGTCAGTTGAAGGGCCATTAATCATACCAATTTGATGTTTATACCAATGTCCACACTTTGTGGACTAAGAGTGTTTGCAGAAAATGGTCGGATTGCATTTTCCTTCGTTAATTCCTCTGCCCCTAGTCAAGGGAGAAAGTCGAAGTGTGGCCGGTCACATTACAAAAACTTTAATTTAATGTCTCTCCCCCTGAATTGTAGGAAGGAACTGATTGGCAGGTGGTTGGGTCACACCCGTCCCTGTTACGCGCACAACCTGTCAGATCATAGGCGAGAGTTAGCGGATGAACGGTCATGTCACGTTCATTTGCAGTTGGATGGTAGTCATATCCATTCAGAATAGGACATCCCGCTAGGTCTGTTTTGCGAATCTGCGTCTCCCTGTCAAATCAAGGAAGAGATTTTGTCTTGTAAGGGTGGAGTGCATCCCTATAAATTTATGTTATGGGTCCCGGGCCAAGGACAAGAGTTGATGCACGGACGGTCATGTCACGCCCGCTTAGTGCTGGATGGTCGGATCCCATCCAATTTTGCATGATAAGTGTGCCCCCCAAGTCAGGGGAAGAGTCGGAAAGTGGACAGTTGAACCACATCCACCTTTTATACTACATGACTTACTGAGGAATCAGAGTTGATAGATGGACAGTCGAATCGCATCCCTTTTGGTATTTATATTCCAATCCATGCTTTGAGGATTGGAGTTGGTTGATGGGTGGTCAGTCACACCCATTTGGTGTTTATACTCCATTCCGTGCTTTCGGGACCAGAGTTAATGGATGGGTGGTTAGTAACACCCATTAATGTTTATACTTCGGTTCGCACTCTGGGAATCTCGAGTTGGTGGATGGGTGGTTAATCACACCCGTTAATGTTTATACTCCAGTTCACACTTTGGGAATCTAGAGTTGGTGGATGGGTGGTCAATCACACCCAGTTGGTGTTTATACTCCAGTCCATGCTCCCGAGACCAAAGTTAGTGGATGGTTGGTCAGTCACACCCGTTAATGTTTATACTCCAGTTCACACTCTGAGAATTTGGAGTTGGTGGATGGGTGGTCAGTCACACCCATTTAGTGTTTATACTCTAGTCCGCACTCTCGGGACAAGAGTTAGTGGATAGGTGGTTAGTCATACCCATTTGGTGTTTATACTCCAGTCTGCGCTCTCGGGACCAGAGTTAGTTGTTGGGTGGTCAGTCACACCCATTTATGTTTATGTTTATACTCCAGTTCGCACTCTTGGAATCTAGAGTTAGACGACAAATGGTCAGTCACATCTGTTTAGGTATTTAGATCTCGTTCGCATTCTGGGAACAAGTAGTTGATCAAGGTTATGGATGGTCGGATCACCTCCACCTTGATTTAGCAAGCAAAGTCATGGATGGACAGGTCCCTCCTCCTCGAACTTGGATTTGAGCGAGGTCGTGGATGGACGGATCCATCCTCCTCGAGTTGGACGGTCAAATCACATTAAACTTGGGTTGTCAAACTGCCCCTTGCATCCGGGATAGGAGCCGGTATATGGACGATCGTACTGCATCGTCTTTGATTTAGATTCTGCTTCTTCCAAGCTTAAGGAGTAAGACTAATGCTCTAGAGAACTTTGAGTTTGGGCGAAAGAGTGGATGGTCGAACCACATCCACTTAGAGTCATGTCTCCACCTCCAGCGTTAGGGGAAAGAATTAGAGAGTGGACATTCAAGCCGCGTCCACTTGATACTTTGCACTCTTCCAGTTAGGTCGGGGAAGAGAGTTGAAATGATAGCTCCTAATGATTAGCGAGCTAGCATTCAGTCCATGATTGTAAATTGCGGCATCGGCCTTGACGAAGTCGGTTTAAGGCATGATAGTCTTGCTAAATCACATACGCGAGCTGGAGAGTGAATGGTCAAATCATATCCACTTTAGACTTGTGTTCTCAAACATCCCCAAGTGTCTAATGTAGGATTTGATGCATGGACGGTCTCATCACGTCCACCCCTGGTGTGGTTCCAATCTTACTGGGCATCGGAAGAAGCATAAGTAATTTGGCGAGTTTCAAGTATGAGATGAGGAGTGCATTGTTAGGACGTATCACTCCAAGTCTTCCTCGGATCTCCAATTAAATTGCATAGGTGGATAAGATGATGGTCGGTTGCATCCACTTTGTATAGGAATTTTCACCTTGCCGGTCTCTTCTGCTTTGATTCCTTGGCCCCAAGTCAGGGGCATATACTAGCTGATGAGTGGTTGAATCACGCTCGTCATAATGATACCTCAATGACCTGATCATGGTCTGTGGAGGTTGTTTAGCACCCAACCTTGAGTACTTTGCTACCTGCAACATTTGCAAGTGGTTTAATTCAATTTGGTCATATTTCGCAACATAAATGAAATTGAAATTGAAATAATTCAAAAGAGATCGGATTAAATCTAATTGATAAGTGAAGCAGCGTCGTATGCTTGCTATTGCACTTCGATCCAGCCCTTCTCAGTTGGAAGTCTAATGCAAGTGGTTCAACTTAATCAAATTTCTTGATCGATAGGGGTCGGGGGTTCCCTGCCCTTCGTTTTATAGGGCTTGTGCATATTGTCGAAGCTATCCTTTCTGAAGCAGCCTTATACCGTTGGCGTCTACGGTAGCCATCTAAAGAAGAGGAGTTTCCCGATTTAGAGTATGGAGTAGGTTCCTTCCTTATCTCGCCATGTTGGTCCTTCATTTGGTTTATCAACTCAATATTGGCCTGGATATGTTGGTGTAGTTGTTGGCGGCTATCCACCAGTTCTCTTTTCAAAGTCTGGAAATAAGCTCTTGTGATGAATTCATTTATGGGTATTGGTAGCAACTGGCTGTGGACTTTGGATAAATTCATTGGCTGCCAGCTTCTTTATTCCCTTCAGCAATATAAGAAGTAGAACTGGTATGTCTAACCATAATTGACAGTCTTCTTTGAGGAATGGGGGAGGCATCTGCATTTGATGGCATTCATCACTCTTAACGAAATCCACGCGCCATTCCCAATTCATGAGGTAGTGTCGGGGGTTGTATTTCCATAGTACACTGACATAATCAGCATGTTGAACTTTCACTAAATTTTTTTATGTAGGATGGTTTCAATAAATAGGTTTCGACTGGGAAAGATACTCCAATCGTCACTAGCAGGTCCATTTTATGGCTATGGGGTCTTGCAATACTGGTGAACGATGTTTGCATGATTGTCCAACGTTTGAGTTGTTGGAACGCCGATTGGATGGCGAGTTGGTTAAGATGGGCTCATAGATTGGTGATTGTCCCAAACTTTCATCAAGGCAGGAGACCCACATAGGGTAGTAAGGAAGTCCTCTCGAGGTTGTATGCATGCTTCTAGTCATATGGAGATGGCATGATCAAGATGCAGGCATTTGAAGATGGTTCAGTGGTGACTACTATGCTTTTAGGTGACAGAGTAGACGGTGTAGGGCAGTTGTCACTTTAGCCATTATACCATAGTTCTCAATTCAGGTGTAACGACCCGATATTTTCAACCATTCGCATCCGCACATGTCAAACTTGAATTGCTCAAAATACCGCATTGTAAATAAAATTTGGCAAATCTCAGAATAAACAGTAAATAAATATAATCACAGATCACAGACACATAGTAAAATAATGCAGCGGAAGTAAAAGAAATAGTAGTTCATGAAGCTACTATGTAAATATATCAGAGTTACATAAGATATAACAGAAGAAATAAAATACAATAGAAGTCTCAATATGATAACCAAGTACAAGCTGAACAGAACAACAGAACTGAAATAGATAGGACAAGACAAGCAGATAATCTCCATCCATTCAAATCTCCAAGAAAGCGGAAATCCAAATCTGTGAATACTCAGGCTGACCCGAGCGTAAATAAAAATACAAACACTCGAGTCAGGACATACATACTTATACAATGTAAACCAACTCAAGTGAACTGTAATAAAGGTACAAGTAACTTAAAGAATGCTTGGGATCGCCCATTCTTTAAGGATCCGTTAAACTATCTACTATGTAGTAATATCCGCTATTATAATAATGTCTAATCATAAAATAAACATACTTTTAAATAGCGTTAAGGGGTTACCCATATAGCCCTTAACACAAAACAGCGCCAATAGTCTATACAGTACCTACATACCCCGAGAGGCTACGAGAAGATACTCCATAGGTACGACACAAATAGAAACTCGTAGAAAAGCTCGATATGGTAGGTGACACGGCACATAAGGCAATGCCAGGGTAGATATACCAATTACGCATCCGGACTGGTGGTGACGCATAGCAGCCACTACCGCCCACCTCGAACAACACTCCCAAATCAAGGGTGCGCACCAAATCAATCACAAGTAATAGAATGGTATCGAAGAAGTGTGTCCGATCAGAGGTGCTACCTCATTGGTCCGTCAATCGCTCATGTTTTAGCCACCTTATGCCAACTCACGGGAGTTGGGTCCACGTATATACCTTAGGATCGTCGCCACCATCCTACTTCATTCTGGAAACTCCACCGCGTACACAGTTGTTAAAGTGTTTCGGTATCGACAGAGAGTATGTCCATATCCTATCCCGGTCTCTTTAACAACCAATCGTTATTATAACCCACGGTTATAAATTTAAAACAGTTATATTTAAAAATAGAATATCATTTCAAATCCAAATCTTTATCAAAATAAAGATTAAATCAATTCCAAACCATTTCAATATATTTAAAATATCATATCATTTCAAAACTTCATTTCAAATCATTTTAATATATCAAAACTTCATTTCAAATCATTTGTTTGAGTTCAAATCCAAATATTCAACTTTAAATACCTTTTAAATTCAAAGATATCATTTATTTATTATCATTTCAAGTCACCTTTTAAATAGTTTATATTTCAATCAAAATAATTCATTTAAACAATTTAAAAGTGAAATTATTATATGTTCAAATCAAGTATTAAAATGTCCAAAGTTTCAATTCAATTCAATTATTTATTTCAATTAAATTTCCATAGACCATTTCAAATCTTATAAATTTCAAATATAGATTAAATCCACAAAATAACTATTCAAATTATAAAATAAATTCCAAAGCTTTAATATCCTATATTTCATCAGTCCAATATCTTTTAAATATATTCAAATTACAAGTAAACCAAATATTTTCATGCTAATATAAACTTCAATTATTCATTCCAATATTTAATATCATTTCAAATTCATTTCAAATTATCCAAATGTCATTTCAAAACATCGTTTATTTAATTTAAATTTAAATACCATTTAATCACATTTCAAAATAGTTGTATTTCCCAAATCAACTCTTACATTTAAATCATTTAAAGTCAATTCATTATATTTAATAATTAAATATTTAATTTCCAAATTTTAATCTTTTTCAAAGATCGTTTATTCATTTTGAATTTATTAAACAAAGAAAATTCAACTTTCGCAGCACTTAAAAAATGCTACGAAATGTTATGTTTTAAAATAGTTCATTAACAAAAGACAGCATTTAAATGCTGTAATAGGTTTCTTTTAAATTTCAAGTAAACTTAGGTTCAATGAAACAACTATAGCACTTACAAAGTGCATAATAACCTTTAGTTCAAGTTAGCCTTTTAGTTCATTTAAAACAACTACAGCATTTTGAAAATGCTGTAATATCTTTACATTACATTTCAAATATGCTGTCTACTCAAATTCAGGGTTTTATTTACAATTTCACACATAATTAACTTTTAATATAAATCATTTTTACTTATAAAATCGTATATTTTCACATTTAAAAACAATCATTTAAATACCTTTATTTCTATGATTTTATAAAGTCAAATTTCCATACAAAAATCAAATTAAATAACAATTAAATTTTCATTTCTTTAATTAAATTCTTAACTTAACAACTAAGTTTAAATTTCCAAAATATAACTTATTTCTATTTATTTTACTTAATTAAAATTGCACTTTTAACAAAATTCACAATTTCCCAATTTAAGCAACACAATTCACTTAAACACTCATTTATTTCATATTTTAATTTATACAAAATCATTAACACTTTAAAAATTTATTATTCCTTAAAAAAAATCATTAAATTCATCTTTTAAATCAAATTTGTCATATTTCCTTACTTTACATAAATTCCATTTATAAACAAAATCATAAATTCCAAAATTAACTTATATTTCAAATTCTACTTCACCATTTACTTAATTCACTTATTTAATTTGTAGAAAATCACTAATATTTTGTAGAAATTATTTTAATAAAATTTAAATCAAAATATCATAATATTTACATTTTAAAAATATTTTAAAATTTTCAGAAAAATATATAAACCACGGGTCTGTATACAATTTTCTAGCCTAGGTCTAGTGATACGGATATGTATCATTTCAATCCGCAGTTTACAAAGAAAAACCGGGTTCTATCATTTCAAACCCGCAATCCCAAGTTAAATAAAATAAATAAAAACCATTCAGGCCTATCATTTCAGCCCATAACGATTTTCCCTATTCTAAAGTCCATTCGGGTATGTATCATTTCAACCCATAGTGATTTCTAATCTACAGGGAACTTGCAGTGTGATAAACTGATAAAATAGCAGGATAGCATGAAATAACAGTAACATATGGTATAACAGGTGTAATACAGGTGTGAACATCATATGATTATAATATAGCAGTTACAACAGGATGATATGCATTTACAGATTCAAGTGATGTCAGTTTATCAACTATATAAGTACATATTAGTCTGGTGAGATTTACTCACCTTTTTAAAGCTGAAGACAACAATTCAAACACAAAGATCAAACTCCAGAAAAAACAAGAGGCACGACAAAGCACGATCCAAACTTGAGTGATAGGAGAGCTAAGATTTCAACTTATGTACACAAACAAATACATAATACATAAGTATATTTAATGCAAAAGATTAGATGAAATAAACAATGAAAATGATTGAGATAAGATGGCATAACCTTGCTCTATCTTATGCAAGTGGTGATGGAGGTGGTGATGGGGTTAGCAATAGGAGGTAGAGGCTGAGCCTATTCATGAAGGAAACAAAGAAAGAAAAAGAAGAGGAACAAGAAGCCATGGATATTTAGATCTATAAATTTTTTCTCTTAGGAAATAAAATGAGAATGAGATGTGAGATGAGAATATTTGTACGTGATTTGTAAGAGTAATAGGCGGCTAGGGTTATGGAAAAAATGTCTACGAGAATAAATGGTAAGAAAATAATAAAGGGGATTTAATTCCTATTTAATAAAAGAAACGTATGCAAAGATCTTCAAATCAGAAGAGTCAAACGAGGAAGGAAATGTTGGGAAATATTTTGCGCGAAATTTGATGGGAGTAATACATGGCTAAGCAAATGGTAAACGGCTAAATCAATAAAGAGGCAAGGCAATTTAAGGTAGGAGTTTTAATGGTTTGGGAAATAACACTACACCAGAAAAGACTTTTGGTAGCGTTGAAAAAACGCTACCATAACTTATGGTAGCGTTTTAGAGAACGCTGCTATACGACATGCAACTAAAAGTCTAAAACTTTTTGTTGCGTTGTAGTAAACGCTACCAAAAGTCATTTTTAAATGCAACTATAGGTATTTTCTGTAGGATTTAAAAAATGCTACCAAAAGTCACTTTTAAATGCAGCTATAGGTTTTTTCTGTAGGATTAAAAAACGCTACCATAAGTCTTCATTTTTTGGTTGCATTTTTTGTTTATATGCTTCTTTTTATTTTCAGTAGCGTTTTTAAAATGCAGCTGTATAATTTTTATATTAGTTTACATTTGTTTCTGTAGCATTTCTGAAACGCTACTAAAAGTTATTGGTTGTTTGGTAGCATATTTTAAATGCTACTATTTACGGTTGATGGTTTATACCATTTCCAGCAATCACTTATATACTATTCATATTAAAACGAACAATCAATCGCATAATTTTCATATATTCAAACAAACAATTAAATCACATAATTAGCATATACAAACAATCAATCATATGATTATCATATTCAAATAATTGCAAAAACATGTTAATCTCACAATCAAATATAATATCCATAATCAATTCGATAGTAATTTTTCAACAAAATAAGTCACATACTACAAGCATTCACAGACAAGTTTCCACAAATGGTACTAACAAAATACGACAACATATATAACAATTAAATTCATGTTCGTTGCTTGATTACCAATAGTTCTTTGTTGTCAACAGTCTTCGCTTTGAAATAGCTAATTACCTGCAAACGAGTTTAACAATCAACAATATATATATATATGTATATATATATGTGTATATATATATGTGTATGTGTGTGTGTGTGTATATATATGTATATATGAAAATCATGTAATCTATAACTCGATATTCTATATTAATACATATTAACAAAAATTGTTCTATTTTTATATGCATCATATATAGTTCCCCAACGAATACACAATTTTCAATTTACACAGATATTCAGATCAAAACTGGGTTAGAAGTCTGACTGGATTTCATTCTATGTGCAGATTGTGTATTCAGTACTATGGGCAGATTGTGTATTCAGTACTATGGTCAAGTTAAATCTTATAAAATATGAAAAAGTATCTAGAACGTCCGTAATCCATCGATGATGCATTCATCCACTAATTGAAATGTACAATTTTCTTTACCCTTGTCGTTTTCTATCAATTGGGTTTCTCTAAAGGGGGAATTAATTTAAAGGACAAAAATTTGTATATTTTTAACCTCAAGGACACGAATTCAATGTTTTACCCACAAGGACAAACATTCTCGTAAAAATTATTCATAAGGACAAACATTCTTTCAAAATTATTCATAAGGACAAACATTTTTTCAAAACTACTACCGGACTAAAAACTGATACCTAAAAACTGCTACCGATAACTACAAACTGATACCTAAAAACTTAAAAACTGATACCTAAAGAAAGTTGTCCTTCAGGCTAAAATACTGAAGGTCTGTCCTTGAGGCTAAAATGCTGAGAAATTTTGTCCTTGACAATAATTTTCTGTTCTCTAAAACAAAAATATTCCCTAAATTCACATTGTCGTAACTATATTAGGCAACAACTGTAGTGTCAGTTACTTCCATTTATTTGTGTTAGCCCTCTTGTATAACTACATTTGTGTAATACATGTGCAATGACATAACGATTAATCTGAGTAGACAGTTTTAGGAAAAATGGTTTATTTAAGTTTTAGTTTCAAGTGTATCAATTGTTGTGGCTCTGCAGATAAACACGTTTACCATAGAGGATATGTACTGAAATGTTGTGGCTTTGCAGATAAAAACTTAAATGTTGTGATACAGATTTTTTTTTTAATACCCGAATAAACAGAACTAAAACTTAATGTTGAGATATGATGTACTAAAAAATAATACTTACTGGAACTTGATTCTCCAATGACATATGCTGCTGGCCAAGCTATCGTAGTACCAAAAGCATCTTCCATGTACGTACACTCAGATGTATGTCGCCATAGCAATGCGTCACTAACTCTCACAAAGTTTACCCAAACTTTAACCGCATCTTTTCCCAACGGAACACAATGAACCATCGTTGTTGGATCAGTTGAAGCGATAGTTCCTTCATCCACTACTTGTCCCGTTTCACCCACATCAATCAGCTTACATCTACTATTTGGTACCAGATTTGCACCCTGTTGGATAAGCAAATAAATAAATAATCATCAAATATGTCGTAATCATCAAATAAATAAGCAAAAGGATTAACCGTTTGAAAAAAGGATTAACATGTTATCATTGCAATCACAGCTAACTAGTAATCAAATAATCATCAAATATTTGATACCAGATTAACGTCAGTAGCATACGGTCAGTATGAAAATAATCCACAATAGTAAACTCTCCCCTTGACATAGTTACTAACTAATTTAGTAGTGACATAAGAATTCTAAAATACTGACCAAAAGTAGTGACATACCTAACTAATTTAGACCTTTTACCTCCACCATTGATTATAATACAGGTTAAAAACGCTAGCTTGGAAGACATGACATTTAAAAATACGACCGTGAGACATGTTACAAATTTAACCATCTTATCACAAACTATCAATGTTGTGTCGTATGTAAGAATGATAAATTACCATCTTATCACAAACTGAGACCTATAATAATTCAATACAGATGCTAAAACTCACCACAAGAAGCTTTGATTTGCTACTTCATCCTCTTTGAAGGGCCATTTGACTAAACTTCAGACCCAAGACCTGTGTTATGAGATATAATAAGGTTGTGTTAAACTTTATTATTAAGTTATAACAATAATGTAGCACAAACCGTTGGATGTAACGGAGAAAACATAAGAAGCAACAACTGTGTTATAAGTGGAGATGATATTATTGTTGGTGCAAGTGATAGAAATGATGTCCTTGAAATCATTGATTTATGTGATCAATCTGATTATGTAGGGGCAACAACAATGTTAGCGAGGATGGTGAAGTGATGATTATGTCGGAAAGGGTCAGGGAACTACTAGGAGATACTGGTGCACTTGAAGAATACTTACAAATTAGAAACGATTGTAATGCTAATAATGGGAACAACGTGGAAGAAAATGTGGATGGAAATGATAGAGGGAAAGCAGTGGTAATTGAACAAGAAGAGGCGGCTGATGTGAATGTTTTTAGCAATGTGGTGGTGGGTGATGGAATGGAAGGTGAAGCGGGTACTTCAGCAGGTCCAAGTGGAACGGGTCGGATCATGTTTCACCGGGTCCCGTTAGGAAGATTTGATTGTAGCTCCTGTAATGTGGCCAGTGGACTATATTCTACTGATGATCCGAGACTTCAAGCGAGGATTTCTGTGCATGGACTTAATGGCTTGTATCATCATATGATATTCCAAAATGTTGATCCTGCTCTTGCTCAGGAAGTAGAAATGTTTATTTTTGACATGTATGGGTTGCCTATAGAGAAGATAAATGAAAGTTTAGCATTTTACTACATCCAAATTAATCAAAATGGCGAAATTTGCGGCCAGGGGTTTCTTTCTCAACTAGACACATGTGAGGAACCAATAGAAGTATGTGAAGAACAAACCGTACCATCAGGCTGGAATAATTTTGACCAAACAAACGGTACAACTTTATGTCATGAACAAACAGTACCATCAGGCTGTAATGTAAATTATCAACTTAATCAAGGGGGTGAAAGCAGTGGGGGTCAAAAAAAACTTTATTATTAAGTTATCTAAACAATCAAGTTAAGGAAACTAATGCAAGTACCAATTGGTATATATTTATAAAAACCTGAACTAATGCAAGTACTTGGTAAATTTTACACAAAACTTTCCCATGAATTCCATTAGCTCACTGTTAGCATCTACAGGATTGGCTGGCGCTGTAATAGTTACTCGAATATCATCAGCATTTACTCCTGAAGACAATAATCTAAGCACCATAAGTCTAAGTAGTATTCAAGAAACATTACAATTTGTAACGAGAAAGAAGTGCATTCTACTGAGATGATGGAATTTGAATAAATTCCAAAGTTAGTTCGAGACTGAGGCTTGAAAACTTGAATTCATCAACATTATCTTACCTTCGATAATTATTTACAAACCAATGCCAAGTAATTCATGATAACTTTAGACAGGAAATTTATCAGATCAAATACGGCTGAAATTTCCAAGTTCCAACCAAAATCACAAACAATGGTAGTAGGCACACAAAAGATTCAATCTATTTATTAATAGTGTATATTTGTTGTGAAAATAATTTTGTTAGTGAATGAGACGTGAAAAAAAATCAGGCAAAATTGTATATGCTGAACCATAATTACTTTTCATTCAGTTTCGTGGTATAAATTTCATTATAATTACAGAGAACTTGAATAACTGATTAATTAAGATGTTGTAGTCAGAGGAAGAAGAAACAATTAAAAATTGCAACGGAGGTTGTCACAGTCGAAACCCGTTTCACTTTGTGCCCACGCCAACGTTACATCCTGCCTACGCCACTGTATGTATATATATATATATATATAACTCAAGCAGGTGCTTATCATGATCAGTCGGTCTATTTTTCAGGTCTAATCTAAGCGTGTTTTCATTAAAACATGTCATGCATAATGTAAGCAGCATTAGGACCATTAAAACGACTCATCGGTCTAAAATAAGAAATAAATAAATAAAAGACAAGTAGTTCAACATAGCCTAACCATACATACAAAAAATTCAGTACAAGTGTCAAAAGAATGATGCTACATCAAAGCAAGATAATATAATGGACATCAAAAACTGATCATGTCCACAACAAAGCGGTGAAACATAGTTCACTAGTCATACATTCAAAAAGGACATAAATTAAGGAAAAATAATAAAGCCATTACCTCGGATAAACAACAAGCAAAAGAGCAGCAGCATACTCAATGGTGATTGTGAATACAAGTTCAATAAGGAGGGAACTGATGTGAATTCGTATATTTGTAAATGCATATACAATTCTTATTTGATTGACCAACAACATAAAAGAATAATAAAATTATTCATAATTGTATCATACAAAGTCAGGATCAGTAAAACACAAAGCACAACTAACAAAAGGATAATTGTAAGTGGAACTATTCTATAAAATTTGATACCATATTCTGAATTTATTAAATTTGTGATGCCATTAAAGAATACATGTTTTATCAACACTATCAAATTCCTAGGTATTCATCGCTCTGTTCTACGTGTGTGTGTGTTGTGTGTGTGTGTGTGAATTGCTTGTACAAAGAAAGAAAAGTTATATATTTGTTCGTTTCCAGCTTCTACTTCAATGTTACTAAGCCCAGGGCCAGTGGCAAATGCTCCTAACCTTCTTCCCCTTCCATTAGTTTGGAAGTATTATTATTATTACTACTATTTTGACAAAAGAAACTATAACAAAGTATTGAAAAATTTCCTACAAATATTTTTATATAGCGCAACATCAGGATCGAATACTGAGCCACCAGCAGAATCACCATCATCTGATGCTGATGAACCTGTATCTCCACCGCCTAATCAAGGGCAGCGACCAATCTTGATTCCCAGTCTAGCTATCAAAAATATCATTTTATTTCACCAAGTTTGTTATTCTTGTTCTTCCATTATGTGCTGTATTAAGGAAGTAGAACGAGTGCTATATTTGTTTGTATACTATGATTTTTTATTTATTGTATTCTTTTCAATTTGTTAAAGGCAAGTTCTTGTTGGCTTATATTGATGTAATTTTCAAATGATAAAGGAGATCGTCCATACTGATTAATTGGATCCTAGAGATTAAAAAGTATGCACCCTTTGCTTTTGTATTCATTAGCTATTCATTCGAGTAAAAATTATTTATTTTTCCAGCATCTGAAGCTCCTATTTACTTGAATTATCTCCAACATGGAAACAATGCACTGTTATGAAGAGTGATGATATATGCTCGAGATATATATACCCTGAGGATACGGATCAAAATTGGAATATCGTCTTCAGCAACTCTGATAGCAAAATTTTATAGTATATAAAGCATTTTAAATAAAAGAAGCATTTTATCTTTCAATTCGCGGTATCAAGGTAAGTGTACAATGTAACAACTAGGTTACTTCCAATTATATGGTATCAGAATGAAAGTGTAAAACATAATCACAGAGGAATAGAAGAGAGGATTTGAACTCACCTTGTATATAAAAGAGGACTAACACTGGACCCACTAGCCTGTGTGATGAACGCTAGGTCGCGAAAAGCTACTGTACCCATTTTGCATGTAGCATCAACTTCGAATTCTACATCAAGCTTTATGCCAGCTTAAACAACAATTGAATTGTGCAGCCACCATTCAATTCAGTTGTTGATCCTATTTAAAAAAATAAAACCTTGATGACCTTGATGTCTTAACAAATGATCAAACAGCCAATGGCCATGATGACCTAAACAGATACATGTGATCAACATTACATTCTTGAAACACAATCAATCTCCAATAGCTATCATTATAGTGATCTTTTCAAACTCAATCAATCCATCTATGTTTATATTTCAATTCTAATATCATGAATATTTTTTCAGACCTTGTATTCGAATTAGAATGTCAAAAATACTTTTGAAATCGAAAATACTATAATACCTAAATTGGACGTGGTAGAACAGCGAAATCCTAGATTTTGCCAGCTACTATCTCATGCACCTTTGATGTAGCCATCTGAAATCAATTTCGATTTAGGGGAAGGAAGAGAATTGGATACCAAAACTTCATTTAGCTTGAATAACAGAGTTACGAATCTATGAATAATTGAATACCTGGATGAGATTGTGTATCATTTTCCTAAAGAAGCGCCAACAATTAAACACTAACATCAATTGGCGGTGGTGCGCATTGCGCAACATAGATGCTGATGCGATGTTCGATCAGTGATGATTTTTATAATTAACAATCTGATTTTGTTTTGTTAGTGGTGAAAAATATTTTAGAGATTTGAGAAGAGGAGTTGGAAACAGCTGATTTTGGTTGGAAGTTTCAATTTTCTTTTGGCGGCGAAGCACGAAAGTAGGATAGAACACTGGGCGGGAAGTGAAATAAAGTCCGCCTATAAACATGCTAGAACATATCCAAAATTAAAACGCTATCAATATATTAAGGTTGGTAAAATAGTTGCATTTAGCATTCAAACGCTGCTATTTAATGCAACTAAAATCACATTTTCTTGTAGTGTAAAAAGGCAACAAATAACTTGATGTATTTATTAATTTTTTTCCTTTGTTTGCATGCAACGAAAAGAGGAGTTTGAGGAACAATATGTACGTGAATTATGAGAAGAATTCATGGTTAATGAATGTGGGAAGTAATTGGCTATGCAAATGGAAAGGCAAGGGAAAAAGAAAAAGGCAACAAATAAACAAACAAGTAACCTATATCTCTTGCAATTTCTAAGCTATTATTAAAAAGAAAACCAATAAAAAATCAAATGAATATATTCAAAGTTTATACAAAAAAAAAAATAATAATAATAAAAGTTAGGGAAATAAACATAGAAAAAAATAAATAAATAAAATATAGAAATCATTTAAATCCAAACCCAAATCAATATATCATTTATTCCTAAATGCAAATGAAAACGACAGTGTTTAAACAACGAAACGTATGCCTCTTAAATTTCTCCAAGCCATATATTTGCATACATTTCTTTCTAGAAATGAAATGTGAAGTAAATGTGTACGTGAATTATGAAGTGGTGTGGATGGCAAGAAAAGATTTGAACGACTAAAGAGGAGTAAATGATAGGAAAACAAAAAGGCTAGGAAATAAAAGGCAACAAATAAGGAGAAAGAAACCCACATATATATATATATACACACACATATATATAAAATTCTTAAATGCAATTGAAAAGAGGATATTTTGAGATGTTTGTACGTGATTAATAAGAGCAATTCACGGCTATAAATGATGAATGGCTAGGGTAAGTAATAAAGAGGGTAGGTAAAAAAAAGGCAAGCAAAAAAAAAACAAAAATGTAACGCATGTCTCCTTGATTTCTTCCAAGCCATTTATGAAAAAAATATACACACAAGTAAAATCCAATAAATAAAGTTTAGATAAAAAAATAAATAAATAAGAATAACATAGAAAATAAAAATATAGAAATGAACATAGAAAAATAGAAATTGAAATACAAAAAATAATTGCATGTAAAACGTTGTAATTTATCTAATTTAAAAAGTATAACTCAGAATTTAACGAAACGAAAAGCAAAACAGATATCATAAATATATTCTGCTTCAAAGAAAAAGATTAAAATTGAAGAATTCAATTTTAAAAAAATTTGAACTGAAAATTCAAATTTTGACCAAAATAATTTTTTTTCAATAATTGTTTATTTATTGCATTTGGAAAATAAATTACAACAAATTCAAAACTTACATTGGAAAAATTCACTTTTAAATGATTTAAAAGTCAAAATTTCAAATAAAAATTTCAAAAAAAAATGTTCACAAAATTATGGGTTGTTACATCAGGCATTTGAAAGCTGGTCAATTGGGGGAAGTTGAATACACCTTGGAAGCATGATATATTAACCAACTCTATTTCTTGGCATATTAGCTTGGCTCTCCAATTTTTGGGAGCACCGTTTGAGTAGTAGATCCTTGCCCATTCCTTGATTGCAATTCAACATCTGCTGTATTAATTCCCTATGTCTCGTTCAGTCATGGAATGATCAGGAGAGTGGATGGAATGTTCCATCATTAAATTGAGTTTTGAATTCACTAGGCGGATGCCCTATGCTGCGGAAAAAAAATTTAGCCTCTTTTTTTGGAAATTTGGATCGTACCCGATTTTTTTGACATTTTGTATCGTTCTCGGTAGCTTAGGGATTGATACAAATGTTGGTGAAATTGAACGATCCGAAAAGTAGACATCTTGATCGATATGAAAGTTGATCGATACGAAAACTGATCGATACGAAAGGTGATCGATACGAAAGGTGATCGATATGAAATTTGATCGATATGAAAGGTTGATCGATATGAAATTTGATCGATACGAAAGGTGATCGATACGAAATTTGATTGATACGAAAATTGATCAATACAAAAATTGATCGTTACGAAAACTGATCGATACGAAAGAAGTCATCTTTTATGGATACGAAAATATGGATATGAAAATCATCATAATTTCATGTCGAATGTGGTTCTAGCAGTAACCATAGTGAATGATGTAGCTCTTTCCTAGATCTGATGCAATCTAGATAGAATGGAAGAACTATTGGATGGTAGATTTGGATCTTCTCCTTAGATTTTGCAATCCAACGATGGTAGTAGATCCAATGAAGTGGAGAAAAGCTGGGTTTTCTCAGTGAAAGCACCAAAGTGTTTGTACCAAAATTGGTGTAGCGACCCGCAATTCCGTACCCTTTGAGTTGATATTAAATCACTCATGTTCAACCCAAATTGTACGAAAGAGCGAATAACTAGGGTAAGAAGAAAAAGATAGAAGAAGAAAAAGAAAACAACTACACATAATCTCACAGTTGCAGCAGTATAAAATATAACATATAATAAGCGATTTTTATACAAAGTATTTGTAACTGTTTTATATTTACAATCATCAGAGTACAACGATCAATACATCAAACTGGGCAGTTATATAACTTGTCCTTACACAGCGGAATATAAGCCAAGTACGGAGATACGTCTCTGTCATCCAGCTCGCCTACTGAACTCCATAGCATTCTATCCTGAATCAATAATACTCGGTCTGACTCGAGCATTATAATAAAATAACACCTGAGTCAGTCTAGAAAACCAGCGTGAGAAAACACACTCAATTTGAATTATTAGAGTTATCAAAATCCTTTGAAAAACAAAGGCATCTCGTAAGACCGCGTCACACATAAACACGACGGGTTTTTCCCTTACGATAACCAAAAACGATTTTATAGAAAATCCAGTGATATTATAATAATGTCTAAATACATATTCAAATAGCTGAAATTGTTATATTAATTAAATTCCAGCATACTAGGCTCTACAAACAAAACCGTAAGCTCATATTGGAGAATGGATTCCAACGAATGACTGGGCCACTAGGGTACCGCCATCATAGTACACCTCTAGAACAATGTACAGAGGACCTCGCCGGGATCCCCTGCTACACAAGACCGGCCTACCCCTAACCTGGATAGACCGAATATATTATCATCCCGGGTGTTCCCACCCTTACTATCGAGTGCTTCTTCTTTCATATATACTCATATCTAAGATAAATAGGGTTCCGAGGACATCTAGAAAAGTGATAACATACCCTACTTGGGTGCGACCCACTTAGCCTTGCTGCATCTCCCCTGTTTTAGTCATTCCCGATTGATGAGGTTCGAGGCTAAACGTTACCTTTCAAGAACAATTTTTTTCTTAGAATTCTCATCGTCCTCCAATGATGATGTTCTGATAGCATTCATCCATACAAGTTGTCCTGGGTCTGGACAAACCAAATCACCATCTTCATCATCTTTTCGGTATTCATTCGTAACGTTCAAACCGGATCGAAGTGGTTTTCAGATAATTAAATCTGATCCCGATCTCTTCGAAACGATTAACGAAATTGGCCAATATTGATAGTCTGTTATTTAACTATCAATAAAACATCCATAAGCAGTCTCTAGGCCCAATTTTATAAATCTCCAAAATATTTATTCCAAAACACCTTCACCAAGATATATATTCAATCTCTTCAAAATTTCTATATTTGAAATAAATTTCAACACTTGTATCTATAACCGGATATTTCACCGTTTCCAATACTTAGAAATATTTCCAACTTCCATTTTTGTAACACTTAGAAAATATTTCTATTCCAAATCATTCTCTACTAAAAACATTTCCAAAACCTACCTTTCAATACTTAGGAGAATATTTTTGCGTATAATTTCCAAAATCATTTTAGTATTAAACTTGGGAATATTCCATAACTTATTCCATAAGTCTTCGAAATTTAATAAATTCTTCCTACGTTTTCCCAAACCGATTATACTTATTTATAATCCCAACCAACCATTTATAACTCATTTAAATGAATTCAATTCCTTTCTGAAGTTATCACATCTAACATTGGAAATTTTCCTAAGTCTCTAGAATTTCATTTATAAGATTTCTCTTATAAAATCTCATCTTTAAATCAAACCCTGTATACACATCTCGAGAGAATTTATAAACAAATTTTCAATCATCTCAAAACTATATATATATACATAACGAGTATTTTCTTTTAAGAATAGCAATTTATTAAAAATATGTTTAAGTTATTATTTAAAATATTAGAAACACTTTTATAACATTTATAACTCATTTTAGATGTACAAATAAATTTCCAAAGCTGCATTTTAAAAGATATAATTTATTAAATAAATAATTAACATTTGAAAATCTACTTACCGTAGTATTTCAATCTTAACTAGTTTGAAATTCCATAGTTTTTAAAATAATAAAATTTTCCTTTTAACAAACTTACTTCTTAAAAATTAAATATATATTTTTAAAATCTCAACAACCAATTCAACTAATAAATTCCTCTCGATTTCCATCACGTCGCTTCCATTCCGATTTCCTTAACCATTTTCACTTTCAAATATAGTATCCATTATTTTGCCCACCATATTTCCATATTCTGATATAAATTCACCCTATAAATTTTATATTCCCAAATTATCATCCTGAGATCGATTTCCTTTATTTATAAACGTTGTTTATAAATTTTTATAACTCCTTTGGTTTTACCTTTTTATAAAAACAATCTTATTTATAAATTCCATTATATAAATTCATTTCTTACAGATTCCATTTATACCACCAATCTATTTTTTTTATTTTGATTTAACTCCTTTCTATATTTTAAAAATACCATTTACCACTCCTTTATAAAATTAATTTTTAAAGTCTCTTTTTAAACCCCTTCACGAATAGTTATGTACAATCCAAAATTAATATATTTTATTCCCAATTCCTTTTCATAAAAATAAATTCAATTTCCAATATAAATATTTTTATATCAAAAATCCCCTTTAATTCCTTAAATTTTAAAGTTAATTTATGGTATTTTAAAATATTAAAATTCAGGCCAGTGCTACAATAACATCCAATAATTTCAGTCACCACAATAATCTATACTAGATTATTCTACACAATTCATATATCACTATATATGAAAAATAAACAACATATTTGAGGAATCCTGTTGGATCGCTCCAACCTTTTTCTTTGCATCCACAGATGTTAATTCAACATAAAAATACCTATCCCACTTCGAGGGGGATATCGTGGTATATAGGGTCATCCGCTATTATGCGGGGCGCATAGAGTCTCATCCGCTATAACGTGTGGGAATATCACTCCAAATACTAATATATATCCTACCATATATATTTAACATCCAACTGATAATAATTTATAAAATCAACCAACAACCAATAATTTAAATTTATCATTTTTAAATTATTCTAGCAATCCAAATGAGTGAGATTTTACTCACTTTGATTTTTAATTTGCCGAATATCCTGTTTTAATTAAATCTAAAATCCCAACTGGCTCTGATCGTCTCCAAATTAATTCCAAATGCCATATTCATAAATTTTGGGACCTCGTACGAAAAATTTACAAATTTTATAAGCTAACTATTCTTATGTAATTAACTAATTACTCATAAATTAAAATAAATTTAATTAACCTTTAATAGCGAAGCCTTAATTTCCTTACTGAGCAGAACTTTACGCATCTCTCCTGCTTCTACAGTAAGCAAGCCAAACCGACTCCGATCGAAACCACCACGCGCCTATCATAGCCTCCAGTCGCCCCACCATCCTCTGCCGCCACACTCGCCTAACACTCCCAGGCACACGAGATCGCAACGGTACCCAAAAAAACCCAAGATCGACGACAACGTTCAAACCCCCTCCATTGCCTCGTGCGCTCCCCCGCGCGTGCGCGCGAGTCTGTCTTCTCCAATCCCCAACATCGTCGAACTCTTCCTCCACCTCTCGAATTCGCCATGCCACTGTCAAACGCCTGAAGGCTGTCAAGCTTCCCTATATCACCTCGTTCTTAGAGCAACGCGATGTTATCGCGTTTATATTTATTTATTTTTATGAATTTGATTTGAACAGATAACCATTCCGTTTTAGAGAAGGGAAGGAGAAGGTATACGTGATTTTCAAATTTATTTTGACTGAAGGGGGAAATGAAAGATAGACGTGATTTAAAGGTATATGGTTAGCATAGGGTCTCATCCGCTATAACATTCGGGAATATCACTCCAAATACTAATATATATCCTACCATATATATTTAACATCCAACAGATAATAATTTATAAAATCAACCAACAACCAATAATTTAAATTTATAATTTTTAAATTATTCTAGCAATCCAAATGAGTGAGATTTTACTTACATTGATTTTTAATTTGCCGAATATCCCATTTTAATTAAATCTAAAATCCCAGCTGGCTCTGATCGTCTCCAAATTAATTCCAAATGCCGTATTCATAAATTTTGGGATCTCGTACAAAAAATTTACAAATTTATACGCTAACTATTTTTATGTGATTAACTAATTACTCATAAATTAAAATAAGTTTAATTAACCTTTAATAGCCAAGCCTTAATTTCCTTACTGAGCAGAACTTCACGCCTCCCTCCTGCTTCTACAGTAAGCAAGCCAAACCGACTCCGATCGAAACCCTCACACGCCCATCATAACCTCCAGTCGCCCCACCATCCTCTGCCTCCGCGCTCGCCTAACACTCCCAGGCACACGAGTTCGCCACGGTACCCAAAAAAAACCCAAGATCGACAACAACGTTCGAACCCCCTCCACTGCCTCATGCGCTCCCCCACACGTGCGAGCGAGTCTGCCTTCGCCAATCCCCAACATCGTCGAACTCTTCCTCCACCTCTCGACTTCGCCATGCCACTGTCAAACGCCTGAAGGCTGTCGAGCTTCCCTATATCGCCTCGCACTTAGAGCAACGCGATGTTATCGCGTTTATATTTATTTATTTTTATGAATTTGATTTGAACAGATAACCATTCCGTTTTATAGAAGGGAAGGAGAAGGTATACGTGATTTTCAAATTTATTTTGACTGAAGGGGGAAATGAAAGATAGACGTGATTTAAAGGTATATGGTTAGCTTATTTCAGAATGTAAAGTGACCGATTTGAGCATATATATTTTTATTTTATAATCCAATTATCTTACATTACACATCACAAAATTTTGAACCACTATGGAGGCATGCCGCTAGGCGTTTTTTATGTTATACCCCTATTCCGAACGCCATGGAAAAGGTTTCGAGTCCTAATTCGATCGTATGGAGAAGATAGCTTTTTGGACCCAATTATTATATTGAATTTCAATATAAATTTTAACGCATTTATACCTCGTACGACCAAATGATAACTCCAAACGCTACAAAATTTGGAATTCGATGATAATACAATATTTTGGATCCAATGGAACTGGTTTCGTCGAATTCCGAGATTGTGCCCGGATCACTATTTTTAAATGTCAAATTGAACAAACTATTTTTAAAATTGAACAGATCACTTTTAAATTCAACTTTAAAACTTTTATTTTCTTTGTTATTGTTAATATAAATTTTATAAGCCTTTTAATTATTATTATCGAGCCTAAAACTCAAGATACAATAATTTAACCAAATTCCAATTATTAAATTCAAAAATTAAATTATCCAATAAATCGTTATATTTTAAATTTAGGTAAAATATTCACTTTTAAACATTTAAAATCGGTCTATAATTCAAATTCAATATTTAAAACCATTTAAATATTTTAAATCAAACGTTGAAAAATCCGGATCGTTACATTCCTCCCCCCTTAAAAGAATTTCGTCCCCAAAATTGCTAAGGCAGGAAAATGCTCCAAACCCATTGACTTATTAAAACCCACTTAGTGAAAATTCGATATTCTCCTTTCTCATCTTTTCATCCCAACTGAAACAATTAGTCTCAGTTTCAATTCCAAAATCCTTTATTCCGATTATAGGTTCAAAATCGATTTTCGTTAACAAATATTTTCCAAAAATTTTCAAAAATTTTCTAACACCCTAAATTTCCGAATTTTTTTGGCAGAGTCTCCCTTGTACGGAGAGCCTTTTGCAATATGACAAGAGAGATAAATATATATACATCGACCCACACGGTCGGAAAACAAAATATATATATCAATATTTATAATTTCGCAGTATTTAATCCAAAAACGTACCTTATTTAGCGTTTTTAAGCAAGCGGCTTATTTAACATGCAATTAGCGCGATCAAAATCTAGCCAAACGGTCTCCAGGTACCTGTACATACTCAATTTAAACACGTAAGTATGAATATATAAAATTTAATAACATTTCACATATTTAAATGGTTAAAGCACATACGTTTCATAAGCAATGCATGCTAAACATATATCATAAGCAATTTACAAGGTTCGGATACTAATTTAATTGCTTTCAATCAATCCATATACTATTTCATCCAATCTGAAATGATCTACAACTCACTTTACATACATTCAATTCATTTTTAAACCAAACAACAAATATCCATTCCAAATTGATCAAAAATCAATTTATCCACTTTCTATTAATTCGTAGAATTTTATTTATTTTCGTTTACATCAAACGACAAATTTTTTTCTATGCAAATTCGGCGATATTTATTTAATAAAATATTCACTTTAGTTTATAACTATTTTAAATTGATTCCAACTCAATTTATATTTAATTCTATTCCATTTCTAATTGATTCTCGATCAATTCATTTTGCATTCCATTCAATTTACTTTTACTATACTCAAATCCATTTAATTTAGCTCGAAAACATTCCATGTCGTTATATTAAATAACCATTTCACAAATTAATTTAAGCCAAGCTTCCATTTAAAATATTTACTTAAGTTAATTTATTTACTTCAAACTATCCAATTATATAACTTAAGTTTATTTCCTTTGCAACCCAATTCCAATTCAAATTTTTGATTTGATTTTTATTCAATTAAACTTCATACCAATTACTAATCTATTTAATTAGTTCATTCACTTACTCCACTTCAATTTTAATCTCCAGTTCAAATTCATTTTCGAATTTATTAAAATGAAATTCAAGGCTATATTCAATTTATTTATACTCACTTGGATTTATTTGTGACTCAAGTCATTTCTATTTCAATCCAATTTCATTTCATTCGATCACACTTCCAATTATATTTAATTCACTTACAATTTAAGTCGAATTTTATTTATAACTCAAGTTCATTTCCAAAATCCATTTTTAACTCACAATCCAAATTTATTCAACTCAGTTAATATCCATTTTATATCCAATTAACTAATTAATCATCTAATTAGTTCATTTCCAATTCATAATTCAATATCATATTTTTATTTCACAAATCACTTCGATAAATTTACTCGAGTTCAAATTTATTTTATAATTCAAGTTTGGAATTTTATTTCGTTTCCAAAATATCAAACTCTTTTTATTTTGGCTTATCTATTCCAATTTTCAATTTATAAGTAACACAACCTATTTTTTTTTATATTTCCATCAATTTTATACTCAAGTATATTCCTATTTTATTATTTTCTCGAGACTATACATTTATTTATAGCCTAAATATATTTTTATTCAATTCATTTCAATTTTTCAATAAGCCATTGAAGTTTATTTATTCCATTCAAAATCATTTATAACTCAAATCAATTTATATTTCAATTCAATCCAAATTAAACCATTTTTTATTCGACTTATCTTAGGTTAAATTTCAACTTGTTCAATTTAATTTAACTCACTTAAGTTAAAATCCCATTTATTATAATCACTTCATTTATTAATTTTATTTACTTTGCTCAAGTTAAATTCAAATTTTCTTTTACCAATTTAATCTATTTAACTTTCATGAGTCAAATTCAATTCATTTTATTTATTTCAATTTGCTTTGCTTAAGTTTGATTTTATCCATTTTCATTTTACTCAAGTTAAAATTCATTTCCAAAACTCAAATTCCATATTTTTCCTTCCTTATTTAGAATCATTCTCAATTTATAAGTTTAAAACTTATTTTCTGATGATTTATAAATTTTTTAAATAAGGATTCCAGAATTCAAACACCCGGTTTTTATTTCAAATCGTTTGAAGTTACAAATATCCCAAAATCACACTTTTCAAATTTTAAACCAACCGTGGTTTTTATCCAAAACAAATTCCCTTGGAATTTCTAAACAACGTTTATTTTCCAACAAAAATATCCAAATCAATTATTTCGGTAGTAATCCATCACTTAGAAACTTGAAAATGAATACTGATGATATTGTAGTCATCACCAGGATTATTTTCCAGCGACTGTAGTGAGTTCAGTGCTATATCACCTTCCAAAAATCCATTTAAAACAATTTTCTCTTCAAAAATCTTAAATTTAGCTCCATTTTTCTTTCAACCACTATGGAAAACATTTTTAAACTTCCGGGATTTCAAATTTTTCCAATACTTAGTCCAAACCCATTTAAAAAAACATTTCTCAACGCTTTCGAGGTTTTAAATCTCCAAATTCTGGTTTGAATCCATTTTAACTATAACCCATTTGTATAATTTATACTTATACAATTTAATTTGGTTTTTATATCTATTCCAAATTTTAATGTCTTATTTTGATTGTATATATAATAACAACCAAACACACCACTATAATAATTTTCAGAAAATTATTCTCTTTTATATCAAAATATAGTTTGGGTAAAATTATTTCATTTACCCACTTCAAAACCATATTGTGTTGAGTTACTCTATTCAAGTGTTTAGAAACGCCTATCGATTTTGTGGCATCCCACTACTCGATCAGAATTTATATACCACTCAACAGATAAATCAACAAAATATAAAACCATTTATATTTTCATTAACAAATATGCGCTCATATCTATTAATACACTCAACTCATTCTAGAGTACTACTAACTCTATCTCTAATGAGTAACCCCCACCAGAGCCAAGGTTCTCGCTTAACCTTCAGCTCTGATACCAAATGTAGCGACCCGCGGTTCCGTACCCTTTGAGTTGATAATAAATCACTCCTATTCAATCCAGATTGTACGAAAGAGCGAATAACTAGGGTAAGAAGAAAAAGAGAGAAGAAGAAAATAAAACAACTACACAGAATCTCACAGTCGCAACGGAATGAAATATAATATATAATAATCGATTTTTATACAAAGTATCTATAATTGTTTTATATTTACAATCATCAGAGTACAACAATCAATACATCAAACTAGACAATTATATAACCTGTCCTTACACAGCGGAATATAAGCCACGTACGGAGATATGTCTCTGTCATCCAGCTCACCTCCTGAACTCCATAGCATTCTATCCTGAATCTATATTACTCGGTCTGACCCGAGCATTATAATAAAATAACACCCGAGTCAGTATGGAAAACCAGCGTGAGAAAACACACTCAATTTGAATTATTAGAGTTATCAAAATCCTTTGAAAAATCAAAGGCATCTCGTAAGACCGCATCACACATAAACACGACGGGTTTTTCCCTTACGATAACCAAAAATGATTTTATAGAAAATCCAGTGATATTATAATAATGTCTAAATACAAATACCTATTCAAATAGCGGAAATTGTTACATTAATTAAATTCCAGCATACTAGGCTCTAGAAACAAAACCGTAAGCTCGTATTGGAGAATGGATTCCAATGAATGACTGGGCCACTAGGGTACCGCCCATCACAGTACACCTTTAGAACAATGTACCGAGGACCTCGTTGGGATCCCCTGCTACACAAGATCGGCCCACCCCTAACCTGGATAGACCGAATATGTTATCACCCCGGGTGTTCCCGCCCTTACTATCGAGCACTTCTTCTTTCATATATACCCATATCTAAGATAAATAGGGTCTCGAGGACATCTAGAAAAGTGATAACATACCATACTTGGGTGCGACCCACATAGCCTTGCTGCATCTCCCCTGTTTTAGTCATTCCCGGTTGACGAGGTTCGAGGTTAAACGTTACCTTTCAAGAACAATTTTTTTCTTAGAATGCTCATCGTCCTCCAATGACGATGTTCTGATAGCATTTGTCCATACAAGTTGTCCTAAGTCTGGAAAAAACGAATCACCGCCTTCATCATTTTTTCGGTATTCATTCATAACGTTCAACCGGATCGAAGTGGTTTTCGGATAACTAAATCTGATCCCGGTCTCTTCGAAATGGTTAATGAAATTGGCCAATATTGATAGTCTGTTATTTAACTATCAATAAAACATCCATAAGCAGTCACTAGGCCCAATTTTATAAATCTCCAAAATATTTATTCCAAAACATCTTCACCAAGATATATATTCAATCTCTTCAAAATTTCTGTATTTGAAACAAATTTCAACACTTGTATCCATAACCGGATATTTCACCATTTCCAATACTTAGAAATATTTCCAACTTCCATTTTTATAACACTTAGAAAACATTTCTATTCCAAATCATTCTCTACTAAAAACATTTCCAAAACCTTTCTTTCAATACTTAGGAGAATATTTATGCATATAATTTCCAAAATCATTTTAATATTAAACTTGGGAATATTCCATAACTTATTCCATAAGTCTTCGAAATTTAATAAATTCTTCCTACGTTTCCCCAAACCGATTATACTTATTTATAATCCCTACCAACCATTTATAACTTATTTAAATGAATTCAATTCCTTTTCGAAGTTATCGCATCTAACATTGAAAATTTTCCTAAGTCTCTAGAATTTCATTTATATGATTTCTCTTATAAAATCTCATCTTTAAATCAAACCCTGTCTACACATCTCGAGAGAATTTATAAATAAATTTGCAATCACTTCAAAACTATATATATATATAACGAGTATTTTCTTCTAAAAATAGCAATTTATTAAAAATATGTTTAAGTTATTATTTAAAATATTGAAAACACTTTTATAACATTTATAACTCATTTTAGATGTACAAATAAATTTCCAAAGCTGCATTTTAAAAGTTAGAATTTATTAAATAAATACTTAACATTTGAAAATCTACTTATCGAAGTATTTCAATCTTAACTAGTTTGAAATTCCATAGTTTTTAAAATAATAAAATTTTCCTTTTAACAAACTTACTTCTTAAAAATTAAATATATATTTTTTAAAATCTCAACAACCAATTCAACTTATAAATTCATCTTGATTTCCATCACATCGCTTCCATTCCGATTTCCTTAACCATTTTCACTTTCAAAAATAGAATCCACTATTTTCCCTACCATATTTCCATATTCTGGTATAAATTCACCCTATAAATTTTATATTCCCAATTTATCATCCTCAGATCGATTTCCTTTATTTATAAACATCGTTTATAAATTTTTATAACTCCTTTGGTTTTACCTTTTTATAAAAACAATCTTATTTATAAATTCCATTATATAAACTCATTTCTTACAGATTCCATTTATACCACTAATCTATTTTTTTATTTAGATTTAACTCCTTTCCATATTTTCAAAATACCATTTACCACTCCTTTATAAAATTAATTTTTAAAGACTCTATTTAAACCCCTTCACGAATAGTTATGTACAATCCAAAATCAATATATTTTATTCCCAATTCCTTTTCTTAAAAATAAATTCAATTTCCAGTATAAATATTTTTATATCGAAAATCTCCTTTAATTCCTTAAATTTTAAAGCATATTTATGGTATTTTAAAATGTTAAAATTCAGGCCAGTGCTATAATAACATCCAATAATTTTAGTCACCACAATAATCTATACTAGATTATTCTACACAATTCATATATTACTATATATGAAAGATAAACAACATATTTGAGGGATCCAGTTGGATCGCTCCAACCTGTTTCCTTGCATCAACAGATGTTAATTCAACATAAAAATACCAATCCCACTTCGAGGGGGATATCACGGTATTTAGGGTCATCCGCTATTATGCGGGACGCATAGGGTCTCATCCGCTATAACATTCGGGAATATCACTCCAAATACTAATATATATCCTACCATATATATTTAACATCCAACAGATAATAATTTATAAAATCAACCAACAACCAATAATTTAAATTTATAATTTTTAAATTATTCCAGCAATCCAAATGAGTGAGATTTTACTTACATTGATTTTTAATTTGCCGAATATCCCATTTTAATTAAATCTAAAATCCCAGCTGGCTCTGATCGTCTCGAAATTAATTCCAAATGCCGTATTCATAAATTTTGGGATCTCGTACAAAAAATTTACAAATTTATACGCTAACTATTTTTATGTGATTAACTAATTACTCATAAATTAAAATAAGTTTAATTAACCTTTAATAGCCAAGCCTTAATTTCCTTACTGAGCAGAACTTCACGCCTCCCTCCTGCTTCTACAGTAAGCAAGCCAAACCGACTCCGATCGAAACCCTCACACACCCATCATAACCTCTAGTCGCCCCACCATCCTCTGCCTCCGCGCTCGCCTAACACTCCCAGGCACACGAGTTCGCCACGGTACCCAAAAAAAACCCAAGATTGACAAAAACGTTCGAACCCCCTCCACTGCCTCATGCGCTCCCCCGCGCGTGCGAGCGAGTCTGCCTTCGCCAATCCCCAACATCATCGAACTCCTCCTCCACCTCTCGACTTCGCCATGCCACTGTCAAACGCCTGAAGGCTGTCGAGCTTCCCTATATCGCCTCGCGCTTATCGACCAGAGCAACGAGTTGTTATCACGTTTATATTTACTTTATGAATTTGATTTGGACAGATAACCATTCCGTTTTAGAGAAGGGAAGGAGAAGGTATACGTGATTTTCAAATTGATTTCGACTGAAGGGAGAAATGAAAGATAGATGTGATTTAAAGGTATATGGTTAGCGTATTTCAGAAGGTAAAGTGACTGATTTGACCATATATATTTTTATTTTATAATCCAATTATCTTACATTACACATCACGAAATTTTGAACCACTATGGAGGCGTGCCGTTAGGCGTTTGTAATGTTATACCCCTATTCCGAACGCCATGGAAAAGGTTTCGAGTCCTAATTCGATCGTATGGAGAAGATAGCTTTTTGGACCCAATTATTATATTGAATTTCGATATAAATTTAACGCATTTATACCCCCATATGACCAAACGGTAACTCCAAACGCTATGAAATTTGGAATCCGATAATAATACAATATTACGGATCTAATGGAACTAGTTTCGTCGAATTCCGAGACTATGCCCCGGATTGCTATTTTTAAATGTCAATTTGAACAAACTATTTTTAAAATTGAACAAATCACTTTTGAATTCAATTTTAAAACTTTTGTTATCTTTATTATTATTAATATAAATTTTATAAGCCTTTAAATTATTATTATCGAGCCTAAAACTCAAGATACAATAATTTAACCAAATTCCAATTATTAAATTCAAAAATTAAATTATCCAATAAATCGTTATATTTGAAATTCAGGTAAAATATTCACTTTTAAACATTTAAAATCAGTCTATAATTCAAATTCAATATTTAAAACCATTTAAATATTTCAAATCAAATGTCGAAAAATCCGGGTCGTTATAATTGGGCACAACACTTTTCGGACGTATTTGAAGAGATTAAAATGAAGAATATAAATGAAAATGGAGGTTAATCTAACAAACACGCCAAAAACAGACAAATAGAAATGTAAGAACACAGGATTTATAGTGGTTCGGCATTGTAGCCTACGTCCATCATGGAAAGTTTGCTGTTTGATTGACTTTGTTAACTGATTACAACTAATTACAACAGTACACTCTCAAGCACTCAAGATACAATGGAGTTTCCGGCAAAGTATCGGCGTAGAAGAGTCAAAAAGACCCTTTTCTGAAGGCCTAGGACTGCTATTTATAGGTGTAGGCTGAAAATATCTGGCTCAGATCTCAGAAGACTCCTTTTTACATGTTGGTGGGCCCACGTAATCGATCCTCGGACATTTGGGATCGATCCATGATCGATACGTTTACAATTCGTATCGATAAAAAACGACTCCATTTGGGCTGAGATCGATCAAAGACCAAGTAGAGGTGATACGCAAGCTTCTGTGAAAATTTGATAGCATTTGGACTTATAGATTTTGAGTTATGATCGATCCAAGTTTGATTTTGCAAAAGGCTGGCGTGCTCGTATCGATCCATTCGTATTGATGGTTGTTCGTATCGATACCCTTCGTATCGATCAGGGTGACATGGAGCGATATTCCAGGATCGATCCACTTTTCATGCCGAGTGACTGTTTCTTCCATTTGAATCGTGCTTTGATTGTATCGACCTGGTATTACTCTTCGTATCGGTTTGGGCAACTCTTTTTGTATCGATGCTCTGTGCTCTACTTCATATCGATGATTTAGTGACTGCTTCGTATCGATTATGTGTAGCCGCTTTGTATCGATGGATTGCATCTCACTTCGTATCGATGCTTGGAGCCGCTTCGTACCGATGGATTGCATCTCACTTCGTATCGATGCTTGGAGCCGCTTCGTATCGATGAAGCCTAACTTTCTTCGTATCGATCTTTGTATCGATGTTTTTAGGTGCTACTTTGTATCGATTGTTTGGGGAACCGATATTCATTTGATGGATATGAAGTGGAGTAAACATGATGGATACGAAGTGGAATAAATATGATGGATACGAAATGGAATAAATATGATGGATACGAAGTAGATCAGTCATTGATGGATACGAACGATGCTTTCTCTCCTGATTTTGATCGATCCATATCTTAAGCATACGAACTCCGATTGAGTTGAAATTTGGAACGTTGGCTTCTATAGCTTTGCTTGTCATGTCATTTCAATGTAGTTCGATCCGGACTCAGACAAAATTTACCTGTATCCATAGTAGACCTGTGTATAACTAATCTTCGGGACGGACTGTCTTTGGTTTCCAGCCAATTCCTTGGTGTCACGGCCTTGCCAAAAGGTGGGATAACATATACAAAGGTGTGGCTATGCACATGCAAGATGATTTTTACGATGTCAGGCCTAGGGGAGTTTATTCGAAGACATCTTGCTTCTTGGAATTTGCATGGAGTTGCTTTCCATTAGTGGGATACGGTGGTGACTGAGAGTAATGAGGAGGATATAACTTGAGATAATTTCAAAAGCTGTTTTGAAGCTAAGTTCCTGTATATAGCTGAGTAACAAGTTCAGTTGGAGAAGTTTATACATCTGCAGCAATGAGACATGTCTATGAAGAAGTATGTGGACCAATTTAATGAGCTATCAGAGTATGGGTTAGATCTTATGAACACTCCAACAAAGAAGGCTATACAGTTCACCAAGGGTTTGACGCAAACACTTTAGGATTTGGCTCTTAGTCACATTACTATGGGAGCTATATATGAGAATTTGGTGGAGATGACACTGCTGAATATAGTTTCCAAAGAAGTAGCCATATGAGAGCCAAAGAAAGAGGGTGGTAGTGAAGGATAGCCAGAGAAGCAAAAGGACTGAGAGTTAAAGGTAGATAAGAGAAATTTAATAAGCAAAACTTGTTATGTTAAGTGCCATAGTAGGGGACGTGTTGTGAAGGACTGTAGAGTCAATATAGGGAAGATTAAGTGTTTCAACAATAACCAGCTTGGGCACATGAAACATCAATGCATGCCTTAGGAAAGAGTGGTCCATTTGCACAAGCTTATGCGCTATAGATGGTTCCTAGTGCTGGCAAACCACCAACAACAGTGGATAAGGAAAAGAAAGTTGTCAAGAAAAGTATATTACTTATTTTTTATTTTCATATTTGTACCTTATTTGAGACTAGAATAGCTCATACCTTCATATCTAGTAGACTAATAGATGAATTGCAATTATGGGCTCACATTGTGCATGATTCTATAGTAATAACGAATCCTATTGGGGGATCAACCTATTTATCCATAATTTACCAAAACTTGAAATTAGTTATTTTTGTTGTGGAATTATTTTGTGATAAGTTAGCTTATGTCCCAGTGGTTAAGGTATTCCCAAATATTTTTGTAGAAGTTTCAAGCTTGTCACCCAAAAACAAAATTGAATTAAAAATCCACCTCGAGGATGCTAGGCTCGTTGTTATGCTATTTAGGCATGTGGATTCGAAAAAAAGAAGAACTAGATAAGTGAGTTTCTAAATTATTGCATAAGGGCTTTACCTGTAGGAGTATCTCGAAGTGTGAGCATCAACAGTCTTTTCCACTAAGGTGGTTGGTCCTTTGCGAATATGCGTTGATTATTAAGAGTTGAAAAGGCAAATAGAGAAGAATCGCCATCCATTCCCCTGCATAGACGATTCTAGTGGTAGTGAAGATATTTTCTTAATTCGGCTTAACTACTGGTTTCCATCAGTTGAGAGTGACAAGTGACAATATCGCTAAGACTGCTTTTCTTACACCAGACAGACTATTTGAGTGTTAGTAATGCCCTTTGGACTAATTAATGCTCCAGCCTATTTTATTGATTAAATGAGCAGTCTTTAGGGAGCAGTTGAATAAATTCATGGTTGTTTTTATGGATGATATTCTTATTTATTCGAAAAGTGAAGAAGAATATAAGCAACATTTAAAAAAATTTCCTGCTACACAACCGTTCTCCTCAACATTTAAAAATTTGATGTATTGAGAAGACATCAGCTAAAAGAGAAATTCTCCAATTCTCATTTTTGGAGAAGAGAAATTCACTTCCTACACCATGTCATTTCTGAGCATGGTTTGTCTGTGGACTTGAGTAAAGTAGCAACAGTACAGGATGGCATGTTCCAAAGAACACTACAGAAGTTTGGAGTTTTCTTGGCTTTTCCATTCTTATAGGAAGATTATTAAGGACTTCATTAAAGTCTTAGCACCATTGACTAAGCTTGTCAAAAAGAACTAGATTTTCTTATGGAACACAGAATGTGAGCATACATTCGTTAGGATGGAGTTATTGACTAGTGCATCTATATTGATGACTCTAGATGGCACTAGGTCTTTTACTGTATATATCAACACTTACAGTATTGGAATCCAAGCTATATTAATGCAGAAAGGCATGATTGTAGCATATGTTAGCAGATAGTTGAAGACCCATGAGAAAAACTATAATGCTTATGGTATTGTGTTAGCGAAGATTGTTTTTGCGCTTAAATCTTGGAAACATTACTTATTGGAAGAGAGATTTAAGTTGTATATGATAGAGTTAGGGTTATACTCTAGGGCTAATTCTATAATTTATTGTAAATTATTAACTCTGTAATAAAATCTTGTTTGAAATAAAAAGTGATTTTCTTTCTATTATATAATTGTTATATTGAGTTATAATAATTAATTATTTAATTTAAATATATTTAATAGAAAATCCATAAATGGTGTGTTTTGTGATAATAATTACAAAGTGCTGCGATCATGAGTAATTTATCACAATATAGTTAGTTTTAAATATTCCTAGTTAAGATTATCGAGACAAGATATCAATATATCCATTAAGACTAGAGTATGTAATGCTCTTTAAATGTTGGTTAGTGCATTACTCATGGTTGCTGGGGCACCAAGAGGTTATGTACTGATAGTTATTGGATAACTATGGAATGACTCAATCGATAATTTTTTGTTGGTTAATATAATTAAGGTCAAACGGAGAATATCGATGTGACAATATTACATATTCCTCACAACTTGAGAATACGGTTGAGCTTCAATGTGAAATCTCTGCTTTGATTATAGTTAAATCGTGGCACAACGTCCATTAAACGATTATAGTTGGGTCGAGTGAAAGCATTGGAATTGAAATACTATTCAATAGAGAATTCGTCTCCTTAGTTATACGGGGTTAGTATCATGGTCAACTAAAGTAAACTCAAAGTCAAAGTCTTTGACCAAATCAGTTCGACTAATAATAATTGTTATTGTGGAACCAAGGACTTTGTGTTTGGATTATATAGTTGAATATGGATGATATTAGAATTTTGACCATTACCAAATTCCATAAGTCCTAATGTGATATAGTTTTAATGTAAAGAACTGGTAAATAATTATCACTACCTGGTACTGCTTGAAATAAGTAAAATTGGATTTTTCCTGTAAATGACAAATTTGGTCATAACATCACACCACTAGCTAAGGTGACGTGTGAACGTGAATATTCGAACTGTTTGATATTAATCGCTGACTAAATTTACACTTAAGAGTCACACAACTGAAATGTTGAATACTTCGACTACCACTTAATTCAATAAAGTTATAATTATTATAAATTAATTTACTTAATTAATATTTGTGAAATATTAGTTATGAAATTTTATTTGATTTGTGTTGAAAATAGTGTGTATATAAAAGTTGTATACATGCCTGTTAATATACGACATCGATGTACGTTTAAATTTGATTTAAATGTATATTATCTAGCAAGGTTTGAAATCAAATGAAGGCCCATGGAGAGGCATTACATGGCCGGCTATAGCTATGGATAGAAGGTGATGTATTTGATTCAAAAGGGGTTTGAATTGGTAGAGATATCTCTGGATTCGAATCTACATTTAGCTCCTCTTTTTCTCTATTATTTGAACGGCCTTAACCCCTCATTTGAGCTCTCTTTTGCTCCATCCTCATCCATTTTTGGTCGCATATTGTCTCCACCCCTCCTCTAATATTTTAAGCACCAAAAACATAAATTTAAATAAAAACATGGCAATGGTGGGTTGTTCTTTTAGAAACGATTTGAGCTCAGATTCAAACAGAATCAATTGATTCAACATTCAAAGTGTAATCTCTAGGCTACAATAAGCTAATATTTTTGTTTACATTATATATATATATATATATCTGTGTGTGTGTATCCATTATATGGTTCATGCTTAAATATATCGAATATATTATCATAAATCCCTATATATGTATGTTGTTAATGTAGGATGTGAATATACATACATATATGTATTGTTACTAAACTAATACACACACACAAACATATATGTATGTATTGTTACTAAAATAATATACATATATACACACACACATACATACATACATATGCATAAAACTTTCGGCCAAAAAATAAATTCGAATTTAATAATAATTTTAAAAGGGTTTTAAAACAAATTAATTTTAATATATATAAATATAAGTATATAATATACATGTAATTTTGATTAAATCATATAAATGATAGTATTTCGAAACTTTTTTATATACGTGTATTTATATATTTTTTTAAATTCGTACATATTTAATATAATTTATTTTAGAAACATAATTCATTACTTTAATTTTAATATATATTATAAACTACATACACACAAATATATATATATATATGTATATATTCAATATACATATATTTATATATGTTTGAAATTATTTTTGAAAAAAACAAATTTTTAATCAATTTCCATAAGGAAATTGTTAATTAAAACCTAATTTAAATCATGTAATCTTTTAATTTAAAAAATTAATATTTTATTAAAATATTTTTATTGAAAAAATATGTGAATGTATATATATATATAATTTTATTCATTTACATTTTAATATATAATGTTATTTTATTTTTCATTTTTAAACACAAATTTTAGTATATAAAATATTTTCAAAAAATAATAATAATTTCCATAATTATATATATATATATATTTATTTTAATAAAATATAATTATTAATTTAAATTTGAAATTAGAAGATATTCGAATTTCTAGATCTAGATTTGGAATTTGAATATGAATTTGAATTCAAAATTATTTATATTTGTATTTATAAATATTACTTTTACAATGACTTATATATATGTGTGTGTGTATATATGTAGAAACCCTAAAATTCAATCACTTCGTCTTCGAATATCGTAACATTTTAAATTATAGTTAAGTATTATAAATATGATTTTATAACCTTATTTAGAAGAATAATGATAAGAAACTTGTGTTTGAAAATTGTTTACAAAAATATATTCTTCGAAGAAAAATCGATAATGTGATCGAAAATCGGTTTATCGATAAATAGCTTTTTGATCAATATAAGTTGTTCGAACTCTGCTGCACTTGACTAATGATCAAATGAACACATTATTAACTAATTAGCACACACACCTCTTCATAAATCTTGAAAGGTTCTAAAATGCTTTAATGGATAAGAGATATTATTATAAGAGGGGTAAAGTGGTAATTAACATAACAGAGAAGCGACTTAAAGGAGAAGTGATGGGAGGTGAGTCTTCCATGACATGAATGAGGGTGAAAGAAATCTTAAGAAACACCAAATGGAGCCTATATAAGGAAGGGCATACCCTTAGTTATCATTCGCAAATTCACAAAGCTTAGAGTTGAAATATCAATTTCTTCTTCTTCTTAATAATTTCCTAAATCAAAATATTTGCATATCAAATCCAAATTAACTCAAATTTAAAGTGAAGCCTTACCACCACATTATAACACCTTCCACCTGGTTAGAATTTGAGAAAGCAAAGCCAAACTCTCACCCCACTCCATAGCTGTAAGCAATTTGTAGGAGGAAGGAGAAGTAAGGCAAAAGCTAGAGAGGAAGGGAAGGAAAGTGTAACGATTCGTCTTTCTTACTATCAAAGATGACACTTAATACATCCTTGGTATTCGTATACCGATCATTTAGTTGTCCAAAAGATGGGTCATTAGGGGTGAAATAAAGAAAAGATAGCAAGGAAGAAACTAAACAACATAGAATCTCACAATGCAATGAATCAATATATATTATCCTACATAATATATTATAAAGTCATTTCAAAAATGTTACATCAGAGTTATACTAATACAATTCTAGCCTAGGACAGTTATAACAGCCTATTCCTACCTAACGGATACAATATACATATAATATAGTAGAAATAAGAAAAATAACTAGCCATTGATGAAGCCACCTACTCCAAACTCCTCCAAGGTAAATTTGCAGAAAAACCTAAACTACTTGGCTGCCTATTCAAATTTGAGCACCCAAGAGTTTAGGAAAAGAAAATAAACTTCGGGTCAGACATTGGTCTATTGTGAGTAAAGCATAAGTCTTTAACTTCATAAAAAACCTTTAATCAAAGGCATCTCATAAGACTACGTCGCATATAAACATAGATGGCCAAAACATTTGTATATAAAATTCTGTGATATTATAATAATGTCTAAGTATTCAAATACATATTAAAATAGCTGAAATTGTTACCATATTAAATTCTAACATACTAGGCTCTAAAATCAAAAATCGTAAAGGCACGTATAGGAGATTGGATTCCTTATTATGGCAAGGTAAGGGACTACCTTCCGATGGTACACCACTAGAAAATGCACCGGATTCTGACAAGAACTTCTTGTACGCCTACTACATAGAGCCGGGTGCCCTTTTAATATGGCGAACCAGATTACCTCACCCCTTTTTGACACCGAGGCCTTATACTACCACGGTGTTTGCACGCAAAACAACTCAAATATGGACAATCTAGAAAGGGACAGCGGCTCTTAATGGTAGCTGACCACATAGCTCTACTGCATACCCTGTTTTTACCATTTCCAAGTTTGTGAGGCTCATGAGGTCACATCTTTACCTTCTTCCTCTTAGTAGACCATCTTGGAATGCTAACACTACCCTTCAAACAGAGATACAATGCTAGCATTCATCCATGCAAGTTATTTCAAGATCGAACAAACATTCCATATTATTATCTTCCATTTTGTAATCACCCTCAGGAATAATAGTATAACTCCACAACATGATTTAACATCATTTTTTATTAGTTTGGAGTGGTTCGGATAAATCCGGAGACCGGTGTCTCTAAAACTAAGCAATAATTTCCGGCTAACTCAATTCCGGTTCTTTTGAAAGTATGCACTAAGAAATCGAGTCCTCACCGGGAAACTCGAATATACCCGACATGTCTCCTAAGTTAAAACAGGTCCAGATTTGATAGTCGGTTATTTAACTATCGAATAAACAAAGAAAAACCAATTCCATCTGAGATTTATTTATTTATAGCAACCACTAAGCCTCAAAACAAATCTTTATTTAATAAATCTGTTTTCAAAACATTTGTCTAAAATATTCATATACTTATCTTTATGACATAAGTATATTCACAAAACATTTACGAATAACTTCTTACTTCCAATTCATGTTAAAAAGGATTAAACAATGTTGTTTAAATTGGAGTAAGGACAACCCTAAACACTATTTTCTCGATGTTAAGTGTGGAACGGATGTTTCATACCACCATTTTTAAAAGGTCGGTTTAGAGAAACCCATATCTCAAATTCTTTTTATATTTCTTTCGATAAATCATTTTTAAACAAATCTATTTCATTCATGAAATATCTTTTTATTTTTGAAATCAAAACCATTTCAAAATTCTTTCCAAAACTTTCAAATTCATTTATATATACCTTTTATAAATATTCAAAACCATTTATATAAATTGCTTTTATAAATATCCAAACTTTTATATAAACTTCTTATAACTATCCAATCCTTTTTATAAACTCTCTTTATGAATATCCAAATCATTTCTTAAAACTTCTTTTATAAACACCCCAAATCATTTATAAAACTTCTTTATAAACCTTTCAGGTTTAAACAACTTCCTAAATATAAATTAATTTAGCTTCCGTTAATAAGCAAATTCATTTATATATCTTCCTTATTTATGACATCTTTTTTGCTTAAACCTCAAATTCATTTATCCAAAGCACTTTATAAATTTCCAAATTCCTTTATAAAACTCTTTATAAAAACTTCTTTTTATAACATGGAAAACCATTCCTATTAGTTAATAAAACATCTTTAGTAAAACCATTTGTTAAATCCTACTTTAAATATCTTATTCAAAATGCAATAACTTTGGACCATTTCAAAAAGAAAATGAAATATTTATCCTTACAAAATCAAACAAAGGCTTAGGGACCACAATGGTGCTTTTACTTTGGTTTTACTTATCCAGTTTAACATTACATCACATAACAATAGGTATATAAGGGATCAACACATAAAAATCAATCAACTAAAGTAAATATACATGCTAATTGTAATAGCAGAATGGTGTTTTGTTTTGCTAATAGATGTCGTTTAGTTTTCCTAATCACATGGGGTTACTTAAGGGTAAGCGACACATAAATCCGTTGATTTAAAACAAATTTGAAACAAAAAACTGTTTAAAACAAAACTGTTTTCTTTAACTCAAAGCGATTTTAAAATAAATTAGAACCCTTGTAAACAAGAATTAAATCCTTGTTAAATAGTAATTAACTCTAATTAAAAGTAATTAAACCTTATTAAAACGTAATTAACTTTAATCAAAGATTAATTAAATAAAACCCTTTTTAAAATAATAATTAATTAATAATTATCTTAAATAAATAATTAAAGAATAATTAATTAATCCTTATTTAATAATTAAATAATAATTAACTTTAATTAAGTAGCAAATCATGATTAACTTAATTGATTAACATTTAAGTTTAAAAATCGTTATTAACAAATGATTAAGTACTAATTACCTTTATTAATTAACTAAACAACTAAATAAATAAGTAATTGTTCTTTAATTACTAAATTAAAGTTAGAAAACATTTTCTAAAAATATTATAAGTTAAAACAAGTTTAGATTAGAAAAATATATTTTCCGAACTGCGCGTATATCGACTAACACTATACGGACCCATAAATTTCAAAACTTGAAATTTTGATTTTCTAACTTTTAAAACTTCAATTTTGAACCGCTGTCATTTTTAAAACATGAAAATAAACTTTTGAAACCAAAATCAAAGTTTTAAATTGAAAACTTTTCACTTTGAAACAAAATCAAACTTCCAATAAAAGCGGATTTCTACATCGCTTTTAGTTAGCGAATTGCTACCATTATGTCATGAACCCACATACAACATTCAATCATAATATCACATCATAACATTATAGTACAATCATAAGCAAGAATATTATCACAAATACTAACCAACTTTTCGAATATTCAAGGTATAATCTTTATCGCCTACTCAAACTTCGGCATAAGCAATCAACACTAAATCAACATATAGTCATGCATACACAATATATAACATATAACATTATTACATACTTAAGCAACATTTTAACTCATAAATTTTACAACATTAAAAATTTAGTAACTTGATTTTTAAAACATGGACTTTACTCACCAAAAGTCGATGAAATTAAGATAACTTCTACTCAAACTTAAACACGACTTAGATCTTCGCCTCTTGTTTGGAAAAGTGGAACTAGAGAAAGCTTGGGAGTGCAAAATAGGTTCGGCCAAGGTAGTTTTAGGGCTCGACCTAGATTCTTTTGGGTGTGTAGGTGCTTGTATTTAGGAAGTGAAGTGTAGAAATGTTTGTAGAAAGGTTTTAGCAAGTTATGGAAGAGATTTAAGGTAGAAATATATAATTTTTAGGACTTCGAAAATATGTTAGGAAGCCATGGAATATATGTATGTATATAAGTGGAGAGTGTTAGGAAATTAAGAAGGAGGATGTAAAGTAAGAATTATGAAGAGGTTGGGGGTATTTATAGGCTAAGGAAGTGTAAAATTACAAAACTACCCCCTAGGACATAACCTCTAGTCAAATTATGTCATGTGTCTCTCCTCCCCATGCCTCATACACGTTAGATAAGGGCATTTCCCCCTTTCAAGCCTTAAATCAAGGGTCTCTATGATATGTTGCATAAAAAGTGGGATATGCTTATATATATATATATATATCTGTGTGTGTGTATGTATTTTTATATTTATTCAAACTAAGCATAAAAGCTCACATCACTTCTTATGTATGTATATATATATATAAGAAAAAATATATAAATGTGTTAATTAATACTAATCCTAACATATATAAATGTGTGCATGTTGCACCAAGTGTGCACAACGTTCCCGACGACTTTCGGGTGTCGAAAAGTCGAAATTTCAGAAAACATTCTTCGGTTACGTTTTCTATTTTTATTTGAAATATTTATATTATTAAACAATTTTGAAAACTATTATATCATCATTATTAAATAATCAAAATATGTTTATTTGCTTATAAAAATCCATTTATTGATTATAAAATATATATTTAAATAGCCTATTTCAACGTGGCAAAATCCTGGGTCGTTACAAATCTATATTACCATCATTTGTTATTATTTAAAAGAGTTTTATTTTAATTATAAAACTTATTATTTGAATATTTTAAGTTTATTAAATATTCGCAAATCAAGATAGTAAAATTCCGGGTCGTTATAGAAAGGAGGTTGCTAGGTTGGGATTGGACTTGGGTTCTTAGATAATGGTTATTTTTTGGATAAAAGGTGAGTTAACTCACCACTTTGATTGGAAAATGTCACATTTATATGTTTGATGTTTGATTGAATTAATGTTGTTAAATTAATATGGACATATGTGAAAACATTGATTTTGATTCTTGCTTTGAAAGGAAGTGGCATATGTGTGGGCTTGACTGGACTTGAACGAACTTGAATGAACTTGTATAACATATAGCAAGGTCTTGGAACAAAGCACATAGGCTTTAGCTAAACATAGATTTGAATATAACTCGGATTTAAAGTGCACTTATAGCGATAGTCGCTATAGATGCAGTTGAGAATTGCCTTGTTTTTGGCGATTTCTATGAAACTTCGTAGAGAGATCCTTAGGGTTTTCTCACCATATTTATAATGTTTTATATGTATCTGTGTTGCTATTAAAAGTTTGGATAGTAAAAAGTTAAGTAACATCTCCAAGACAACCAAAACTGCACTTATGCAAAATTTCCCCGTTTAGACTTGATTTTTTGGACTGAAAAGGTTTGAAAATGTAACGACCCCGGATTTTATATATATTTAAATTGATAATTAAATTAATTTTTGAATAAAAATTTGTCAAATCTATTATAAATGGATTGCGAGTTTCCCCGCCATGAATATATATGTATACGGCCATGTATAAGTTATAAAATATAAAGTAACAAATAGATAAGAATTTATGATAATTTGAATTTATAAAATATATATATATATAGAAATATGAAATAGTTAGTAGTAAAGTAAACTAATTTAACAATAAAATAACAATACAAATATAAACAAAGCAAAGATAATAGAATATCTTTGTACAAATGAACAAGTATGCAAACCATCCCTATATCATCTATCAGCCGAAATTAACAAATACAAGATCACTTCACCCATGCCTTAGTACAAACAACATTATAACATATTGTACAAACAAAAGTATGTGACCAGATAAAAGCAAAAGAAAATACAAAGATCAGTTTGAATCAAAGCTGGCAGAAGAAAAATAAGCAAAGGAGATAGGCTTGCAGGCTGAGAAAAGAAATGACAACAAGGCAATTAATGCTTGGCCACCACAATTTCATATCAGCCTCCATACACAAAAATCTCTGATCAAAAGAAAAAAATCACTGTCTTAATTTGTACAAACAAAATAATATATACCCTGTACAACTCTTCCTCTATATCAACTACTCATTTCATTTTAGTCTCGTTCATCTTAAAAGCTAAGTGAAATCTGAAAGTAAAAATATCAGTTCAAAACTCAAACAAACAAACAACTTGAACCAATTCAAACTAAAGATCAAAAGGAAGAACTTCAACTTGCAATTTCAAAACCAGTGTCAAAGAACTCTGTTATTTTCATGGAAACCATGGTGAGCAAACTTCCCACCTAAATCTATCTTTGATGACTGTGAGTAACCTTTTATAAACTTAAAATCTAAATATGGTTGCATGTTTTTAAGTTAAGTTAAATAAGTATTTCATGTATTTATGAGTAATATATGTGTGTATATGTCTGTTACTCCATTTGCCTGTTCTGTTCCTTTGATTTTCCTAGGCACAAACCTTCATTTTTACACTCATCATTTAACCAAGTATCTGATGGAATAAATTTATAAAAAATGAAGTTGTAGAATATCTCCAGATAATATTTAAAGTTTCAAGAAGTTAAAATATGGGATGTCATCGCTGGAAACATGAGATGTATCAGTGCATGTTAATTTTCGTCAAAATCTAAATATACTAATTTTGTAATTCAGTTTCATAAATTAAAAGCATCAACTAAAACTTGATTTTTAAATCAAGAATTGGAATTTTTAGGAGTAAGTGGAAGTTGCAGTTTGATATCGAACTAAAAATGAATTTCAAGCAAAATCTAGTGATCCCTGTAGTGTGGAGGTTCGGGTTTCTTCCTGGTGATGGAGTATTGATTGAAGTTTTAGGGAAAAATGGTAGTTGTTGGTTTAAAGCAATGAGGCAGTGGAAATGTGGAATTGAAGTATTTAAACCTAGTTTTGTCTGGGGTGATAATGTGAGTCGGTTCGACCACTTGAGTTGATCGAGCTTTGAGATATTTTGGGAAATTGAAGCTCAGAGGTAGTCGAAGTCGAGACCGGAGTTTGAGGAGTTCTGGTGGACGGGGTTGCGAAGACGAGACGATGACAGGTTGGTGGTTGGTCGCGAGCCTGTGTTTTCCAGGCTTCGATTTATTCGAATTCGAGTTCAAGAGGCACTGCAGTGGTGCTGATGGTTGGGATCGGAACTGGAAGTGATACTCGACTTACTCGTCGATGTAGTGATGGTCGGAGACGTCGTTGTGGGGTGTACACGTGCACCATGTCTACTTGTCTGGCTGTTGAGTCTGGTCTGGGTGGACTCGAGAATTACTCGAGTAAATCCTGTTTTGGCTCGGGTGATTTCATGATTTCCTCGAAGTAAATATAGGAGCTCGGGTTGTTTCATTTTCTAACATTTAACAGTGCCAGTTTTACTCGAGTGCGTACCCGGGAAGAAGTCGTTTTAGCTCGGGTAAATTCATGTTTTTCTCGAAGCAAACTGGAGAAAACTCGGGTTACTTTGTTTTCAAGTTAAACAGTGCCAGTTAGCAGTTTTTAAGTTATTAAGTTTAAATTTGTAACCAATGTTAAAACTGAGTTTAATTACTTTAGAAAGTAATTAAAGAATAGTTAATGAAAGTTATTAACTAAGAATTTTTAAACAATCAACTAATGTGATAAATCTATTAATTACTTAATGAAAGTAATTAAGGAATTAATTACTTATTGTAATTAATTTTGGATATTTTAATTAAAGTTGATTTAGTAATTAGGGATAATCACTCATTGTAATTAATTAATTAATAATGATTTATCAAAGGGTGATTAATTAAGGGTTGATTTATTATTAATTGAATAATGATTTGAAATTGTGTGCATTTATTTGTTAATAAATTAAAGGATTAATTAATGAATGTGATTAATTAAGATTAATTCAATAATTAAAGATTTAATTGATTCATTGATTTAAGAATGATTAGTTAATAATTAAGGGTTAACTAATAAATTTGAAAGAAAGATTTTCAAATAATTTGTAATTAAATTACGATAATTAACCTGGATTAATAAATTGATACATCTGATTTAAATTAATCAGTTGATTAATAAATTCACTTGTGAATGTTTAGATTCTATTGAATGACTTGATTGTTGATATCCCTGATATATGATGCTTTGTGATGCATCCTGATTTATGTTGTGATCTGTAGTTTACTTATCTGTGACCTTTATATATCTATGATCTGTGAATGAACGATAAGCATTGTTCTTATACCGCTTATCGAATTATATTTCTGTATTCTGATATGTGATGATTCATTATGTTGCACTATTGTGTGAAATCCCTAGACTACACCTTTACACACACAAATATGGATTTCACGTGGAAATCGGTTAAGTCACAGATGATTTAAATTTGATGTTTTTGAAATTGAAATTTTAATTTCAATTGATTTTGAAATTGGAAGATTTGGGGTTTAATATGAAAAGCTTTTGAAATGGAATTTCAAAGATAAAAGTTATTTTGAATAACTTAATCGAGTTTTGAAAATTTAAATAATTTGATTTAAATTTGAATTCAAGTTTGAAATTGAATCCTATGATTTGAAACTAGGGATTAAAGATGTTATACTAGTTATATATGGGTTAAACTATTTTAAAGGTATTGATTTGGGAATTTGAATTTAATTCAAGGGTTTTAACTCGTGTAAATATAACTGGATTTTTCCGAAACGAAAACTACTTGTTTTTAAATAATAATAGCTTTCATTTTAAGAAAGGATTTCCAAATTGTGTTGAACGGTTTCAAGTTTGAAATAGAATTGAAATGTTTTGAAAACTATGAAATGAGTCTTTGATTTCAAAGACCGGACTAATTAATCCAACTTGAATTGGAATTGTTTTGAAAGACTATGAATGAATCTTTGGAAATGAGTTTTGAAAGCTATAAGTTAAATCTTGACTTAAAGATTTAACGAGTTAATCCAAGTGAAATGGAAATTGTTTTGAAATCTATAAATGGATCTTTGTGAATAGGGTGAACTTTGTGAATTAAATCTTTTTGTTTAAAAGATTAAAAGTGTGGAAATTGTTTAAACCATTGAAGGTTTTTGAAATAAATCTTTTTGTTTAAAAGATTGGAAATGGTAAATTGTTTTAACCATTCGAATGAAAAGTTTTGGGCTTTTAAGCTGTGATTTAACTGAGACCCCAGTATCTATATGATTTTTAATTACGCTCGTTATTCGGTTTAGCCGGGAGAGGACCTTTGTGTCATATATCCCATTCCGAATAGTGATACGACGATATGGATAGCATTTGAAGACCGGTGGTGAAGACCGGGTATTTGCGAGAGCGATATGATGACCTATCGATTTTCTCTGCATCATGGCTCCGGTATAGAGATTCCCTAAGTGATGGGAAGCCCGATCGAGATTGTGAATACCCGGATTTGCAAGGGCTTCTTCGGAAGTGCCTTCGGTTCTGTTCGAACCCGGAACAGACTTGTATGGATGTGTGTCTGACGTTACACTTTGAGATGTAAAGCTGGTTTCTATCAAATACATTTCTGTTGGTGGCGGAGAATTTATTCTCTTAGCTTAACACCCTTCTCTGAGACGTACGAGCTCAGAGGTTATGTAGTTGATGGTTACTAGTGATACATTCCCAATTTGGTAATGTGGCATACGAAGTGCTGATGATCATTTGTTGGTCAAAGCGTGGCTTTGTGAAAAAGCGTGGCTTTGTGAAAAAGCGTTGCTTTGTGGACGAGACTTCGTCGAGCCTCACAACCCGGTAATGGTCGAAACAGGAATGTTGCGACAAAGGTTTGTAGGGGTAGCGCCCCTAGAGTATGTCATTTCCTTCTGGATAAAAGGTGATATCATGTTATGGAGCCCAGATATCTTACCTATGTTGATTATACTTTGTGGCTGTTGCTTTATGATTGAGGATCCTCGGATAAAGGTCGGTAACGATCGGGGGATGACATGACTCGTGTGTTAGTTACCTAGTTACAGCCGTACCGCGTGAGGTAGCGTCAGTGTGTTAGTTACCTAGTTACAACTGTACAGCGTGAGGTAGCGTCGGCCTTTTGTTTGCAGAGATCCGGTTAGGATCTGGGGCGTCTTTCCAGAGGCGTTTCTATTTCGGTAAGGAAGTTCCTTAGCCTGATCATTTGTTGGAAATCCAAAGAAACAATACGAACCCTGTACGGTTTTAGTTGTATTACCTGCTATGGAATGTGGCGGTAACCTGCTATTGAACGTAGTAGCTATAGTAGGCATACAATAATGGTTGTATGCTGGCTAAGATTAATATTATATTTTCGAAATGTTTTCCTACACTATGCACTAGTAATAATATCAAAAAATGATTTGATTTTGCGTAGTAAGCATCTTTGACTATCATAAGAAGAAATCTCCTCCAATTCTGCGTTTGCATTGTGTGTGTGGCGGGAGGTCTTATGGTAGTTTCATTTTCCAAAAGCATTGCGGTTTTCAATGTTTAAATTCTTTTTTGTTGTTTAAAGATAAACTGTTTTTGTTGCTCACACCAGTCCCATGACTGATCCGGAGTTTATTGTTCCCTTCCTAAACTCTGGGTGCCCACCATTTTCCACACGGGCAGTCTAGAGTTGGGTTTCTCAGATATTCAGGTTGAGTAGATTATCTGGAGCTAGTTCAGTTCTTGGAGATTCATGGACTGACGTTGCTTATCTTGGAGCATTCTATTGGAGATATTCTATCCGCTGCTGGTGTTATCGTTTTCTTTTCCGCTGCTATTTCTTGTATCATATCTCTGATGTATATAGATATTCATTGTATCATTGTTGTATCTGGATATTGTATCAGATGTTGTATATCTATATTCTTATTCATTTATTCCGCTGTGTTGTTTACTTAATGTTGTTATAAGCTCCGGCGACTCGGATTTGAACGGTCAAATCTACGGCATTCGAGTACGATGTAAAGTATGGATGTTGATTTTCGAACGCGAAAATCCGACTCGTTACAGAAAAGATATTTAAGTTTATGTATTTTATTTCATTCTTTTTACAAGTGTTTACTAATTATTATTAGAGTATATTAAAAGTGGTTTAATTTATTTATGAATTTTTAAGAATTAATTATGAATTTTTAGAGAAGAGGTTTTTATAATAAAACATGTTCTTTTTCCAAGTTTTAAAGATTTTACGAACTTGTTATTTTAAAGTAATATTTTGGATAAATGTTTTAAAATGTATTATAAGTATTTTCAAGTGTTTTAAAAGTATATACAAATGTTTATAAAAAGGGGTTAAGAATTGCTTAGTGGCAAAATAGTTTTATTATGCGATTACTTGTTGAAAAGTAATTAAATTTGCTTATAAAAGCCGATGAAGTATACTTATCCATTGGTGAGAGTTAAGACTGATGTCGAGTAGGGATGGAGCAATAGAGCTCTAACCTGCTAATTTCCCTCCTGGCCGAGGAATAGTTAAGTCAGGAATGTCGAAAACATGTTAACCTTGTTGATTTCTTACTAGTTTATGGTAATCACTTATATTATATTTAGCACTAAAAACCAACGAGGTAGACTTATCTATTTGTAAGATTCAAGAAAGAAGTGTCTAAACAGGACTTTGATGCAACTACTGCTCTAACTTACCCAGCTTCACTCTTGGATGAGGAATAATTAAGATCAAATGTCGAAAAATAGTTAAATATACGAATATTGATTTGTATAAGCAATTGTTTTGAAAAGATAATCAATTAGTCGATTATCAAACTTGACTTAATATTAAATTAAGAAATAATCAATAGATTTTGTAATTTCATACCAATGAGAACCCCCAAGGAGGAGTATTGGTATGAAATGCCTCTAGCTTCCACTTACTTCTGAAAGAACCGGAATTGAATTAGTTGGAAATTCATCGATTGGTTTTGAAGAGTCCGGGATTGGTAAGTATTTTACATAACAAATACCACTTCAAAACTAGTATACGAGTTTTATGTTTTGAAAGTTGTTGAAAAATGGAACCTATGTGGAGATTTGAGATCTATTTTAGATACTCAAACCCATGTAGTGATTCGTGATCTATTTGATATATGGAATCCATTTGGGGATTCATTTTTTTTCGAGTGATGAAGACTAGTGCGAAAGATGCTAAACGTAACCTCTACATCGCAAATGACTAAAAGCAGAGTAGGATGCATAACCTAGGGTTTAGCGACCCTCATCGGGATGTTATCAACTCCACTTCTAGAGATACTTATCGATTATTGACCGACCGAAGTTAGTAATACTTGGTTCACATTATTTATGTTTATATTCAGATGATGGACCTCTTGTATTTATCTTAGTGGTATATTTTATCTAGAGGTATACGAAGCTCGAAAGGTACTTTCTGACCCTTGTTTAGAAGATTGGATTCAGCTTCCCCGAAGAGATCTCTATGGAAAAATCCATTATGCGAACATGCCTTAGCAGTTTTAAATGTAACCTAAATATGTTGTGGTGTGACTAATGTAAGCATCACAGCTATTTGATATGATTATATCCAACATCCTAGACATTATCCATCATATCACTATATTAAACTTAATGAACAGTTGGTATCTTATAAGGGGACAACCGTTACGGGAGTCCATACGGTCACAATAGTTACTGTTACATGTATTCATGTATTTCGAGTTTTCTCATGGCAGACTTATTTCTGATGCTTGGTTTTGTTTCCCTAATTTCCTCACGTACTCTTACGAGTAGGCTAAGTAGCAGGGACGCTTCAGAGTTCAGAAGACGAGCTGGAGCTTCCATTTTATACCTATTTCTACTTTTGTTGTTCCTTTTTATCTATGTACATATATCAACGTTGTGAGGATAGGTAGTTATAACTGTCCAGGCTGATGATAGTACTTAGGTTTGGTAACTCTGAAATTTTTGTATTCAGAGTAACCCTTTGTACTGTTCTTTTGATATTATATATTATCGTTCTGCTATGAGATTCTAGCGTCATGTTCTTCCTTTCTTGTTCTATTCTTTTTTTATTTTACCTAATTTTCTGTCTTTCCCGCACTAGGGTGTTCGGCACACGAGTACCATGGATGTATTAGTGTTGACATGCTAGGGTCGAAAAGTCTGTCTGATAAATTGGGTATTAGAGCCCATGGTTGAGCGAACACCTTGACTTTAGTTGGGTATGGTCCATTAGAGATTGGGTAAGCGACATATTAGAATGAGTCGAGTGTATACGAGACCGTATCTGTATTTTCTATAAACCTATAACTCTTTTTTAGTTTTCCTTAGGAATAATCTCTTTCTTTGAAATAACTCTAGTCTTTCATATCCTAAATATATTTAGCTATGTTCAAGTAGTACAAATTATGAGTACCAAAGTTGTCAATGCTTGAGGAGGTAGAGGTAAAAGTAGAGGTGGCCGAGGTAGTACCATCATAAATTGTGGAGATTAAGCACCAAGGAATGTTGCTCCGATCGGGGAACCATGGGTGGATATTGTAGAAGAAGTCATGCAGGTCATGCCTTAGGTGAATTTTTCTTCGCTCTACCAGGATTATGGGAGGCTAGGAGGTTAGAGGTTTGGTGGTACATTGACAATCATAGTAGTCCAGACATTGATCAAATTATGTGATTGAATATTTAGGGATATGGAGTTAGATGATGCGAGGAAGAGTCGGTTGGCATCATGACATCTGACAGACACATCCATGGATTGGTGGAGTTCTATCGTTGCTAATGTCCAAGAGAATGACTTCTCTTGGGCTCAATTTAAGGAGGGATTCGAGATGAACTTTGTTCCAGAAGCCGGGAAGACTTTGTTATCTAGGAGCTTCTTCGACTTGAAGCAAAGGGCCATGTTAGTAATGGAGTATGATAACCGATTCACTGCCTTGTCTCGATTCGGGCCTGGTTTGGTAGATACGTCATTAAAGAGGAATGAGGTGTTCATAGTAGGGATGCATCTGGAGTTCAAGGGTAATATGACTAATCACATCATGGGATCGTATGTGGATCTAGTAAATATGGGTCTAAGGTTTTAGAGTTTGGCACCGAAGCTACCTATTTTTGCACCAGTTTGGGTACAATAAGCGGAAGTTTCAGCCGCCGAAGAATACTTCAAGTTTAACTTATCATAATTGTGGAAAGAAGGGACATTTCGCTAGGAGTTGTACATTAGTTATGGGAGGGCAAGTGGAGAAAGCTCTGTTAGTAAAGGCATCGATTGCTAAGGTACCAAAGTTAGACCCACAGATGGACAAGGTTTAGTTTGCACTAAGGAGCTGCTACAACCACCACTAGCCAATCCATTTTTCTACGGAGTATTTGATTCTCCAAAAAGGGGAATAGCCTCGAGCTTCGCACTAGCTTCAGCACTTTCCATTTCTGTGGCTGTAAAGGGAAAGCATTTTCTGAAAGGTATTCTATCTATTTTTAGCATTCCTATTTGTGCCTTATTTGAATTGGTGCTTCTCTTAGTTTAATATCTTGTATTCTTGTTGATAGACTAAAATTCGAGCTAGATATAACTTTATATTCTATTTGTGTATCGAACACTATTGGGGCCTCGGCCAATCTTAGTATGATCTGTTTAGGAGTTCCGATTTCTTTCTTCGACCACCTCATGTATCTTTTGAGTTTTTGGGGTTTTGATGTTTTTCTTAGGATGGATTGGCTATCTCAGAATCATGCTATCTTGGATTATGCTAAGCGTATATGTCACTGAAGAAGGAGGGGTGGAAGAAACTGGTAGTGCCTTGTGAGGAACCTATCTCTCTTATAAGTAGTTTTCTTTATTCACTAGATGTGGCGGAGGAGGAGTTAGGTTCGATCATGGTTGTTCAAAAGTTTAAGGTTATCTTTGAAGAGGTGTCAGGTTTACTACCTTGCCGTGAGATATAATTTCGCATTGATTTAGTGAAGGATGCAAAACCTATCGTTTTGCCCATTTGTAGACTTGCCTCGACGGAGAGGTTAGAGCTAACAAATTAGGCTAGTGATTTGTTGCAAAAGGGCTTGATCTGACTAAGTCGTTCAAGTTGGGGAGCGCCCATCATCTTTGATATGAAGGTGAACGGTTCTTTAAGATTGTGAGTAGATTACCGCGATCTCAAAAAACAAACTGTTAGGAACAAGTATCATGTGCCTAGGATAGATGACTTGTTCAATCTACTCCATGGAACTTGAGTATTTTCTCAGCTTGATCTTACTATAAGGTTCCATCAGTTGAGGCTGGCAGAGGAGAGTGTACCCTTGACCCCTTTTAGATCCAACCAGTTTTATAAGGCATTAGTTATGCCAATTGGCCTAACTAATGCTCCAACATATGTCGTAGACATAATGAATTGGGTTTCCGGGATGTGTTGAATAAGTTTGTCCTTGTACTTATCGGGATATTCTGGTCTATTCCAAGATCGAGGAGGAACATTCATACCATCTAAAGGTAGCTCTAGGAACACTAAGAGAGTAAGTGTTAAAGGCTAAGTTCTCGAAATGTCATCGGAAGTTAGGTTCTTAGGTCACTAAGAGAGTACATGTTGTTTCAACGGAGGGTATTTCTGCTGATCTCGCTAAGGTTGTGGCTATTCAAGACAGGAAGAGGCTGGATATTAGGGACTTTCTGGGTCTAGCGGGTTATTATAGGAGATTTACACAGGATTTCTCGAAGATTGCCTCCCGCTTAACAATTTTAATGAAGAAAGATGTCAAATTTATATGGATTGATAAATGCAAGCAAGCATTCATAGAGTTAAAGGAAAAGCTGACTAGTGCTCTTGTTCTTACTATGTCAGATGGAGGTGAGGGTTTGATTATTTACACTAATGCGTGTGGAATGGGTCTACATGCTATGTTGATGCAACATGGGAGGGTTATCGCTTATTCAAGTCGGCAACTCAAACTGCCTGAAGCGAGATATGCAACTCATGACATGGAATTGTTAGTAGTGGTGTTTGCTTTGAAGATGTGGAGTTTGCTTTGATGATATTCTGTTGATTGCCAGTGACATTTCATTATTGCAATTAGTGAAAGCTTAGCTTTCCAAGAAATTCTCCATGAAGGATTTGGGAAAACCACCCTATATACTAGGTATAAAGATCTATAGAGATAGATCTAAGAGGTTGTTGGAATTGTCCCAATCCTTGTACATAAATACAATACTGAAACGGTTCGGCATGGAGAATTCCAAGCGTGGAAATTTTTCAAAAAAATCTAGAATCGCCCTTTTTAAGAAAGATGCTCTTCAGACTGATGCGGAGAAAGAGCGTATGAAAAGGATATCGTATGCTTGGAAAATCAGTTCCATAATGTAAGTTATGCTATATACTAGACCAGATGTGGCATACGCATTGGGATGCATAAGTCGATACCAGTCTAAATCCTGAAGAAAAGCATTGGACGGATGTAAATGTATACCTAAGTATCTAAGAAACTTATTCCTAATTTATGGAAATGTAAACCTCTTTATGAAGGGGTATACTGACTTTGACTTTCAGAGTGATATCGCTAATAGTAAGTCAGTGTTAAGATGTGTCTTTATTATAACGGTGAGGCTATCAGTTGGAAAAGTTCCAAATAGGAAATGGTAGCCGATTCCACGATGAAGGCGGAGTACATCGTCCCCAATGAAGTAGCTAAAGACTTGGTCTGAATGTGCAAGTTTTTAAGTGACCTAGGAGTGATTGTAAACATGGAGAATCCAATAGCATTGTTTTGTGACAACAATGTAGCGATGCAGACTGCAAAGGAGCCTAGAGCATACAAGAAATTATGATATATTCTTCGTAAGTTCCACCTAATTAGAGAATTCATTAAGAAGAAAGAGGTCGTGATACAAAGAGTAAATACCAAGGACAACATAGCATATCCATTCATGAAGGGACTAGCTCGATCAATTCTCATTAAATCGATCGAAGGGCTACATTGAGATTCCATAATTAGCTCCAAGTGCAATTGGGAGATTGATAGAGTTAGGGGTATGCTCTAGGGGCATTTTTGTTATTTATTGTAAATTATTAGCTCTTTAATAATATCTCATTTGAAATAAAAGATGTTTTTCTTTCTATTGTATAGTCATAATGAGTTACATTAATTAATTGTTTTATTTAAGTATATTCAATCGAAAATCCATAAATGGTATGTTTTCTGATAATAATTGCAAAATGTTATAATAATGAGTAATTTATCACAATATAATAAACACATCATTTTAAATATTCTTAGTCAAAATGTATCGGGACTAGATATCGATACATTTGTTGAGACTTGAGACACGTAATACTCTCCAAATATTTGGCAGTGTATTGCTCATGACTATTGGCAGTACCAAGGGGTTGCGTAATGATAGATATTGGATAACTATGGAATGACTCATTCGATAGTTTTCTGTTCATTAATATAACTAAGGTCAAACAGAAAATATCGATATGATAATATTACTCAATTCTCTCAATAGAGAATTCGTCTTCTCGGTTATATGAGGTTAGTAGGTTAACTGAAGTCAACTTAAAGTTCTCTGGAAAAAGTAGTTTGGGTAATAATAATTATTATTATTGAACCTAGAACTTTGTTTTTGGACTATAAAGATTAATATGCATGATATTGAAATTTTGACCATTACCAAATTCTATAAGTCCTAATGTGATATAGTTTTGACGAAGAGAATTGATGTAAATAATTGTCACTACTATGTACCGCTTAAAGTAAGTACAATTGGATTTCAACGAAGTTATGTATGCGATAAATTTGACTATAATGTCACACCTGTGAACATTAAATATTCAAAATTGTTCGATATAAATCATTGACCTAATTTACACCTAAGAGCCACACGATAGAAATATTAAATACTTCGACTATCAGCTGATTTAATTAAATTATAATTTGTATAGATTAATCAAATTATTATATATTTTTAAAATATTAATTATAAATTTTCTAAAGAGGATTCTAAGGCCTTTACTAAAGAAGAAAATCCAACTGTACAGTAAAAGTTGTAAACTATATGTAAAACAAACCCAGTCAATGTACACCATCTTGAAAGAGAAATAAAAACCCAAGTACGAAATCCAAGTTCGGCAAAAAGACATAGCCTGACCTGTCACAAGAAAAGGAAGTCTTTAGAATTTTTAGTTCGTTCAATTCCAACACGAGATAAAATCGAAAAAACCATCTCTTTCTAAAGCAAAGACAATGGTGAAACATAAGGGAAATGAAAACTTAATGGTGAAACATCCAACTGGAAACTCCCAAGGTGGCGCATTAAACGCTTCCGCCAATTGCAGGACTGTTGTCTTCATATATTTTGATAGAGCTTGTAATACAGCAATGAAATAATAAAAGTATACTAAGGGCATCTCCAGTGGGTTACGCACGTAATATTCAGGGTCCTGAATATTACGTGCGTAATCTCACACGAGAACGCACCGGTCAGGCGCCCATTTTATGGGCGCCAGACCATAGGCGCCCATAAAATGGGCGCCTGATGCCAGGCGCCCATTAAATGGGCGCCTGGCATCAGGCGCCCATTTTATGGGCGCCTGAAATGCAGGCGCTCATAAAATGAGCGCCTGCCCCCTCCCCCTACTAGTACCCATCCCCTCCCTTTCCTCTCCATTTTTTCTCTACCTTTCATTTTAATTTTTTTTTTAAATTAGCAAATCTAAACGAAATGCCGCCGCGTCCAACCAAAATCGCTCGAAGAACGGTTCACAGACATCCAGCGGAGCAAGCTGGACCGTTACATGTTCCGCCGCCACCTGGAGTTTCATCAGACGATCTACGTGTACTACACGAGCTTCCAGATGGTTATCGGCATAGAGCCGAATCCGCTTTGACGGCCGTACAGGTATAAATTGCACATTAGTATATTTGATTATTTTTATATGTACATCACATAATCATATTAAATAACTTTTATTCTGTCAAAAATTATTAATTCATAAATTATCTTTAGGACCATTACATTCATTGTCGGGGTAGTTGGGCTAAGTGTATTACCCAGTTTTATGATTCTCTTCCCGGTCCTATTGCTGAGAGGCTACAGGCTAGCCCTTTTGGTCTTTTTTTGTCGATTAGGCCTGTTCAGTCCTTTGATCGACCTCTCATTCAGGCATTAGCTGAGAGGTGGTGGCCCACCACGCATACGTTTCATTTTTCAGATTTTGAGCTTGGTATCACCCCAGTTGATTTCTACGTGTTCACTGGCATTGAGATTGGACGACATGGTCTTCGACCTTTTCCATTTGATGATTTGTACGAGTCCCCCAATTTGTTTACTGTTTTTCTACCATTGATAGATGTTACCTGCGTCAGTAGTGGTTCTGTTAAGTTGACTTACCTGCAGCAGTACATCACCACTTATATAGCTAGAGCCGATATGATGGATGCAGTCACTAGAGCATTTCTGCTGTACTTGTTTGGTTCGACCTTTTTTTCGAACCAAAAAGGTACGGTTCGACTAGGTTATTTAGCATCTCTAGCTAGATTAGACCAGCTACATACTATTGATTGGGGCACGGCGATATTAGGCACCCTTTATACCGCTCTAGATTCATTTGCGCTTGGCGATGTCAAGCAGATGTACGCTTTTTGGTATATTTTGCCGTTATGGTACTACGAGTACACGGCAAATATGCATTCCCGCATCCAGGACATGGCTAGTCAGGCTCCTGAGCAGTACTTCCCTAGGATGAGAAGGTGGGAGACTATGCAGTACGTACATCATGTTCCCTTAGGTGTACGGCATGACTTGATGGAGGCTAGGTCACAGCTTGATATGCGTAGTCGAGGTAACATCATTCGTACTCCTTGGGCCTCACATTGGACTCATCTAGCAGATGCAGGTCTTATGGTGGACGACCATCCCATGATGGTTGCGTATTCTCTATCTAGACGTAGGGTTGCTTTGCATACACCTGCATTTATGCCTATGTGGTATTTGGGAGAGAGGTGTGCTTATCAGATTACCGGTGATCGTCGTATACCATATGATCCTTTATCTTGTGAGGACATGTTTGGTAGACATAGGGTGATTGGCGATCATTACTTAGATGCTCTACGACAGGCTGGGTGGGTGGATAGCAGTACTTTCTTCATCGATGGAGACTACGATTCTTATTGGGCCAGAGTAGCACCCCGTAGATTCATCGTACCAGATTATGTTCGTGGGGTCAACTCTGATCATATAGGACCTCACATGGCAGCCGGTAGAGTTCAGGTACCGCAGGTTTCATTTGACCCGATTCCGTCACAGTTCTCGCAGACTCCCATGCAATTGGAGCCTGATACTACTTTTAGAGCATATGACGTGACAGGTACTGTGATTGAGCAGCCTTTAGTCTTTCCAGACCACCCTGAGTTTCCTGGTGTGCCTTCAGTTGGGTTATATCCTCCGTATGAGGTACGTTTGTTGTTTATTGCCCTTTTTCCTTTATTTTATGCTTAGTTTCTTACTATGTCAAATATCATCTTTATGTAGTATGCTGGTAGATTGGACCAGGCCAGAGTTTCACTTGGTGTGTTTCGCGATATGACTCTTGCACATACACACACCATGCATGATATGTACATGCAGCATACACATATGCTAGAGGCGCAGATTGATCAGCTGTCAGCTAGACTTGCTATATATGAGCCTTTCGGATCACATGGCGGAGGTGAAGCTGGTCCCAGTGGGTATGATGCTGGTGGTTTAGGTGAGGATGATGGGGGTGAGGAAGATGATGAGGACGAGGGGGAGGATGGTGAGGATGGTGATGGGGATGACGATGATGATGACGGAGATGATGATGACGGAGATGGGGATGATGATGACGATGACGGAGATGATGGTGATGGGGATGATGGTGATGATGATGACGACGACGACGTTGCATCCCTTTAGTTGTATACCTTTTAGTATATGCATAGCGAACGTTTTATTATATGTTGCAGTTCATATATCTTATGTACTTATGTCAGTGTCTGAGTGTTTGTTTATATAATTTCACTTTCTTGGATTTTGGCTGATAATGTTCGAGTATGCTATGAATTATATATGTTTGTGTATGCTGTGAATTATATATGTTTGTGTATACTGTGAATTATATATGTTTGTGTATACTAGTGACATTAGAATTAAAGACATACGAACATTGATAAAAAACGACACAGTAATAATAGAACATAAATATGAAAATACTAGACGTGACGATTAAATTGCAACTCCTGTAAAGAAATTCGAAGACGTCTTATCTCCTGTTCTAGTTCGTTTGCATAGGTTATTCCCCTTGGACATAAAGGATCATCCAACCATTCCGCGTAATTGCAACCATTCGGCCAGAATTGACATATTTGGATTCGACGACCAATATTTTCTCCATCCGCACGTACTACAACTTCAACTCCATACCCACACTGACAACAAACTGGGTACGATTCAACTTCTTGCTCAATGGGAGGTTGAACTACTTGAACCTGGTTCTCAGGTTGTTCATATGCATGACGAACAACATGTTGTTCGTATGGTGGTTCAACCACTTCCTGAAGTCTCAGCTGCTCAAGATCTGGAAATTGACCGCGGACATCTTCATAGTGTTGTTCTTGATAATTGATAAGCCAATCCTCATCAGTATGTGGACTTTCCGTACGCACGTAACCTGCATCTGAATCGATAGAAGAAGGCCAAGAAGGCATTGGATGATGAATTTATTGTTGTGATTGAGGAAGAAGATGATTATGAATGATGAATAAGTAAATAAGAAAGCGTATATATAAACAAACAGGTAGTAGGGGAATGATAAAAACAACAGACATTATTTGAAAAGACAAGTCAGAAAGCTCTCCACACATTAACGACCGTTACATAACCAACTACCAATATTGTTATCTTAAGGCCATCCAAATCTTTCTAGCCAATTTTGGCGTATGAAGTATGCATCATGGCCAATGAACGGAGTGCGGTATTTTAAATTGTATCGACCGTCATATGTCGAACGTGTATTCTCAAACACATTTTCCGATATTACCTCATTAATAATCTTTGTGTAACGTGTGCATGCCCTAGTAAAGTTTCCGTATGCTGTCCTGACCTCTTGAGCCGTACGTCTAACTTGACAACCCACGTCGTTGTTGTACAGTTCAGCCAGAGTCTCCCAAAAATGAATTACCATTACCTCCTGATTGTCGCACATCTCATCGGTTTGTATGTAGTACTGCATAAGTAACTTCAATTCATGAGACTTAAATGTCATGTTGGACAATGTAGTTTGAATAATGTTAAGTTTTTAAATGATTTCAACAGATAACGATTTGTTAATTTATAGAATGGATGTTGATTCTCTCCACTCAAGAATCTTGACCGGCAGATGAACGTGGCTACAGTATTTGATTTGACTGCACACTGAGTCACCTTCTCTCCACTCAAGAAAGCAGGGAATCTTGACCGGCAGATGAACGTGGCTACAGTATTTGATTTGATTGCGCACTGAGTCACCTGCTCTCCACTCAAGAAAGCAGGGAATCTTGACCGGCAGATGAACGTGGCTACAGTATTTGATTTGATTGCGCACTGAGTCACCTGCTCTCCACTCAAGAAAGCAGGGAATCTTGACCGGCAGATGAACGTGGCTACAGTATTTGATTTGACTGCACACTGAGCCACCTTCTCTCCACTCAAGAAAGCAGAGAATCTTCACCGGCAGATGAACGTGGCTACAGTATTTGATTTGACTGCACACTGAGTCACCTTCTCTCCACTCAAGAATTTGTCTATACATATAACCATTTGGATCTCATACTTGTTCACCTCAATTAAGTCTAACAAAACATTCACATATCAAACAACCATCCTCAAATAGCAAACAATGTCTGGAAATTTACTAAAAGCTATATTGCTATGCGACAGTGACTCTGACGAAGAAGCGTATGCGTTAGCGCATCAACAAGAGGAGGAGGAACTGATGGAGATATACCGTGAAGCATACGGTTCAACTTCTGGAAAACAAGGCGGTTCAGTTATGGGTCGAAAATATATCAACCGTAACCAGCAAGCATTTCATAAAACACTTATGCAAGATTACTTTGCCCGTGATCCAACTTACGGTCCAGAGATGTTTAGACGACGATTCAGAATGAGTCGTCCATTATTTTTAAGAATTCTCGAAAGTATTCAGCAGAATAATAATTATTTTGTTTACAAGCAAGACGCCGCAAAAAAACAAGGTTTAAGTGGGCATCAAAAGATGACCGCAGCGTTGAGGATGTTAGCGTACGGTACACCCGCCGATGCCCTTGACGACGCATATCGTATTGCAGAGAGTACGGCATTGGAAAACCTAGATCACTTCTGCCAGTCAGTTGTGGACATTTATGGGACTGAATATCTTCGTTCTCCAAACGAGGCAGATGTAGCGCGCTTGCGTGAAATGCATGAAAGCAAAGGCTGGCCTGGAATGCTTGGAAGTCTAGATTGTATGCATTGGGAGTGGAAGAACTGTCCAAAAGCTTTTCATGGAGCATATAACGGTAAAGAAAAAAAACCTACTATCATCTTAGAAGCGGTTGCCTCTAATGATTTGTGGATTTGGCATGCTTTCTTTGGAATGCCAGGTTCTCTTAACGACATAAACATTGTCGAACGATCTCATTTGTTTAATGATTTAGCGCAAGGTAAGTCAACTCCCTTATCATTTACTCTTGGTCATAATACATATGAGCATGGATACTATCTTGGAGATGGAATTTATCCCAAATGGAGTACGATTGTAAAGACATTTGCAAACCCAATGACGGCAAAACAGAAACAATTTGCTGCAATGCAGGAAGGACAAAGGAAGGACGTAGAAAGGGCGTTTGGGGTCCTTCAAGCAAGGTTTGCAATGGTCAGCAATCCATGTAGATTATGGAAGAGATCAAAAATGGCTGCAATTATGTTCTGCTGTATAATTTTGCATAACATGATCATTGAAGATGAACGCGCTATGGACTATCCCGATTTCGAGTATGATGGGGCAAGACAACCCCCCGAATTGTTTCGCACAGCCACGTTACGAAATGAAGGACAGTACGCAATTCATGTCGATAATCATGAAGTATATCGTAATGCTGCTATTCATAATAGACTGCAAAGGGATTTAATTGAGCATATTTGGAATTCTCATGGAAATCAATAGTTCGGGATGGTGGATCTTTGTTTAATTACATCTGTTTGCCTTTTTATTTCTGTAACGAAGTGTAGAATGCTATAATTTTTATCTTTGTAATATCATTTATGTTTTTTGAAATAAATCTTTATTGATGTCTACATAATGCATCGAAATAAATGACATCCCATTGAATATTTTAAAACTAAAAATAACACATGATTGAAAATATAAACTGACGGTACATGGATATTTAACTGCAATAACTTAAAATATCACATGAATATTTCAACTACATATGTTTTGTTCCCGATCTACTCTCAACAATGCGTTGTTTGTACTCCATCCAATATTGCATTGTAATTGGATCCATTCCGGTGACATCCTTTTCCATTACTAAGGTCTCTTGGCGTTGCCGTTCTAGCTCAAACCGGCCCTTCTCAATCTCTGCCAGTTCTTTTAACACGGCAAGCTTTTCTGCACTCCCCCTTTGACGTTCTGCATTTTCTCTCGCATGTTTTTCATGCATTAGGGCTAAACGAGAATCGATTTGAGATTGAACAGCAATTTTCTTCTTAGCTGCTCGTTGCCCCATCGGTCTAGCATCTTCATCAAATGCGGGTTCTGCTTCTTCGTCTTCGTTATCTGGGCATACATTAGAGTCCATCTGAGAAGAATTGCTTGGGCTAGAATTATAATTAGTTCGTCTTGTTTTTTTCTTGCCCTTCGAGTTCGTCTGAACATCTCTTAAACTTTTTGCAGTGTTTGAGCTCCATTTTTGTTGACTAACAAGCAAGTCGTAGCAGTTTGCAAACTGATAGTAGTGGGGTTTCTTAGTACCATTTTCTCTTGGAAATAATTTCAAGAATTGATCGTTCGCCATTCTCTTCTAAAAAAACAGAAACACAAATTGATATATTAACAAAGTGATCAGAATGAATATAAATTAAAAATAATATTTTTCAAAACGCTACCAATTCAGCTTCGCCACCCATTCCACTTGGATTTGCTGTTCTTATTTTGTGAATCTGCGACTCGTAGAATTGTGTTTGTCGATTAATCTTTCCGAAACGACCGGTGATTGCAGACATTGACCTCGTCTTTTCGACATGCTTTTTATTGTACGCAGTCATGACTTTTGCCCAAAACGCCTCTCCACTTTGGTCATTCCCCTTTACCGAGTCGTTAGAAAAATGACAGTAAATATAACACAAATCCTTATCTTCATCGCCAGACCATGTAGCAGAAGAATGGAAGGACAGAGGGGGAGCGGTTTGGGGATGAACATTTTGAAATGGTTGAGAATCAAAATCCCAGCTATCCATATTCATCGCTTCGGTATATGATTGAAAAGGATGAGACATACTTTCAATATTATGGAATTGAGAATATAATTGTAATAGAAGAAGAGATGTGTGTATTACAATCTGAAAAATAGTCCTATATATATAATGAAATCACAAATATGACCGTTTATAGCCGTTGTAATTTTAAATATGACCGTTTATAGCCGTTGGAGACAAAATATGACCGTTTATAGCCGTTGGGAACAAAATCTGACCGTTTTATAGCCGTTGGAGTTTAGAGAATACGATTTCTTGTAGCCGTTGGAGGATTTTTGGCAGGGAGGCGGAAGCGAAATTGGGTTTGGGCTTGGGCGCCCATTTTATGGGCGCCAGAGCTCTGGCGCCCATAAAATGGGCGCCAGGGCTTGGGCGCCCATAAAATGGGCGCCCAAGCCCAGTTCAGGATCCTGAACTGGATCCTGAACATTACCCTTAATATTACAACTGAATTGGACGACTGGGGGCTTTTTTTTCGCGGATTCAGGATTGAATAAGACCACTGGAGATGCCCTAATATAGGAAAAAGCCTTATCGTCGACCGGTTAGGATCCAGAAAAGGTATGTAAATAATTCATGCGCAGGTACTGGAAGTGCCACGTCACCCATTTTTCATACATCTCTCTTTCTTTGAGGATATTAATGCTATGCAAATGTTTTGATTTGTTAATTCTTATGTTGACAAACTGTTGAACCTGGTTACAAATTGTTCGCTCCGAGATAAAACTTCGATTAAAAACTATGTTAGTCCTTTCTCTCTAAATACCCCACACAACGATGGATAAGACAAGTTTTGCAACATTAGAGGTTAAGTTGTTATTGTTGAAATTGATGGGCAAATTGTTCATCTTACTGTTAATCTCTAATTGATCAATATAATTGGTTGGCCATTTAAGCTTAATTTGATACCACTTCCAAATAAAAGCTGAGAATTTGCACTTAAAAGAATAGATGATTCATCATTTCTTCAAGGTCACCACAACAAACACACTCTGGATGAGGTGTTGGATAAGTTTACAATTAGTAGGGATTTATACAACCATTTAAAACTCTATACAGACAAACTACCATTTTGGGAATATGTATTTTATGCCAAACAAGACTTACCCAACCTTAGTTGATTGAATAACCTCTAATAGTGTTTCAAATAGACTTAAATCTGTAATTACCACAAGAGCAATACCAATATGACCATGAAAGTATCCGGCCCGACCTTTTTTGTTGATAATTGAAAAAGTAGGGGAATTGATAAGATCCTTAATAATATCTATCGACTAGTCAGGAAATTCATCTGAATAACGAAACTCTTATACAGTTAATCATAAGCTTTACGAAGGTCTACTTTTATACACATGTTTTTATTATCCTTCTTACAAAATCCTCTTACAGCCTCGTGAGCAAACATGGTACCATCTCTAATGAACCCATTTTGAACAAATGAACATTGATTCTTTGAAATAAGAAGGTCCATGAACAATTTCAATCTTTTGCATAAAACTTCGACCAAAATTTTATAGGTCACGTTACAACATGCAATGAGTCTGAAATGTTGAATTGAAGTAGCTTTGGTGCTTTTTGGGATTAAATGAATAAAAGTGTGATTAATCTCCCTTAAAATTCTCCCGAGCGTGAACAAATCATTGATCATGTCTAGAATGCATCCTTAAAGATAACCCAATCCACCTTAAAGAATTTTGTATCAATACCATTTCCATTGAAAGAGATATTGCCATTCCACCTATTTTGACATTTCCTGTTAGATATTTTCGCATAAAAGAAAGCCGTGGCTTGTCCCCTGAAAGGATCAAGTCACGCTTTACTTTCCGTTTAGCTGCTATTAATTCTTTTTGAATGCTTAACTCCAGACTGTTTTTCATAAGAAACATTTTTTCCTAAACATCCGAAGATTTGTCAGTTTCCTTTTTTTTTTGAAGTTTAGAGCATTCTCGCCTAAGTGACTCAAACTCTTTATGCGGATCATTTCTTACCTTGGCCCAAGACTTCAATCCTCCTTTTATATTCTTCATTTTATACAAGAATCGGAACATTGGTCTTCCAACACATGTCGTATTCCATCCGAGATCAAATCACCTGTACCAAACCATCCATGTCCCCCTGTCCCCAACCAATCGGAGACGCCGATTTTCAGCTACTTTGCAATTAAACCCCTTTCTCTCTCCTGCTGTTTGGGGTTTAATTGCAAAATGGTTGAAAATCAACGTCCCCGATTGGTTGGGGACAGGGATTGTTTGGTTCAGGGAATTTGATCTCCATTCCATCCATGTAAAATAGTTACATTGTAATTTTCGCACAAAGACCAATGATTCAAGTATCTAAATGGTTTCACATAATTCCGTTTGTAGTCAACAAGTGAGATTAAAATTAGATTATGATCACTACGCCTGAATCAAGATATTTAGCCTTAGAATTAGGAAAAGTTTGTATCCATAAAATATCAAATATACCCCATCGATCTTGGTCATTATATTTTTCTTAGAACCTGACCACCAAGAAAAGTTGAAACCTTGAATTTTCATTTCTAAAGCACCAGTTCTGATCATCTAGTTATCAAATTCTTTCATCTTACTAAAAGAAACCATGTCTCCACCTAAATTTTCTATGGAGAATCTAGTACAATTAAGGTCTCCGAGAATTATCCATCGTTTAAATGTAGCAAAAGCATCTTCCTCTAAGTTCGACCACAAATTTTTCGTTAAACTTTTAAAATTATATGCGTATACAATTCTACAATTGCACTCAACACATCCAACATTAATCAATTCTAAAGTGACGTATAGATCACTCATGCTGATGATACTATAGTTCCAAGTGTCACTAACAATAAAAATAAAAATTCGACAATTTTCACATTTGCCTTTTAATAGCCTCAAGCTCATGCACTTTCATTTTGTTTTCTAAAATACCAAAACACGAGACATTATAATAATTGATGATTCTCAGAACTTCTATCATTCTGTTTGGCTTGCGGAAGCCCCTAACGTTCCAACTAGCTATCGACATTATTTAGATTTTGTTGAACTTCTGAGCACCCTGCCTTGTTTGGCCATACTACCTTCTTTTTTCTGATCTCGTTGTACTCTGGATTTTTGGAAACTACTTGACTTCTGTCTATAGACTCTGTTTTAGCAACAACATCTTGCTTAGCGATTTTGATGTTGCATGAACATTCTCATTGGAACTATCTATGATTGGTTGAATGTTGGCATTTGAACTACCATCCTGGCATGAATTAAAACATGGACCACTTTGCACATCCTTCTCTTGACAACTTATCAGACCTATACCCTGTAAATGAGTAACATTATTATTATCATTACAAATATTACGAGGCTTAAAATCAGATTTATTGCTAGAAGAAGGCCTTGGAAGTTTTTCGCAATCTAAAAATGAGCGACGACGTTTAAGAAAAACAATTGGTGACACAGATGGTTGGACTTTCTTCTGCAAGTGTTCTTTGGCACTTTTATCCAACTTGGTGGACTTAAAATGATTTATAACTGTCGAAAGACTACTAGCTCCCTTTAGTCGCTTATTTGAATACTAAAGAATCCCCTGAACGTCAGCATAATCTCCTTTTCCCTCATCAACTATCGAGACCTCATCATTCTTAGTAGCCACTTTAGTATTACCTATCTCTTTGAAAATCATCTCCTTAGCCAAACTTAGCGCATTTATCACCTCATTTATATGTTCTATAATATGCAGAGTGCTGATAGTCGATGTGCCATCCTTGACTTCCACACTTCCACTTTCATAGTTAAGATGGACACTATCTGCACTCGGCATTTACCTACTTAAAACAACTTCCCTGTCAACATTATTACCTACCTATAGTTCTCCATCAACCTTCTCATTAGCCTGTTTACCCGTATTAACCTCCTCGTCTTATGAACTGATGGATCTTCTGTCACTTTTTTAACCCATACCTTATTCATAGGACATTGATGAGTCCAATGACTAAAGCATAGGCAGTTGTTACATCGTGGTGGAAGATTTTCATAAATTTTTTTTTGTGAATATACATTACCGTCCTCATCTCTAGCTTCAATAGAATAAGGGAACCCGCTAATAGCTGATATTTCAATGAGTACTCTAGCAAATGCAATTCACATTTTTTCTTTGTAGCCTCGTCCATTCTAACTGGATTTTCCAATAGTGGTGGTTAAAGCACTAATTGCCTTCACTCCCTAAAGACTAAAACCAAATCCCAGTAGTCTGATCCATACTGGCATAGTAATGAGAAGATCTCTATCTGCCTTCATGATGATTAAATTTTTGTCAAAGAACCATGGACCCAATTCTAATATATTACTGCAATCGATCGCTGATTCGAATCTAACAACAAAAAAGCCGTTCTCCCTGGATTGAACATTAAAACTCTTCTCCGTTTTCCATACACGTTTGGCAAAAGCTTCGAATGTTTTGGAAAAAGTTCTTTGGCCAACAACATATAAAATAACACGCTTATTCCATTTAGTTTTAGCTTCTCTTATTGCTTCTTTGGAAAGTTTTCCTATACGTTCCCCTTTCTCTATAATTGGATCAATGAATTCTAGATTAATGTGCACAATAGATGTCACCCCCGCCCCTCCATGAACAACCTCACTATAAGTTGCCTTTTTAACATCTTTCGAAATAGGAAAACACCCAACAATTTAGATTGTTGAAACCCTCCATATTTCATGAAATAGTGTTTAACTTGCGAGCTAACCCTAGAATTTCTAATCAGAACAGCAACCGTCTCTTTGCCCTTCCTTTGAGAAACTTCGATTCAACCTTCGTCCTTGAGATTACAAACATCCATTCGTATAATAAAGAAGATTGATAAGGAAAAAAAAGGAACACGAAAATATAAAAAGGAGAATGAATTAAGAAGAGGAAGAAAATTTTCGCGTAGAGAAAGAGAGTCGCCCTAGAGAGTACGCCATTAAGTTTTTTTTTTAGTTTTTTTGTTATGGGTAAAGTGGTATTAATTTTGTTATCATACAATTTTATTTTATTTGGGTTGAAAATATTGCATATATAAAAGTTGTATACACATGTATCGATATATGATATCGGGTACATTTAAATTTGATTTAAATTACATTTAAATTTTATTTAAATTACATTATTTAATAAGGCTTGAGATGAAATGAAGGACCATGGAGGGACATAACATGGCCAACTATAGGTGTGCATAAAGGGGGTTAGATTTGATTCAAAGGGGGTTTGAATTGGTAGATATATTTGTGGATCCTAATCCACTTTACCTCCTATTTTTTCTCTACTATTTACACTCCTTAACCCCCTTATTTGAGTTCTCTATCTTTTGCTTCATCCTCATACATTTATGGCTGCATATTGCCCCCTCCTCCTTTAATATTTGAATAACCAAAAACACAAAAATAATAACAAGGCAATGATGTGTAGTTCTTTCAATCGGATAGCACTTTCTGAAAGGATTTGAATTCATATTTAAATGGAGTCAACCGATTCAGCATTTGAGGTGTAATCTCTAGGCCATATTAAGGTAATACTTTAGTTTACATTATATACACGAGTACATATGCACGCCCAGGTGGGCCTGCATTTAACCACAATGTGCATGCATTTTTATTTGTACCCGTGGAAGTAGATTTGATAGTAGCATCCGCACATTTGAACGCCGTCTAGGCAGAAACCGCTATTTTTTTTGTTCAGACTGCAATAACTTCTTCATACTAACTCGGAATCAAGCAAAACGTCGACCGATGAAGTCTTACCTAAATTACAGACAATATGGTACACTCAGATACTTCATCTTGTGAACGCACACTGTAATTCTCCAATGGGACTGACAGTTTACTTAGAAAATAACATGGTACAACATCCTCTTATTTGAACTCCGCCTAGTGCAGAAGCCGTTATTTTTTTTATTCAGACTGCTATATTTTCTTCATACTAACTCGGAATCCGGCGAGGCTTCGACAGATTAACTCCCACCTAAATTACGGACAATATGGAACACTCAGATACTTCATCTTATGAACGCACACTGTAGTTCTCCATTAGGACTGACAGTTGTACTTAGAAAATAACAGGCTACCACATCCCCATATTTCAACTCCGCCTAGTGCAGAAGCCGCTATTTTTTTTGTTCAGACTGCAATAACTTCTTCATACTAACTCGGAATCAGGCGATACTTCGACCGATGAACTCCCACCTAAATTTCGGACAATACGATATAGTTGGATACTTCATCTTGTGAACGCACACTGTAGTTCTCCATGGGGACTGACAGTTGTACTTAGAAAATAACAGGATACCACATCCCCATATTTGAACTCCGCGTAGTGCAGAAGCCGCTAATTTTTTTGTTCAGACTGCAGTATTTTCTTCATACTAATTCAGAATCCGGCGAGACTTCGATAGATTAACTCCCACCTAAATTACGGACAATATGGAACACTTGGATACTTCATCTTATGAACGCACACTGTAGTTCTCCATGGGGACTGACAGTTGTACTTAGAAAATAACAGGCTACCACATCCCCATATTTCAACTCCGCCTAGTGTAGAAGCCGCTATTTTTTTGTTCAGACTGCAATAACTTCTTCATACTAACTCGGAATCAGGCGATACTTCGACCGATGAACTCCCACCTAAATTACGGACAATACGGTATAGTTGGATACTTCATCTTGTGAACGCACACTGTAGTTCTCCATGGTGACTGACAGTTGTACTTAGAAAATAACAGGCTATATCCCCACTTCAATGCTCACTGTAGTTCTCCATGGTGACTAATAGTTGTACTTAGAAAATAACAGGCAACATCCTCATATTTGAACTCTGCCTAGGAAAAAACCGTTATTTTTTTGTTCAGACTGCAATAACTTCTTCATACTAACTCGGAATAAGGCAAAACTTCGACCGATGAACTCCCACTTAAATTACAAACAATATGGTACACTCGGATACTTCATATTGTGAACGCACACTGTAGTTCTTCATGGGGACTGATAGTTTACTAAGAAAATAACATGCTACCACATCCCCATATTTGAACTCCGCGTAGTTCAGAAGCCGCTATTTTTTTGTTCAGTCTGCAATAACTTCTTCATACTAATTCGGAACCCGGCGAGACTTCGACCGATTAACTCCCACCTAAATTACGAACAATATGGAACAGTCGTATACTTCATCTTATGAACACACACTGTAGTTCCCCATGGGGACTGACAGTTCTACTTAGAAAATAACAGGCTACCACATCCCCATATTTGAACTCCGCCTAGTGTAGAAGCCGCTTTTTTTTGTTCAGACTGCAATATTTTCTTTATGCTAACTCGGAATCCGGCGAGACTTCGACCGATTAACTCCCACCTAAATTACGGACAATATGGAACACTCGGATACTTCGTCTTATGAACGCACACTGTAGTTCTCCATGGGGACTAACAGTTGTACTTAGAAAATAACAGGCTACCACATCCCCATATTTCAACTCCGCCTAGTGCAGAAGCCGCTATTTTTTTTGTTCGGACTGCAATAACTTCTTCATACTAACTCGAAATCCGGCGATATTTCGACAGATTAACTCCCACCTAAATTACGGACAATATGGAACACTCGGATACTTCATCTTCTGAACGCACACTGTAGTTCTTCATAGGGACTGACAGTTGTACTTAGAAAATAACAGGCTACCACATCTCCATATTTGAACTCCGTCTAGTGCAGAAGCCGCTATTTTTTTGTTCAAACTGCAATAACTTATTCATGCTAATTCAGAATCCGGTGAGACCTCGACTAATTAACTCCCACCTAAAGTACGGACAATATGGAACACTCGGATACTTCATCTTGTGAACGCACACTGTAGTTCTCCATGGGCACTGACAGTTGTACTTAGAAAATAACATGATACCACATCCCCACATTTGAACTCCGCCTAGTGCAGAAGCCGCTATTTTTTTTGTTCAGACTGCAATATTTTCTTCATACTAACTCGGAATCCGACGAGACTTCGACCGATTAACTCCCACCTAAATTACGGACAATATGGAACACTCGGATACTTCATCATATGAACGCACACAGTAGTTCTCCATGGGGACTGACAGTTGTACTTAGAAAATAACAGGCTACCACATCCCCATATTTCAACTCAGCCTAGTGTAGAAGCCGCTATATTTTTTGTTCAGACTACAATAACTTCTTCATACTAACTCGAAATCAGGCGATACTTCGACCGATGAACTCCCACCTAAATTACGGACAAGACGGTATAGTTTGATACTTCATCTTGTGAACGCACACTGTAGTTCTCCATGGTGACTGACAGTTGTACTTAGAAAATAAGAGGCTACTACATCCCCGTATTTGAACTCCGCCTAGTGCAGAAGCCGCTATTTTTTTGTTTAGATTGCTATATTTTCTTCATACTAATTCGGAATCCGGCGAGACTTCGATAGATTAAGTCCCACCTAAATTACGGACAATATGGAACACTTGGATACTTCATCTTCTGAACGCACACAGTAGTTCTCCATGGGGATTGACATTTGTACTTAGAAAATAACAGGCTACCACATCCCCATATTTGAACTCCGCCTAGTGCAGAAGCCGCTATTTTTTTTGTTCAGACTGCAATATTTTCTTTATACTAACTCGGAATCTGGAGAGACTTCGACTGATTAACTCCCACCTAAATTACGGACAATATAGAACACTCGTATACTTCATCTTATGAATGCACACTGTAGTTCTCCATGGGGACTGACAGTTGTACTTAGAAAAAACAGGCTACCACATCCCCATATTTGAACTCCGCCTAGTGTAGAAGCCGCTATTTTTTTTGTTCAAACTGCAATATTTTCTTCATGCTAACTCGGAATCCGGCAAGACTTCGACCGATTAACTCTCACCTAAATTACGGACAATATGGAACACTCGGATACTTCGTCTTATGAACGCATACTGTAGTTCTCCATGGGGACTGACAGTTGTACTTAGAAAATAACAGGCTAGCACATCCCCATATTTCAACTCCGCCTAGTGCAGAAGCCGCTATTTTTTTTGTTCGGACTGCAATAACTTCTTCATACTAACTCAGAATCAGGCGATACTTCGACCGATGAACTCCCACCTAAATTACGGACAATACGTTATAGTTGGATACTTCATCTTGTGAACGCACACTGTAGTTCTCCATGGTGACTGACAGTTGTACTTAGAAAATAACAGGCTATATCCCCACTTCAACGCTTACTGTAGTTCTCCATGGTGACTAATAGTTATACTTAGAAAATAACAGGCTACATCCTCATATTTGAACTCTGCCTAGGAAAAAGCCGCTATTTTTTTGTTCAGACTGCAATAATTTCTTCATACTAACTCGGAATCAGGCAAAACTTCGATCGATGAACTCCCACCTAAATTACGAACAATATGGTACACTCGGATACTTCATCTTGTGAACGCACACTGTAGTTCTTCATGGGGACTGATAGTTTACTTAGAAAATAACATGCTACCACATCCCCATATTTGAACTCCGCCTAGTGCAGAAGCCGCTATTTTTTTTGTTCAGTCTGCAATAAATTCTTCATACTAATTCGGAACCCGGCGAGACTTCGACCGGTTAACTCCCACCTAAATTACGAACAATATGGAACACTCGTATACTTCATCTTATGAACGCACACTGTAGTTCTCCATGGGGACTGACAGTTGTACTTAGAAAATAACATGCTACCACATCCTCATATTTGAACTATGCCTTGTGTAGAAGCCGCTATTTTTTTGTTCAGACTGCAATAACTTCTTCATACTAATTTGGAATCCGGCGAGACTTCGACCGGTTAACTCCCAGCTAAATTACGGACAATATGGAACACTCGGATACTTCGTCCAGTGAACGCACACTGTAGTTCTCCATGGGGACTGACAGTTGTACTTAGAAAATAACAAACTACCACATCCCCGTATTTGAACTCCGCCTAGTGCAGAAGCTGCTATTTTTATTGTTCACACTGCTATATTTTCTTCATACTAACTCGTAATCCGGCGAGACTTCGACAGATTAACTCCCACCTAAATTACAGACAATATGAAACACTCGGATACTTCATCTTCTGAACGCACACTGTAGTTCTCCATGGGGACTGACAGTTGTACTTAGAAAATAACAGGCTACTACATCTCCATATTTGAACTCCGCCTAGTGCAGAAGCCGCTATTTTTTTTGTTCAAACTGCAATAACTTCTTCATACTAATTCAGAATCCGGTGAGACTTCGACCAATTAACTCCCACCTAAATTACGGACAATATGGACCACTCGGATACTTCATCTTGTGAATGCACACTGTAGTTCTCTATAGGCACTAACAGTTGTACTTAGAAAATAACAGGATACCACATCCCCACATTTGAACTCCACCTAGTGCAGAAGCCGCTATTTTTTTTGTCCAGACTGCAATATTTTCTTCATACTAACTTGGAATCTGACGAGACTTCGACCGATTAACTCCCACTTAAATTACGGACAATATGGAACACTCGGATACTTCATCTTATGAACGCACACTATAGTTCTCCATGGGGACTGACAGTTGTACTTAGAAAATAACAGGCTACCACATCCCCATATTTCAACTTCGCCTAGTGCAGAAGCCGCTATTTTTTTTGTTCAGACTGCAATAAATTCTTCATACCAACTCGGAATCAGGCGATACTTCGACCGATGAACTCCCACCTAAATTACGGACAATACGGTATAGTTGGATACTTCATCTTGTGAACGCACACTGTAGTTCTCCATGGTGACTGACAGTTGTACATAGAAAATAACAGGCTATATTCCCATATTTGAATACTATTTCTCTATGAGATGTAAAAGGGTATATTTGGAATTTCAAAAAGACACTGTGTAAATCTATTCAATGAATTCTCTTTATTATTAGTAAAGATATATATATATATATATATATATATCTATGTGTGTGTGTTTATTCATTTTTAAATAGGTCGAATATACTATCATGAATTCCTATATATGCATGTTGTTTAACAAAGGGTGTGGATATACGTATGTGTGCGTGCGTGCGTGTGTGTATATATTTGTGTATGTATATGTGTGTTATGATTAAAATAAATTATATATATACACACACATAAATCTTTCGGCTTGTGAATAAAAAAATTCTAATTTAATAATAATTTAAAACGGGGTTTTAAAACAAAATTAACTTTAGCATATATAAATATAAGCATATAATATATATGTATTTTTTTGTTAAATCATCTACATGATAGTATTTCCGAAAATTAATTTATATATATATATATATATGTTTGTGTGTGTATTTGAAATCCGTATGTTTTAACATAATTTATTTTAGAAATATAATAAATTACATAATTTTAATATATATATATATATATTATAAAACACACACACAGATATATATATATATATATTAAATATAAAAATATTTATATATGTTGTGATATAATTTTGAGAAAGAACAATAAATTTTTAATCAATTTTCGTATGGAAATTGTTAATAAAAAATAAAAAATTAAAAGCCATGAGGTTTTAATAAAAAATTAGATTTTGCTAAAATATCTTTTGACAAAAATATATATGAATATATATATATATATGATTTTATTCATTACTTTTAAATATATAATGTAATTTTATATTTGATTTCTAAATATTAATTTTAATAAAAATAAATAAATGTATATATATATATATAATATTTTCATAAAAAAATTAATTTTCCTAAGTTTATATGTTTATGTTATTAACATATAATTATTAATTTAATTTTGAAATCAAAAGATAAATTAATTTCTAAATCTAGATTTGAAACTCGAAATTTGAATATAAATTTGCATTCAAAATTATTTATATTTGCATTTATAAATATTACTTTTAAAATGACTTATACATACATACATACATACATATATATTAAAACCTTTAACCCATTTTCAAATACACACACACATGTGTGTGTGTGTATTTACACATACATTATTTTGAATATATTTTTATATAACATTTGAATTATACATATACACATATTAGACATCACATATGTATATGCGAGGGCTAAAATATAATTTACGGGCATGTTAAACTATATACAATGTATATGTTGCATGTGTATGTATACATATATGTGTATATGATACACATGTACACAAATATAATACAATTATAATATCATAATAAAACTTTTTTTAAAAAATAAAATTAAGAAAATGATTTTATGTAAAATTAATTTAGATCTGATCTAAATTAATTTTGATTTCATAGACCCAATAAGATCCGCAATAGCAAATTTTTTTTACCCATTTAACCGAATATATGCTGATCTCTGATCCAACAGTATACATATCATTAATACCTTAAATACCAAAAGGACCTGAATTTGACGCAGTAGAGTTGGATGGAGTTTCTAGCTTCATATAATTTTAATATTGCATATAGTCCAAGACTGTAGGTAAATGGAATATAGTGCCATATGCTTTGAGTATAAAGCATGCGACGTTGAGTTCCATGTTATCGAAGTTGAGGCATCTTGTGTTTATTATTGGATTTGAATTTAGACCATCATTCGAGTTAGTTCCCGATTTGTTGGTAGCTTTATAGGTTAGAACAAAACTTATGGATTGTGTTAGTTCTTGTCAGAGGATTTATGGAACATTAGCAGGCATTATGAATCAGTTAAGGAGAGGAGAGAAGTATTCTCGTTTAGATAGGTGCTCAATTCATTCGAGGGGGTATCTAAGGGGAGATTATAAATCGTCTATACCGGAGATAACAGAGCTGATTTATGAGGTTTAGTCACAGTCTCACCATTCTAAGATGGCTATTCATCTCAGTGAAGACATGATGTATATGGATATAAAGAGAGTATCTTATTGGTTAAGGATGAAGAGGTAAGGGGCGGAATATGTTGCTAGATGCCTAACTTGTCAAAAGATCAAGGCTAAGCATAAAAGGCTAAGTGCATTGTTATCTCCCTTAGATGTTCTATAACGGAAGTGGGAATATATGTATTAATGGATTTTATAGATGACTTACGTAGGAGCAGAATGGGAAATGTGAGTATTTGGGTCATTGTTGGTTGTTTACCAAATGCGTTCATTTCATTCCAGTATGGAAAAGTAGACAACATCAACTTTGACTATATTATATGTTTCGAAGTGATTAGGTTACATGGAGTTCTAGTTAGTGTAGTAGCGATAGAGATCCACATTTCATAATAGCCGATTTTGGAGGAGTTTTTTGGATGCCTTAGGGATTAAGTTTAATCTTAGCACTGCATATTACCCACAACCAAATGGATAGAAACTAAGGGTGAATAGGTGTTGGAGGATTTTTTTAGAGCTTTGTGATGCCCCACCTCTATACTCACGCTAGTCAAGGACACTACGGAGTAATGCCGTCAACTAGCGCGAAGAATACGGCTGTTGAGGAGTGACCATCCGTGTAATTGCTTTGTGCGAGTACCGATATGTCAGATAGTATAACATGCATTTCATTTCAAGAGGAAATCTGACATATCAAATACAAACTCAAAGCTACCACACAGTGGCTAAGTGGACATCGGAAACAAATATAGAAATAAACATAACATAAATCAGTCACAGATGTTCATATCTCAAAGGCGGAAACAGATATGAATATAACACATAAAAGTGTACATCAGAGTAGTGGTCAAACAAGATCCAAAATATCACAAAAGAATAGATACAAGTGCTAGACAAAAGAATATGTATACATCATGGAGTCTCTATCTCAAATGTATAACAACAAAAACTACCAATCTAATGTAGTTAGGCAAAAGTCAGAAGATGATCCCAAATAAGGAGTCAAGCAGAAGCACCTGTAACATCTCGGTCTGACCCGAGTATTATTTAATAAGAAAATAATAAACGGATCAGTCTTACTATAATTATCATTTATAAAATGAGATAAGAGTAGAGATATAACTAAAACGTATGATAACAAAAATCTCAAACTGTGACAAGTATGCTTTAAAACAACAACAAAATCATACAATATCTCAAGAATCTCAAAGCACCAAAAAAAGAATGTCATATTCTTTATTGTATTCACCAAACCATAAATATTGACAAACATATCATTGCCAATCACATAAAGAGGTGAAACACAAATTCTAGAAATCATTAATTAGAAATCCAGAAATCACAAAGGGGGAGGCCTATCACAAACGGGAGCATGAGAACTCACCAACACGTGTATCACAAACGGAATGCTATTCCATGGTCGCTAACCATAAAGCCGGTGCATCGACGCAGGACAATAACGGTACGTCCAATGAACCGAAACTCAAATAATTCGGAACACCGACGCAATACAATAATGGTACGTCCAATGAACCGAAACTCAAATAATTTGGAACACCGACGCAGTACAATAACGGTACATCCAATGAACCGAAACTAAAATAATTCGGAACACCGACGTAGTACAATAACGGTACGTCCAATGAACCGAACACCATAAAAGAACATGGGTCGCTAGCCCATAAAAGAAATGAGACGAAACTCAATAGAACGAGGTATAGTCCCCCACGCGGACAAAGAGACATCGCTCATCGCTAGTCTAAACCATAAAATGATCATCGTCGATCATCAAGAAGTGTCGATTACACTAAGCTAGTAAATAAATGATTTTAGCTTCATATCCCATAACCACTGGCTTGACTTAAATATTTACGAACAAATTATAGATTTCCACTCGAAAATTGTCACAAGATTTCAATCGAACAAGTCCAAAAATTAACCGACGAAGTAAACGCAAGCGTTTCATACCACTTGTTTTGCTAAGCCGTTTAATTAGATTTTTCTCATACGAATGAGGTAAAGGTTTGTATATACTAATAGATTAGAAAACGGTTTAATAAACGAGCTTTGTATTAAAAATAGAGTTGAAGTCATCTTTGTAAAAGAGTTTGAATATTTACTACTTGTATAGAAACCTTTGCATTTTAAAGTGACAATGCATAGAAATGATTTTAGAAACAATCAATCACAAAAATCCACATACGAAGACGTGAATCAAATCCAAAGAAATCGATACCGAATCCATCAAAATGGATATTCCCAAAAGAATCCCGAAAAAGAAGTCACCAAAGTCAATAATAAATGATAACAATAAATTAGATAATCACGAATCGATAAAAATTGGAACCTCAAGCAAAATAGGCAAAAACAAGCAGGTCAGTCGACTGACTGCAGGGTCCAGTCGACTGATCCAGAAACCCGAAAGTTTCAGTTCCTGCAGTCAATCGACTGACTGTAGGGGCCAGTCGACTGGCTGGCACTGGAACTATTTTCCAGCCTATCAAATGAAGAGCAAACACTCACCACTTGCAATCGGACGAGCAATGGTCTTTAGGGGTTTTTTTCCAATCGACAACCCAGCCCTATAGGCTCTTCGATACACCACCAAAAGCATGATCATACATCAAAGCTAGGATTTTTTAAAGTTTTGACTTCAAAACACCAAAAATTGAAATGTTCACCAAATCAATTCAAATCAAAAGCAAATGAACATCAATAGATGTTAGGAATTCATACCTAACAACAATGATAGAAATAGACAAAGATGTGAGTTCAAAAACTCACCTTTAAACCCAAAAACACAAGAGAGAAGCTATAGAGCAAGGCAAGAACAATCACTCTTCAATGTTAACCCAAGGAGCTTCAATCTAAGCTCAAAAGAAAAACATTTCCTAAGTTAGGGTTTAGGAAATTTATGAAATTGAAGAGGAGAAGAGATGGAGAAGATGAGGAGGGAGCTTACCTAAGCTTCTCTTAGATGTTGGAGCTAGAACTTGAGTTTGCAAATGAATCTAGGGCTTAGAAATTTCTAATTCCTCTTCTCTTCCCCCATTTTCTAAAGCTTGAGTGTTAGGAAAATAATAGAATGAGTGAAGAGGAGTTGGATGAAGGGTTAGGTTATTAGAAGGTTGATGGGCTGAAACCCAAACCTAAGCCCAAAAGTGAAAAAGTCATAATTTTTACTCGACTCCAAACATATCGATGTTTATACTCAAAAAAGTTATAAACGCCATTTTGGACTCAATGGAGGTGGTCTCGAGTCCCAATTCGACTGTTTACAAAAAGTAGCTTTTCGGACTATAATCCGACTAACGATGCTATATTTAAATAAAATATTTAAATGTACAATCGTAAAATATGCGGGTTGTTACAGACTCCCCTCCTTAAAGAAATTGCGTCCTCGCAATACTTAAGGAGAAGATAAAGAGTAACAACCATGTAAGCATATCAACACAAAAGAAAATTTTGAAATAAGAAGTTCATCATAAAGAGCACGAAAGAGTAAGCCCGAACATGTTCGCTCGATGAATTCTCAGGATTCTCAGGAGCAATCCTTGGGATTTGAGAACCATTGAACTTTCACAAAAAGGGAAATCTTTATTTCGAAGGCGCTCAACCTCCGAAGCAATGATGCGAATAGGATGTTGCTCATAAGTCAAATCTGGTGAAACCTCAATTTTTTTTTCAACAACCCCGGGCTCAGGAATAAAATCGGAATCCCTAAGGCATTTCCATATATGAGTGACGTGGAAAACGTCATGAATAGCAGAAAAATTGAGCCGGTAATAAAAGGCGATAAGCCACGGAAACAATGCATTCGGTGATGGGAAATGAACCCATATATCGAGGTGCTAATTTTCCCGATCAACTGAAATGCACAACACCTATCATAGGTGAAACACAAATAAAATCTGGACCTAAAACCAGCTTCTCACCGGCTTCAAGCCAACACAAAGGAGATCGGCACGGCCTTCCGAAGAGTGCCTCGAAAGGTACCATACCAATACAAGATTGGAAGCTATTATTGGAAGAAAACTCAACAAGAGAAATATGATCTTCCCAACTTCTACCAAAATCAAGAACACATGCACGAAGAAGATCTTCAAGAATTTGACTCGCATGCTCTATTTGTCCATCGGATTGAGGGCGATAAGCGGTGCAAAAATTAAGCTTTGTTCCCAAAGCTTTTGAAGACCTTACCAAAATCCACTAGTAAAATAATGGATCATGATCGCTAACAATAGAAGTAGGAACTCTATGTAATTTAACAATTTCTTTGACATAGAGTCTAGCTAAAAGAGGAACGGTCCAAAAGAGAAGGACGAGCCTCAAGGCTACACAAAATAAAAGATGAACATAAATTGGATTCACGATCTCGAATCTCACAAGTGGATAAAGTCTCGAGATCATTCCATTCAGATATCATCATTGAAACAACTACTTGTTGCTTTCGGCGAAGGGCATCGGCAACACGATTACCCTTTTTCGGAGTACAAAGAATATCAAGATCATAAGATGTAAGGAACTCAAGCCAACGTTGTTGACTCAAATTAAGTTCCTTTTGAGAAAATAACTATTTTAGAGATTTATGATCGGTGTAGAGAATAAATTTCTCTCCCAAAAGATAACGACACCAAATTCAAAGAGCGAAAACAATAGCCGTGAGCACTAGATCATGAATGGCATATCTAGTCTCGACAAGCTTCAATTGTCAAGAAGCATATGTGATAACACATTCCCTTTGCAAAAGAATGACACCCAAACCAATACGACTAGCATCGGTACAAACAATAAAGTCTTGGTTCCCTTCGGGAATCGCAAGAATAAAAACATCGGAAAGGAGTTCTTTTAATCGATCCTCTTTCCTGAAAAGCTAAGACATTCAAAATTATAATTAACTTTATATAATCATCTTTCTAGAAAAATTTACTTATTACAAGTCAATTTACTGTGTCTGTCTGTCTCATCATAGCGTTTAGGAAATTCCTATCGATAACGTTGATCAAGCGCATCGACCAGAATTCATAAAGCACTCAATGGGCAAAACAACACAAAATCATCTTCTTTATGATAAAAACATCTCTTAAAAACTTTACGAATATTCTTTGCTCGTTTTAAGAACAAAAATCCAATTATACTCATAAATAAATCTTATGAAAAAAAGATTTGCAAATTTTAAATTGTTGTTTCCATCCATAATCAATAAATACAAGGATAAACTCATTGAGATATTCATAGAATACTCGATTCATAAGATGGATGAAATAAGCTGAACAAATCGAATGACATCACGAGTCACTCATAAGAATCATAACGAGTGCGGAATGCGGTAAGTGGAATGCTATCCTCCGCAACTTGTAGCTGATGAAAACCGGTGGCAAGGTCGAGCTGAAAAGACCTTAGCACCACACAATAGATTGCTTAGGTGATAATCCTAAGACAAGCCCAAAAATATCGGGAAATTCACAAACTACTTGAATGAGAGAAATAACATTCTCCTCATCATGTAGGTTTAAAGAATAAAATGATACCACCAAATTTTGAAAATCAAAATCATTAAGAACAAAAGAAATCTGCTTAACAGGTTAAAGATGTCGAAGAAGAATAGTCCACATTGGACATAGGATATGGACTTCATAATAATTAAGCCAATCCTTTTCCAAAAAGTCAATTTCGAGGCCTAAGTAACGCATAACATGCAAATTGGCTCGAAAAGAATAATCATAAAAATAATAATCTCGACATTTTCACAAAGCAAATTGAGTATTGCGGATCCACCAATCGGGATTCGCAATTCTCAATGAAGTCATCAAGCCCATAATATTTAAAGAAAAAGAATCAACAAGTTCTTTTGATATAAAAGAGTGGGATGCACCCGTATCAAAAGAAGTCAAATAGGAAGATCACGAAATAAAATAGTGCCATCAAGGATAGAAAATACCTTGACCAAGAGAAGTGTCACTAGAAGCTTGCACAACATTTAGCTTTCCCTCTTTCTTGTTTGGAAGTTTGGGGCATGAAGATAAAAGATGACCCGAACTTTTGCAATAACGACAAAAAAAAGGTTTTGGGGACTCATTTGCATAGTGGTCCGTAAGACCACAATTGTAGCATCGTCCACGACTAGAGGTAGGAGTCTTTGCTACCGATGTTTCATGCTTCCCTTTCTTGTTGGGATCGGGATTGGGGCCTTTGAACTTAATAGGCCTCTTCATGTTATTGTTGAAGTTCTGTTTGGCACGCACAACTTCAACATCACTTTCTCTATCGGCCTCTTCAAGCAGAAGGGCGGTATCAACAAGCTGATCAAAAGAAATTCCCAGTTTCAGAAGTAAAGGCTTTTTGAGGTTCTTATTCAACCCATAGACGATCCTCTGATTTTTCTTCAATGGGGTATTAATATACTCGACCCCATATTTAGAGAGAGATTTAAAAGATGCGACGTAGTCGGTCACAGAAGATTCACCTTGAACAAGGTCAATAAAGCGTCGGGCCAAAGTTACTTTTTCAGCCTCCGGCACAAACTTCAATTTGAATCTTTCCCGAAATTGCTCCCAAGTAAGATCCGCTTCGATAATCTCAGAAATCAAAAGCTCATACTAATCTAATGATCTTTCTTGGAGCATGCTAGAAGCCACTTGGACTCGAAGTGAATCAATAAGGTCCATGCGGGAAAAGATGCGATCGCATGATCTAAGCCAAGCTTGGAATTCTATAACACTTTCGGATCCCTTGAATGGCCTTCCACCCAAAGCGGTATAATCTCTGCACAAGCGTGCAAACCCGGATTTAGGGTGAGTGGGCGCTGGAATGGGTCCGGCAGCTTGGGCATTGCTCACAAGATCTAAAAGTTGCTGAGCAGACATAAATACTCCATCCTGAGGAGTAGCACTTGATTGACCGGTGCTGGGACGGTCTGGTCTAACCATTTCCCTTCTTTAAGAAAGAAAGAAAGAAGAGGAAAAAGGTTATTATCAAAATGAATATCAAACAAACTTGATTGATAAAACAAGGCATCATAAAAAGAAATAAGATAGAACGGTACAAAGACTCGAACTAAATCCTATGGCACGATTCCTAAGAAAAACTTAGGACAATGATTCTTGCTAGATTATTCTACATTGTTCCAAAGTTTGGCTCTGATACCATGCTGTGACGCCCCACCTCTATACTCACGCTAGTCAAGGACACTACGGAGTAATGCCGTCAACTAGCGCGAAGAATACGGCTGTTGAGGAGTGACCATCCGTGTAATTGCTTTGTGCGAGTACCGATATGTCAGATAGTATAACATGCATTTCATTTCAAGAGGAAATCTGACATATCAAATACAAACTCAAAGCTACCACACAGTGGCTAAGTGGACATCGGAAACAAATATAGAAATAAACATAACATAAATCAGTCACAGATGTTCATATCTCAAAGGCGGAAACAGATATGAATATAACACATAAAAGTGTACATCAGAGTAGTGGTCAAACAAGATCCAAAATATCACAAAAGAATAGATACAAGTGCTAGACAAAAGAATATGTATACATCATGGAGTCTCTATCTCAAATGTATAACAACAAAAACTACCAATCTAATGTAGTTAGGCAAAAGTCAGAAGATGATCCCAAATAAGGAGTCAAGCAGAAGCACCTGTAACATCTCGGTCTGACCCGAGTATTATTTAATAAGAAAATAATAAACGGATCAGTCTTACTATAATTATCATTTATAAAATGAGATAAGAGTAGAGATATAACTAAAACGTATGATAACAAAAATCTCAAACTGTGACAAGTATGCTTTAAAACAACAACAAAATCATACAATATCTCAAGAATCTCAAAGCACCAAAAAAAGAATGTCCTGTTCTTTATTGTATTCACCAAACCATAAATATTGACAAACATATCATTGCCAATCACATAAAGAGGTGAAACACAAATTCTAGAAATCATTAATTAGAAATCCAGAAATCACAAAGGGGGAGGCCTATCACAAACGGGAGCATGAAAACTCACCAACACGTGTATCACAAACGGAATGCTATTCCATGGTCGCTAACCATAAAGCCGGTGCATTGACGCAGGACAATAACGGTACGTCCAATGAACCGAAACTCAAATAATTCAGAACACCGACGCAGTACAATAACGGTACGTCCAATGAACCGAAACTCAAATAATTCGGAACACCGACGCAGTACAATAACGGTACGTCCAATGAACCGAAACTAAAATAATTCAGAACACCGACGTAGTACAATAACAATACGTCCAATGAACCGAACACCATAAAAGAACATGGGTCGCTAGCCCATAAAAGAAATGAGATGAAACTCAATAGAACGGGGTATAGTCCCCCATGCGGACAAAGAGACATCGCTCATCGCTAGTCTAAACCATAAAATGATTATCGTCGACCATCAAGAAGTGTCGATTACACAAGCTAGTAAATAAATGAGTTTAGCTTCATGTCCCATAACCACTGGCTTAACTTAAATATTTACGAACAAATTGTAGATTTCCACTCGAAAATTGTCACAAGATTTTCAATCGAACAAGTCTAAAAATTATCCGACGAAGTAAACGCAAGCGTTTCATACCACTTGTTTTGCTAAGCCGTTTAATTAGATTTTTCTCATACGAATGAGGTAAAGGTTTGTATATACTAATAGATTAGAAAACGGTTTAATAAACAAGCTTTGTATTAAAAATAGAGTTGAAATCATCTTTGTAAAAGAGTTTGAATATTTACTGCTAGTATAGAAACCTTTGTATTTTAAAGTGACAAAACATAGAAATGATTGTAGAAACAATCAATCACCAAAATCCACATACGAAGACGTGAATCAAATCCAAAGAAATCGATACCGAATCCATCAAAATGGATATTCTCAAAAGAATCCCGAAAGAGAGGTCATCAAAGTCAATAATAAATGATAACAATAAATCGGATAATCACAAATCGATAAAAATTGGAACTTCAAGCAAAATAGGCAAAAACAAGCAGGTCAGTCGACTGACTGCAGGGTCCAGTCGACTGATCCAGAAACCCGAAAGTTTCAGTTCCTGCAGTCAATCGACTGACTGCAGGGGCCAGTCGACTGGCTGGCACTGAAACTATTTTCCAACCTATCAAATGAAGAGCAAACACTCACCATTTGCAATCGGACGAGCAATGGGCTTTAGGAGTTTTTTTCCAATCGACAACCCAGCCCTATAGGCTCTTCGATACACCACCAAAAGCATGATCATACATCAAAGCTAGGATTTTTTAAAGTTTTGACTTCAAAACACCAAAAATTGAAATGATCACCAAATCAAAAGCAAATGAACATCAATAGATGTTAGGAATTCATACCTAACAACAATGATAGAAATAGACAAAGATGTGAGTTCAAAAACTCACCTTTAAACCCAAAAACACAAGAGAGAAGCTATAGAGCAAGGCAAGAACAATCACTCTTCAATGTTAACCCAAGGAGCTTCAATCTAAGCTCAAAAGAAAAACATTTCCTAAGTTAGGGTTTAGGAAATTTATGAAATTGAAGAGGAGAAGAGATGGAGAAGATGAGGAGGGAGCTTACCTAAGCTTCTCTTAGATGTTGGAGCTAGAACTTGAGTTCGCAAATGAATCTAGGGCTTAGGAATTTCTAATTCCTCCTCTCTTCCCCCATTTTTCTAAAGCTTAAGTGTTTGGAAAATAATAGAATGAGTGAGGAGGAGTTGGATGAAGGGTTAGGTTATTAGAAGGTTGATGGGCTGAAACCCAAACCCAAGCTCAAAAGTGAAAAAGTCATAATTTTTACTCGACTCCAAACATATCGATGTTTATACTCAAAAAAGTTGTAAACGCCATTTTGGACTCAATGGAGGTGGTCTCGAGTCCTAATTCGACTGTTCACAAAACGTAGCTTTTCGGACTATAATCTGACTAACGATGCTATATTTAAATAAAATATTTAAATATACAATCGTAAAATATGCGGGTTGTTACAAGCTTGCTTTTTTGACAGTGGTGGAATATAAGAGGATTACTTACTATTAGTGGAGTTTATTCGTAATAACGACTATCTGGGAAGCATAAGCATGGCACCGTTTGAGGCTTTGTATAGACGATCAATTCCTGTATTATTGGTGAAAGAGAACTACTAAGGTTATACTTGGACTTAACATGATTAGGGATACTTATGGAAGAATAGAGCTGATAAGAAAAAGGATGAAGACTGCATATGATAGGAAGACGTCATATGCCGATAATAGGCATACAAAGTTAGAGTTTGTAATAGGTGATAAGGTATTTGTGAAATTATCACGAGTGAAGCATGTTATGAGATATAGCAGTTTTGGAAAGTAAGTGCCTTGTTTAGCAGGGCCTTTTCCAATACTGGAAAGAGTGAAGATGTAAGCTTGTTGGGTGAAGATTCTTGAAAAGTAAATGGGTGTTCACAACATCTTTCATGTGTCACATCTATGAAAGTATGTTCATCATTCAATAGTTATTGTTAAACCAGATCAACTAGAAGATGTGGAAGTAGAGTCAGAGTCTACTGCACCTATGGACCTACTTGTATAGTAGAGCATGGAATGAAAAGGCTTTAAAATAAATATGTAAAATAGGTTTGAGCACAATGGGGAAATTTCCAAGCAAAGAGCACTTAGGAACCAAATGAGAAGATTCATGCTTCTCATCCCGAACTATTGGTACATTTTCCATTTTATTCTTTAGATTTCAAAGGTTAGGAAACTACTTTTGGATGAATAATTGCTATGCATGGTTGGTTGAAATTATTGTTTGTACATGTTTGTTTGGACTATGCTATTTTAGAAACTAGGATTAGATTACCTAGGGAATGTCGTATTATATTTGCATCACTGGTTGCGTTATGCTTATACTTTAAGATGATACTTTGATATGATATGATGTGTGCTTGCATTCATATAGAATTATATGCATGTGGTATTAAGGATGTTTTGCATACATGCCTATATGGAATATTTTTGAATATATATAGTAGGTCAAAGTTGTATTTTTTGCATTTTTAATATGATGACATACTTAATCCCTTACCCATACTTATGCATTTTTTTATCGCTTATATATATCTTGTTTTGCATATGTTAGTGAATATCTTGTTGTTTGGATGTGTATGTGTATATATATGGATGTACGTATGGATGCATGGATGTAAGTTAAACTTGTAACTACGTATTGTACGAGAGTGAGTTACAATTTTCCAATCCTTCAGAATTTCCGTGATGAAATTCTTTTAAGGAAGGAGAATGTAACACCCCGTAAATTTGAATAATAAATTAAAATATTAATTAAAGGGTAAAAAGGCAATTTTATTATAAATGACAAAAAATATATTTTGTAAATGAAAGAATTAAGTATTGAAACCCGCACCGTTGCGTAGAGCGTATTATTCTTGTCTAGTTCCATTATAAATATATTACAAACAGACAAACAGTTAAGAAGTTAGAAATAAAATAATAAACTAAGGTGGAAACCAGCTTGTTAGATCTAACAACCCACTATTCTAATTAGGGTATTTGTATACCTCTATAGTAGAGATAGAACTATATGTTCATTTCATTATTGATCTTCTTAGCATCCACTAAACTACTTTTAGATCTAAAATAAAATCAACATGTTATTCGGTATTTGAACCGAGCAGCTTTCAAATGAATCTAGATGGCTAGAAAAAGACAAATTGGTTCAAGAACTTGGAGGTAAGCTCAAAATAATGATGGAAAGGACCTCTAGGAGTTTGAGGACCAAACTCAAATGGTAAAAGAGGTCGGTATTGACATGAGCCATGACAGTACCCAGTAGTTTGGCTTATGCTATTTTGAGCAACTACGATGTGAGCCTGTAATCAAGTGTCAGAGCTATAAATGGTCGTCTTGGGACCCATCTCTGAAGGAGTAGGTAAACAAATCCACAGCTATGTAGAAAAAGACAAGTACTGGATGAGGCCATACCTCTCGGTATTGAAATGAATTTGTAGGCAAAAAATTGCTCAGAACTTGAAGACTTGAAGATGCAAGTTAGAGGCTGTTGATTTGCACAAGGAAAATCATCTCGCTATCGACATGATTTGTGCTATAAAACTTCCTACTTATTCTCATGGATCTGAATGTTTACCTTGTCTTTCCTGATCTGGTGACTCTGGTAGGAGATTTTCTTGTAAATAGAAAGCTCAAAGCAACGATTAGAGTACTTTTTTGTCTTCATTTTTTTCATCTTCTATCCTCTACACAACATTGTCATTTTAGAGCTTAATTTTGCTATTCTATACCACAAATAAAATAGTAAAGCTCTTGTACTAGTGACAATCAATCTCTAATAAGACTAAAGTGGATGTAGGTCATATATTTTGCCAAACCGCTATAAAATTTCTTGTTTTTTTTACTGCTTTTTGCTATTTCAATTAGATTTATCTCATTTCTAGTAGACTTGGGGTGTTGTGCCAATTTTTGTCTCAATATTTTTGGTGCTTTCACTAAGAACTGAACTCAGGAATGGATCTAGCTTAGTACGATGGATTAAAGCGTCCAAAAGTTAGATCCAGAACGTTGTTATTGCAGGTCAGAAGTAATGACCCTATGAGATCTGGAAGATCTGGAGTTGTTGCTAGTAGAGAAGATGAAACTTCTCACCACAACGAAGAGACTAACCAACCAATGTTTGCTTTACCAAGACTATCTGCTGCATAAGAGATGGAAATAAGGGTGGAGTTTAACAACATGATGGCTGAATTGAACTAGAGGATGGTGGACAATCAAAAAATGCTTCTTGGTAAGATGGATGTAAGTATTGCCTTGTTGACCCAGCAACCCAAAGGCCTAGAAAAAGCCAAAGAGATGCATCACCTTCTAGTTTTGGAGAAGTGAATTCATCTGCATCCGATTAAAACAGAATGGATGGGAAGCACAAAATGAAGAAAAAGACTACTAGAGCCTTAAGGAAGACAATGGAGGAAGTGCCCAAGTATTGGCCAATACTAGAGTGGTCAGTACAAACATGAATCGGGTCAGTATTGAGATGATAAGGTGGTCCTGGAGTTGTACTGCCCGATGTAGTCAACTTGTTAGATAGTGAAGATGATTTGTAGGATACTGACAACGACGCTGGGAAAAATGTTGGAATTAAAACGTCGGGGCTAAAACAATCACCATAGAACTAGCCAGACATTATAGAAGATCTGGAGAAGTGGCTCTCTCAGAGAGAGGAGAGCCTAGACGTCATCGAGTGAACTGAGACCGTTTGCGAGTCAAACATTTGTGCTACTTCTGATAGTAGTTTTTTGGATCACCAGGCCAGTGAGGAATATATTGCCAATATGGTGAAGCAGTTGGTGGAAGAAAACCGATGGAAGAAGAATGAAGAGTGGGGTTATGCAGCTAGCAAAACTCCATTCATAAGGACTATTTTATGGGAGGAATATTCTAGGAAGTTCGTAATGCCTACGATGCCGTTGTATAATACAACTATGGATCCTAGACAATGTTTATTAAAGTATGAGTGGCACATGGATGATGCCAGAGCGACTGATGCAGTAAGGTGTAAGTATTTTCCCTTCTCTTTGGATGGAGTGGCTTCGATGTGGTTCACCCAGCTCATGCCGAGATCCATATCAGCATTTGATGAACTAGGGAAGAAGTTTATAGCGCAATTCAAGCTCCACACTGCCCGACCGAAGGATGTAATGTCCTTGTTGAATATCAATCAAGGTTCTGGAGTCACTCTGAAGATACATCCGGACATAGGCTTTGGTAAATGGTTAAAGATGGAATAACCATCCACTATAGAGGATTTCTATCTAAGGGCTAACCAATATTTACGCTTGGAAGAGGCGGATATGCTTGTTGGAAGGGTTTGTATTGGACCATTGAAAGAAGTCGTGTAAAGTACCGTGGCTATTAAACAAACTAGTGAGAGCACTAGCAATGTTCTCATAAATGTGGAAAATGATACTAATAGTCATAAGAACAGAAATCAAGGCACAAGTGGTAGAATAAATGATGCTAAGAAACATCCGAGGCATCTAAAACTAGAGTAGTACATTTTTATGAACGACACTATAAAGAATATATATCTTGCTACACAAGTAACATAAAGGTATAAAAAGCCTCCCCGGAGGGAGGCAACAGAAGCTGAATGACACTCTAGGAAGTACTGTAGTTTTCACGACACCCATGTATACAATACCAATGAGTTCGTCACTTGAGAGACATGATTGAAGAATTAATACAAAAAACAAATTGCAGCAGTATATGAGAGATCCGTGGAAAGGCAAAAAGAATGCTAGATCTCAAGGGCAGAATGCCTGAAGGGATCGACCTCGGTCCAATAGAGAGGGATCCAGATGTTTGGATGGTAGGATCATGATTAATACGATAACTAAAGGACCTCATTCAAAGGAGAAGGGTTGGAATGAAATGGAACGGTATAAAACTTCATTGAAATATGTACCACATGAGAGTTATTTTGCCATTGACGAAGGAGCTCTAGCAAAAAAATTGAGGATAATGAAGGATGTTATTGTGTTTTGTGATAGAGATTCTGACAGGATCGAAGCGCTAACGCTTGATCCTATGGTAATTATGATCGTTGTTAGGCCGGTTACTGTATGTGGGGAGTTGATTGATAATGAAAGCTCGGTTAACATTATGTTCAAGAAGATTTTTGATCAGATGAAAATCAGTCCAAAGGACATCAAACCGACTAAATCAAAGATTCAGGGATTTATCGGAGAGGCAAAGAAGCATGTTGGAACTATTGATCTATCGATGGAGTTAGGTAAAGAAGAAAAAAAGATTGTGCAGATGTAAACATTTGTTATTATCAATGAATTTTTGGCTTACAATGCCTTTTTGGGCCGACCGGCCCTTACCAATTCTAAAATAGCACTTTGTAACATCCCGCCTTTTTGGACGCTTTAAGCATACACACGTGCCGACTCAAACCATACAAAGAGGCAGATGATTATTGGGGTAAATAAGAAAAGGAGAAAGAGATAAAAAAAAACAGAATCTCGCAGCGGAATGACAAAATATAATAATCAAATAACAGTTCATGAAGCCGTATACAAAACATTTTATTATACTTATACAATACAAAATCAGAGTTACACATATTAGAGATAAACAAATAATGCAGCGGAACAGTATGAATGCAGTGGAATAAATATAGTAAATAATAGTGGTACAAATCTTCATCTTCGTCCTTCAGAAATATGGTCTTCAAATCCTGAAATGGTCAGGCTGACCCGAGCGAATTGAAAAGACAAAACACTCAAGTCAGAACTAAAAGATCTTATGTAAGTCAAATCAAAACAGCGTCAGAGATGTTTACGGGGTTTGATATCTCTTATCCAGTGTCTAACGTGAGTGTAGTAACTTAAGAGATGTTTGGGATTCACAACTCCTAAGGATCTGCTAAATAGTCTACTATGTAGTACAATACGCTATTATAATATGTCTATAGTAAGATAAACTATTAAAATAGCGTTAAGGCGTTACCCATTTCCCCCTTAACACATTTTTATATATTCCCATAGTCTATACAGTACTGTAATCCCGTCTGTACTGGACGTCGTCAGAGGGCACTCCATAGGTAAAGTACAAAACAAACTCGTAGTGGTCTTGATAGGGTAGGTGACACGGCACAACTAGGCAATGCCAGGGTAGATATACCAATTACACTTCCGGACTGGTGGTAACGCATAGCACCTACTACCTCCCACCTCGAAACACACTCCCAAATCAAAAATCGAGGGTGGCCACAAAAATCAATCCCAAAGTCAGAATATAGTATCGTAGGAGTATGCCCGATCGGAGGAATGACCTCACTTGGCCCGTCAATTGCTCCTGTTTTAGCCACCTTAAGCTAACTCATGGGAGTCAGGTCCGCGTATATACCTCATATAGGATCGTCGCCAACCATCCTACTTCATTCTAGAATCTCCACCGCATACACAGTTGTCAAAGTGGTTTTCAGTATTGGTAGAGAGTATGACAATATCCGATCCCAGTCTCTTTAACAACCAATCGCTTATTACACAGCGGATGGTTCTTTTACATTTCGAAAATCATTTCATAATTGATATCAAAATATCATATTCAATTCAAATCATATCATTTTTGAAATCATTACTTACTTTCGAAATCATATTCACCTTTGAAATCATATCACATTTGAAATCATAGTTCAAAATTATATATCTTTTCAAAAGTCATATTTCCAAAATAGGCTAAACTCTGATTTCAAAATATCATATTAAACCAAATATGTTATTTAAATCTCAACTTAGGTTATAACATCATTAACCATATTCACTAAAAAAATCGAGAATTTGAATATAAATCCATCCATTTTACTTAGTTTGGAATTTAGAAGAAAATAGTTTTAAATAGTTATAAATGATTAATATAGATTTAAAATATATTAAATATAATTAAAATAGATTTAAAATAGATTAATTAGATTTAAAATAAGTTAAAACAGGTTACTTAGTTTAAATAAATTAAATGTTGTAAAATAGGTTAAAATGATTTAATATAATTAATACAGGTTAAAATAGTTTAATACTTTGAAATCTTAATAATTAGAAATTTTGAAATAATATATTTTTAAAACAGTTTATATTAAAACATGGATTTGGAATTTATATCAAATTAAACTATTCATTTCATTTCAATGCATTTGGACCATTTTCAATTTCCTGGTCAACAAACCAAATTCCAAACCTTTCAATTTAACATTTCAATAAACTATTGAATTTCATATCATTTCAATCCATGCTCAAATATCAATTCGGATTACTTCAATAAACTTGATTTTCTAATAATACTTCAATTTATATACATCAATTTTTTTTTCAAGATATTATTTTTATAAATTCAAAAATTTAGAAGTTCAAAATAATTAAATTTAACCAATCCGGTGTCCGTATATAATTTTCTACCCTAGGGTCAAGTGATACGGATATTTATCATTTCAATCCGCAATTTAAAATGTTATGATTATATATATCATTTCAAACCGCAATCCCGAATTAATAATAAAATCCATAAAATCGCTCGAGTCTATCATTTCAACCCATAATGATTTTTCCTTAATCTATTGATCATTCGGGTATGTATCATTTCAACCCATAGGGAACTTGCGGTTATAAAGATATAAAATACATCCATTTATCCAATATCAACAATCAACATCCATTACAAACATCATCCAAATCAATCAATAAATATCAATATAGAACTGATGAACTGATAATCAATAACAGGTAGTTAACTGGCAATTTATATTCAATAATAAATTAAATAACGATTTAATTCAAACAAATTCAAATTAATTGAGATGACGATTAAAATATACTTGACAGTCATAAATAAATTTCTAATCATATCATAAATTAAATTTAACAAACATAAGAAATTTTAGAAGTTGTGAGTGGGTTAAAACACTCACCTTTGAATTTAAATTCAATTTAAGTCCAAAATTTGAACGGTCTCGGAATTTGTCCAAACCAACGTCAAAATGTCTGGAATTTTGATATGATCCCAACGCAAGAAACCTTGCGTGAATCGGACCTCGTATGCAAACGTTATCGCGGTTAGAACATTTGAAATTTTTAGTTGAAAAAAAAACAAACCAACCAATACTCGCCACGTCGCCTACCCTTCTGGAAACCCTAGGCCAGAAATGCGTAGTCCTTACATTCGAACAGGAACCAAGTTTCACCACCTCCTCATCGAAACTCGAGCCGCCTCGCCAGCCAAGACACCACCGACCCTCGTGCACCGCCCCGATCCCTCTACGACCACGAATGACCCATGGCCACGCGTCAAATCGCGTGCTCAAGAACAGCAGCCGCCAAGAAAAACTTGATTTGATTGAATTATCACCGATGATCGAGTCCTTGAAACCATGAACAAGACACGCCGATGATCTCCAGTCAGTCCTCTCCACACAACGGTATCCTCCAATCGACGATCCGTCGAAGATCATCAACCACCAATGAACGATCGAGATTAAATCGCCCAGTTCCGACCATATAGCAACCCAGATCGAAAAACAAATTACAAATTTGGCTTGCATTCGTCGAGAGCTTCAAATCGATATATAATATGATATAGTTTGAGGAGTTTGAATTTTTGATTTGAATTTGATTTTGAAATTGAATCGAGAAGTTTGTTTGGTTTGTCTGCCATTGAGAAGGAGGAGAAGACTGAAATGTACATACAGACAAATGAAAATGAGGAGTGGCTAGGGTTTATAACGGGCTATTTATAGACAAATCTGAAAATAGAATGAATGGACGAGATTTGATTTGGATTGGAACGATAAACGACCCGCAAAGCCTGTTTCGCCTCCGTAACGAAAATGGGTCATCCCATATATCAAAATAGATGTTTTGGATAGTTTTAAACTCAATGGAACAGGTTTCAAATCCTAATTCAACCATATGAAGAAGTTATGTTAAAATCAGCTTATTTCAAATTGATTTCAATTAAATTGATTTCTACGCGTTTCGAGTCCGTACGATCCAACGACAAGTCCGATTGTTACGAAACTTGAAACCCTAAAATAATTCACTGTTACGGATCCGATGAAACTGGTTTCGTCGAAATCCGAGTCAGTGGCCAAAATGGCTATTTTCACATTAATTAAATAAATAAATTATTAAATTAAATAAATCACTTTTCATTTCAAATTTAATTATTAACAAATTTCATCAATTTTGATTACCTAGTCAAATATACAATTTTAAAGTAAATTTACATATCAATTTCAGTGTTGATTACTTCAATAATTACAGCGTTCAAATTCAATTGAAATAAATCCAATTAATTAAAGTTTAATTCCAATAATTTGATTTTATTTGATTCAAATCTTTATACTCAATCAATTATTATTCTATAACATAGCTAGCATTTGGTTTACATTTCATTAAATTAATATCCTCTAATTTCCATCTTTTATTTGTATTAATTACTATATTTCAACTATATTGAATTTTGTCAATTTCACACATTAAATAAAATTTAAAATCCCAAATTGACTTATTTATCTTGATTTCACTATTTTATTAAATCAATTATTACATCATGAATATAATTAACATTTCTATTTATTTTATTACATTCACAATTTCAGTTATTGTCTTAATCTTATTAGTGTAACATTAAAGTTCATTTAATTCTAATTGATTTCCCATTTTAATATAATAGACCAAAATAAACAGGTAACTTATAACAATCGTTACCATAACTTTTAATTACACATATGAATTCATTATTCACAAACAAATGTTACAATTACTTATATAACACTGATTTCCTTCAATTATCATCAATTTTATATATTATCCATTAATTAATTCAATATTCACATTTGTTTTTCTTATACTCGCTTTATAGCCAAGTAAACATTTTAAATTATTTCAATTAATTGGAGTTTCATTCACATTGTTAATAATTGACTTATATTAACATTATTACTTTTCATTTTAGTTGTTATTTCATAAATAAATTACAAATTTTTATTTCTTCAATATTATATTACCAAAATCTCAATATAATAACAAATTTAAATTATCGAAAATCACGGGTCGTCACACTCTCCCCCACTCAAAACTTTTCGTCTCCTAAAAGGAAAAGGAAGGGAAAAAGGAAGCTAGCAATCAATATATCTTATTCAAAATATTAAATTTATAAACAATTAATTTACAAAATTAATTAATTTAAATAAAATGTATCAATTTATAACAATTAAATCCTTTTATACTCAAATTAATAAAGTTTGGAAAACATTTCTCAAAATTTTCTAAGTCCAATATTCACGAAAAATTTCGGCAGTCTCCTTTGTACGGAGAGGCTCAGGAGAAAATAAAAATATCAATAACAATAATATATATCAAAAAAATTCAAAATAATATATCCCAACAGTGGAAAAATAATATAATATCGTTATAAAACCATAATCCGAGAACGTACCTATTTGTCGGGCAAATAACGCTTAATTATGAAACCAAAAGCAGTAGCAATTGCTTCCATAGCCTGTATTTACTTATATAATCCAAAGAGGTTAATAATTACATAAAATGAAATGTTTAACGTTGTTTCAACCACTAATAAACAAATCAATATAAAACAACAATCACTTGTAACCACAACATACAATCATCATATGAAATCAATACAAATCAATTATCCATCCATATCAACCAAAACAAATAGTTTGTTCGGGTTAAGACACTTTTAATCAGATAGAATGACAAATAACTACTAAGTATACCATTTACTCAACAGTCTTAGACAAACTCAATGGATTATTCATACATCCAGACAATTAGAAGTATCATTTCCCAAACAATCCATAAACCAAACAAACAACAGATTTCTAACATTATTTAAGTTTATTCTTATTAATTTCTTTTCACAAGATTTGTTGTTCATTTTTCTTTCATTCATTCAGTGATTACTTTCTTTAAATTTTACATTTATTTCTTACAAAATCTTATTCCCATTCATTCATTCAGTGGTTATTTCATTTATTTTCATTTATTACTTACAAAATTCATTTTCATTTATTCATATCCTGTCAATTTCTTTTTATTGCATTATATTTATTCATTCATTACTTAATTTCATTTATTTACATTCATTTATTTATAGTATTCATGTTCAATTCAATTACTTAGCATATCAATTCATTAACTTAAGTTTTTAATCATCTGCTAACAATACTTACTTCCCTTACATAAGTTTTACTTGTAAAATTCCCATTACATATTCTTTTAACATTTCCACTTTTATAATTGGTAAGTTATATATATTTCTTTAAGAATGCAATTGAAAGTTACACAAGTTTATCTCATTTCTTTTAATTAACTTATGGTTCAATAGTTATCATTTCTTATTTTCATATTCTTTTCGTTTACAAGTTACAAATTCAAATTCCTTGTATATTTTAGTTATAACTGAGCATATAATTTCTTATTTTCATTTAGAAGTTTCAATTATTAAATAGTTAAAATTTTATTCCATTATAATGATTGAAATCTCTAGTTAATAAAATTTTAAGAGCTAAATGCCGGGTTCCATTTTAAAATCATTTAAAATAACATCTACATATATATATATACTCATAACTTTTATCCCATCATATTTAAACTTAAAATTTTATTTGTTTATCAAAATAGATCTATAGTAAAACTAATACAATGGCCTTCCCACTTTGAAACTCGAAAATGAATGTCGATGATGTGGGCACCCATCACCGAAATTATTTTCCAACGACAAAGAGGGGAGTACATAACTTATTTCTTTCCAAAATTTCATTAAAACAATTCTTTCAAATTATATTGAAATATTTATATCAAAAAATACTTCTAATAATATTATTATTATATCCCAAAATCATTTGAAAGAAATTTTCAAAAACCCCAGAACTTAAGTTCTAAATTTCCAAATTTTATTTATCTTATTTTCAAATCTTATTTCCAACCTATATTTATAAATTTCACTACCTAACAACCAACATATTACAACCAAATATATATCATTTATAAAGTTTATTATTTTATATACAGAAAATATAATAGGCAAAATTATTTCATTTAGCTATATTTTAAAACAATATTACGTCCGTGAGTCCTATTAAGCATTTAGAAATCCCTATCGATGTCATAGCGTCCTATGTACCGACCAGAATTTATGAATATAAAATGAAACAAATTAACACAATACCAAAACCTTTTTATAACACTAACAAATACACGCTCTCATATATATATACTCTCAGCGACTCATCATGGGATATTACTACCCTATTAATAAAGAGTCAGACCCCACAATGCTAAGGTTATCGCTAAACCAGAGCTTTGATACCAACTGTAACATCCCGCCTTTTTGGACGCTTTAAGCAGACACACGTGCCGACTCAAACCATACAAAGAGGCAGATGGTTATTGGGGTAAATAAGAAAAAGAGAAAGAGATAAAACAAAACAGAATCTCGCAGCGGAATGACAAAATATAATAATCAAATAACAGTTCACGAAGCTGTATACAAAACATTTGATTATACTTATACAATACAAAATCAGAGTTACACATATTAGAGATAAACAAATAATGCAGCGGAACAGTATGAATGCGATGGAATAAATATAGCAAATAATAGTGGTACAAATCTTCGTCTTCGTCCTCCAGAAATAAGGTTTTCAAATCCTGAAATTCTCAAGCTGACCCGAGCGAATTGAAAAGACAAAACACTCAGTCAGATTTAAAAGATCTTATGTAAGTCAAATCAACGGTAAATAAATATGAGTGTAAACGGCGTCAGAGATGTTTACGGGGTTTGACATCTCTTATCTAGTGTCTAACGTGAGTGCAGTAACTTAAGAGATATTCGGGATTCACATCTCCTAAGGATCCGTTAAACTATCTACTATGTAGTACAATACGCTATTATAATATGTCTATAGTAAGATAAACTATTAAAATTGCGTTAAGGCGTTACCCATTTCCCCTTTAACACATTTTTATATATTCTCATAGTCTATACAGTACCGTAATCCCGTCCGTACTGGACGTCGTCAGAGGGCACTCCATAGGTATGGTACAAAACAAACTCGTAGTGGTCTCAATAGGGTAGGTGACACGGCACAACTAGGCAATGCCAGGGTAGATATACCAATTACACTTCCGGACTGGCGGTAACGCATAACAGCTACTACCGCCCACCTCGAAACACACTCCCAAATCAAAAATTGAGGGTGGCCAACAAATCAATCGCAAAGTCAGAATATAGCATCGAAGGAGTGTGCCCGATTGAAGGAATGACCTCACTTGGCCCGTCAATTGCTCATGTTTTAGCCACCTTAAGCTAACTCATGGGAGTCAGGTCCACGTATATACCTCATATAGGATCATCGCCAACCATCCTACTTTATTCTGGAATCTCCACCGCGTACGCAGTTGTCAAAGTGGTTTTCGGTATTGGCAGTGAGTATGACAATATTCGATCTCGGTCTCTTTAACAACCAATCGCTTATTACACACTGGATGGTTCTGTTACATTTCCAAAATCATTTCATAATTGATATCAAAATATCATTCAATTCAAATCATATCATTTTCGAAATCATTACTTACTTTCGAAATCATATTCACCTTTGAAATCATATCACATTTGAAATCATAGTTCGAAATTATATTTCCTTTCAAAAGTCATATTTCCAAAATAGGCTAAACTCTCATTTCAAAATATCATATTAAACCAAATATGTTATTTAAATCCCAACTTAGGTTATAACATCATTAACCATATCACTAAAAAAATTGAGAATTTGAATATAAATCCATTCATTTTACTTAGTTTGGAATTTAGAAGAAAATAGTTTTAAATAGTTATAAATGGTTAATATAGATTTAAAATAGATTAAATATAATTAAAATAGATTAAATAGCTTTAAAATAGATTAATTAGATTTAAAATAAGTTAAAACAGGTTAATTAGTTTAAATAAATTAAATGGTTTAAAATAGATTAAAATGATTAATATAATTAATACAGGTTAAAATAGTTTAATACTTTGAAATCTTAATAATTAGAAATTTTGAAATAATATATTTTTAAAACAGTTTTTATTAAAACATGAATTTGGAATTTATATCAAATTAAACTATTCATTTCATTTCAACACATTTGGACTATTTTCAATTTCCCAGTCAATAAACCAAATTCCAAACCTTTTAATTTAACATTTCAATAAACTATTGAATTTCATATCATTTCAATCCATGCTGAAATATCAATTCGGATTACTTCAATAAACTTGATTTTCCAATAATACTTTAATTTATATAAATCAAATTTTTTTTTCAAGATATTATTTTTATAAATTCAAAAATTTAGAAGTTCAAAATCATTAAATTTAACCAATCCAGTGTCCGTATATAATTTTCTACCCTAGGGTCAAGTGATACGGATATTTATCATTTCAATCCGCAATTTAAAATGTTACGGTTATATATATCATTTCAAACCGCAATCCCGAATTAATAATAAAATCCATAAAATCGCTCGAGTCTATCATTTCAACCCATAACGATTTTTCTTTAATCTATTGATCATTCGGGTATGTATCATTTCAACCCATAGGGAACTTGCAGTTATAACGATATAAAATACAACATCCATTCATCCAACATCAACAATCAACATCCATTACAAACATCATCCAAATCAATCAATAAATATCAATATAGAACTGATAATCAATAACAGGTATTTAACTGGCAATTTATATTCAATAATAAATTAAATAACGATTTAATTCAAACAAATTCAAATTAATTGAGATGACAATTAAAATATACCAGACAGTCATAAATAAATTTCTAATCACATCATAAATTAAATTTAACAAACATAAGAAAATTTAGAAGTTGTGAGTGGGTTAAAACACTCACCTTTGAATTTAAATTCAATTTAAGCCCAAAATTTGAACGGTCTTGGAATTTGTCCAAACCAACGTCAAAATGTCCGGAATTCTGATATGATCCCAACATAAGAAACCGTGCATGAATCGGACCTTGTATGCAAACGTTATCGCGGTTAGAACATTTGAAATTTTTAGTTGAAAAAAAAACAAACCAACCAATATTCGCCACGTCGCCTACCCTTATGCAAATCCTAGGCTATAAACGCGTAGTCCTCGCATTCGAACAGGAACCAAGTTCTGCCACCTCCTCGTCGAAACTCGAGCCGCCTCGCCAGCCAAGCCACCACCGGCCCTCGCGCACCGCCCCGACCCCCCTACGACCATGAATGACCCACGGCCACGCGTCAAATCGCATGCTCAAGAACAGCAGCCGCCGAGAAAAACTTGACCTAATTGAATTATCACCGTTGATTGAGCCGTTGAAACCATGAACAAGACACGCCAATGATCTCCAGTCAGTCCTCTCCACACAACGGTATCCTCCAATCGACGATCCGTCGAAGATCATCAACCACCAATGAACGATCGAGATTAAATCGCCCAATTCCGACCACATAGCAACCCAGATCGAAAAACAAATTACAAATTTGGCTTGCGCTCGTCGAGAGCTTCAAATCGATATATAATACGATATAGTTTGAGGAGTTTGAATTTTTGATTTGAATTTGATTTTTGAAATTGAATCGAGAAATTTGTTTGGTTTGTCTGCCATTGAGAAGGAGGAGAAGACTGAAATGTACGTACAGAAAAATGAAAATGAGGAGTGGCTAGGGTTTATAATGGGCTATTTATAGACAAAGTTGAAAATAGAATGAATGGATGAGATTTGATTTGGATTGGAACGATAAACGACCCGCAAAGCCCGTTTCGCATCCGGAATGAAAATGGGTCATCCCATATATCAAAATAGATGTTTTGGATAGTTTTAAACTCAATGGAATAGGTTTCAAATCCTAATTCAATCGTATGAAGAAGTTATGTTAAAATCAGCTTATTTCAAATTGATTTCAATTGATTTCAATAAAATTGATTTCTAGGCGTTTCGAGCCCGTACGATCCAACGACAAGTCCGATCGTTACGAAACTTGAAACCCTACAATAATTCACTGTTACAGATACGATGTCGAAATCCGAGTCATGGCCAAAATGGCTATTTTCACATTAATTAAATAAATTAATTATTAAATTAAATAAATCACTTTTCATTTCAAATTTAATTATTAACAAATTTCATCAATTTTGATTACCTAGACACATATAAAAATTTAAAGTAGATTTACATATCAATTTTAGTGTTCATTACTTCAATAATTAGAACGTTCAAATTCAACTGAAATAAATCCAATTAATTAAAGTTTAATTCCAATAATTTGATTTTATTTGATCCTAATCTTTATACTCAATCAATTATTATTCTATAACATAGCTAGCATTTGGTTTACATTTCATTAAATTAATATCCTCTAATTTCCATCTTTTATTTGTATTAATTACTATATTTCAACTATATTGAATTTTGTCAATTTCACACATTAAATAAAATTTAAAATCCCAAATTGACTTATTTATCTTGATTTCACTATTTTATTAAATCAATTATTACATCATGAATATAATTAGCATTTCTATTTATTTTATTACATTCACAATTTCAGTTATTGTCTTAATCTTATTAGTGTAACATTAAAGTTCATTTAATTCTAATTGATTTCCCATTTTAATTTAATAGACCAAAATAAACAGGTAACTTATAACAATCATTACCATAACTTTTAATTACACATATGAATTCATTATTCACAAACAAATTTTACAATTACTTATATAACACTTATTTCCTTCAATTATCATCAGTTTTATATATTATCCATTAATTAATTCAATATTCACATTTTTTTCCTTATACTCACTTTATAGCCAAGTAAACATTTTATATTATTTCAATTAATTGGAGTTTCATTCACATTGTTAATAATTAACTTAGATTAACATTGTTACTTTTCATTTTAGTTGTTATTTCATAAATAAATTACAAATTTTTATTTCTTCAATATTATATTACCAAAATCTCAATATAATAACAAATTTAAATTATCAAAAATCACGGGTCGTCGCACACTGGCTCCTTGGTGCTTGATGATGAAGTTTCCAATGAAGAATGGAGAAGATGCCATCCAAGAAGATCAAAGTGCAGGTCGTGAATGCTATGTTGTTGAGCTTTGAGAGGCGAAGCGACTAGAGAAGGAAAATGGTGCATAGGAAGCTCTTTGAATCATGACTGCGGATGCATACCAATCAATGCCCAAGCCCTGGCTTAGGAACCATAGCACATTATTCAAGTCTATGGATCCTTGGAAGGAGCCAGAGAATACACCGGTAGAGCTGACAATTAACATCCCGATTGATATGGATGATCCTTCTATGGTCCTTAAGATCGGAGCTCAGCTTAGCGCAAATTAAGAAAGGTGTTGGTTGGTTTTCTCCGAGTAAATCTGGATGTCTTTACCTGGATACATTCAGACATGTGTGGAATATCACCAGAGATAGCGTGCCATGCATTTAATGTGAACCCAAAGTGTCCTCTTGTGAAGCAGAAGAGATTCATTCTGGGTTCGGAGTAATCTGCTGCGTTAAAAGTAGAAGTGGATAAGCCGAAGGCAAATGGATTTATTCACGATTCCTTATACCCTGAATGGGTATCAAATCCCATGTTGGTTAGAAAGCCAAATTGAAAATGACAGATATGCATCAATTATTCAGACTTGAATAAAGCAAGCCCAAAAGATAGCTTCCCGCTGTCGAAGATAGACCAACTTGTGGATTTGATAGCTAGACATGAACTGTTATCCTTTATGAAATCGCAGTCTGGCTATAATTAAATAGCAACGCACATTCTAGATTCAGGAACATATATGTTTCATCACTGATTTGGTCTTGTATTGTTATCGAGTTATGCTATTCGGTTTGAAGAACGTTGAAGCTACCTACCAACAATTGGTAAAATAGAATGTTTGCGAATCAAATTGGATGGACTATGGAAGTATATATTGGTGATATGCTTGTGAAGTCACAGCTATTAATGAACAACATAGATGATTTTTCCAGGATGTTCAATGAGCTGTGAAGGTATGAAATGAAGTTGAATCCATTATTCCTTTGGAGTAGCATCGGGAAAATTATTGGGTTTTATTATGAATTCAAGGGGCATTGAGGCTAATCCAGAGCATATTAACGCCTTGAAACATGTAAATTCCCTCAAGACAAGGAGGGAAATGAAGAGCTTGAACAAGAAAATTGTTGCATTGAGCTAATTTATCTCAAAAGCAACTAATAAATGTATGTCATTCTTCGATGCCCTCAAAAAGAAAAAGGGAAAGTTTGTCAAGACAAAGTAATGCCAGGAGGCTTTCCATGAATTGCTGAAGCACATAGAGAGACTTCCGATCCTATCAAAGCTATTGGATGGGGAAGACTTGTTTATATATTTAGTAGTATCCGCTCACACACTGAGCGCGACCTTGGTATGTGAGGGGACGAAAATCCAAAGGCCTGTATACTATATAAGTAAGTGGTTTACGAAAGCTAAAACGAACTATCTAAAGTTGGTAAAACAAGCATACTGCTTAGTGATCGTTTAAAGAAACGATGACCATATTTTCAAGCTCATCCAACAAAGGTGCGGACAAAGGCCCTTAAAGAAAGTAGTGCATCGACCCGAAACCTATGAAAGATTGTTGAAGTAGAACATCGAGCTAAGCCTGTATGACATAACTTACCATCCTAAAAGGGTGATAAGTGGATAGGCATTGGCTGATTTCATCGTCAAGTTTATCGTCCAGGATGGAGAAGAAGAGGGCAACATGGTTGGATTTACCCAATGGAAATTACATGTGATAGAGCTTCTAACAAACATCATTCTGAAGCAGGAGTGTTTCTTGTAACCTCGGAAGGATGAATGATATGCTATGCACTAAAGATAGAGTTTTGGGAACGAATAATGGAACCAAGTATGAAGCATTGATAATAGGACTTAAGATAGCGAAAGAATCTGGAGTCATGACATTGTATTAAAATAGCGACTCTCGGTTGGTAGTTTACTAGGTAAACGAGGAATATCAGACTAAGGGAGCAAGACTTGCCCCTTACCCAATAAAGACTGGAACTGTTAATGACATTGAACATTACATAGTAACGAACATTCCTAGGGAGGAAAACACAAAACCAGATTCATTAGCCAAGCTAGCCAACTCTAGTGATGCGCAATTGATAGGATTGGTTCCATTTGAAGTTTTATCGGCTCTAAGCAATGAAAAGATGGATGTCGACCAGATCATGGAGAATGAAGAGGAAATGGAGTCATTGATGACTTCAATCAAAGACCATTTTCTAAAGGGAATTCATCCGCATGGGTGGAATGAGCAACGAAAAATTCTTCGTAGAGTGCCACAATTTATGGTGCAAGAAGGAGTGTTATACAAGAGAAGCTTCTCTACCCCCTTGCTGTGATGGGTCATCTAGGATGAGGCTAAGAGATTCTCATGGAAGTACATGAAGGAAGCTGTGGTTCCCATAATAGGGAAAACAGATGTTAGCAAAAAAAGTTCTTGGTATGGATACTTCAAGCCGACAATTAACCGAGATGATACGGATTACACTAAACAATATGATAAATGCTAGAGGTTTGCAAAGATTTCAAGAGCCCTATATACCAAGCTTATGCAAATGGTTAGCCCATAGCCATTTTCGATTTAGGGAATTGGTATAATCGACGTGCTACTGATGTTGAAGGCGGAGCAAAGTACGCTATTATAGCTGTAGACTACTTCATAAAATGGCCCAAGCAGAGCCACTAGCCATGATCACTATGAAAATAGTAATCAATTTTGTGGTGAAGAATATCATATGCAAATTTTAATGTCCCTAAAAAAATTATAATTGATAATGGAACTCAATTGGAGAGCGCCAAGTTCAAGGACTTCTGTAATTGGCACAATATTGAGAAGACTTTTTCAGTAGCGGCACTCCCACAAGAAAATGGACAGTGGAAGTAGTGAACAAAATCATTAAATCCATCCTAAAGAAACGATTAACAAAAGCCAAGGGAAACCAGGTCGATGAAATACCCCTAACACCATGGGTTTACCGAATGACCTATAAGTCCGCGACTAGGCATACTCCATTTGCTCTGGCATATGGAGCTGAAGCCATGTTCTAATAGAACTAGAGATTCCTTCCTATCGAAGAAAACACTATGATCTCAAGGTGAAAGAGAATCTCTTGCTTGAGTCCCTTGACTTGGTCGATGAGAAATGGGAAGAAGCTGAATTGAGGTTAGCCACACACTAGAAAAATGTGGCACAACATTTCAATGCCAAGGTAAGAAACCATACCTTTGAGGTAGAGGATCTTGTTTTGAAACGAGTTCTCCTTAGCATGGGAGAACTTGGTCTGAATTGGGAAGGTCCCTCTGTGATTGAACATAAGCTTGGAGGTGGAACTTTCAAGCTAGCAACTATTGATGGGATCCCAATTCCGAGGGCATGGTATAGCGAACAGATGCAACGCTATTTCACTTAGGTATATTTATTTTATAATCTGCAAATAAGCCACCCTAATGAACTGGGGCAATGTAAAAAGGTAGGACTTGCTATGTCCATTGTTTATAAATAAAGTTAGCTTTCGAAAGCAATATAACCATGTTCCAGTAAGCTAAATTCTATGTTACACAATTAGCAATGCAATCAGGTACCCAGAGACATGTACCGACTAACTCCTTTGATCCATGATCGGGTCAGGAGAATATAATCATGTTGGGGTTAATCGGACGATTCGCCCTTATTCTTCTGATCTTGACTAATGCCTCAGGCAACCGAAGCACTGGTTCTCAAAGATAGGAACTGGTGTGCAGTCGAATCTTTCATGACCATGCTTGTAGCCTAACAATAGTTACCTGGCTGAGGATAAGCAATGACAGTCAATGAATACCCTCGGTCAACACCCAAAGATAGGTGAGATCGAGAGTGGTTGCCCAAAGATAGGCACCCGAAACACTGATCCCCGAGGATATGAATCAATGTATAATTGAAGTATTCATGACTACGTTTACGGCTTGTTAGGACATGCCCAGACGAGGATAAAACGACGATGGTCAGGGAATTATTTCGATCAATACCTAGAGATAGGCAAGGTCAAATATCGAAGCATATAGATGAGCATCTGAACTATTGATCCCCAAAGATAAGGATCGATGAGTGATTGAACTATCTAGCACCATACGGTCCGACGAGACATGCCTAGTCAATTATAAGACACAAAGGACAATGAAAGAACTCGATCAATGCCCGAAGATAGGCGGAATTGAAATATGATGTTTGGAAATTGACACTCTGAATGTTGTTTCCCAAAGACAAGAAACGGTAAGAAATTGAATGCTTCTTTAACTATAACCTAGATTATGACCAGATGGAACTGGGCAATGATAAACATAACTATGCAATGAGGTACAACTGAGCAATCACAAAATTTGACTTATATGTATAGAGCAATAGTACATAACATATTACACAGACACTAGCATATATAATACAAATAATCAAGCATCATAGGTAATTATATTCTCTATGCAGACAGTAGTAAATAGAAAAATGATATAAAAGTGAAGAAATGTAAATATGAAAAAGATTGTATAGAAAACATCTTTTATTTACATTCACTTTTTATATACAAGAAATGCGGGGCCACTTTTGCATAATGTCAGCCTACATGAAAGGAAAATCAAAATACATCAAAAGGCAATGAAGTTGCTTTTGTAAAAATTCAAATCAGAAGCCTATTTCTTCTTCTCTCCCTTGCTGCTACCCTTGGGATCATCCTTCACCGGTCGCTTCTTAGAATCCTTCCCATCCTTAGACTTCCCTTTTATGACTTCCCTTTTTATAGAGTGCTCACCTTGGTAGGTGTAGTTTCCCCTTCAGCTATAAATTTAGTGGGGTTCGCGGGATTGTCAATGGTAGGGTTGGAAGAGAGTGAAGAATCACCAGCCCCATAGCCTTTCGAAGGCTTGATTTTCAAGAGAGGAAGCTTAGAAATAAGGCTTGGCTTATCAAAGCCAGTGGTAGGCTTCACGGTTCCCAGCTCAAGCTTGATTTTGATTTTCTCATAGTCAACATTCAGCCTCTTCTCCATCGTGTTGTGGTCATCTGGGTCATTTGCATTGGTAATTGTTGCTCTTCCTCCAATGATTAGATGACGTCCTCCAACCCTTTCAATGCCCCTATTTTCTATGAACCAAGAGTAGGGCCAGAGCTAGAATGAGGAGTTGGGATGATCGGCTATGCAGTAATGAAGGTCGATGTGGTTGAGAAAGCACTGGGACAAAAACCCTAAGTGGTTGGCGCAGGAGGAGGAGGAAATAATGAATTACCTATAAGTTCACAGACAATGATGTAAATGTTAGTGATGACCTCAAGGGATAACCGAAGCTTCTTACGGAGGAGACAATAGAATTACCTTCGTCAAGTGAAGCTCTTTTGATTAGAGACTTAGCAATTTCACCTTCTTTAATAGATGACTGAATGAGCTGAGAGATAGGAAGAGGAATGTAAGGTTCTTCGGCAGCCATTGCAAAAGAGATAGGAATTTCGGTGTGGGTGACCTCAGACGTGGCCACCAAAGGAGGTTAAAATCCATGGTAGGCTCTATAGATTTGGAGTCGCTTATTCTACTCGGTTCAATGCACTAGGATCACTAGGATACTCAATGGTGGTTTTTCCTATGGCTATGCTCTCCTCAGCCAGGATAGCCTTTCCTTTCTCCAGAGCCAGTATATCTTCCTCATCCAGGATCTTTGCTTTTATCTCATCTTCATTTAGGCCTTATCCTGCCTCATTTTATTGATGAAGGATCTCCTCCTAGGCACCATTTAGCATAATGGGTTAGCTATCCCCCAACCATTTTAAAATTTTATCTTCGATGACATTTGCAAAGAATTGCTGGAGGTTAGTATTCACTCCTCGTTTTTCTTCTTGGCCTTCTCATTAAGCTCTCTGATTTCAGCTTCTGCCATAGCAAGGTCGACCAGAGCCTGAGTCTTGGAATCTATTTCAGCCTTCAAATCGGCCTTGAGCTTGTTGATTTCGACCTGAAGTGCCTTCAGCTCTAACTCCTTAGCCTATAGATTTTCATCTTTGGTCTTGAGCTGCACCATAAACTCAGCGTTCTCTTGGTGAGCCACTATAAATTAATGATTTATCACTATGTTGGCTTAGGTATGAACTTTAGATAATTCCTCATTTTGCTTTTTTACGAGCTCGCGGATTTCAGGGCATCATCCCACTCGTTGGTTTTACTGGCCAGCTCGATTTTATAGCCAGCACCTACCCTGTCGTTTTAACATCCCGTAAAAATTAATAAAGAACTAATTAATTAAAGGCTAAAATGGAAATTTTGCAAATGTCAGAATTTGACTTTGAAAGTTGTGATGTTGCGTTCGTTGTGATTTTCTGATCGATTTTTATATATCAAGTTTTGAAATCAAAGCTCAAATGAAAAGTTATTAACGTTTGAAGTTTTCTGATTCAAATTAATTCAAATAGAATTCAACTTCAAATAAATAATTAGTGCCAAACTTTGAGATTCAAAAAGTAACGATAATTAGACTTGGGGGGTAAGTAAACATTAAAACAGAGTTAACATTAAATATTAATTAAGGAATTAAAGAATTAATAACGGCAAAAAAATACGTTCCTAGTATAAAACTACCGGTTGATCGCCTAGGTAGGAGCGCTTGATCAATGCTATTATGGCAGCTAGTGTTAAGGAAGACCAGGAGGTCAAGATTATATTATTTTACACCGATTTAATTCGACGGTTCTAGTGCTTTCTAACCACTGTATATAAGAGCCCAGCCTCCTCACTTTTATTCATAATTTTTTTTGGAATTAAGTGGAACTCTACCGGTCTCTCTCTTCTTCAAGATTCAAAAATTCTCTAAGATTTCAGGTAAGGGATTTTAGGTGTTTAGTATTCAATTTTTAATTATATTCTCCTTCAATCACCGAAGTTCTGAATCTAATTCATATACAATCCCCTTATCGTATATTTTTAAAGGGGGATATGTGGAAAGAGATTTAAAGCAGGTATAAACAAATCCAAGAGGAAGAGCTAAGAATCTTTTATGAGTGGAAATATTTGTTTTTCTTATTTTAATAATTGTATAGTATAACTTGGATTTGATATAAGCCTCGAGGAATTTGTTCACAAAAATATCAAACTAAAACCCTAAATTCCCCTAAGCAAATGTTAATTCTTATGTTAGAATCTCAATTATTTTATATTAAAATAATGGAACTGTGTAGTTATTGTAATTTTAATGTTTTATATTCTATTCCACTTCTCAACCTTTTCCTTTGATCAGATTAAGGGTTTTGATTGTATACTTATTATTGTTGTGATGTACACTCACATGCATCGCTGCTACTTGATTATCCATATTTCACATCCTAGACATTACTATAGTACCAATGTATTTTCTAATAGAAATGATTTGGTTACGTAAGGTAAAAACTCATCCGTGTTTATTTGTGGTGTGGTCTTACGAGATACCTTTATTTTTGAAAGGTTTATAAATATTAAAATCCATATAATTTGAGTTTCTCACATTGGTTTACCAGACTGATCCATGTGTTTTTTCTTATAATGCTCGGGTCAGCCTATGTATATTTCCAGATTTAGCTGTGGTTCATTGGAGCCCTTGGAGGGGAGATGTATGATTTTCTACCGTATTTATTTTCCGAACTGCATTACTTATTTTGTATCTATCAGCATTTGTGAGGACAGGCTATTATAACTGTATAGGTAGATGATATATTAGTTTACTCCGATTAATGTCTATATATCAAAGTTTTTTGTTTGGTAAAGACCTTTTGAGATATTATACATTATCGTTCCACATGTGAGAATCTAATATTGTATTCTTTTTCCATATTCAGTTTCCTTTTATTTTCTTTTACCCTAACGTTCTGTCTTTCTGGCACGTGGGTGCTCGACATATGAATACTGTGGATGTATTAATGTCGACATTCGGGGGTCGAAAAGGCAGGCCGTTACATGTGGTATCAGAGTTGAAGGTTAAGCGAGAACCTTGGCTTTGGTTGGTATAACTCATTGAGAGATAGGGTAATGGAATGCCTTATTATGAGTTGAGTATTTTATATATACGAGAATGCATACTGTTATTGTTATAAAACTTTTTTATATTGCGTTGATCGGTCTATTGGGTGGTTTATGGATTTTAGTCAATGCATGTTGCTAACGTTATTGATAGGGATCTCTAAACACTTGAAAAGGTAAAATGACACGGTATTGTTTTAGAAATTGGTAAATGAAATAATTTTACCTAGGATTATATATTATATATAAAAGAATAAGTTTAAAAAAAATTGATATAGTTATTTATGATGTGTTAGTTTTTTAGGAAATGATAATATTCGATTATTATCATTTATTGTATGACTAATTGTGCTCGAGCAGTTTATGAGTAGTTTTACCTTTTCACTACACGGGTTGGGTAGATAGTAACTGTTAGAACCACTATTCTGCAATTTCAATGACAACAACTATACAGTCACATGTACAGGATATATCTTATCGTATTATAGGTATATATATTAGAAGAAGATCAGGTGCTAACAAAATTATGGATCACAGACAATTGAATAAAGATGGATCATATTATTTAAAAGTAAAGTCATATTTTTGTATATAGTCATAGATATATGTTGTACAATCTCCTTGAGTGATCAAAAGACAAATAATTTCATATTGACAAATCTTACTAACAAACTATTCTAATTTTATAATTCATAGTATGACAGACATCTGCCACTTAGTCACAAACGTCTGTAACAATTCTCTGTTTATTATTTTCGGAGATCACATACATCAGTGATATAATGATAGATGTCTGTGAACTGTCTAGGCCTATAAACATCAAACTGCAACTGTCATTTTTTGAATGGATGCTTCCCTCTATTTTTAAACAAACTTCTTCCTCCTTCAACAGTTGCAATCATTAATCAAAGAGTAATCTTTCAAGAAGTCATAACTTTTCAAATACAACTCTTTGATTATATAAATACTTCAATTGATTGAGATTTTAAATTGACTTGATTTACTATTCTCTAACTTCTATATTCATATTCTCTTGTGCTATCATTGACTTAATATTCTCAATCACTTTTAACCAAAATCCATATATTTTGGTTAAATTATTTCCTACAAATCCAAGCAACTCACACTCATTATCATTCAAAGGAGATTATAGAAAGAATTGTACTAGCAGTCAATATCCATGTTTTATAAAACACAAGATTGTCAAAGGAATACTTCTGTATTAGTCTATTCCTCCGGTTGAAGCGAGGTTTATTGTTTAGTGAAATACTGAAGGGGAGCTTCAGGTAGACATAGGATGGGAGGTCCGAACCAGTATAAAAACTCTCGTGTGCTCATTTTTTTTATACTTTGCTTTTTAATACTTTGATATATTACTATATTTAGCTTATATATTGATATACATTCACATATTAGTACACAAGTCATATTAGATACGATCCACTAGACTTTCATTTTGTATCAGAGCATGGTTATTTCAATTTACAATAACATGATTGAAAACTTTTTTAAATGGCAAGTACATTTCAAGAAGGTCAATCAACTGCTCATCCCCTACTATTTACTAGTTCTAATTATGCTTATTGGTTAACACGTATGCAAATTTTTATGGAAGCTCATGGTTTAGAAATTTGGCAAACTACTCAAACTAGATATGAAGAACCTACCACTGACATAAGCACTTGGACCGATGCATAAAAAAACACGACAACTAATAATGCCAAAGCTATGAATATTTTAGTTTGTTCACTTGATAAAAATGAATTCTCACAGTTATGCTTTGCACTACTGCATATGACATATGGCGCATTTTACGGGTTACTCATGAAAGCACGACCAAAGTCAAGCAAACAAAAATTCCTATTTTACAAAATCAATTTTCATCGTTTATAATGAGAGTAAATGAATCTATTATTGATATGTATTCTTGATTTCAAACTAAACAACACGATCTCATGACACTTGGGGTCAACTTCACTGATTTTGATTTAGTTACATGAGTCTTAAATTCTTTGACCGTCGAATGGGAAAGAAAGGTTTTAGCCATCGAAGAAGCTAATGATCTCTCTCCACTCAAAGTCGAAGAACTAATAGGAAATCTGATGTTATATGAAGCTAATTTGCAGGAAAGAAAGGAGTAAAATCAAGAAAAGAAGAATATTGCTTTTCATGCGAATAATGACAGTTCTGACTTGGATGAGGAAGAAATTGTATTCATAGCTAAGAACTACAACAAATTCAAGAAATTTAAACAAACAAAATTTTAAAATGGTGGCAATTCAAACTCATCAGATTAAACATCAATCAAATATTATGGATGTGACAAGTTTGGCCATATGAAGAAACATTGTCCACAACTCAATAATGACAAAAGGAGAAGCAAATTTGAGAAATTCAGAAAGAAGAGAAGAGCCTTTCAAGTAACTTGGGATGACTATGTTCATCTTCTTCCTCTGACAATGGTAGTGAAAGCGATTCAGAACAACCTAATGTCTATTTTATGGCTAATACTAATAAGGTATGCCCTGAATTAACATATGATGAAAATTTGGAAATAAGCATTGAATTATATGATAAATATAGAGAATCCAAGAAACTAAACAAAGAATATATGTAGGAAAGATAAACGGAGCAGAGATATAAATGGGTTTATTAAAAAATGAAAAAACAATATTAGAAGAAGAACTAGAAATGGCTTAAAAAGAATGTAAAAAGTTTTCTTCTCAAAATGCTACCCTATTACATGATTTAGAAAATAGTAGATTAGAAAATACCGAACTTGAAATAGAAAAACTAGAACTTAAGGCAAGTGCAAATTCTAGCAATATTGAAAATTTTCATCTTAAAAACAAGTTAGATAAAACAACTAATAATGTATCAAAATTTAATAAAGGAAAACAAAACTTAGAAAATTTGATCAAAAACATCAGGGAATCAAAATGGATTAGGATTTAAAACTAAGCATAAACATAGAAACTATAGTGCACTATATACGAAGTTCAAGAAACCTATCTTAAAAGGTAGGATTAATATTCCCGGAACAAATAGTGTCAAAATATGGATTCCTAAATCAAATAACAATTTTATTAGACAAAAATATATAGATAAATACTTGAAAAATATTGTTTATAATAATAATTATGTCTTTAAAGGTTCCAAACCTACTTGGGTATGGCTACCTTCAACCACTAACACATAGGACCCTAACAGAGGAAGTGGGTACCAATTAAACTTTTATTATTTGCAGGTATCCAAAAATAAAGTAAAAATCAAGGAGAAATGGATATTCGATAGTGGATGTTCCCAGAATATGACAGGAAATGCACACATGTTATCAAATATAACGTATATCAATGGCAACACTGTGACATTTGGAGAAATCTCAAAAGGATTTGTCATAAGCATTGGAGACGTCATCAATGTCGGTATATCCACTTTTCCCCTTATTACTAATGTCTTGTTAGTAGAAAATTTAAAACATAACTTATTAAGTATAAGTCAATTATGTGATAAAGGATTTAAATCGATTTCGAAAAAGATAAATATAGTATATTTGGTCAAAATAAAAATTTAAGTTTTGAAGGATTAAGAAAACGAAATATTAATGTTTTAAAAATGAATATTAAAAACAATAATGATTTATGCCTAACCGCCACTCATAATGACCTATGGCTATGGCACAAACACTTTTGTCACGTAAATTTTAAATATATAAATAAATTAGCAAAGAATGATTTAGTAAGAGGATTACCCAAAATAAATTATAAAGTTAAAAATCTATGTGATGCTTGTCTAGTTGGAAAATTAAAGAAAAGATCTTTCAAGGACTCATGGAAAGATATAGAGATCATTTATTCGCATAACAGTTTGATCTAGGATTCGAGTACATGATTTCGAGGTAATTTACACCGGTCTGAGTTAGGATTTTCACTCGATTCTTGATGGTGAACACTTGATACAGATTTTTGATTTGATCTTGAAGTTTTCTATCATTGTATATGACCATGTAAGGAGAAAGGAGGTTTCTAGTCAAGGAACTAGATCATAGTCCGCACTAGAGAGGTCGGGTGAGATATTCTATTTCGAAAGTGAAATCTATGTGATCGAGCTAATGATCAGATTTGGTATTGCGTATGGATGATATATGCACATTGTATGAGCTTTAATAATATATGTATGCTACGTCTGTTGGCTTGTGGAGAGTTTGGGGAACGACACTTCAATTTTGGTATTGCGTATGGATATGGTAGCATGAGTGATCGACTAAGTAATAACCTGAGGTTGTTGAGCATAAGGTAACGCTTAGTGGATTGTTTGTCATCCTTATGCGATGAAAAGATTTCTGAACCTGGGAAAACCATAAGCTTTGGTTCCTAGTGATTACAGTACTATGTACTATTGTTATGTGATTGTTTTTGGTTGCTGCTGATTGCAATATCGTTTGGTATTGATGTGTGATTGTTTCTTTTGTTGCTTATGTCGGTATTTCGAGGACGAAATTCCTTTAAGTGGGGAGAATGCAACAACCCAGATTTTCAAATGCTTTATAATTAGATATCAGAATTATTTAAATATTTAAATCGTGGATTTAATGCGGAAAAAATGATTTTGAAAGCTTATTTAAATTCCTTTTTAATATGAATTGAAGATGGTAAACTTTCAATTTTATAATTGATGGGATTAAATTTGTTTTAATAATAATTTTTTTAATCAATGCATGAAATTATCATTCCAAAGCACTATCTCGGATTTCGATGAAATTAGTAACGTTGGATCTAGAACAATGGGTTGTTTTACGCCGATGAGTTTTGTGACGATCGGACGTGCTATGTGGTCATGGGTGCTCGAAACGCATAATTAAATGAATTAAAATATAATATTTATTTTTCTATAAATAACCCATCTCATAACCTGGTTCCTCATTACCTCTTCCTGTTACTTCTCAAAAGTAGCCGCCACCCTCTTCTTCTTTGAATTGTTTAGAGAGCTTCAGGCATCTGATTGCAACAATTTTTAATTCATCAGCTTCGTGTGAGTGAGGGCTTCATATTGGTGTGTATTGTTTGGGTGTGTTGATGGGTGACTGTGGTCGAGCATTTGTAACTGAAATTAGGGCTCCACCTTGTCGAAAGTAGAGGCGGTGTCGAGCAATGGCGAGGGTGGCGTTGAACTCGGGGTGGCAAGATGAATTTGTTGTGATCGATTGGAAAGGTGCGGCTTCACCTTTGAAATGCCACATTCACTGTCGACGGTAGAGGAGCCTAGGTTGCTTTCGATTGGAGGAGGTCGGAGGTCGGAGGTCAAATCTAAGATGAGGATGGACTCGGCACATGAAGCGATGTTGATTAGTGGTGGTCGGAGGCGCTCCGGTTGCCTATGGTGGAATGCATTAATTCGCGGTGGATTTTAGAGTAGCAAGTTGCTTTTTAGTGAGGGAGTGAGGTCAAGATTGCAGGGTTTCCGTTGCAATGAGATCGTGAAGTGGAGCGTGCTGGAAAAATCCGTTCATCAATTCGTCGATCGGAGGTGAGATGAGGTTGTACATGCATGGTTGAAATGCACAAGCGTGTACATGAAATTGAATTTTGTGGGGAGAAGAAGATGAGTGTGATAATTAACATTAATTGGTAATTAATTAGTTATTTAATTAATCCCAAATCTTACAAAATCAATAGTTTTTGCATACGAGGTCCGATCGAGATGTTGTCTTTGTTGTTACACTCATATCAAGATTATTTACATCTTAGCATGGTTTGGGCATAGGTGAGTTTAATCTTCAGTTGATTTATATAATGTTGTGTATATAAATTTTTGTTGTATTAAAATATAAATAGTATAACAAACAATGCAAGTTATTACTTTTGGACCCCTCCTTCTTTTGTAAAATAAGTGATAATATTATTATGTAGTATAATCTCTCTTTTAATCATAATAAAATGTATCATAGCCCAGACTACTTGTTTACATGTTTGATATTGTTATTTGATTAAGTTGGAAATTGTATGTGAATGGTTGAAGCAAAACTGTCGCTGTAAACGCATTTGAAATCCCTTGTATTTAACACTTGTTAAATTGGTTAAATGTGATTATATTATGAGAATATATATTTGGTTATTAATTACACATGTTTTGGTGTGTTTGACATAAATGAATTAGTATGGAAAGTTATAGAAATTGTGAATGGAAGTTGTGATAGTTGTAGCGAAAATGTCGCTATGGATGCACTTTGAAATCGCTTTTTGTTCGGCGATTTTAAAGTTAACTTTGAAAGACATCTTAGGGATTTTTGGTATTTTTAATAAGTACTATAAGCGTACTTATGTCTAGGAAAATACCAAGGTTTAATATATTTCTGATAATTAGTTATGAATTTTTAATAAATGGTTTTAAATTATCAAACTAGCTTTTTATTGTTTTTATTGAAGTATAAAATAAGTAATTTTAAGTGGTATTTTAAAACCATTATAAGTATAAATAGTTTTTAGAAAATTAGTAAAATATTTTATAAAAGTAATTAAAGTTTATATAAAATAACGTCCTTTGAATTGGTTTCAGTATTATAAAGAGTTTATGTAATCTTGGAAAAGTAAGTTAAGTCTCGAATAAAGAGATAAGGGAAGAATTGAATTATAACACTTAAGTTATAATAAATAATTTTGTAAAGTTAAGTAAAAGTACTAACTTATCAAATTTGGGATATAATTGGATATTTTAAAATGGAATGTTTTTAAGAGATAACTATAAAGGGGATGATTTGGGACTGTTGTGACAATGTTTGAATAAAAATTGTCTTAAACAAATATAAAAGGAAAATAATCTTTAAAAGAGAGTTCTAAAGATAACGATTAAGTGGAAAGTGTTTTGGGTTCGCTGTAGACAATGTTTTAGCAACATTTGTTTTCAAACCCGTAAAATATTGTTGAATGATTTTGGTAAATATTTAGATCTTTAATAATATAATTTTAAAGATAATAACAAGTATGGAGTCTTTCGAAAAGATAGAAAAGTATAAATTTTAAAGTATAAAAGAGAGAAGAGGTTTATAGTAACAATGTTTGAGTGACATTTATTCCTAACCTCTTTGACTATGTTTTAAGTAAGTAAAACTTGTTATTGATTTGTGAATATACTTATACCATCGAGATAAGTATACGAATACTTTTTAGAGTATTGAAATGTGTAGAAATGAATAGAGAATTTTTAATTAAATAGTGAAGTTTAATTAATAAGCGAAGTTTCATTTATAAAGAAGTTTATTAAGTAAAAATGAGTTTTACTAATAAAAGAGGTTTTTAATTAATTAAATAGGGGATTCAAAGTCCTTTATATGACTTGATCGTACTTTGTGTGCATTAATCATACTTGTGTGATTACTTGTGTATGGAAAGTATATGGGACTTAGTTTCTCTTATGTGATTATTCTTATTAATGTTGAAATTAACCAAATATAACTCTGGAAATATCTAGAAGGAACGTGGGAATTATATGGCACAGTTTTCTTTGGTGGTGTTATACTGTACGTATAAACTCGTTTTGCTCTTTTAAGACAAATGATTAGGAAATCCATCCACTTAAATGGTTAGAAGGTGATCTACGCTCTTATGTATTGTTTGTTTATTTCCCACGGAATCGAAGTTGATTTTACCAGAAATCGATCGTTTAGTTTTGGAGCGCCCGATAAGTGGGGAGTATACTTATATAAGATGACCAGAAATCATAACCACTCCAAAACCATATATGTGTTCGATGCTTTGGATGAGGTTCGTGATTGGTTAGAGATGCTGGAATCTGAGGTGGATGATTTCCTACCATAGTTATTTTCCATGGCATTACTATTTTGTATCTATCAGCATTTGTGAAGACTAACTGTTATAATCCAGGCTGATGATATGTTAGTTTACTCTGATTGATGTATATATATCAAAGTTTTTTATTTGGTAAAGATCATTTCAGATATTATATATTATCGTTCTACATGTATATGCGTTCTTCTTTCTTGTTCTGTTTCCTTTTCTTTCCTTTACCCTAATGTTCTATCTTCCGACACTTGGATGCTCGGCACGTGAATAACGTAGTGTCGATATTCGAAGGTCGAAAAAACGGGCCGTTACATGTGGTATCAGAGCTGAAAATTAAGCGAGAACCTTGGCTTTGGTGGGTATAACTCATTAAAAGATATGGTAATGGAATGCCTTATTATAAGTTGAATGTATTATATATATGAGAGTGCATGTCTGTTATTGTTATAAAAATGTTTTATATTGTGTTGATTGGTCTTTTGAGTGGGTTATGGATTCTGGTCAATACGTGTTGCAAACTTTATTGACATGGATTTATAAACATTTGAAAGAGGCAAACCATCATAGTGTTGTTTTTGAAATTGGTGAATAAAATAATTTTACCTAGGATTATATTTTATATATAAAAGAATATGTTTTAATAGATATTGATATAGTTATTTATGATGTTTTTGTTTGTAAGAAAATGTTAATATTTGATTATTATCATTTATTGTTTGATTTATTGTGCTCGATCAGTTTATGAGAAGTTTTACCTTTTCACTACATGGGTTAGGTAGATAGTAACTTATGGGAACATTGAAACGAATATCTTGTGAAGTAAGTTTCACGATTTGGCTATAAGGCATTCTGTAACAATGTTGGATTAACGTTTAATTTTTAATAAAAGTTGTTTATTATAGTCTTAATGAAAAGTAAGGCATTTTATAAATAAATACTTTTGTGATGATTTAGATAAGGAAGTAACATTATATAAGTATGGTTTATAAAGTATAGTTCATAAATAAAAAGGATTTAAACTGATAATTTGAGAACTAAAATCCCAACATTTTTTAATTGGTTTTCTAAGTTTTGGAATAGTATTATTTGAAAGTAAATATTTAGGAAATTGTTTTATTAAATTGATATCATGGTACTTAGTAATATTTACGAAGTTGTTTGATACCGTTTTGTTAATGATTTTGGTTAAGTCCTAATGGCATGAGTTAGAAGTACTGAACTCACTTCTGTTGCTGGAAAATAATTCTAGTGACGACTGCAGCATCATCGATGTTTATTTTCAAGTTTCTAAGTAGACATGCTACCATAGTAGTTTTGCTTTAATTTTTTTTAGTAAAACAGATTTTGATTTAAATTCCTAAAGTACGATTTGATATACAAAGGTTATAAGTATATATTATTTCAAAATGATTTGAAAGGAAAATTGGTTGTTTAGTTCTGAAGTTTTTGATTGAGTTATTTTACGGACTCATGTATCCTATGCATTAGGGTAGTTTGATTGTGCATCTTGTTATGATATGTTGTTGGGTAGTTTTCATTTTATTGAAATGAAATGGAATTTTCAGTGACTTTGGATAGTCGGAAACTTCTGAATTAATATAGAAATTAAAGCTAAGTGTTTATAAAAGTTAAGTTTTATGTAACTCTTAAATTGGAAGATAGTAGAATTTAAACAAGTTTCAAATTGATTGGATATCCATGATTAAGCAAAATGAATGAGATTGTTTAGTATATACTCCTTGGACGTAGTGGAATGATATACAATATGAACTTAAATTATATAATGCTTAATAACTTGAAGTAAATTTTATGGAATGATTCATCAATGATTTTAGTATTAAATAAGGAATACTATAAGTGATAATGAATGTGAATTAAAATGGAAGGTAATTGTTATAGTTTATAAATCAATAGAATAATGTATGTAAGTTGTACGTAGATCATTTTTTCGCATAACAGTTTGATCTAGGATTCGAGTACATGATTTCGAGGTAATTTACACTAGTCCGAGTTAGGATCTTTTACTCGATTCTTAACAGCAAACACTTTATATGTATTTTTGATATGATCCTGAAGTTTTCTATTATAATATATGGCTATATAAGGAGAACAGAGGTTTCTAGTCAAGGAACCAGATTGGGGTCCTCACTAGAGAGGTCAGGTGAGATATACTAGTTCGAAAGTGAAATCTACGTGATCGAGCTAGTAATTAGATTTGGTATTGCATACAGATGATATATATGCATCGTACCGGCTTTAATAATATCTGTATGCTATGTGTGTTGGTTTATGAAGAGTTTGGGGAATGACTCTTCGATTTGTTCTGAGGTAGCATGAGTGATCGACTAAGTAATAACATGTGGTTGTTGAGCATAAGGTAACGCTTAGTGGATTGTTTGTCATCCTTGTGCAATGAGAAGGTTTTCGAATCTAGGCAAACGATAAGCATTGGTTATTCGCGATTGTTGTACTGTGTACTATTATTATGTGATTACTTTTAGTTGCTACTGATTACAATACTGTAAGATATTGATGTGATTGTTGCTTTTGTCGGTATTTCAGGGATGAAATTCTTTTAAGGGGGAAGAATGTAACAACCCTGATTTTCAAACCCTTTATCGTTAAATATCAGAATTATTTAAATATTTAAATCATGGATTTAATGTGGGAAAAAATGATTTCGAAAGCTTATTTGAATTCTTTTTAAATAAGAACCGAAGATGGTATATGTTAACGAATTTCTTCATCAACCCTAAAAAGTGAATGGGAGTGAATCTTGACAAATGATGGAGATTGAAGAGCCTAAATTTAATCTCAATGAGTGGTGGCACAAGGCAACACTTGGTTGAATTAAGGCTTAAGAAGAGTGAACGAGTAAGCTCAAGTCCATTGTGAAGTCATATGCAAAGTCATTCAGAACCATATGCTCATGAACTAAATTCGTATAGTCAATTGTATGCAATGGTAGAAATCAAGAATATGAGTACTTTTAGAGTTGAAAGCAATCCTTGATTAACAAATCATATATGATTTGGAACTCGAAAGTAAGTCACTGGAGATATCTTTTTTTATTCAATACAATATCAAAGGTACAAAGTCCAATAGTCTAATAGTTCAAGTGCTACAATCGGCTATGAATCCCTAAATCAATTTAGGGTTACAAGGTTTAAAATGTAAGAAGAGGGACAATAATGATTTTCCCCCTCTACAAAGCCTCTAGGTCCAAATTTATATGGGTGGAAATGCGACATGCTTAGCAGCTTGACTTTGGCATTCATGTCCTTCGGCATCAACAACACCACATGGTGCAGGCCTTGTTTAATGATGATTTTTGACATTCCTCGACGCATAGAAAAGCTTCGACGTTGTTTCAATAGTGAAGGAATTTGGCATCAATGATTTTTGATGCTGCCGACTTACTCTATAATAGACGACCCTTATAGTTAGTAGACCTCAGTATCAGTTTGAAGCTACAATGATATGAGACGACATTGATGTAGAGCGGCACCATCATGGAGCGGCGTCAGAATTGATAAATCCTGTGAATGTTGATGACTTTCGGCATCAACATCGCATGTACAGATGAACGGTATCTCCTAAGTATTATTAAAGTGCGGCATGGCATTAATAAATGAAGCATTAATAAGCATCGACATTATTGAGTAGCAATATAGGCAGTGATCGACCTCACTAACAATCAGTGGTAATAATGAATGACGTTAATAGAAAGCGGCATCACTTTGGAGGGTGACACAGGTAAAATACAGCATCAATGAGATGCGACGTAGCTTATGTCGACATCCATTGATGGCTTACTGTATCGATTGCAGTCGATATCATTACTTCCTTGGAGGGACACATCATCATATTCCTTTAATGATAATCCACCTTCATACTTCCGATGTTGATTAGTGGTGCGGCATCACAATCATGTCGCATGTCTACAAGAATAATAATAGTAGTAACATTTACACCCCAATATAAAAGAAGTATTGACTTTTCAAGTCAATAGTTTCGGCACCATCCTTTGCTGCCTATTGGTCTTCTTTCGCTGATCCAACCGTCCATTAAAAATCAATCCAACGGCATGTGCACTATTTCTTTCTATAAATAGCTAGATCTCTTTTCCTTTCTTCTTTTACCTACAACTTACAAGATCAAGCAATAAATCAAATTTCCAAAAGAAACTAAAAACTTCCAACCCTTGATTATTCGATTCATCATTCAGGTATGATATTTAGTTCTGATTATTCTAGTTAACTCAAATTATGGAATTTCCATGAAATCGCCTCTAGGGTTTCATCAACTTCGAATTGAAATTTGAGGTTTAATTAGATAGTTTTGATGCCAATGTCCAGATTATCAATGTAATCGACCGTCGTTTGTTTTTATATGTTAGATTAACGTTGAATTTTTATATTATCTAAATGCAGTTTGAGGTCGTTGTCAACGAAAAACGGGTACTATTTGCTTAATGATGAAAAAGATAGCTTATGAGACCTGATATCCAATAAGGATTCACTCTACGCCGACCCTGATATTGTACGCCATCATCATGATATTCAGCATCGACTCATCTTTCCCTATGTTATGTCATAACCATTGTTTTTTGTGATATTTATATGATATTCGATATTAATGATACTCGACATTAATAATGATTTTTATTGACCTATTTCCCATTAGCTAATGTTTTCGGTACAAACCTTTATATCATAAATAATGAAAGTGAAACGCGGCAGCCCATTTTGAGTTATAGAGGTTACTATTATTAAAGTGCTTATGTCGATTGGATGCGACATCAGTAGATTCGGTACTAATTTAAAAACAATGTTGTGATATTGGCATGACACTCAGCATCAGTAAAGTTCTTTATTAACCTATCACCCTGATAACACAGAACTCTCGTATTATTAACGACTAAGATGAGATGCAACAATCTCTTATTGTTACGAGAAAGTGTATACAAGTTAGATGCGACATCACTTAATTATAAATGACATCGTTTACCTGCATTGTAGATTTATGAAGTTATAATTTGATACTGATAGTCTTTCCGTTCGTTGCCATTGTTGTGTAGCCACTTTTAATATTATAAATTAAACTTCATTTGATATCATTGCTTACAATGTTGCTGGTTCAACATATTACAAGTTGTTTAACTGATTAGCACATTATCAACTCAAGTCATCGTTATTCACTAACATCGACAACCTCATCACTTCAACATTAGTTATAATTGCGGTGTTTACTAGTGCTTTATCATATAAGCTACACGGCATTCAATATTGACATATCTGTCGATATGGGCTTATTGACGTCGCATATAAATTCTTATTTAATCTTTATATAGTTTTTCCATGAAATTCCTTTATTAAAGTTAAAGTTTAATTCTTTCAATAAACTCGACATATGTCATTCAAGGGTTATTAACGTGTGACTAACATATACTTTAAACGTCTTGATGCCATCACTTAGACAGTAGATAAGTCATTTAGATAATAATGTTTTTACTTTAGCATGTAGTGATTCTTTTATATAATATGAACATTATCATTTCTTAAATTTTGGAATAATATCACCTGGTAGATAGATGGAAAGCTCAAAGCCAAGCAAGACATCCATTAAGAAAACTAGTGCAGCCCCTAAGGCTTCACTCTCTGTTGGTAAGAAGGGAGATAATCTTATGAATCCATCATACATCATAACCCAAGTCGAGGTGGATTCTATTGTGGAACAATTTGGGATTACAGAAAATACAACCATTCCTTCTGGTCCCGCAGACAAATTTAAAATCAATCAGAAGGATATTTCACTTTTACTCCAATACATATTTGGTACACATGATACCTTCCTTTTCCCAGCTTTCTTATAAGATACCTCAAACATTTGGATATTGCACCAATTCAGTTCTCGCCAAATTCTTACACATATATGACTTGCTTGGATATCTTGGCTCAAGAGGCCGGACTCCCTTCCCTCAATGTTGAAAATTTTCATTCAGTAGCTTGCCCCACCAAGATTGGTGAGCAACAAGATCATCAATGCATCGGATCTGTCCCAACCCAAAAAGTGTTATGTCCGAGAGTTAATAAGACGAGAGGATAAGAGACGCGATTCTTTTTCGTTAAGTGCTTTTCTAATATCAGAGGAACATTCTCTACCATCAGTAGGTTTGTTGTCTCTTACTACCCCTATCTACTTGTTATTATTTATTAATAAATATGTTCTTGCAAATTGTATTCCCATAAAGCTAAGTTATTTTGATAAGGAGATTGTGCAGTCATTGACCCGAGAATCAAATATTATAGGGAACAGGCTTACGCTGCTAACTCTAACAAAACTCCTTCAGTATTCCATTATTCTAAATCATCATAAAATTTTGGGAGAGCATCCAATGGTCAAATATAACACACGAGGAAGATGATCGTTAATCATGGGCAAATCAAAATCCTTTATTTCTAATTCTCCAGTTCAACTTGAGACACTTGGTAAGATATCATTGCATTTTCTACAAAATCTCTTGAGCTTTTCTTTCTGATTCAGGCTCATCTGCCTTAGCCATCGCTTCCAAAAAGAAGGAGATAGCAAGTGACGCTCCCTAAGTAAAGGAGAGTACATATGATATTTCTGTCTCGAACCAAGCTCCTAAGCCCCAATCTTTCAAGGACATCATTGTCGGTTCATTCAAATCCTTGAAAAGGAAACTAAGCGATGGTTTGGCTGCTGCCTGTTAGACAATGAATTTTCTATCGGCTAGAAAATCACCGAAAAATATTGTAATAAAAATAACCGCAAGCGCACGGCGTACAATTTTAGTACGTCGCGAGTACGAGTCGATCCATAGGGAAATGAATTAATTTTAAATAATACTCAATCAAATTAACACAAGCTTTGAAGTTTGTTTTGAATTCAAAAATTTGTAAAAGTTAGATTATAGCAAAAGTGAAATAAACTATGAGATTAAAAGACAACTTAGAGGCATATCCACTCTCATACTTCCACATAAATCAACAAAAAATCAATCTATGATCTCTCATTTTGATCTAACTAGAACTAGTGATGTATTTATCATAAGTATGATCTATTTATGTTATTAATTAACATAACTTAAACCATCAAATTTTAATACAACAACTAAAACCACTTTGTTAAATGTCATGAAAATGAATATCAAACTAAAACAAAATCTATTTTAAGCATGATCTATTCACCTTTTTTGATTAGTAACATAGATCATCAAAATTTGATTTTATTTTAATTCCATGATCAAAATCACTTAGTTAGATGTTAATGTAAATTGTGTTTATATTTGAGTAAGAATAGCCTATTTGTGATAAACAACATAGGTTATCAAATTCGCTAATAAACTTACATTAACAACTAACTATCCATGAAGCATAAAAAGAGATCATATACAATAGAATATGTTGAATTAACATAATTTCAGAGGGCTTCATTATCACTAAATTGAAGGGGTTTAACTTCTCATTTGTGTTATCATTTCAACACATGTAAATTTCAATATAGAAAAGCAAGCAAAGTAAGAGCTAACTAAAATAAGAAGAGAACTAAACTACTTGCATAAAAATAAAACTAATTGCAAAGAAAAGAAAGCTAATCTAATAAAATGAAATAGAAGAAAGCATGTAAATAACAGTAAGCATGAAATAAAAGCAAGTAGAAAAAGAAGAAGAGGAGGCTTAGGAAGCCATTTTATTTCTCATTTAGTTTGTGGCTACAATTTGCATAATATGATAAGAAGATTTAAAATCCATTACATGAACATAAGAGGGTTATTTATACATGCCTAAAACCCTAATCCATATTTTAAGGAGCTACCCAAATTGCCCTTTAGAAAATGTAACCTCTAAGTAATCATTAGCATGAAATTAATTCTCCATTAAGTGTGCAGGTGACTTTAATCCCCACTAACATGTGCATTAGCTCTTAATTGTAGTTCATGGTTAGTGGGTAGGTGGGGTCCTCCATGATTTCATGAATTCTTTTATTTCTTCATTCCTTTGTCTTCCAACCTTTGTGCATGCATACATACATGAAGCCTCTTCCATTTTCCATCCAAATTCCTACAAATAAAAAAATGAGCAAGTGAATTTTCTCAAATTAAATCATACATAAAATTACCATTTTAACCCCCATGAAGATGCATGAATGATTACCTGAAAGAATTTTTGAAATTTGATTTTAAACATGTAAAAACACTCAATTATGACATTTATTTAAAATAAAAGTAGATTAAATATGGAAGTAAAAATATGCACATTTACATGCACATCAAATACCCCCACACTTATCTTTTTATTCGTCCTCGAATAAACTAAAACTAAAATAAATCCATTTTCGTAGGAAACACGGTTGCATTGAGCATATGCAATAAGCCGTTAAACCTCTAGGTGTCCTTAGTAGGACGAGTGTCGTCTCGTGAGGGTTTTCAGCGGATACTACCCACAAAATCCATGTGCCAACATTAAAAATTCCTAAATGAAAGATTTATTTATAAAGATATGAATGCAAGTTTTTGAAAATATTTACCACTGAAGAATTTACTTTGAAATTGACACGAATAAGTTAAATATAAGTTTCGGTCATTATCAAGAAATTTAAGTCCTTTTACTCGTCAAAACTTCCAACAAAAATTAAGTTATCATCAAAATTAGACTCTTGTTTAGCTAGTTGTTTCGGTTGATAACATAGTGCAACTATGAAATGGATCCTCAGTTGATTATTAAAGTTTTTCAAAGTGGTTTTTTTATTTCTTTTAAATAACAAGTCGAATCAATTAAGTGAAAATAGTGCTTGGATTTTAATTTCTTGCTCTCTCTATTTTTGAAAAGTATTAACATTATTATTATTTACATACCTAACTCAGATAAACTGAGGCCAGATATACCGATCATGCACTGCCTTTCGAACTTACGTGAGAAGGGTACAGAGCATGGCGAGTGTATACACTTGCATATGAACACATGACTCTAGGTGGTTATTTTTATTAAAAATTTATTTACATACACTTAAATCAGATAAACTGAGGCCAGATATACCGATCTTGCACTGCCTTTTAGGCTTACGTGAAAGGGTACAGAGCATGGCGTGTGTACACACTTGTGTGTGAACACATGACTCTAAGTGATTCTTATTTTCACAAAAACCATTTTTTTATTTTTATGTTTTATATCTTTTTTTCTTTTTTTCGTGTGTTTTTTTATGAAGAGAGAGTTACGCAACATCATCTTAGCACCACTTAACTTAGAGGATTGAAAATGTTATCGCCTTTACTTTAAATCAACCACTCTTTTAAACAAAGATTACAATTAGGATATACTTCATTATCACCCATGAACCTTCTTATATACTAGTTAAACCATAGTTATAATTAAACTTTATTTTTATCTTTACTGAGACAAATAAATTTTCAAAAATTTCAATTTAATAACCAAAAACATATATTTATCCTATAGTGTTTCTTCAAAAGCAAATCAATATTCTAAAAAGAATTTTGTTTTGTTTTTTTTAAGTTTTGAGTTTTGGAAAGAAAACACAAAAAATAAACCATGAAGAATCAAAGATGAAGATGAGAACCCCCCCCACACTTTATTTTGACTGTGTCCCCACAGTCAATGCATGATATAACGAGTGTAACGAGGAAAAATATGTATATATTTAAAAAAGAGGGTTAACATTTTTTACTAGACGTAGTATGGCTCATGAAGAATCATGAGCTCCTCCTCTTGATTACTTCACAAATCCAAGTATGGTTTCAAGCAATGACCATCGACTTTGAAAATTGTTCCATCCCTAGGGTTTTGTGTTTTTATGGCACCATGTGGAAAAATAGTTCGTACCATAAATGGTCCGGTCCATCTTGATTTTAATTTCCCAGGGAATAAATGAAGTCTAGAGTCATACAAAAGAAATTTTTGGTTTGGCGAAATTTTTTTTCTTAGGATAGACTTGTCATGAAAAACTTTTCTTCTTTCTTTGTATATTTTTTCGTTTTCATACGCGTCATTCCTAATCTCTTCTAATTCGTTGATTTGCAATTTTCTGTTTTCGCCAGCGTTTTCAAGATCAAAGTTTAAGTTCTTAATTGCCCACAATGCTTTGTGTTCGATTTCGACGGGCAAATGGCACACTTTGCCATATACTAGCCTAAAAGGAGACATCCTAAGATTGGTTTTAAAAGCGGTACGGTAAGCCCAAAGCGCGTCAGTCAATTTTTTAGACCAATCTTTTCGATTTTTATTAACGGTTTTTTCCAGAATTTGTTTGATTTGACGATTTGAAACTTCAACTTGGCTACAAGTTTGAGGATGATATGGAGTGGATAAGTTGTGGGTTATCAAGTATTTCTTCATTAGAGTTTCAAATGAATGATTACAAAAAAGGGTTTCATTATCGCTTATTATTGTGCGAGGTGTGCCAAACCTCGAAAAGATGTTTTCTTTAAGGAATTTTACAACAATTTTATGGTCATTTTTTTTACAGGGAATGGCCTAAACCCATTTGAGACGTAATCAACTGAAAGAAGAATGTGCAAATTTCCAAAAGAGTTGGGAAACGGTCCCATAAAGTCAATACCCCAAATGTCAAAGATTTCGATCGTAAGAATGGGGTTCAAAGGCATCATGTTTCGTCGAGAGATTCTTCCTAACATTTGGCAACGATCACAAGTTTTACAAAACTTGAATGCATCTTTAAAAAGCGTAGGCCAGTAAAAACCACATTAAAGTAATTTTTCCATGGCTTTCTTAGGACCGAAGTGACCACCACAAGCTTGGTCGTGACAAACAAAAGAACACTTTTGATTTTGCAATATGGGATGCAACGTTGAATGATTTGGTTGGAATAGCACTTAAACAAGTATGGATCATCCCAATAGAAGTACTTGACTTGTGAAAGAAATTTATATTTATCTTGTTTCGACCAAAATAAAGGAGTTTCCTTAGTGACTAGATAGTTCACTATGTCGGCATACCATGGATTGATAGAAACAGAAAGAAGTTGTTCATCGAGAAAGTTCTCATTGATCGGTAAAGAAGATGGGGCGTTTGGAAGACGTGACAGATGATCGACGATGACATTGTCAGATCCTTTTTTGTCTTTGATCGTAAGGTCAAACTCTTAGAGTAATAGGATCTAACGGATTAAACGATACGTAACGTCCTTTTTAGCGAAAAGGTATCTAAGAGCGGAGTGGTCAGTGTAAACAGTAATGTGTGAGCCAATCAAATAAGGCCTGAATTTTTATAGCGCAAAGACTACTACTAAAGGCTCTTTCTCAGTGGTCGTGTAATTGAGTTGAGCATCGTTTACAGTCATACTAGCGTAGTAGATAACATGAAGAATTTTGTTGATGCGTTGTCCTAAGACAGCACCAACAGAAAAGTTAGAAGCGTCCCACATTATTTCAAAAGGAAGATCCCAATTAGGTGAGAAAATGATGGGAGCAGAAATGAGATCGTTTTTGAGACGTTCGAAAGAAGAAACATAATCAGAATTGAAGTCAAATCGAACGTATTTTCCAAGAAGAGTCGTAAGAGGTCGAGCAATTTTACTGAAGTCCTTTACAAAGCGTCAATAGAAACCAGTGTGTCCAAGAAATGAATGAATGTCTTTGACAGATTTGGGAGTGGATAGATTCGCAATTACATCAGCTTTCGCTTTATCTAACTCAATGCCTTTGTTTGAAATGACATGCCAAAGGACAATCCATGTTTGACTATAAAATGGCATTTCTCCCAATTTAAAGTTATGTGTTTGTCCTTGCATCGTTTAAGAACCAACTCAAGATTGTGTAAGCACTCGAAAAGGAGTTTCCAAAGATGGAAAAATCATCCATAAACACTTCAAGAAAGTGTTCGATCATACCAGAAAAGATGCTGACCATGCATCTTTGAAACGTAGCAGAACCGTTGCAAAGGCCAAAAGGCATACGTCGATACACAAAAGTGCCAAAGGGACACGTGAAAGTTGTTTTCTCTTGATCTTCGGGAGCGATTGGAATTTGGTTATAGCCGAAATAACCATCAAGAAAGTAATAGAATTCGTGGCTGGCTAAATGTTCAAGCATTTGATCGATGAAAGGAAGAGGGAAATGATCCTTACGTGTTGCAGCATTTAGTTTTCGATAATCAATGCAAACATGCCAACCCATTTGAGTACGAGTTGGAATGAGTTCGTTAGAGTTGTTTTTGATAATGGTAAGTCCTGACTTTTTAGGTGCGACATGAATTGGGCTAACCCATGAACTATCGGAGATTAGGTACGTGATTCCATTATCAAGAAGTTTAAGAATTTTGTCACGAACCGCATCCTTCATTTTTGGGTTAAGCCTTCATTGCGCGTCATGAACTGGCATGGCATCGTCAACTAAATGGATCCAATGTTGAATGAGAGTTGGACTAATTCCCTTTATATCGGTGATCGACCATCCAATTGCTTATTTGTTTTTCAATAGAATTGAAAGTAAGGAAGCTTATTGATCAAGAGAGAGAGATGAAGAGATTATTACGGGAAACGTTTCGTTGTCACCTAAGTATGCGTACTTAAGATGATCGGGAAGGGGTTTGAGGTCCAACCTCTGGAGTTGCTCAATCAAAGAATTCAGTTGAAGTTCTAATTCAATGGTAAGTGGTTCAAACAGAAGAGCAATTTCAATTTTGTTAGGTTCATCTTGAAACAATTGTTCGTATTCGGTCTCGCATTCGTTGTTAAGGTCAACTGTTTCGTTATCAATTTTTTTTTAAATAAAGCTAACTTCCAACGCTTGGTCATGTGGTTCGTTCGGTTGGTTTTCAAGATTGAAAATGTTAAGATCCAAAGTCATGTTTCCAAAAGAGATTTTCATCGAGCCGTTTCGATAATTGATTAGAGTATTCGAAGTAGCCAAGAAAGGTCGGCTGTAACAACCCGTAATTTATACAAATATTTTAAATAGATTTTATTTGAAAACTTTGATTTTAAATCATTTAAAAATTGGAAATTTGTAATTTTTTACTGTATTTTTGGGGTTTGTTGGGAATTATTATTCCAAATATAATAAAATAAAATTTTTCTGAAAATTTAAATTTTTGGTCAACTTTGGTCAAAGTTTGACTTTCGGTTGAAAATTTTAAATTTGAATTTTAAATTTTTATTCTTTTTCTTTGAAGCTGAATTTGATTATAATATTCTCTCTGCTTTTCGTTTCATCAAATTCTGATTTATACTTTTTAAATCTGTTAAATTTCAGCATTTTACACGCAAATATTTTTCCGTATTTTATTTTCTATTTTCTATTTTGGTTTGGGCTTGATTTTGTTTGTGTTTGGCTTGCTTTGTTATTGGGCTTGACTAATGGGCTTAGGAATTTCCTAATAAACACTTTTGTGACTTTTCAAATTGAAGAGATGTCTCTCCATAATCCATTCACGTTCAAAACATCCTCCTTCTCCTTCTTTCTCATTTTACTTCTCTAAACAAATTTTTACAGTAAGTTTCTTCCTTTTTCTTTTCCATTTTTTTTTTCTTATTTTGTTTCTTCCTTCTTCCCTTCCTTAGTTCGGCCTCACTCTCTCCATAACCGACCTCTCCTTGCTTCCGTCACCTTGATAAACCACCACCATCTCCATAGGCCGACCACATCCTCACCACAAACCCATAGCCGTGACTTCCTAGGCCAAAAATGGTGACCATCCCATGCTTGAAACCCTAGCCGACCCCACTACATCATCATCCCTTCCTATTTGCCTCGGCCACCATCATTTCCACCACCTCCTATTGCTTGGCCGTGACCACCTCCATCCCTTAGCCATGAATCCATGTTCCTTGACCCAAATTGCAACATGGCCGAACCCATTTGCCATAGGGCCAAACCCAATAGTGGCCTTGTCCTTTGACCTTTTGCCTTCCAAGTGACTTTTGCTTTGCCATCCCTTCACCTATCCCATAGCCGTACCTATTTTCCACCCATGGCCGAGCCTGTGTGCCTCAAAACAATCATGGCCGAACCATATTTCATGATGGTCAAGCCCACTTGCTTGTGGCCGAACCTATTTCTATGGTGGTCGAGCCCACATGGTCATATTAGCCATTTTACTTTGTTTTAATTCATATATTTTTCTGTTTAATATTTACTTATGTATGTTTTATTTTATTCATTTCTAAGATTTGGAATTGGGTGCTACTTCTCCTCGAATTTGATTCGTGCTTTGTCGTGCTTTTCGGAGTTTGATCTTGTGTCTTGAATTATCATCTCTAGCCAAAGAAGGTGAGTTTATCACTCTCGACTTCGTACTTATAATCTAGTGAATCGATGGCTTGCGAATTGTAATAGTGATATGCCATGTTGATAGTAGTTTCATATGTGCCTGTGATATGATATTATATGATGTTATAACCTGATTATATACCTGTTTCATCACCTGATATGATATGCTATGCTATACCTGTTTTATCACTTGACATGTTATGCTATGTTATTCTGTTTATTTTATATTCTGTTTCTCATACTGCAAGTTCCCTCACTATGGGTTGAAATGATACATACCCGAATGGACTTTAGAATAGGGAAAAATTGTTATGGGCTGAAATGATAGGCTTGAGCGATTTTTATCTGACTTGGGATTGCGGGTTTGAAATGGTCAAACCTGGAATTTTATATTTCGGATTGAAATGATATATATCCGTATCACTTGACCTAGGTTAGAAAATATTATACAAACCTGTGGTTAATTTTTAAATATAAATATTTCTGAAAAAAAATAAGTATTTGGAATTTTAAATTATGAAATTTTAACTTAAATTTTGATTTAAATGATTTAAAATATATATATATATACTAATTTTCTATAAGTTAAAATTTTATAAGTTAATAAATGGTTTAAAAATGTATTTTTAACTTAATAAAAGAAAATACAGTTTTAATTGGATATTTTAGTAATAAATTTTATTTAACAAAAATCATAGTTTAATTAACATCCAAATAAATAAGTTTGAAAAGTAAAATAGATCTTATATAATAACTGTGATAAAAATATAAGATATGATGTTTTAAATATGTTATAGTAGAAATATAATAGAAATTGCAGCATTTCTAAAATGTTATGGTTTTTTAAGGCTATGTTTTAAAATGCTACTATTTCTAGAAAGGTAACATTTTCGAAATGCTTCTATATAAGAGTTACATTTTAAAAGTGCTATGGTTTCTAAATATTACTTTTTAAAAAGTGTTATGGTTTCTAAATATTACATTTTTGAAGTGTTATAATTAAGTGTATAAATTTGGAAGTGTTACAACTTTGGAAAATAAATAATGCTTTTTGAAAGAATAATGTCATCGGATTTTAATGGTTTTGAAATAAATATGTTTTGATTTGAAATGTTAACCATTTGAAATAAATAACCACAGGTTATAATAACGGTTGGTTGTTAAAGAGACCGGGATCGGATATGGGCATACTCTCGGTCGATACCGAAAACCACGTTAACAACTGTGTACGCGGTGGAGATTCCAGAATGAAGTAGGATGGTGGCGACGATTCTATATGAGGTATATACGTGGACCTAACTCCCATGAGTTAGCATAAGGTGGCTAAAACAGGAGCAGTTGACGGGCTAATGAGGTAGCTCCTCTTATCGGACACACTCTATCGTATACCATTCTATTACTTTATGATTGATTGGGTGCACCCCTTGATTCGAGAGTGTGGCTCGAGGTGGGCGATTGTTGCGGCTTTGCGTTACCACCGGCCCGGAAGTGTAATTGGTATATCTACACTGGCATTACCTAGTTGTGCCGTGTCACCTACCCTAGCGCGCTTTTTACGAGTTTGTTTTGTACCATACCTATGGAGTGCCCTCTGACAACGCCCATTACTGGGGAGATTACGGTACTGTATAGACTATGGGAATATATAAAATGTGTTAAGGTGGAAAATGTATAGCCTTAACGCTATTTTGATAGTTTACTTTACTTTAGACATTATTATAATAGCGTATATTACTACATAGTAGATAGTTTAACGGATCCTTAAAAGATGGGCGATCCCAAGCATCCTTTAAGTTATTGATGCATTTCTATTACAGTACACTTGAGTTGATTTACATTTTATAAGTATGTATGTCCTGACTCGAGTGTTTTGTGTTTTGCTTTACGCTCGGGTCAGCTGAGTATCACAGCTTTGGATTCATCTTTGGAGCTAGAGATTTGCTGGAGACTTATCTATCTATCTAGTTGTCTATCTATTTCTATTTCAGTTATTTCCATTCAGCCTTTGCTTATGTATTAATGAACTTATGTATTTGGATTTCCAGTTGTATTTGCTTTCAGACTCTGGTATTATGTATTTGTTTTGAGACTATGTATTGTAGTAGCTTCATGAACTACTATGTTATTTTATTCCGCTACGAGTTATTCTGATATTCTGTGTCTGTGATTTTGTGATTGATTTTATTTGCTCCAAAATTATTTACAATCTATTGTTTTGAATTATTCAAGTCTGACATGTGTGGTTTTATTGTCGATTTGAATGGTCCAAAATAGTGGGTCGTTACATCGGCCTAAAATTTATGGAATTTGACTCATTGGATTATTCATGGGTTGAGTTTCCAAAATGATGAAATCAACGAGGAATATGAATTGACCAGTTTTGATGAGTACGTCCTTGATTTTTCCCACGGGTTCCTTTATCGAACGATCAGCAAATTGAAGAGTTACTTTCGTCAGTGTTAGTCCACCCAAGCCAAGTTGCTGGTAAACGGAATAAGGAATCAAATTGACACTCGCACCTAAATCGAGTAAGCATTTGTTAATTGTTTTGTCTCCTATCGTGCACGAGATCGTTGGACATCTAGGATCTTTGTATTTAATGGGAATTGATTTGGACAAGACTTCTCTAAATCCGGCGTCTAAGAAAACTTTCTTGGGTACATGGGTGTGTCATTTCGGGGTACACAAGTCCTTGATAAACTTAGCGTTAGTTAGGACTTGTTAAACGGTATCAAGGAGCATGATGTTAACTTTGACTTGTTTAAAAATTTCCTACATCTTTTCCATTTGGTCAGAGTGTTTCTTGGGTCGAAGGCGACGTGGAAACGGAACACGATACTCAATAGGTGGGCCTATTTGAGTAGAAGAAGAATTTGGAGTGGAATTTGATTCGATGTTTGACTTCACGTTTTGTTCAGATCCGTTTGTTGTTTTAGAAGTGTTGAGAGGGGTTTTCGGTAAATCGTTTGGATTAAAGATTTGATTATCGATTTGTTTACCGGAACGCAAAGTTGTGATAGCATTCATTTGGGTTACATTGCTATCTTAAACAACATGGGCTTGATTTGAATTCGTGCTTTGATTTCTGGGATTCGGAACTGGCTGAATTGGGAATGTGTAACGTTCACGTTCACTCACAGACGTGGCTAATCGACTCATTTGCATTTCAAGTTTTGCAATCGACTGACTCGTATTCTGCACGAGGTTAACAAATTTTGCAAATTACTGTTTTGATTGGAGGCTTTGAGGGATTCCCTTAGCCAAAGTTTCAAGATTTTTCTCAAGTGAACTTGATCGTTTATCGTCTTGGGGAGCAAAAGATTGTTGCGATTGATTTTGAGGCAGACTCGCAAAATTTTGTTGAAAATGATTGGGTTGAAAAGGAGGATTCAAAGCATTGTTTGGAAATGCTTGAAAATTGGGACGAACCAAATTCGTGTTGGAATTATTTTGGTTCCAAGCAAAGTTCGGATGATTTCTCCAACCAAGATTGTATGTCGGAGAAAACGGGTCATTCTTAAGTTTATTGAAAGCATTGAGTTGTTCTATCGAATTAGGGCACTGATCGACAATGTGATTCGAATCGTTACATTTATAACACATGGGTTGGGAAGCTTGGTTCATTTGGTTGGATGAGAAAACGTTTTCAAATTTATGATCATTGCATTGATTTTAGCTTCCAAAGCCAAAGATGATCCTATCGAGTGTGCGCTCGATCGTGAGTAAATGGATTTTTCATTAGAACGTTCCTATTGGGTTGACTATTCGGCTAGGTTTTCAAGAAATTGCCAAGCATCATCGTGATGTTGAGCAAGAAAATTGCCTTGGCACATCGATTCAAGCATGGTTCATGAGATATTTTCAAGTCCATCGTATAAGATTTGGCAAAGAGTCCATTTTATCAAAAGCTCTTTAAATCTTTTAAAATATTTTCTGAATGGTTCACCCCTTAATTGATGAAAATTTATGATTTCGTTTCGGATTTTAGTTGTTTTTTCCAAGGGGTACACTTTTTTAAGAAAACTTTAACAAATTCTTCCCAAGTTTTGATCGAGTTTGAAGGTAAGCTGTACAACTTTTAGCATAATCAGTAAGGGAAAATGGAGTTAATCGAAGTTTGATTCTGTCATCACTAAGTTGTTGAAGTTTAATGGTTGTGCAAACTTGTTTGAATTTCGTTAAGAAAATGTATGGGCATCGTTTTCAAAATTGCCAAATTTCGGAAGCGTGGCAATATGGTTTGAATGAATTTCGAAATGGTTACCCGTTGGGGCGGGTAAAGTGATACAAGAAGGAATAGAAACTCTATTGGAAAAGATTCTATCCATGAGAGCTCGAGGGGTATTTTCGGTTGCCATTGTAGGAGGATCGTTTGTTCGAGTTAAACGATTTGTAGAAGGGTCACGAGTTCAAGTATTTGTTGTTATGCCATGAGTTCTTGTACTCATCCACAAGTGAAAGTCTAAGAGAGAAAGAAATGAGAATTGAATTTAAGAGAAAGAGTCAAGGTTTAGAAAATGAAGTGAAAATTTGTTTTTTTTGTATATTTTTTTAAAGGAGGAAAAATATTTACCAAAAAGGATTTATTTTTCAAAAGGAAGATTGATTTTTGGATTTTCAAAATTTTTTGTTTTTTTGAAATACTTTTTGTTTTTTCTAGTTTTTGAAAAGATTATATTTTTTTTTGGATTTTTGTTTTTCCAAAAAAATTAAAAATTAACTCAAATTTTTTTTTGGACTTTTGATTTTGATTGAAAAATTTCGAAGGAAAAGATTTAGAAAGATTTTTTTTGGATTTTGGATTAAACAAGAACTAAAAGTAAAATGAATTTTTTTTTAGTTTTGGATTTTGATCTTTTCTCTTTTTTTAAAATATGCATGAATTAATGCAACTAAATGAATGCAATGACTTAATTACAAATTTTCTAACCTTAGTAGCTCCTAACCTAAAATTGTATAATCACACTTTGTCTTAATCCAATAAAATAGTTCTTAGCCAGGTAACGGGTAGGAGTTATCGGTGCACCACGAATCACCATAGCAATGCAGCCGAAGGTTTAAGTACCTTTAGAGAAACAATCACTATAATATTTACGAATCACCGTAATATTTATATATGATTATTACTCTGTCGTAGCCTAGACACCAAGAAGATAAATTGTTCAAAGAAGACAACTTATCAAGATACAATTAAGCCCTAGGTGAGTTCGTGACTCCCTTAATTCAAAAGTCTAACCGTTATTATTAGTCAAGTTCCAAGATGAAATGCAATTTGTGGGCCAAGGAAGGGGTGATGAAATCCCCCACCTTATGTGGATTTGGGTAATGCCCTTAGAAAAGAAAATAAGATGGTATGAATGCAAAACAGAAATTAAACGTGATTTAACAATGCAACTTCGAATGAAATTTGTTTTTGAACTTTTATTTTAAAATGCAAGCAACCAACAATGCAAAGCAAATAAAAACAAGAGAGGAGAGCACGATACCAGGGCATGTAGAATTATTAGCAATTTATTTTAAAGCAGCAATTTTTTATATAAGTAGGCAAAGCAATTTTTAGCAACAATTCCTTCTTTTGATTTTCTGCTTTTCCAACCTGAAATTTCGAACAAGATATATAAATTTTTTATTTATTTATTTACTTTTTTTATCTTCAAGAAACAAGCTAAACAAAACACTTAACAAACAAACAAAATCAAAACAAAAGATTGACTATTCAACTCAAAATAAAACAAGTGGATTTAAATAAAATAAACTAACTAAAACAAATAAACTAAAATAATAATAAAAAATAATCAAAATCAACCCAATAACAAGCCCAAGAGCCCGTTATCCTCCTTTCTAAAACAGACAACTCTAATCCCCAGTCACATTTTCTTTGAAAAAAATTACAAAAAAAGAAAGAGAGAAAAAAATAAACAAAATGGAATCGCGGTTGAATTAGGCTTTGAGGTGGGTGGTTTTACGGTCGAATTACTAGGGATTGGAGCAACTTGGGTGATTCGACGATTGGAAGGGTGGTTGTTGGGAGTTTGTTGGTGGTGACAGTTTGCTCTCGGTGTTGGGTGATTGGAAATCGATTTGGGGGTAGACTCGTGGGTGGTCGAGATCTCTTGATTGAAGGCGGTTTCGGGTTGCGATGGTTGGCGATTTGCAGAGGTAGTTGTGATTTTGGGGATGCCTCTGGTTGGTTCAAGTTTGAGGTAGGAGGTTGTGGAAGTGAAGTTGATGGCAGTGGGTGGTTTTGATGGTGAAATGTAAGTGGTTTGTTTGTTGTAGTGTTGAATTTCTATGGTGTATTTGAAAGAGGAGGTTGTTGAGTTGCTGTTAGTGTAGTGCCGAGGCAAATGATAGTAGAGGAGGGTTGAAGTTGTAATGGGATGGTTGCTGTGCAGAGAAAAATGGACAGGGAGATGGAGGTGATGCACTGTGAAGGAAGGAGTAGAGGTGTTGGAGGAGTTTGTGGTATGCTGAAGTGACAGTGACTGTTGTATGCAGGAGAGTTGAGGATGGTGTATGTTATATGGCAGAGGAAAATGTTAGGTTGGGAGTATGGTTTTGTGAGGAGAAGGAATTAGGCAATGAACTTGGTTGAAACGGGTTATGTTGTTCAGGTTGCTTTCTGTTGTTGATGGAAGAATGTATGTTGAAGTAATGGGATGGAGGTGGAACTGTTTTGTTTGTTGAACAGAGAAGAAGATGGAGGCAATAAGAAGTGGATATGGAGAAGTATGGAACGTGCATATAGAAGAGTTAAGTGGAAGTGGCCAGTTGAGGAGTGTGAGAAGGCAAAGGATAATGGCAGCAGTATGCAGAAGTGATGGTTATGTGGATATGGATATGTGCACAGTTGTATAAGCAGACGAAAATTTAGTTTATGTGCATAGTTTGGTTGATGACAAAGAGGATGGAGCAATTTGATTCGTTTTTGGTTGGTGCAGAAGTTTGGTGGAGATTGTTGGAGATGTCAATTTGAGGATGGGGTGGCCATGGTTATAGTTTGTTGAAGTATGGTGCAGTTTTGTTTTCTGTTGATAGTAGTATAGGGAGGAAGTGTTGCTGCTGTGGGTTGGTGGAAGCAGTGTTTAGCAGAGGTTATGACAGAAGGCAGTAGGTTTGTGCATTTATGGTTATGACAAGATGAATGTTACAGAAGTGAAGTATGTGATGAAGGAAGACTTTGCATTGGGGTATGATGTGGTTGAGGAAGGCAGTGGGATGCTGCTGTTTCTGGTGATGCAGGGAGAAGGAAGTGCACTGTTTTTGTGGTGATATGGTGTTATGCACAGAGGTGATTGAGTATAATAGAGGTTTGGTTTGTATGTATGGATAGTTTGTATGGTACAAAGAGCAATGGTTTGTAACAGAAATGAAATAACAAGCAGAAATGTAACGGGAGGGGATAGTGCAATGGTTTTATAACAAGAAATTTGTAAAATCAAAACAGAAAATGTAAATAATAAAATATTTTTGTTTTGAAATTGTGTATGTTTAAAAGAAATAGAAATGCAAATGCAAATAGAAAAAACAACAAGCACACAAACAAAAACGAAAACAAAAATTACACACAAACACACAACAACAATTTTTTTTTAAATGCAACTCAACACACAAAATGAAAGCATACTAAAATAAAACAAAAAAGTAATTCGAAGAGTAGAATTAAAATAGAAAATCAATTTCCCCAGCAACGGTGCCATAAACTTATTTGACGATGAATTTTCTGTCGGTTAGAAAATCATCAAAAAATATTGTAATAAAAATAACCGCAAGCGCACGGCGTATAATTTTAGCACGTGGCGAGTACAGGTCGATCCGTAGGGAAATGAATTAATTTTAAATTCTACTCAATTAAATTAACCCAAGCTTTGAAGTTTGTTTTGGATTAGAAAATTTGTAAAAGTTAGACTAGAGCAAAGTGAAATAAACTATGAGATTAAAAGATAATTTAGAGGCAAATCCACCCTCATACATTCACATAAATCAACACAAAATCAATCTATGATCTCTCATTTTAATCTAAGTAGAATTAGTGATGTATTTAACATAAGTATGGTCTATTTATGTTATTAATTAACATAACTTAAACCATCAAATTTTAATACAACAACTAAAACCACTTTGTTAAATGTCATGAAAATTAATATCAAACTAAAACAAAATCTATTTTAAGCAAGATCTATTTACCATTTTTGATTAGTAACATAGATAATCAAATTTTGGTTTTATTTTAATTCCATGATCAAAATCACTTAGTTAGATGTTAATGTAAATTGTGTTTATATTTGAGTAAGAATAACCTATTTGTGATAAACAACATAGGCTATCAAATTCACTAATAAACTTACATTAACAACTAACTATCCATGAAGCATAAAATGAGATCATAAACAATAGAATATGTTGAATTTACATAATTTAAGAGAGCTTCATTATCCTTAAATTGAAGGGGTTTAGCTTCTCATTTGTGTTATCATTTCAACACATGTAAATTTCAACATAGAAAAGCAAGCAAAGTAAGAGCTAATTAAAATAAAAAGAGAGCTAAACTACTTGCATAAAAATAAAACTAATTGCAATGAAAAGAAAGCTAATCTACTAACATGAAATAGAAGAAAGCATGTAAATAAAAGTAAGTATGAAATAAAAGCAAGTAGAAAAAGAAGAAGAAGAAGAAGAGGCTTAGGAAGCCATTTTATTTCTCATTTAATTTGTGGCTACAACTTGCATAATATGATAAGAAGATTTAAAACTCCATTATATGAACATAAGAGGGTTATTTATACATACCTAAAACTCTAATTCATATTTTAGGGAGCTACCCAAATTGCCCTTTAGGAAATGTAATCTCCAAGTAATTATTAGCATGAAGTTAATCCTCCATTAAGTGTGCATGTGACTTTAATCCCCACTAACATGTGCATTAGCTCTTAATTGTAGTTCATGGTTAGTGGATAGGTAGGTTCCTTTATGATTTCATGAATTCTTTTATTTCTTCATTCCTTTGTCTTCCAACATTTGTGAATGCATACATACATGAAGCCTCTTCCATTTTCCATCCAAATTCCTACAAATAAAAATAAAACGTGCAAGTGGATTTTCTCAAATTAAATCATACACAAAATTACCATTTTACCCCCATGTAGATGCATGAATGATGACTTGAAATCATTTTTAAAATTTGGTTTTAAACATGTAAAAACACCCAATTATTACATTTATTTAAAATAAAAGTAGATTAAATATGGAAGTAAAAATATGCACATTTACGTGCACATCACTGCTCGAACTCCTAACAAAAAGTCTAAGGTCGGGGGCGCGCACACCCCTGTTATTGTGGATGAAGAACCATTTGTGGATATCGACCCAAGTCATAGGGTCTTTAACCTCAACACTTCTAGGGGAAAGGCCCAACAGTTGACTGAAGCGGGGCAATCCCAGGACCATCTTCTTCGTATTACTTTCCTAGGTTCTCCTAGGGCTCTAAATCGTCTTTTTGAGGATCTTGGACTATGTATTTCTTCAGAAGATCCATTCCTTCTAAGCCTCAATCTCCAAATCCTATTAGTGGTTTCGATGACCTTCTTGAGTTGGTCATCCAGTCTCCGTCCTATACTGCTCTTAAGCCACCACAACCTTCATCTTATTATCAAGATCATCGCTTTGCAATCCTTAAGTAATTCTTTCGGTATGTATGTTTCCTGTTTTGACTGTTGCTGGCTTTAACTCTTTATGTAATATCCTAATTCATACCTGTTATTCATTTCAAGCGGCTAAGCATATGTTTCTTTTCTAGGAGGATGCTGCAGGGACCTCTAACGAAGTGTCTAAACTCAAGGAGCAAGATTCTTTGCTCAATAATCATAAATTGACATAGATGAAGCTGTAACAGAAAAAGAAAAACTAGCTACGTCACTCAAGGAAGAAGAAACTTCACTTACTAAAAAGAGAAGTGCTAGAAAAACTTTAGATTATAGAATGAAATCTTTGGAGGTATGGCTTGAGGAGGCCGGTATAAAGGAGGCTAAGCTTGTAAAGGAGAATGAATTTCTCAAGAAAAGGCTGCGAAAGAAAAGAAATCTTTTGAACAAATCAACTGGCGTAATCAACGATGTGAAGTAGAAGGTGTCTCATTTCCTTGGGATGACTCTTGATACTATTATTGAGAGCTCCTATGAGAAAGCACTTTTTATAGAATATGTCGACAATATCCATAACTTCCCAGATTTTTATTTCCCTACTCTTCCTCCAGCTTGGAATGAGAAGTTTACAAAGAAATTTAAAACTACGCTAAATAAGATTCAAGGCACCTTTCATGGAGGAGGAAGAGATTAATGCCAAAAAGCTATTGACCTTTGACGACCCTTCAATGGATGATGATACAGATTCTGATGATGAGGGGGAGGATGATGTTGAGAAAAAGGACGGCGATGGTTATGACAATGATGGTGGCGATGGAAAGGGTTCCTCTAGGCCATCGAACGATAAGGATGGATCGAGAAACGCTAACCTAGATTTAGCAGCTTCTGGTATGGATGCTAATAAAATTCTTGATTCTTCCATTAAAGATTACCTTCAGAAAGACAACGCTCCTCAAAGCCACAAACCGAAGGGAGAGGGGCAGACTCCTTCATCTTCCATTCCACTCTCTCAGGCTTGGATTTCTCTGCTTAAATGTCTTAAATTACAAAACAGCTCTTAGTTAATACATTGATTATTTTAGTTAAGGAGAAAACAATAATATTGTTATGATGTTATGCTTGAAAAGAAACAAATGGAAATAGGTCGATTAAACAGAGAGTTGGATAGACAACCGAAAGAGTATAATGAGTTGTCTAAGAAATAAAAGAATCTCACAACCAGTGCATCAAAATTAAGATTTTTCAAAGAGAGAGAAGTTGCTCCATAGATGAAGAAGGCACACTTTCATCAGGAGAGACTCTTAGTGGAGAATGTGGAGCTAATGACCCTCTTTTGGATGTTAATTGACGATAGGATCGCTTTGGAAGAATTTCTCTGCAAAGTTTACTCTAGGGGTATTTTCGTCGACTTCTCCTATTTTGGCGACAACTGCGTGGGTCTACTTAGGCGCTTCCATCGTAGGTACTTGAACAAACATAGGTCCGATCTTCATCCTAGAACATGTTGAAATCTCCCAAAAGTTACTCCTACCCTTCTTTCTTCTCGTTCTCTTCCTCCTGAAAAACTCAAATACAATAGGAAGAGATTTAATTCTGAGTTTTATAAGGAATCGATATTGTACGAACCTACATGATCATATAATTGTAATGTATGACTTATGCAGTTTATAGTTTTTGCTATTTTTATTTCCTTGCTCTTAGTTTATTTTCCATGTAATATATAGATTAGGGAATCTCCAAATAGTCCTATTCCTATGGGATTTTTGAATAAATTTGTCAAGCTAAAGAAGGATTTTAAGGAGAAGTCTCTAATTCTCAAAACTTCTCAATTAGCAAAACATTGCTTTTTTAGAGATTTACATGAAGTTTACCCGTGATTTCCTCAACTTTGTTTGGAGTATTTGGTAATGAAAATGATAAATTTCTTAGCGAAATGCGGACTTATCATGCTAACTAGCTATGTGGCCATAGTAGCCCTCCGGCCATAAAGTGGGACTATCATCGATTCCCTCCAGTTAATACCTCGAAAGGAATTAAAACTTCTTTCTACTCCACTTTTACCCTATTCGTTGGGTCTTTTGAAAAGGCTAAAGCTGCTATTTCAAAACTTTAGGAGTTAGCAAGAATTAGACTGTGATGTAATCCGAGTTTCCTTGTTGGTAAACTTTTGTTGTTATTAATGAAAGAGCTTGTTTTCTATGTATTAATTGCTATTTCACTTATTCTTAATAGGAAAACCAATTAGTGCATGCATCTGATCCTTCAGACGTTTTCTCACGAGTGATCGAGATTAAAAATAGATTACTAGCTGATATTGAAAAGAGGTGGTCTTCCCAAAACACTTCGGTTTTACGATTTCCAAATAATTCGAAGGCGCAAGAATGGCATAGTAAATACTTCCAACTAAGATCGACCTTTAAATTCCTAAAGGAACAAATGACTAGCTTAGAAGAAGAAATTAAGGACAAAGATAAAGGAATTATAGCAAGAATGGCATATAATTTTTAAGTAATAAGTGGAATGAAAAAGTATCACAACGTCTCATAAACATGAAAGCAAAGTTGAAAAGCTTGAGCGAGAGAAATATATTCTTAAATAGGAGATTGAAGAGTTAAAAAGCATGGTTTAAACTTTGAGAGGAGCCAACAAGACTCTTTGACATGCTTTGAAACTCAAATTGATTCAGTTGATGATGCAGATATTATTTGAAGGAAGGAAAAGAAATTCAAAGAACTTTTGAATGTGGCTTTTCCCCAGATTACTGATACTTTAATTACCAAGGATTTGGACAAGACAGCACGGAGCCTCGAGCTTTGACAAAGATTTGCTTTAAACGGATTTTTCTTTTTGTCTGATTTCTATACCTCCAACTTTGTGTATATACTTTATTAAATCGTAAATGAATTTTTATTCAAAATCACTTGACGATCAATATATTGTTTTCCCTTATTTTGTGCTTTTAATGGATATTCTACTTGTTAAGAAAATTAAGAACCTTACTAATTGAACTTTTAGATCTTGATATAAAAATTTGCCTTTCCAATAATAAATATCCAGCAGCTTGTTTAGCAACGAGATTCCCATTAAATGAATTCAAACCTTAATTGAGAGCTGATTTAGCGAACGTCCATCGTTAGAAAATCCTTCTGATAACAATTTGAATAGAAGCCCAGAGAACCATTCTGGTTATCGTGCAAAGAGAAGACCAGAAAATCCATTTGGTAATTAATATGGAAGATCAGAAAATCCATCTGGTATTAATAATAGAAGACCAGAAAACCCATTTGGCAATAGTAATGGAAGAACAAAACACCTGTCTGGCAACCGTAATAGAAGACCATAACACCTGTCTGGAAATAATTCTTTTTTTAGGCCAACTGACTTGTGATGGCTCGTATTTTGGTAAATCTTCCTCTAGAAGATTGCTTTTGTTTCGGGGCACTAATTGGCTCATTCTGATAGATTTTCCTCCAGAAGACAGCTTTAATCCTTCTTTCGGATTGAATCAAATTTGACTGATCTTCCTCTAGAAGACTGTTTTTGATCCATTATTTTGGATTGAGTACAGTTGACTCGATTGCTTTTTGTCACCATTGTAGGTGCGGATCTTAACTTGGATTGAACCCCTTATCACCGTCTTCGGTGATGATTTAGGTTTGTTGTTCGGTGCGTTTGGCTAGCTTTCTTCTAGTTGAACTGTAAGCTTACCCGACCTCTCTCTCGGAGGAACTTTAGTAAGGCCGTGGAGACGATGCTAAAGGCTTGTCCGATGCTTTGGATAGGCCAATGCCTTACCCGTCCTCCCTCTAGTCAGTGAGGCCTTTTATGATGGCATTGAAGGCTGGTTTAACGCTTTGGATAGGCCGAAAGCTTACCCGTCCTTCCTCTAGGAGGCGCTTCAACCAGGCCGCATATGCAGGGGTTGAAGGCTTGCAAATGCTTTGGTTAGGGCTTTTCAAATGGAACCAAAGACTTACTCTGACCTTCCTCTAGGAGGTGCTTTGACCAGGCCACCTTGTTGGGGATAAAGGCTTTAACACCTTACTACCATATTAGGAAGTGGTTTAGGCTTTCCATTATATGAGGAACTCTTTCTTTATTATTGACTTGTTTAATATCTTTGTACAAATTCGTCAGGCTTTCCTTGCCCTAAGAGATTGTTGATTATTCCATCCAAGCTTCGGCAGTAATTGGTGTCATGATCGTTAGAGCGATGGTAATGGCAATATAACCCTTCGAGATTCCTTTCATTCTTTGGTTGCTTCTTTTACGAAGGCCAATAATTGAGCTTGTCTTTAGTCAGGAAGTAGATATTCTCGTAAGAGGTGGTAAGGGTGCAATTTTAAAAAGCCACGATCTTTTGGAAGTTAATCCTTTTGAATTCCTATTAGTTCTCTCATCAACCCCAAAAAATGTACGGAGTGAACCTTGACAAATGATGGAGATTTGAGAGCCTAAATTAACCTCAACGAGTTATGGCATAGAGTGACACTTGGTTGAATTAAGGCTTAAGAGAAGTGAACGAGCATTATGAAGTCATATGCAAAGTAATGTAGGATCATATGCTCATGAAGTAAATTCATATAGTCAATTGTATGCAAAGGTAGAAATCAAGAATATGAGTACTTTTGGAGTTCGAAGCAATCCATGATTAACCAATCATATATGCTTTGGAACTCAAAAGTAAGTCATAATTCAAGATATCTTATTCTTATTCAGTATAATATCGAAGTTACAAAGTGTAATAGTCCAATAGTTCAAGTGCTACAATCGGCTAGGAATCCTTAAATCAATTTGGGTTACAAAGTTTAAAATGTAAGAAGAGAGACAATAATGATTTGCCCCCTCTACAAAGCCCTTAGGTTCATATTTATATGGGCAGAAATGCGGCATGCTTAACAACTTGACTTCGGCTTTCATGTCCTTCGGCATCAATAACGCCGCATGGTGCCAGGCCTTGTTTAATGATGATTTTCGACATTCCTCGATGCATAGTAAAGATTTGGCATTGTTTCAATAGTGAAGGCATTCAGCACCAATGATTTTTGATCTTTTCAGCTTACTCTATAATAACCAACCCTCTTAGTTAGTAGACCGTAGTATCGATTTGAAGCTACAATGATATGAGAAAAAATTGATGTGGAGCGGCACCATCATGGAGTGGTGTCGGCATTGATAACTCCTATGAATGTTGATGACTTTCAGCATCAACATCGCATGTACAGATGGACGGTATTTCCTAAGTGTTTTTGAAGTGCGACATGGCATTGATAATGAAGGCATTGGTAAGCATTGACATTCTTGAGTAGCGACATAGGCAATGATCGACCCCAATAACAAACAGAGGTAACAATGAATGATGTTGATAGAAAGCGGCATCACTTTGCAGGGTGACACTAGTAAAATATGGCATTAATTAGATGCAATATAGGTTATGTCGACATTCATTGATGACTTACTACATTGATTGTAATAAATATTATTACTTCTTTGGAAGGATGCGACATTGTATTCCTTCGATGATAATCCACCTTCATACTTTCGATGTTGATTATTGGTAAGACATCACAATCATATCACATGTTGCATGTCCTCAAGAGTAATAATAGTAGTAACAGTAAACTTTAAATTTTATTATCGATGGGATTAAACTTGTTTTAAATAATTCTTTTTCATCAACGAGTGAAATCATTATTCCGGGGCACTGTCTTAGATTTTGATGAAACTAGTGTCGTTGGATCCAGAATAATGGGAAATGTTTGCACGAAAAAGTTGGCACAAACACCCAATAGATTGCATATAGAGAAATAAATGAAGAAATCTAAATTAAGATAGAGGAATCAAACAGAAAACAAGTAAAAAAACAATTAAAAACAGATTTATAGTGGTTCGACGTTGAATGCCTACGTCCACTTTGATGAAATAGCTTTATTAATTGCTTGAGTTTCTAAGTACAAGAGGGATCAGATAGGAATCCGTGAATACAATGGAGTACAAAGAAAATAACAACGTAAAGATCCTTCAAATGAACTATAAACTCTATATTTATAGAGGTAGACGACCGAATATCTTCCTGAAAATTCGCCAATAGAACCTCTAGATGTAGACGAGGCTACCCAGAAAATTTCAAGGCCCAACTCCTAATATATAGCGATCAGCCCCGATCAGTCTTGGAGGCCATGTGGCGACGCACGATCTATTATGTGGGTCCCCCTCCATGCTAGCTTCATGTTTCCAAAGTTGTTTGCATAGTTGCTTTTGTATTTTTAGAGATATCGATCAATTCATGTTGAGTTGAACCGCTGATTCAAGCTGTTCATAGCCATAGTGATCTGATCTGCTCCCCCGCCTAGGGGAAGGGATAGGTACCAATCCCCTACCTAGGGGAGGTACTAATCCATACTTAGAATGTTCTGTATTGTCTGCCTCTTAGTTTCACTTGATCGTTACTTCATATTGTTATCTGTACTCAATCTATGGACTCCATGATCACCCCTCTGGGTTGTTTGCCTTATCTATCATCGAGTCTAACTTGCTTAATGGTCTAGATATAGCTAGGTCAAATGGCCAGATAACACTTGCCCCTCAAAGTAGTCTTGTTTCAAACATGACATCCTTTGAATCGAAGCAAGTTAGAGTAGCCGGGAAGCACTCCATTCAGTTTCCTAAATGGTCGTTATCCTTCTGTTGAATTGTCTTTTCAAAGAGTCGTATCTCTCTCTATTTGTTATGATGTTTGGTTGATATTTTTCAATATAAATCCGGAGCGTAATCCCCAGTCTTTGTCTATGCTCGGTTCCATTGAGCTTGTTGGTTAAGCTCGAGGCCTTGGCAACCTATAGTGACTTCTTTTTTGAGAAATCTAGGTAATAATTCAATTCCTGTCGATTCAAGAAATCGAATGTTGGATATGTACATGCGTGCACGTTCATTCATTTACACACTTTTGTCATTGGCTCTCGATCAGGTTTACATATTCATAGGTCGTCGCCGATATCATGTAGTTAAAGTAAAAGAGCATTGCAATTTTATATTTTCTTTTCTTCCCCTTCTCTCTCTCTCTTTTATTTGGTAAGGGATCGGTATAAATTCCTTAGGTAGGGGATCATACCCAATCCCTTTAACTACGCAGAGTTAGCCAATTTTGGGCTTCAAGAGAAGCGGGTTGTATATACTAATGCTTGAGTATATAGGCTATGGAATTTGCTTATATTTTTTTAAACATTGGTAAGGGGCGTTCGGTGCCAATCCTCTAAGGAAGGGGATCGGTACCGATCCCTTAGTTTATGCGGACTTTGCCGATTTCAGGCTAGTGGGTTTGGCTCGCTTTTACATATACAAGCTAAATATATAAGCTAAATGCTTAACCCTTCTCACTTCACTTCATTTACCTAATTTGCAACCGAACCGATCCCCTTTATTTCTTCACATCCACCATTATCAAACTCATGCTCAAGGCTATCACTTAAACATCCAAATCCATCATTGATTCGACTCTCCATCTCCTCCTTCAGTTCTCACTATTGTCTTTGAATGCATCCAACATCTAGCTACAATCGATTTAATTCTCCAATTCAATTTGAACCCGAACCTATATTTGTTTGGGAAAGCCTTCGTTTTTCAACTACTTGATCCATGTCATCATATAAAGGTGAGTTTAGGACGTAAATCGAGGCAAGGTGATACTGATTTGTATTTCGCGTGAGTTTTGGGATCGGTTTGGATTCATAGGGATTGGCCGTGGCATTGTCGAGTGTTGAATGGCATTGGGATCGGCCAATGGTGATAAGTTTTGACGTGGAGGAGATAAAGTGATGAGGAGGGATCGACGATGTGATGTGATCGGTTGTGGATATTGTCAAAGGAAAGGAAGAGGAATGATGGAATTTAGGGGATCAGTTGGTAATATGGATCGGTTTAGGCATATTGGAGTTTGAACGTGCACAATCACAGCGCTGCCTAAGTGAGGGATCAGGCACGATCCCATTGCCTAAAGGGACTTAAGCGATTTTGGCTTATTGAAATTGAACTTGAACACTTGCATATGAGGCCACATGAATTAGAACTTGAACATGGGAATTTGCTTTGAGCTTGAACATGGATTGTGTACAACCTTGGACTCGAACATTTGGACTTGAACTTGAATACCATTGCCTTATAGGACTTAGAATTTTATTGGACATATTCGAACTTATATGACATGAATCATTGGAACCCAAAGCCGCATACTTTCAAATATGACTTGAACTTGAACAAGTATAACATATGATCTCAAATGAACTTGAATGTTAATATCGTACTCCAATGTGCTGATGACTGATCCCGTATCTTATATGAAATCCATAACCATTATCATGAAAGCCGGTTGGGATGGTTAGCAATGACGGTCACTCCGATTGAATCCCAGAATCTTGTCACTGCTGTCGCTTTTAATTTTGAATTGTTTATCACCACACCACACAACATTGCACCATACCTCACTAGTTTACACTTTACATGGGGGGAACGAGTTTATCTTTCTAATAACGATTATCTGCTAAGTTTGATAGCTATGGGTTCCAGACGCTCGGAGTGTTTAGCTGCTATGAGCACCGAACAAACTGCTTCATATGACAATCCCGACGCTGAATCAAGCTCAGCAACAATATTTGTTCGAAACGCTCCAGGCTATCTATTTGAACAGCCTGAAAGTTCTCAATAAGTGCCAGAAATTTCTTTGAACTTAGAAGCAGAAATCGAGCTAGCTCCTGACACTTTAGATGATGCCATATTTTTAAATGATCTGAAGGATTCCGTAGCTTCAAAGGTCGATAAGGCCTCTCTCCACAGACTGTGCAATAAACATGGTATTCCATATGAGGATGTGCGAGTCCTGTCTCATAACAATAGGGCTCACTTGCCCCCAAAGGGGTATACTGCGTGCAATAAGTTTATGCGCTGGGCTACTTGCGTTCCGCCTTTCAATCCATTCATTTGGAAAATGCTATATTATTTAAGATTGACATCGGCTTAGCTGTATCCGAATAGTTACGCGTTTCTACACTGCACATATATGATATTCCTTGAATTCTTATATCTTGAGCCGACTCCAGAAGACATCAGATTCGTTTACAATCTCAAGCGGTGAAAGGGAAGCCTCTCGTACACATTCCTTGGGTTAGTCACTAACTGCCAGGTTATAACTGGCGTTTGGAACAAATTGAGCACTTTTAAGAATGAATGGAACTATGTGTGCTACACACCTGATTTTGCAAGACGGTGGCTGGAAAGATGTAAGTGTCGCTTCAAATTCAATTTTAAGTGCTTTTATTCAAGCCGTATCCTGAACTAAGTAGTTTTTATGAACATTGCAGGTAGCCATCCATGTCCCATTGGCGACATGTACTCAGAGGTGGTTTCAGCACTCAAAAATATACTGGAGGTGGATAGGGACATCAGATCTATTCTTACCGATGAGCGCCTTTATATCTTTGGCTTATTAGAAGAAGGCTGTAGCATGGGACTATCGAAAAACATCGAGGAAGAAGTTGTAGCAAGAAGAGGCGCCGTTGGGCAAGGAGACGACGAAGTTGATCCTATCGTGCCCCAAGTTGAGGGAGCTCAAGATGTCGCCGAAGAAGGTGAGGTGAGGAGCGATGCTAATGAGCCTGATCGTGATGATGCAAGCTCAAGTCATAAGCCTGCGGTTGGACCCTTCCATGACCCACATCTTCTCGCCTTAGAGAAGAGAAGAAGAAAGAGGCTTGTTTATAAGTTCGCAAAGTGCAGGTCTCCATGAAATCCAAGTCAACCTCTGCTACTACAGATCAATCTAGGTCTTTGGCTCTAGAAAATTTATTTGAGGGGTTGTCAAACATTCCAATTCCAAATGATGTTGGGAATTATGATTTCGCCAATTTAAGCCTCAGGGGCTCCGAATGTCCTATTCAATTCGGTACCGACATTCCTCCAATTAGCATGGGAGAAATTACTCCGGCTAGCAAAGCTCCAGTACTAGTCCATTGGGGAAACTAGGACACTAACGATCACGTGCATTGCACCGCATGACAGTTATTCACCTTTAACTCTAATGATTTTAATACACTTTCATTTTGTTTGCAGGCTTGAAGGGACGCCCCCGTAACTATGATCACTTGAAGAGATCAGCATACTCTCAACCGTCTTATTTTAGGCCCAATCGAGGTCCGGACCCTGATTGAGATAGAGATGGTTATGAAGGAAGAGAAGACCGAGATCAAAGCTACCAATTCAAGGACTCATTGTAACATCCCGCCTTCTAAGGCCCAAAACTAACCGCTACTGATGCTGCATTCATCCATAGTTGTTATTTCTTGGCGATCGAATGCGGCATAGTTAATATTGATACACAGGAACATAAGAATATGAAGAAAAAAATTTAAACTTCCAATAACAGAGTTTCTCATTTCATGTAAATTATAATTTAACATTTAATTACATAATCTCAGACGTTAACCACGTTCAGATCACATATACATGTACAAAATACAATAAGAGCGACATATGAAGATGTCCTCTTATGATGATCAAAGAACTAATAAAAATGAACTTTACAGCTCTTAGTACATCATAGCGAAATACACAAATTAGCTTTATATATCTAACACTACCTCATGCACGTCTCCGGAAGCTTATTCATCCAAAAACCTGAAAGTCTCCCACTCTCAGACTACTCAAATTAATTTTGAGTACCCGAGAGTTTGTGGAGAAACACAAACTCCGAGTCAGACAATAAGTCTGGTATGAATAATCCCCTATCATCTCTTCTCATAAATAGATATCTAGTGAGACCACGCCGCTTAGCGGAATGGGTTTTCCCCTTACTAATATCCAAAACAAAACATGCAAATCATTTACTATGCCCCTGCACCCAAAATGATTAGTCTTAACATAATATGAAATAAAGCCATAAATCATATGTATTGTATATCCCATCCATCCATTTATTAGATATCCTATCTAAAAGCAATTTATTAGATTTCCTATCTAAAATCAATTTATTAGAATTCCCCTCTAAAATCTTTAAAATGACTATCCGTCCCAAATCCATTAATAAATGCACATTATCCATCATACATTGTTTTATAAAAGACGGTGTGGGCTATCCACCGCACAGTACATAGTTTTTCTAGGATGACTATGAACCTGGGTACCAAATCCCGAGGCTAACCACCTCTGGCAAAACATTATTTTCTTTAGAAATTTTATGTGGGCTATCCACCGCACATTCCATGGTTTTCCTAGGTTAACCAAGAACCCATCACTTGGCTAATTGAAACATCACGATCCCCATGATTATTTATAAAAATTCATGATCCCCATGATTACTTATTGTAACGACCCGTAAATTTCAACCGTTTTAATAACGTAATTAGTTGAAATTTTGCGAAATTTTAAACGATAAAATTTTGAAATAAAAACTTAATATTTGGAATACGTCTAGTTAAACATAACAACTGGTAAATTTTCGTCCGAAAATATGAAAGTTTATTTCGCGCGTAAATTCACTTCAATTTAATCTGTTAAAAAGCGATAAAAATAAAATGTTTCCGGAACCTAAATATTTTTACATAGAAAAATTCTAAACCATCTTCTGAGCTAGATGTCAGTTTGTAGTTTTTCAAAATTTGGAAATCTATTGCTCCGTCGTTCTTATTTTCTGCAAAATAGCAGCATTCTGGTACCGATATCGATTTTTATCGGATGATCGTACCACTGATATCTATATACCGTTTTGATCGTCCCGTCATGCTGATCTCTGCGGAATATTAAATTCTGTGTTTTGACGTTCGGTACGTGGCGGAAGCCGTGAAACAGTAACCGTATCGGTATTTGTATTTGTGTCTTTTGGTCTCTTGTCCTTTGATCTTCGTACCTGATGAACCCAAACGGTTCTACACATTAATATTCCTTGAATTTAACTAAGGCATTTAACATTCCTATCTATCCAATTTACATTTCCGATTCGTTCATAAAAACAAAGTTTATCGGCTGCCTCTTCATTGCTTTCCTCGTCCATTTTCGTTTCTATATTTACCCAAATACAAATAGAAGAAATTCTTTTCTGCCTATTCATTTTCCTCTCCCCCTCAATGCCAGCAACTCCTTCCACCATCAGCCGAAACCCACCACACCCTAGCAGCTGATCAAAGAACCCACTCCCCTCTCGACTTTGTCAACCCAAACCCCACACGCCTGCTCCCCTCATCCATCAACCGTGCTCCCTCCTCCCTGTGCCGAAACACCATCAGTTCTTCCCCAATAACCCACGTGAGAATCAATGACTTGAAACCTCGCCATGTCGGCCTCAGCCCCACCACTTCGACCTCTTGAGACCGTCGACCTTCCCATGCCCGCTCCTCAATTCCGCATTACTCCTTGAGACAACAACCTCACCAAGGTCGTGCCCAACCGCCTCACTCCCATCATCGCACAGTTCCCATTTCGACCCTCTCTACGCATAAGGCCACCGATCCAAACACCCGAGCTGCTCTGCCGATGATCACCTCCTCTCCTTCGATTCACCACCCGAAGCCAAGTCTTCCACCGCACAACCACCTCCGCACCCATCACCACCACTTGTGCCGACCACCTTCACATCTCGGTCACAGCGTGACCATCCCGTCTTCTCCTTTGTTATTTCTCATTTGAAAAGGTCAGGGTATATATGCGTTCGATTCTCACTTTATACTTATCAAGTTATAATCTGTTAGTACAATTTGTTAGCTATATATGTTAGATTTTAAAATCTTATATATATTAGTTTACATCAGTTTATGTATGTCGTAGTAATAATATAAGTTGATTTATATATTTGCTCAATAGTACGTGAATTTGGTTTCATTGTGTAAGTTATATAGTTTATATAGGTATATATATTATGTTGTTTCCATTCTTACGGGATTATATGGGTAAGCTAGTTGTATATATATTTTGTTGATTGCATATGAATGTTTGGTTATTTATATATTAATCTGTACATTTGCAAAGGTTTATAAACTATGTCAGCATACCGTATATAGGTGTGTGCGTTTAAATTAATGTTGATTTGTAAATAAATATAATATATACCCTATTTAATTTATGTTTGGATATAACTTGATATAAATAGTTATATATAGTTATAGGTTACTGTAAGTGATAAATAGCTGTTCCTAGTGCACTTTCTGTGTACAAGTATATATGCAACAATATAGTATTTTTATAATAATTATTCTTTATTTACAACCTAGTATTGCCGGTAACTAATATCAGTCTGTGGACTTTCCAATGAAGAATATTCATAATAGTTTACGTTATACATTTATACTGTTGTACGTGTTTTGTGATTATATTTATGTCTTGTGTATGTGTCATGTTAAACGTGCACATTTGCTTGGTTTTAAGTTTTGGTATGTATAAACAATAATAACATAATGTTTATATGTATGGTTCTGTTTGTCTAAATAATAAAAGTTTACATAAATATATATGGTATCATTCTTGATCTAGTTCTGATGTGATTTTGTTAAAATTCTATCTATCAGCTTTGTTCATCATATCGTGTCCATCTGGCTTTGCTTTGAAATCTGTGCTTGGTCCGTATCTTTTCTCGTTCCGTTCTTCTCTAACCTCGAAAGGTGAGCACTCACTCACGATTAACGTTCTTTTATTTATTAAATTTGATTTCAATTAAAACGACAATTGAAATATGCTGCTGTTAGTTAATTACACTGTTATATATGCTATTACCTGTATCAGTTCACCTGTGAAACCTGACACTATTATCTGTTAATTATTTATGCGATGATAATACAGTTGGCTGAAAGTTGATTGATTGTTGATGTTTATATTGGACATTAAATTGTTAATGTTAAAATGATAAATAGTATGCAATTGAACTTGATATAGGATAGTTAAATGTTAAATTTGATTAACTGACATTTGTATAATATGACCCCTTTAACTGTTGATTTTATTGACACGTAGGATTTGTTTAATTACATTTTGAACCACTGAATGTATGTTGTTAAATTGATGATGTATGAACTTGTAAATAGATGACAAGTGAAAACCGTAATGTAATAATCTTTAATCTACATGAAATGATAGTGTAGATTCTAGAAATAATTATATTAATTCGCACAAATAACAATGTGAATTAATACGGTTATTTCGGGATTATTTGAATTGATATATTGGATTGATATTGGTTGTTGTTATTGCTTGTTTATTTACTTTGACACCATCCCAGTTATCACACTGCAAGTTCCCTTTGTTATACTTTGATTTTTGAATTGAATTAGAATCGGGTTGAAATGATAAATACCCAAATTTAACTTTGACCTTGGATATAGAGAATTAAATAAAACCCGATTGGTCAAATAATTTGATTTAAAAATAAATTAAAGATTTTATTTGAATAAATAATATGGTTTTGAGATGAAGTTGAAATTTGAATTTTTCTGAAAGGAAAATGTTAATATTTAATAATCTGAAACAAAATATTAACAAATGTAATTGATGAAAGAACGTTGTTAAATTTGAGAAATGATTGAATTAACTTTGAAATGATTTAATAATTAAGTTTGAAATTATAATTAAGTTTGAAATTATTTAATAATTAAGTTTTGAATTATTTAATAATGAATTATTAAATGATTAAATTAGATTGAAATTCTTTAATAAGAAAAATTGAACTTTTGAATAAGTGGATTTTACTTCGTAAATAATTGAAATTGAGTTTTCTTGATTAAGTAAGTTTTTGGAAAATTATTTAAAAAAGTAAATAAGTGAAATGGAATTTCTTAACAAGAAATGAAAATGTGATAGTTTTGGAATTAATGTAAGACTTGTAATTGAAAGAATTGATTTGACGAATTGAATTTAATTCAAAATTGTAAGTTTTGATTTAATGAAGTTGAACTTAAGAAATTTATCTAATGATTTGGAAATTTAATAGAAATTGTTTTGAATGATAAAGTATTTTAACGATATTGAATGAAATCGATAAATGAATGTAAATTGATTTGAATGTTAAACTAAATTGATTTAAATGATTTCGAAATGAAACTTTTGTACGAACTTGAATCAATATTTGAATTTTGTAAATGAAAATTTAAATTGAATTATAAGATCTTGAAATGGTAATTTGGATGTTTTGAACGTAAAATATTGGAAATTGATTTAGAAAGGCAAATGAAATGTTGGTTTACAAATTCTAATTGAATTGAAATTGATTTGGTTTTGAAATAAATAAACGACCAATCGGTGAAATAATTTCGAGGGTTATTAAAGAGACCGGAATTCGGTTATGGATATACTCTCTATCTAAACCGAAAACCACTTTAATAACTATACGCGGAGTGATGATCCAGAATGAAGTGGTTGGAATGATGTACGTGATGACTGAAGAAAGAGAACGATAATGGATAGCCTTGACACTTGTGTCAAATTGGAAATGACTAAAACAGGAGCTGTGCCGGGCCAATGGAGGATTTGCTACCTCAAGTGGACACACTTCTTCGAACTACTTATTACTTGTTGTCGATTGGTGCACCCTTGATTTTGGGAGTGTTGTTTCACGGTGTTGCGGGCGCTGCGGCGTTGCGTTCTCACCAGTCCGGATCAGGCGAACGGTAGTATCACTACCTTGGGTATTGCCTCATGTGCCTTGTCATACTTGTATTCCATTTATGCGCGACCACTACGAATTTGTTTTGTACCTTGAGTATATGGATTGCCCTCTGGTGACTTCCGGTTTTGGGGAAACTACGGTCTTGTATATGCTTGTGGGAATAAAAATGTGTTAAGGGTGGAATGGGCCATGACTTAACGCTATTTCGATATCTTATTATTACTGATAGACATTATCTACTTATCGTACACTACTACATAGTAGATAGTTTAACGGATCCTTAAAGGATGGTTATTCCAAACATCCTTTGAGTTACTTGTATTTCAATTGCTATTTCACTTGAGTTGGATTTATTAATATAAGAATGTTAATCCTGACTCGAGTGTCTTGTGTTTTTGCTTTACGCTCGGGTCAGACTGAGTGGTTCAGCTTTCGAGACTCACCTTTGGAGTTGGAGCTTCGCTTGGAGATCCAGCTATCTATCCAGCTTTCAGATATTCGATGATTCCAGTGATGTATTCTACTTTGTATCTGATGTATCATATTACTCTTCCGTTGTATCTGGTTTAACTCTGATGTAACTTATATATTTATATAGTAGCTTCATGAACTACTATCTCTTTTATTTCCGCTGCACTTATTACTCTGTGTCTGTGATCTATGATTATTTATTTATTGTATATGTTCAGTTTTGCCAATTTAAATTAACAACGCGGTATTTTGAGCAATTCAATTCCGGCATGAGTGTCTACCTATACACTTATAATGGCTGCGAATGGTCCAAAATTTCGGGTCGTTACAGTTGGTATCAGAGCTTTGGTAGCTCTAGGCAAAACTTAACATATAGGGTAAATGTATTTACAGAATCACTCTCATTCGAGTTTCAATCTCTTCCCTTGACTCAATTTCTTTGAATTTTGGAACGTTTCCCTCGGTTCTGAAATTCATTCGTGTCCTTCACTATTCGTCTTCTCTCAATTCTGGAGCACCCCATAACTCCATTTTGAATGATATCTATAATAGATCGGCGGTCTCGCCAATCTTCGAATGATTCGTAAAGGAGCAAAACTCCTTTACAATTGGCATTGATTTACCGGAGATTTCTGTATCCTCGGTTTACGATGCTATCTATTCCATGCTATACCTGAATTCCATCTCGTGAGATCGAGTGTTGATTTACCTCGGAATTCAGCATCGATCTTATTCTTGAAGTTACGGACGACTCGGTTAAGGTTGCCCGTGAATTAAATAAACTCATCCATCTTCTGATTGTGGTAATTGAATTATCTTATCTTCTGTTTCAAACTTATTTTCGAATCAAAATTTCTCTTTGATTTAAGTCCATCAAATTTGAATCCCTATCCTTGCTTTGAAATCCATTATTGTATCGTTAAGTTAGGAAGTGTTTTGTAAATTAATATTAAAATGTTTTAATATATGCTGTGTTGTTTGAGTTGTTGATGTTGATTTGGGTTTCCGATCGGTTCGTCTGATCAACGCTATCGATAGGATTTCCAAAACACTTGAACATAGCAAACTGACACAATATTATCTTCAAATTTGGAAAATGAAATAAATTTGTTTGATTATATTGTGAAAATATAAGTAAACATTTTCTGGAATCTATTAGGTAAATTAAATTGTTTGGTTGAAATGATAATATTTGATTATCAATTATTGTCCTAAAATTTATAAACTTGGTTATAAATTGCTGGAATTTGAAATGACTTTAACTCAGAAATTTGAGAATTTAGTTTCCGGTGATTTCGAATTTTGGTTTTAAAATTTTAAAGTATATATTATTGGAAGTATTTTCGAATAGAAATCGTTTTCAAAGAATTTTTAAAATGTTGAAATCAGTGCTCTTCTCTTTGTCGCTGGAAAATAATTTCGGTGATGGCGGCCGCATCATCGACATTCATTTTCGAGTTTCAAAGTGGAGAAACCATTCTGTAGCTTTGCTACGGTTTTGTTTAGAAAATATTTTGATTTAAATTTCTTCAGTATAATTTGATTTATATATATATAGGTATCTTATTTTAAAATTTAATTTGATTTGATAAATACATTATATATATCTCTAAATTGTTTAAAGTTAATTGGAAATCTAATTCTTAAATTTTGTTAAAAGATGATTTTAATAAAACCAAAATTTGGAATAAAAATTTAAACTTGAATAATTGAATTGGGAAAATTTTATTTGTATATTGTCCAACTGCATTCTAATACAACTTACCAAAATCATTCAGAAGTTGAATATGTAATTAGATAATATATAAGATAAATTGAATTTATAAATAAAATTTGAGTGTTATAATAAATGTTATACACTAAAATTTTGATTATAAAGATGTTAATAGAGTAAGATAGGATAATAAGTAAACTCAGTTAATATTAATGAAATAAATTTGTTTTGAAAGAATTAATAAATTGAAGTTTGATCGACTTATGAAAATACCTTGAATTTAAAAGCAACTAGTAAATATAATTTAATTTGAATCGAAACTTTTATGGTTTAAATTAATTTATATAGGTTAAATATATGTGATTAGATATATTAAGTAGAATAAATTTAATAAGAATTTGGAATAAAGAAGAATTTAAATTGCTGAAAAAAAATATGATTATAATGAAAGACTATTCGAATTTATGGTTTTAGAAATTGTAAATTTAAAGATAATTGGATAATAAGATAATGAATTTAGAAGTAGTTGAGATTAATTTTAGTGAAATCAAATGGATTAAATCAATTATTGATTGTCAATTAATTTAAATTTCAATTTATATGGTTTAAATTAATTGTTATTTTGTATTTCAAATCTGTTCTTCTTTCTGGTTGTTTCTATTCTCCTACCTCGTTCCTTTTCGGGGACGAAAAGTTTTGAGTGGGGGAGAGTGTAACGACCCGTAAATTTCAACCGTTTTAATAACGTAATTAGTTGAAATTTTGCGAAATTTTAAACGATAAAATTTTGAAATAAAAACTTAATATTTGGAATACGTCTAGTTAAACATAACAACTGGTAAATTTTCGTCCGAAAATATGAAAGTTTATTTCGCGCGTAAATTCACTTCAATTTAATCTGTTAAAAAGCGATAAAAATAAAATGTTTCCGGAACCTAAATATTTTTACATAGAAAAATTCTAAACCATCTTCTGAGCTAGATGTCAGTTTGTAGTTTTTCAAAATTTGGAAATCTATTGCTCCGTCGTTCTTATTTTCTGCAAAATAGCAGCATTCTGGTACCGATATCGATTTTTATCGGATGATCGTACCACTGATATCTATATACCGTTTTGATCGTCCCGTCATGCTGATCTCTGCGGAATATTAAATTCTGTGTTTTGACGTTCGGTACGTGGCGGAAGCCGTGAAACAGTAACCGTATCGGTATTTGTATTTGTGTCTTTTGGTCTCTTGTCCTTTGATCTTCGTACCTGATGAACCCAAACAGTTCTACACATTAATATTCCTTGAATTTAACTAAGGCATTTAACATTCCTATCTATCCAATTTACATTTCCGATTCGTTCATAAAAACAAAGTTTATCGGCTGCCTCTTCATTGCTTTCCTCGTCCATTTTCGTTTCTATATTTACCCAAATACAAATAGAAGAAATTCTTTTCTGCCTATTCATTTTCCTCTCCCCCTCAATGCCAGCAACTCCTTCCACCATCAGCCGAAACCCACCACACCCTAGCAGCTGATCAAAGAACCCACTCCCCTCTCGACTTTGTCAACCCAAACCCCACACGCCTGCTCCCCTCATCCATCAACCGTGCTCCCTCCTCCCTGTGCCGAAACACCATCAGTTCTTCCCCAATAACCCACGTGAGAATCAATGACTTGAAACCTCGCCATGTCGGCCTCAGCCCCACCACTTCGACCTCTTGAGACCGTCGACCTTCCCATGCCCGCTCCTCAATTCCGCATTACTCCTTGAGACAACAACCTCACCAAGGTCGTGCCCAACCGCCTCACTCCCATCATCGCACAGTTCCCATTTCGACCCTCTCTACGCATAAGGCCACCGATCCAAACACCCGAGCTGCTCTGCCGATGATCACCTCCTCTCCTTCGATTCACCACCCGAAGCCAAGTCTTCCACCGCACAACCACCTCCGCACCCATCACCACCACTTGTGCCGACCACCTTCACATCTCGGTCACAGCGTGACCATCCCGTCTTCTCCTTTGTTATTTCTCATTTGAAAAGGTCAGGGTATATATGCGTTCGATTCTCACTTTATACTTATCAAGTTATAATCTGTTAGTACAATTTGTTAGCTATATATGTTAGATTTTAAAATCTTATATATATTAGTTTACATCAGTTTATGTATGTCGTAGTAATAATATAAGTTGATTTATATATTTGCTCAATAGTACGTGAATTTGGTTTCATTGTGTAAGTTATATAGTTTATATAGGTATATATATTATGTTGTTTCCATTCTTACGGGATTATATGGGTAAGCTAGTTGTATATATATTTTGTTGATTGCATATGAATGTTTGGTTATTTATATATTAATCTGTACATTTGCAAAGGTTTATAAACTATGTCAGCATACCGTATATAGGTGTGTGCGTTTAAATTAATGTTGATTTGTAAATAAATATAATATATACCCTATTTAATTTATGTTTGGATATAACTTGATATAAATAGTTATATATAGTTATAGGTTACTGTAAGTGATAAATAGCTGTTCCTAGTGCACTTTCTGTGTACAAGTATATATGCAACAATATAGTATTTTTATAATAATTATTCTTTATTTACAACCTAGTATTGCCGGTAACTAATATCAGTCTGTGGACTTTCCAATGAAGAATATTCATAATAGTTTACGTTATACATTTATACTGTTGTACGTGTTTTGTGATTATATTTATGTCTTGTGTATGTGTCATGTTAAACGTGCACATTTGCTTGGTTTTAAGTTTTGGTATGTATAAACAATAATAACATAATGTTTATATGTATGGTTCTGTTTGTCTAAATAATAAAAGTTTACATAAATATATATGGTATCATTCTTGATCTAGTTCTGATGTGATTTTGTTAAAATTCTATCTATCAGCTTTGTTCATCATATCGTGTCCATCTGGCTTTGCTTTGAAATCTGTGCTTGGTCCGTATCTTTTCTCGTTCCGTTCTTCTCTAACCTCGAAAGGTGAGCACTCACTCACGATTAACGTTCTTTTATTTATTAAATTTGATTTCAATTAAAACGACAATTGAAATATGCTGCTGTTAGTTAATTACACTGTTATATATGCTATTACCTGTATCAGTTCACCTGTGAAACCTGACACTATTATCTGTTAATTATTTATGCGATGATAATACAGTTGGCTGAAAGTTGATTGATTGTTGATGTTTATATTGGACATTAAATTGTTAATGTTAAAATGATAAATAGTATGCAATTGAACTTGATATAGGATAGTTAAATGTTAAATTTGATTAACTGACATTTGTATAATATGACCCCTTTAACTGTTGATTTTATTGACACGTAGGATTTGTTTAATTACATTTTGAACCACTGAATGTATGTTGTTAAATTGATGATGTATGAACTTGTAAATAGATGACAAGTGAAAACCGTAATGTAATAATCTTTAATCTACATGAAATGATAGTGTAGATTCTAGAAATAATTATATTAATTCGCACAAATAACAATGTGAATTAATACGGTTATTTCGGGATTATTTGAATTGATATATTGGATTGATATTGGTTGTTGTTATTGCTTGTTTATTTACTTTGACACCATCCCAGTTATCACACTGCAAGTTCCCTTTGTTATACTTTGATTTTTGAATTGAATTGGAATCGGGTTGAAATGATAAATACCCAAATTTAACTTTGACCTTGGATATAGAGAATTAAATAAAACCCGATTGGTCAAATAATTTGATTTAAAAATAAATTAAAGATTTTATTTGAATAAATAATATGGTTTTGAGATGAAGTTGAAATTTGAATTTTTCTGAAAGGAAAATGTTAATATTTAATAATCTGAAACAAAATATTAACAAATGTAATTGATGAAAGAACGTTGTTAAATTTGAGAAATGATTGAATTAACTTTGAAATGATTTAATAATTAAGTTTGAAATTATAATTAAGTTTGAAATTATTTAATAATTAAGTTTTGAATTATTTAATAATGAATTATTAAATGATTAAATTAGATTGAAATTCTTTAATAAGAAAAATTGAACTTTTGAATAAGTGGATTTTACTTCGTAAATAATTGAAATTGAGTTTTCTTGATTAAGTAAGTTTTTGGAAAATTATTTAAAAAAGTAAATAAGTGAAATGGAATTTCTTAACAAGAAATGAAAATGTGATAGTTTTGGAATTAATGTAAGACTTGTAATTGAAAGAATTGATTTGACGAATTGAATTTAATTCAAAATTGTAAGTTTTGATTTAATGAAGTTGAACTTAAGAAATTTATCTAATGATTTGGAAATTTAATAGAAATTGTTTTGAATGATAAAGTATTTTAACGATATTGAATGAAATCGATAAATGAATGTAAATTGATTTGAATGTTAAACTAAATTGATTTAAATGATTTCGAAATGAAACTTTTGTACGAACTTGAATCAATATTTGAATTTTGTAAATGAAAATTTAAATTGAATTATAAGATCTTGAAATGGTAATTTGGATGTTTTGAACGTAAAATATTGGAAATTGATTTAGAAAGGCAAATGAAATGTTGGTTTACAAATTCTAATTGAATTGAAATTGATTTGGTTTTGAAATAAATAAACGACCAATCGGTGAAATAATTTCGAGGGTTATTAAAGAGACCGGAATTCGGTTATGGATATACTCTCTATCTAAACCGAAAACCACTTTAATAACTATACGCGGAGTGATGATCCAGAATGAAGTGGTTGGAATGATGTACGTGATGACTGAAGAAAGAGAACGATAATGGATAGCCTTGACACTTGTGTCAAATTGGAAATGACTAAAACAGGAGCTGTGCCGGGCCAATGGAGGATTTGCTACCTCAAGTGGACACACTTCTTCGAACTACTTATTACTTGTTGTCGATTGGTGCACCCTTGATTTTGGGAGTGTTGTTTCACGGTGTTGCGGGCGCTGCGGCGTTGCGTTCTCACCAGTCCGGATCAGGCGAACGGTAGTATCACTACCTTGGGTATTGCCTCATGTGCCTTGTCATACTTGTATTCCATTTATGCGCGACCACTACGAATTTGTTTTGTACCTTGAGTATATGGATTGCCCTCTGGTGACTTCCGGTTTTGGGGAAACTACGGTCTTGTATATGCTTGTGGGAATAAAAATGTGTTAAGGGTGGAATGGGCCATGACTTAACGCTATTTCGATATCTTATTATTACTGATAGACATTATCTACTTATCGTACACTACTACATAGTAGATAGTTTAACGGATCCTTAAAGGATGGTTATTCCAAACATCCTTTGAGTTACTTGTATTTCAATTGCTATTTCACTTGAGTTGGATTTATTAATATAAGAATGTTAATCCTGACTCGAGTGTCTTGTGTTTTTGCTTTACGCTCGGGTCAGACTGAGTGGTTCAGCTTTCGAGACTCACCTTTGGAGTTGGAGCTTCGCTTGGAGATCCAGCTATCTATCCAGCTTTCAGATATTCGATGATTCCAGTGATGTATTCTACTTTGTATCTGATATATCATATTACTCTTCCGTTGTATCTGGTTTAACTCTGATGTAACTTATATATTTATATAGTAGCTTCATGAACTACTATCTCTTTTATTTCCGCTGCACTTATTACTCTGTGTCTGTGATCTGTGATTATTTATTTATTGTATATGTTCAGTTTTGCCAATTTAAATTAACAACGCGGTATTTTGAGCAATTCAATTCCGGCATGAGTGTCTACCTATACACTTATAATGGCTGCGAATGGTCCAAAATTTCGGGTCGTTACACTTATTTTCCCCAGGTATACCACCTGTTTAACCTATTCCCGTTGGTAACCCCAATTAGGTTAAATCAAATAAAAACACATTGATAGCCCCAATGTATATTTTCGTAATCATATTTCTGTTTCTAACCCCAAACTATGTATCAAAAACACAAAACCCACCCCGGTGTTCCCAAGGTTTAATAAAATCAAATTTATATAAGGATCCTCCTTACATATTCAAACAAAATAATTATTTTATGCTATAACTCTTCGAAGTAACCACTTCAAGTTAGCAAAATTTACTTAAGGAAAAATGGCTAAATACAACCCTTTAAACCCCTTAGAATAAAGTCCCATTCGAAAGCAAATAAACATCTGAAGTTAGCCCCTTCGGAAGCCTTCCTTTTGAAAGCACCATAAAACCATACCTTTCAATTTTGTCGAAAGGTCTCACCTTTCGACCCCTGTCGGAAGGTTTCTTTTCGACCTAGTCGAAAGGATCTACCTTTTGACTTTGTCGAAAGCCTGGGGTATCCCCCCTTATAAAACTATTTATAAACCTTTTGAAAACAATGACTCAAAACCTTTCTAAATCATTGAAACTCAAACCCTTTCGCAATCATTGAAGGTAACCCCTTCATAACCTTTCGAAATCAAACCTTTTGAAATCAAAACCTTTCGAAACCATTCAAAAACAATGAAGTGTTGGCGTTGGAACTAACCCTTCGAAAGTATACTTCCTACCTTGTCGGAAGGTTTACCCTTTGACTTTTTCGAAAGGTATTAAAACTTTTACTTTAAAAACAATGGGATGTTCAGAAGTAACCCCTTCTTCTTCCCCTTCTTTCCCTTCGGCTTTGTCGAAGGCATCCCTTTGACTTAGTAGAAAGGATTAACACACCTTTTTAGAAAACATTTTAAAACCATTCTCTTGAAGGTTTAAACTTTCAAAGATCCCCTACGAAACCCCTTCTTGAATATACAAAAAATTTAGTCTTTTATAAAATGATAGAGTCGAAGGATCCCCCATCAACTTATTCGAAAGCAATTATGTTTCTATACGAAAGCAAAGGAAGCAGCCTCCCCATCCCTTCGCTCCTCTTCCCTTCAACACCGAGCCTACCTTTCGACTTTGGCGGAGGGTAATTGTTTACCTTCCATCTTAGACGAAAGTTATCTTTCAACTTCGTCAAAAGGGTAAAAGGAAGCTTGTTGGAGTCGAAGGCAGAACTAGGCCTACTAAAGTGATGTTTTATCTTGCTTGTCTAATTTTGATTGGCTGAGGAGCCTTCTCCTGTACTTCCAAATAGTAAAAAGTATACAAAAGTTAATCTTTTCCTTAAAACACTATTCTTCTTCCCCAATTAAAATTTTGAATTGCAGCCTTCCCTCTGAATTGACTAATTCGAAGGCAATTTTGCTGTTTAGCCCTTAGGCTTAACTAATTTAATCACCTTAGTAAATCACTAAGGAAAAATCCCTAAAAATCCCTAAAAATCTGATAATTCATATACTTCAACATATTAAAATTTCAAACCATATGAAGATCAAAACAACTTATAATTTAACCAAAACCGAATAAAATGTGTTAATTAACCCATTAACATTTAAAACACCTATGTCTTATCCAAACAAAGGTTTAAATGGTTATATCCTAACCAAAATCACAAGCATGAATCGGGTATAACCTATAACCGATCCAAGCACAGAAAAATGAGACGATAAACATGATTATTCACCTTGATTAGAGAATGAGATAATTTCCTAGATTTAATTCCTTAGCTTTTTCTTCAATTTATTGCTCTTCCTGGAGCTTTTTATGGCCGACCGAAAGTTGGTGAGGAGTTAGGAATGAGAAGTTGAAAGTTTATTAAAGTGGAGGAAGAGATATATACTAAGAAATGTAGCCTCATTTCCAAGTTTACCCCTTAGGAAAATTCCTCCTTTTAAATTTAGTTAAGTCTTATTTTAATTCCTTCATTAAGACACGTCCATTGGATTTATTAATCTCATCTCCCTAATTATTCACATTATTCTATTTAATTTATCCAATTAAATATCCCTAATAATGTTAATTAAAATTCAGGGGCATTACACTCATCGTCCAAGCATAAGTCAAAATCTTAGTCTTCTCACGATAAGGGTGCTGGTCAACACCCTACTATACATAGTAGTAGCAGTCGCTACCTCATGCTCCCACTTTGGCTACTATGGCCATGCAACATTCGGATTCTTCCGACATGCATCGATCTTCAAAATGCCAGTCTGGCACAGAAGGCCTTGATAATTCATCTTGCAAGCATGACAAACGGACCCTTTTAGCCCCGACTACTCTTGTTGCCACTGCTGTTGAGAAGATGGCCAAGCTCAAGGCTACATTTCAAAAATTGTTTTTTGATGAGTTCATGTTTGTTCCTCCTATGCATCCAATTCCTCCAAAGGCCAAGGACACAGTGCTCTCTTTTGTTAACAATGTCTATGTCTAGCACAGTACAACTCTCTATGTGGCTGAGAGAATTTTTGAGGTGTCGATAGAAAGGAAACATGAAATTGACCGCATAACTCTTGAGGCGATCCACGACAAAGATATCGTCAAGCACTTGGACGAGGTGGTCAAGCAGTTGGGTACAAAGCTGGTCGATGTTGAGAAAAAAGCCAGTGAGTCTTCTAAAGCCATCGAGCGTTTAATGAAAGTGCACCAAGATGAACCGGACACTGTCGTTCGTTATAGTGGTACTTTAACCCTTGAAAAAGATGTCTTACAGAAGGAGAAGGATGTGTTGAAAAAAGGTAATGATGCTATGGCCCTTCGTATTAAACAGCTTGAGAAGGAGCCTGAGAAGTAAATGCAGGAGAAACTTTAGGCTCAAATGAAGTCTCAACGATACTGGAAGGAGATCATCGAGGCTCGCAAAGCTAAAATAGAGGTTGACAAACAACTTGTGTGGATAGAGGCCCTCAAGGAAGAGGCTAGGGAGGCGGGTCAAGCAAAGTTAAAGGACGAGTTCGATCCACTATTGATATATTACAATGCATGCGTCCTCATGAATCGCAACCTTAGCTTCCTTGGAGAGGGGTATCACGAGTCGCTTGTCGAAGCCTGAGACCTTATTGTAGATCTGATGAAGAAGTACGTCGATAGTGCTAAAGTGGATGAGGAGCAGCTCATGCATTAAATTTTCGACAATAAAGAGCCCGATGAACTCAGGGCTGCTCGGTTCAGTTTACTCAGTGATTCGACGGCCATTGGAAAGGGAAAAGATGGCAGTGAAGCCTTGGGATCTAGTTCCCAAGACCCTTCTACTACTCAAGCAACCGGTGCTTCAATTTCTCATGCCCCGGAAAAGGATGCATGCTATGATCCAGATTAGCCAGGGATGCATAAATCTTTTGGACTGTCTTCGATTTTTGAAGGCGGCACTCCAGCTACGACCAAAGGCCAATCTGGCGAAGGTATATCTCTTATTTCACCAACTTTCGAGAAGGTTTACATATTGCGCTCAATAGTCATGGGCTTACCCATTGGTCTTCATAAAATTGCAGATTGTCTTCATCTGTCCATGCTTCCAATGATGATGTTACCCTGGGACAGCAGGCACTGACCATGGGGTCCACTAGGGCCGTCACGGTACAGGTGGGTCCTATCGATCAATCTGCTGAAACTCCCAGTCCAAATGCTGAGGTCATAGGGTCTCTTAATGAATAAAAGACCGATGACCAGCAGGGCCAGGATGAAACAGAGGACGTCGCAGTGACTCATGCCTTCGAACACACTGGTAAACTTAGCATGAAGATGCGCATTGAAAAGGAAGAGTTGGATTTGCAAGCTAAGAAGGTGAGTGCTGGAGTGGATATTACTCCTCTCCAAGTTATATTGCTGAGTGGTGTTACTTCTGAGGAGGTCGACCCTTTTGCATCCCAAAGTGAGGCTGCTTCCGCTTCTGTCTCTGAAAGCATTTCTCTTAAGGGTAGCAGAGGCAAAAGAGGGTCGAAGATGAGAGGACAAAATGGTAGCTCTAGAGAGTATCCTCGAAGAATCCAAAAAAATGTGAGAAATTTTCATCGAACCGGCTTGGGTAGTGCGTAGTTAGATAGCTAGTTTCATTTTGTTGGCCGCAATTGTGTAGGCCCCCGCTTTTGGATTTTAGTTTCTAAAATAAACTTGTGCATAGTTTCCAAGTTTCAGTATGTGAATACAATTCTTTCGTTTCTGTTCAGCTTTTTTATGAAACTTGTTTAAGTGTTTGAGCTATTACATTTTCCATTCAATGTACTTTTAATTCATCGCTCATCGTTCAAGTTGCAATATCTTTCGATTGCCTTTTACTTCAGGCGTCGATCCGACAAATCCATCCCAAGGCCTCCTTTGGCCGTGGCCTTAAGTCCTATCAAACACTAGGTGCGAGCCATAGTGTTACGCTGTCATGTTCAACAGTTAAGTGATTATACTCCGCCCCAGTCTTGGGTTGGCGGAGTTAGTTCGTGGATGGTCGGGTCCCTTCCATGATGAGTTTATACTCCTTCTATCGGGTCCAGGCCAAGGTTGGAGAATGAATGGTCGAATTGCACTCATTTGTTTTTGTTTATACTCTTATTCGCACTCTGGGGATCAGAGTTAGTCGATGAGCAGTCAATCGCACCCATTTGATGTTCATAATCTAGCCCACACTCCGAGGACTGAAATTGTTTTGGGAAATGGTCGAATCACATTTCCTTTGATTAATTCTCTTGCCCCCAAGTCTGGGGCAAAAGTCGAAGAAGGGTCAATTATATCACGACCACTTTTACTTTACATTCTTCCCATCGAATCAGGAAACAGAGTTAGTTAACGGATGGTTGAAACACACCCATTCTTTGTTTTATAATCAGCCCATCGGATAGTAGGCGAGAGTTAATGGATGAATGGTCAAGTCATGTTTATTTTATTTAATTCGATTATGAACCCGAGTACTTTGTTGGCACCAAACTTTGGGTACTTGTCAGTTTATATCATGCATATGTAGATGTGAGTTAGTAGCATATCATAACTATTATATTATTATGCATAAACAATTCATAAATATGGAGCAAACTTCAGATTTTATTGAAAATAAAAAAAGAAGCGACGGAGTCTGTCTTATTACATGGCTTTTAATTCAATTGCAAAAGAAAATTTCAAATAAAATACAACTGAATGAAACAAAACTAAGTGAAATGCATCGTAAATGCTCGCTATTCCATGCTCTAGGGAGTGTGATGCTATCGCGGTTGCTAGCTTGAAAGTTCCATCTCCAATCTTCTGATTAATGACATACAATCTTTCCCATCTCGGATCTATGCTTGCGGGGCTAGGAAAGATCCATTTCAGGACAAGATCGCCAATTTCAAATGTCCTGGTTTGGACTTTAACATTATAGTCTCGGGCTACTCGGTGTCGGTGTGCATCTGCCCTAAAATCAGCTTCTTCACGCTTCTTATTGAAAATATCTAGAGATTCCAAAAAGAGGTCTATGTTAGTTCTGAGGTCATAATAAGTCACTCAATGAGAAGGGACTTCAAGTTCTATAGGAATCACGGCTTCAGAGCCGTAAGCAAGGGAAAATGAAGTATGGCCAATCGTGGACTTGTGGGTGGTTTTGTATGCCCATAATGCTGACGGGAGTTCGTCGACCCACTTGCCTCTAGCATTTTCCAAATGGTTCTTCAAAATTGACTTTATGATTTTGTTGATAGTTCTACATATCCATTAGCTTGAGGGTGAGCAACTACCGAATATCTTTTCTCGATATGATGTTGACGACATAAGTCCTTGAATTCAACATTATCGAAGTGGGTCCCGCTATCGGTTATGATTGTTTGAGAGAGACCAAAAGGACAAATGATGTTTCGAACAACAAAATTGATTACTTTCTTTGTAGTGATCATGGCCAAAGATTTGGCTTTAGCCCATTTAGTGAAGTAATCAACCACAATGATGGATTACTTTGCACCACCTTTGGAAATCGGCAAGAACCCGATGATGTCAATACCCCCAAGTACCAAACGGCTATGGACTGATCATCTGAGTGCTTTTCGTCGATGGGGCTCTCGGAATCTTTGCAAAAATCCGGCACTTGTCGCATAGTCTGACATTATAAGCTGCATCTCAATTGACAGTTGGCCAGAAATAACCATGGCGGAGTATCTTCTTCATCAGGGTTTGCCCCCCAGTGTGATCGCCACATTCTCCTTCATGGACTTCTCTTAATACTCGCTTGATTTCATCGTTGGCGATACACCGAAGCAAGGGATGGAGAAACCCTTCATTTACATGACTCCTTCTTGTAGGATGTATCGTGAAGCTTTATGAAGGATCTATCATTTTTCATTCCTCTGTTCGCGAAGGATACCCCTTTGCAAATAGTCTTTAATCGGAGTCATCCACGACTCCTTCTCAGGCTCCGTCTCTAAGACCCAATCAGTCTCCATCTGGTCAATGCTCGGAGCACTGAGCATTTCAACCGGGACCAATACAATTTGCCATGCATACTTGGAACTAGCCAGCTCTGCTTGCGAGTTGGCTTTCTCATTCTATTCTCCGGGGATTTGTGTAATGGTGTAATGCTCGAAAGCGGTTAGCAGCTCTTAGACCCGGTTGAGATAAGAAGCAAGTCATGCTCCTTTGGCCTGATATCTACTCTAACTTGATACACTACTAACTGGGAATCACAGAAAATTTGCAAAGCTTTTACTCCCAGCACTCCAGCCAGTTTAAGCCCAGCAATCAAGGCTTCATATTCAACCTCGTCATTCATTGTAGGGAAGTCAAGTTTCAGGGTGTAGCAGATCGAGCATTCCTCAAGAATTACCAGTATGACTCTGGCGCAAGAACAATGATCGTTGGATGCACCATCCATGTACATCTTCCATTGGATGGTATGTTCTTTACTGCTCTCCGGTGAGTCGTCTTGTGTAGTGAATTCGGCTATGAAGTCCGCCAGTGCTTGTCCTTGGATGGATCTCGGAGGGAGATAAGTGATATTGAACTGCCTCAATTCGATGTTCCATTTGAGTAACCTCCCAGACATCTTAGGTCGGTGTAGGACCTATCATAACGGCTGGTCAGTGAAGACATTGATGGGATGAGCCTGGAAATAAGGATGAAGCTTTATTGATGCAATCAAAAAGCAGTATGTGAGCTTCTCCAGCTTCAAATAGTTTCTTTTAGCACCCATTAATCACTTGCTAACATAATACACTGGCCTCTGGATCCGGTCCTCTTTAGGTAGCAGTGCGGCACTTATGGCATGTGCCGACACTTCCAAGTAAATATACAAGACTTCATAATCCAGTGGCTTAGACAAGATCCGAGGTCTCTCTAAGTGATGTACTAGAGTGTTTCACAACGAGTTTTCTATCGGTTCTGGAAAATTACCACAAACTGTTAAAATAAAATTAACCGCAAGCACACGACGTACAATTCTAATACGTGACGAGTATGGGTCGATCCGTAGGGAATTGAAATGATTTAAAAATTATACTCAATCAAATTAAACCAAACCTGAGATTGTTTTAAGCTAAGAAAAATGTAAAACTAGCTAGAACAAAAGTGATTGAAAATATGAGATTAGAAAAAAATTTAGAGGCAAATCCACTCACATGTTTTTACATAAATCAACACACAAACAATCTATGATCTCTCTACTTTGATCTTAAGTGGAGTTAGTGATGTATTTATCATAAGTATGGTCTATTTATGTTATTAACTAACATAACTTAAACCATCAAACTATAATACAACAACTAAGCCACTTATCAATTTTAATGAAAATAAAGTCAAAGCAAAAGCTATTTTAAGTGTGATTTATTTGATATTTTATTTAGTAGCATAGATCATCAAATTTTGATTCTACTTTTAATTTCATAATCAAAAATCAATTAGCAAAATGATAATGTAAATTGTGTTTATATTTGAGTAAGAATAGCCTATTTGTGAATACAACATAGGCTATCAAATTCATTAATAAACTTACATCAATCATCCACATTTTCATGAAGCATAAAAGAGATCATAAATCACAAAATATGTTGAATTTACATAATTTTAGAGAGCTTCATTACCCCTAAATTGAAATGGTTTAGCTACTCATTTGTGTTATCATTTCAACACATGTAAATTTCAACATAAAACAACCAAAAGAAAGTGCAAGCTAATTGAAATAAAAAGAGAACTAATCTACTTGCATAAATTAAATCTAACTACTAACATGAAAGGAAAAAGAGCATATAAATGAAAATAAGCATAAAATAAAATAAAAGCATGTAGAAGAAGAAGAAGAAGAAAGAGAGGTTAGGAAGCCATTTTGTTTCTTACTAGTTTTATGATTACAATTTGCATTCTATGATAAGAGGTCTAAAGCTTCTTTACATGAACATAAGAGGGTTATTTATACATTCCTAAAACTCTAATCCATATTTTTAAGGGACTATCCAAAATACCCCTTAGGAAGTGTGACCACCAAGTTATCATTAGCATGAATTAATCCTCCATTAAATGTGCATGTGCTTTTAATCTCCACTAACATGTGCATTAGCCCCTAATTTGAAGATCATGGTAAGTGGGAAGGTGGGTTCCTCCATGATTTCATGAATTCTTTTATTTCTTTATTCATTTTTCCTCCTTCACTTGTGCATGCATGAATATATGAAGGCTTCATCCATTTCCATCCAAATTCCTATAAATATAAATAAAATGTGCAAGTGAATATTCTCAAAATTAATACATGCACAAAATTACCATTTTTCCCCTAAATGAAGATGAATAAATGATGATTTGATGAAATTTGGATTTTGGTAAAAATATTTAAAATTACCCAATTATGGCATTTATTTAAATAAAAGTAGATTAACTATGTAAGTAAAAATATGCACATTTACATGCACATCAAAAAACCCCCACATTTATCTTTTTATTCGTCCTTGAATAAACTAAAACTATTTCCATTTTTGTAGGAAACACGATTGCATTGAGCATATGCAACAAGCCGTTAAACCTCTAGGTGTCCCTAGTAGAACGAGTGTTGTCTTGTGAGGGTTTTCAGCGGATACTACCCACAAAATCCAAATGCAACATGAAAAAATCCTAAATGCAAGATTTATTTAGAAAGATATGACTGTAAGTTTTTGAAAATATTTACAAATGAAGAATTTTCTTTTAAATTGACACGAGTAAGTTAAATATAAGTTCTGGTCATTATCAAGAGATTTAAGTCCTTCTACTTGTCAAAACATTCAATATAAATTAGTTAACATCACAATTAGACTCGAGTTTGACTAGTTGTTTCGGTTGATAACATAGTGCAACTATGAAATGGATCCTCAGTTGATTATCAAAGTTTTTCAAAGTGGTATTTTTATTTCTTTTGAATAACAAATCGAATCAAATAAGTGAAAATAGTGCTTGGATTTCAATTTCTTACTCTCTCTATTTTTGAAAAGTATTAACATTATTAATATTTACACACCTAACTCAGATAAACTTAGGCTAGATATACCGATCCTGCACCGCCTTTCGGGCTTACGCGAGAAGGGTACAGAGCATGGCGAGTGTACAAACTTGCATATGAAAACATGACTCTAGGTGGTAATTTTTATTAAAAATTTATATACATACACGTTACTTAGATAAACTGAGGCCAGATATACCGATCCTGCACTGCCTTTTGGGTTTATGTGAGAAGGGTACAGAGCATGGCGAGTGTACACACTTGTGTGTGAACACATGACTCTAGGTGTTTCTTATTTTCACGAAATTTTTTCTTTTATGTTTTTTTATTATATTTTTTTTATGAAGAGAGAGTTTTGCAATATCATCTTAGCACCATTTAACTTAGAAGATCAAAATTGTTATCACTTTTATTTTAAATAAACCGCCCTTTTAAACAAAGATTTACAATTAGGATATACTTCATAATAACACCCATGCACCTTCCTATATACTAGTTAAACCATAGTTACTTGTAATCAAACTTTATTTTTATTTTTGTTGAGACAAATAAATTTTCAAAAATTTCAATTTAATAACCAAAACATATACTTATATATCCTATAGTTTTTTTTCAAAAGTAAATCAAAATTCTAGAAAGAAAATTTCTTTTGGGTTTTTTTTTAAGTTTTGAGTTTTGGAAAGAAGTTGCAAAAAAAAATAAACCATGAAAAATCAAAAATGAAGATGAGACTCCTCCTCACACTTAATTTTGACTGTGTCCCAATAGTCAATGCATGATATAATGAGTGTAATGGGAAAAAATATGTACATATTTACAAAAGAGGGTTAACATTTCGTACTAGACATAGTATGGCTCATGAAGAATCAAGAGCTCCTCCTCTTGATTACTTGGCAATTCCAAGTATGGTTTTAAACGATGACCATTGACTTTGAAAATTGTTCCATCCCTAGGGCTTTCTATTTCAATTGCACCGTGTGGAAAAACAGTTCGAACCACAGATGGTCCGGTCCATCTTGATTTTAATTTTCCAAGGAATAAGTGAAGTCCAGAGTCATACAAAAGAACCTTTTGGTTTGGTGAAAACATTTTTCTTAGGATAGACTTGTCATGAAAATTTTTTGTTCTTTCTTTGTAGATTTTCTCGTTTTCGTACTCATCGTTCCTAAGTTCTTCTAATTCGTTGATTTACAATTTTCTGTTTTCGCCAGCTTTTTCAAGACCAAAGTTTAAGTTCTTAATTGCCCACAATGCTTTATGTTCGATTTTAACTGGCAAATGGCACGCTTTCCCATAAACTAAATGAAATGGAGACATCCCAAGGTTAGTTTTAAAAGCGGTACAGTAAGCCCAAAGCACGTCAGTCAATTTCTGAGACCAATCTTTTCGATCTTTATTATTGGTTTTCTCAAAATTTGTTTGATTTGACAATTTGAAACTTCAACTTGGCCACAAGTTTGAGGATGATACGGAGTGGATAACTTGCGGGTTATCGAGTATTTCTTCATTAAAATTTCAAATGATCGGTTACAAAAATGGGTTTCGTTATCGCTTATCATTGTGCGCGGTGTTCCAAACCTCGAAAAGATGTTTTTCTTTTATGAACTTCACAACAGCTTTATCGTTATTTGTTTTACACGAACAGCCTCGACCCATTTGGAGACATAATCAACAACAAGAATAATGTACAAATGTCCGAACGAATTGGGAAACGGTCCCATAAATTTAATACCCCAAACGTCAAAGATTTCGATCGTAAGGATGGGGTTCAAAGGCATCATATTACATCGAGAGATTCTTCCTATCATTTGGCAGTGATCACAAGTTTTACAAAACTCAAATGCGTCTTTGAAAAGAATAGGCCAGTAAAAGCCATATTGAAGTACTTTTTCAGTAGTTTTTCGAGGACCAAAATATCCACCGCATGCTAGATTGTGACAAAATGAAAGAACACTTTTTATTTCGCAATCTGCAATGCAACGACGAATGATTTGGTCGGAGAAGTATTTAAATAAGTATGGATCATCCCAATAGAAATATTTGACTTGGGAAAGAAATTTATATCTATCTTGTTTCGACCAAAATGAAGGAGTTTCCTTAGTGACTAGATAGTTCACTATGTCAACATACCATGGATTGACATAAACAGAAAGGAGTTGTTCATTAGGAAAGTTCTCGTTGATCGGTAAAGGAGATGGTACGTTTGGAAGACGCGACAGATGGTCGGCGATGACATTGTCAGATCCTTTTTTATCTTTGATCGTAAGGTCAAATTCTTAGAGTAAAAGGATCTAATGGATCAAACGAGACTTAGCATCCTTTTTTTCAAAAAGGTATCTAAGAGCGGAGTGGTTAGTGTAAATAGTAATGTGTGAGCCAATCAGATAAGGTTGAAACTTTGGAGCGCAAAGACTACCACTAAAAGCTCTTTTTTTAGTGGTCGTGTAATTGATTTGAGCATCGTTTAGAGTCATACTAGCGTAGTAGATGACGTGAAGAATTTTGTTGATGTGTTGTCCTAAGATAGTGCCAACTGCAAAGTTAGAAGTGTCACACATTATTTCGAAGGGAAGATCCCAATTGGGTGAGCAAATGATGAGAGTAGAAATGAGTTTGTTTTTGAGACGTTCGAAAGTAGAAACACAATACGAATTGAAGTCGAATGGAACGTATTTTCCAAGAAGAGTCGTAAGCGGTCGATTAATTTTACTGAAGCCTTTCACAAAACGTCGATAAAAATCAGCGTGTCCAAGAAATGAACGAATGTCTTTAACAGATTTGGGAATAGGTAGATTTGCAATTACATCAACTTTAGCTTTATCTACCTCAACGCCTTTGTTTGAAATGACATGCCCAAGGACAATGCCCTGTTTGACCATGAAATGGCATTTTTCCCAATTTAACGTTAAGTGTTTGTCCATGCATCGTTTAAGAACCAACTCAAGATGGTGTAAGCACTCGGAAAAAGAGTTTCCGAAAATAGAAAAATCGTCCATAAACACTTTAAGAAAGTGTTCGATCATATCAGAAAAGATGTTGACCATGCATCTTTGAAACGTTGTAGGAGCATTGCAAAGGTCAAATGGCATACATCGATAAGCAAAACTGCTAAAGGAACACGTGAAAGTCGTTTTCTCTTGATCTTCGGGAGCGATTGGAATTTGGTTATAGCTGGAATAACCATCAAGAAAGCAATAGAATTCGTGTTCGGCTAAAGGTTCAAGCATTTGGTCGATGAAAGGAAGAGGGAAGTGATCCTTACATGTTGCAGCATTTAGTTTTCGATAATTAATGAAAACATGACAACCCATTTAAGTATGAGTTGGAATGAGTTGATTAGATTCGTTCTTGATAACGGTAAGTTCAGACTTTTTCGGCATGACATGAATTGGGCTAACCCACGAACTATCAATGATTGGGTATATGATTCTGTTATCGAGAAGTTTAAGAATTTCATCCTGAACTGCATCCTTCATTTTTGGGTTAAGCCTTCGTTGCGCGTCACGAACAGGCTTTGTTGACTAAATGGATGCGATGTTGAACAAGAGCGGGATAATTCCCTTTATATCGGTGATCGACCATCCAATTGCTACTTTATTTTTCGACAGAATTGAAAGAAGGGAAGCTTCTTTATCAAGAGAGAGAGAGTTGCAGATATTATAACGGGAAACGTTTCATTGTCACATAAGTATGCGTACTTAAGGTAATCGGGAAGGGGTTTAAGGTCCAACCTCGGGGGTTGCTCAATCAACGAATTTGGTTGAAGCTCTGATTCAATGGTAAGTGGTTCAAACGAAAGCATGATTTCAATTTCATTAGGCTCATCTTATAACAGTTGTTCATATTCGATCTGCCATTCGTAGTTAAGGTCAACTGTTTCATTATCGAAGTTTTCTTGAATGGAGCTAACTTCCAGCGTCTGGTCATGTGGTTTGTTTGGTTGATTTTCAAGATTGAAAATGTTAAGATCCAAAGTCATATTTCCAAAATAAATTTTCATAGAAACGTTTCGACAATTGATGAGGGCATTTGAAGTAGCTAAGAATGGTCGACCTAAATTCAATGGGATTTGACTCATCGGATTATTCATAGAATGAGTTTCCAAAACAATGAAATCGATGGGGAATATGAGTTGACCGATTTTGATAAGTATGTCCTCGATTTCTCCCACGGGTTTCTTTATCGAACGATCGGCAAATTGAAGAGTTACTTTCGTCGGTTTTAGTTCACCCAAGCCAAGTTGGTGGTAAACGAAATAAGGAATCAAATTGACACTCGCACCCAAATCGAGTAAGCATTTGTTAATCGTTTTGTCTCCTATCGTGCACAAGATCGTCGGACATCTAGGATCTTTGTATTTAACAGGAATTGATTAGGATAATACTTCGCTAAGTCCAGTGGCTAAGAAACCTTTCTTGGGTACATGAATGTGTCGCTTTCGAGTACACAAGTCCTTGAGAAATTTAGCGTAAGTTGGGACTTGTTGCACGATATCAAGAAGCAAAATGTTTACTTTGACTTGTTTAAAAAATTTCAACATCTTTTCCATTTGGTCAGAGTGTTTCTTGGGTCGAAGACGATATGGAAATGGAAACACGATACTCAGTAGGTGGGTCTACTTGAGTAGAAGAAAATTTGGATTGGAATTTGATTCGATGTTTGGCTCATTGTTTTGTTCAGATTCGTTTATTCTTTTAGTAGTGTCAAGAGGGGTTTCCGATAAATCATTTGGATTAACGAATCGATTATCGATTTGTTTACCAGAACGCAAAGTCATGATAGCATTCATTTGGGTTACGTTGCTATCTTGGACAACATGGGCTTGATTCAGATTTGTATTTTGATTTCTGGGATTTGGAACTGGCTGACTTGGGAATGTGCCTCGTTCACGTTCACTTATAGACGTAGCTAATTGACTCATTTGCATTTCAAGTTTCGCAATCGATTGACTTATTTTCTACATGTACAATGTCAACAAATTTTGCAAATTACTGTTTGATTGGAGGCTTTGAGTAGTTACTTTAGCCAGAGTTTCGAGACTTTTTTCAAGAGAAGACAATCGTTTATCGTCTTGGGGAGCAAAAGGTTGTTGTCGTTGATTTTGAGATGGACCCGCAAAATTTTGTTGAAAATGATTGGGTTGAAAGGGAGGATTCGAAGCATTGTTCGGAAATGCTTGAAAATTGGGACAAACCAAATTCATGTTGGGATTATTTTCGTTCCGCGCAAAGTTTGGATGATTTGTCCAACCAGGATTGTACGTTGGAGAAAACAAATCATTTTTAACCTTGTTGAAAGTGTTGAGTTGTTCGATCGAACTAGGGCACTGATCGGCTATGTGATTCGAATCTAACACATGGGTTGGGAAGCTTGGTTCATTTGATTGGATGAGAAAATGTTGCCGAATTTGTTTATCATTGCATTGATCTTAGCTTCCAAAGTCAAAGATGATCCTATTGAGTGTGCACTCGATCGTGAGTAAATGGATTTTTCGTTAGAACATTCCCATTGGGATGATTTTTCGGCTAAGTTTTCAAGAAATTGCCAAGCATCGTCGTGATGTTGGGTGAGCAAATTGCCTTGGCACATCGATTCAAGCGTGGTTCATGAGCTGTTTTCGAGTCCATCGTATAAGATTTGGCAAAGGGTCTATTTTTCGAAATTATTATGTGGACATTTTATCAAAAGTTCTTTAAACCTTTCAAATTATTTTCCAAATGGTTCACCATTGAGTTGATGAAAATTCACAATTTCGTTTTGGATTTTAGTTGTTTTTTCCAAAGGGTAGAACTTTTTTAAGAAAACTTTAACGAATTCTTCCTATGTTTTGATTGAATTAGATGATGAGCTGTACAATCATTTTTCAGCGTAATCGGTAAGAGCGAATGGAATTAATCGGAATTTGATTCCGTTATTAGAAAGTTGTTGGAGTTTAATGGTTGCGCAAACTTGTTCGATTTTTTTTTAAGAAAATGTATGGGTCATTGTGTTCAAAATTGCCAAATTTCAGAAGCGTAGCAATATGGTTGGAATGAATTTCGAAGTGATTACCCGTAGGGGCGAGTAATGTGATACAAGAAGGAATAGAAACTCTATCTAAAAAGATTCTGTCCATAAGAGTTAGAGGGGCGTTCTCATTTGTCATTGTTGGAGTATCGTTTGTTCGAGTTAAACGATTAGTAGAAGGGTCAAAAGTCCAACGATTCGTAGAAGTGTCATGAGTCCAAATACTCCTGCACTAGCGAGAAGAATAAGGGAAGGAAAAGAAGTTAGAATGGAATTTAAGAGAAAGAAGCAAGGTTTAGAAGGTGGACTGAAGTGAAAAATTGTTTCGTTTCGTTTTGTTTTTTTTAAGGAAAAATATTTACCAAAAGGAATTTATTTTTCAAAAGGGAAATTTGATATTTGTTTTGTTTTTTATTTTATATATATATTTTTTCTTTCAAATTTTGGATTTTCAAAACGGAAATTTTATATTTCAAAAAAAAGTATACATTTTTGAAAAGATTTTTTTTTGTTTTTCTAAAAAAAAATAACTCAAATTTTTTTTATAGATTTTTCTAAAAAAATTGTATATGTTTGACGATGAGTTTTCTATCGGTTTAGAAAATCGTCGCAAAATATTGTAACGACCCGCAAATTTATCACTTGGATAAATTATATTTATTTTTAAAATATTTAGATATGAGTTTAAAAGTAAGAAATAATCATGTTTTAAGTGATAAATAATAATATTTACTTTAGTTGGGAAAAATATTTTGAACAAATTACTAAGGTAAAATATTGATAATTTGTAAATATCGTCCTAGTTAAAATATCGATAAAACAACCAGAAATCATTTTATCGATAAAACTACTTTTAAACAATAAGGATCATGCATGGCTCTGGACACATACACTAATATATGTATTCAAATAAGATTATGAAATAAAATCATTTATTTTATTTTTGGAAAATAAAATATATTTAACATCGACAGTTGATATCATCGGTTTTACATATTTCTTCGGAAATTCAAGTTAAATTTAAATATTAAATAAATGGGTTTTTATTTTACAAATAAAACTATTTTAATTATTTAATAATGATGGTAAAATAGTTTTTAAAAATTGTTTACCAAAATAAATAGTTCGTAGAAAAATAGAAAATGTGACCGAAGAACATTTTTCGGAATTTCGACTTTTTGACGCCAGAAAGTTGTTGGGAACGTTGTTCGTCTTTATGCACTATATATATACACATATATAGTAGATAATTGACCACATAATAATATACTTAATTATGTATTATCTTATATTAATTATGTTTAGCAAGTGATGTGACAAGACATGGTTTTAAAAAAATAACTTATATATATACTAAATCATATCATTATCTCTTGTCATTTCCTTAAGTACCATCATCAATACCAGTCATGGCTTAGGGGATGTGACTAGAGAGGGGGGAGATGTGACATATGAGGGGGAGGAAGGTGGTGATGTGACATGTCAAAATGATGACATGTTATGATATTTTAAGCTAAGGATAAAATGGTAATTTCCCCACTTTTCTTCATCTATAAATACACACCCATACACACACATTTTTATTTACATTCTCTCCTTTTTTAAAAAAAAATTCCTCTCCAAAATTTCCATGGCTTCTAATACCTTTCTAAGTATTTAAAAATCCTAGCTTTTCAGTTTAAATCTCTTCCGAATCCAGTTTAAACTTTCCTATATTCATTTCTTCACTTTATTCTTCAAGAAATCAAGCTCACACCCACCCCATACCACTAGGCTGAGCCCCCACTCATCAGGTCGAGCCCATTTGAAGCTCAAAACCCCGGAAAATCTTCACTCTTCGAAGCTCGTGTGTTGTTTCCAAAGTCTAGTCGAAGTTCGATTTGTGTTTGCGGAGTTTCGGTGAGTAAAACTACTTTGTTTTGGAAAAGTTTTTGACTTTACTATAATGTGTTATTGTGGTGATAGTATGATGATAAAATTGAATGGTTATTATGTTGGTCGATGGTGATTTGATGGATGTTTGCGTTTGGTGTTGAATTTCAGATTTGAATGTGATGTTGTCGAGTTAGTAAGAATATAATCTTATGTTTATATATGTGTTTCAATGTGATGTTAAAATTATGGTAGTATGAATGTATGGTTGTGATCTAAGAACCAAAGTATGTTGAGTTGAAACAAAGTTAACAACTTTGTGTGTTGCGACGGACGTGAGATCGAAGTCAAAAACTATGTTTTCTTGTTTTAAATTTGGAAATTGTTTCAAAGTTTCTATCTTTGTTTCTAAGTCTCAAAAACTTTAAAAGTTATGTTTCTAAACATGAAATAGGAAATAATAAGCAAGTGTTTTCGTTAAAGTATTTAAGCGAACTATGCTCATAGCGATAGTAGTTATAGATGCAGTTCGACATAATTTCTGATTTTCGTTTTAAAATGTTTTCTTTTGAAATGGTTTTGCAAAAGTTTTTCAAACTTAATTAGTAATATAAAAAGCGATTAAGTTTAGTTAAATTAATATATTATTATTTAATAAATTAATTAAAGGTAATTAACACTTAATTAGTAATTAAGTAAGTGATTAGAGGTTAAGTAACACTTAAGCAAGTTCAATGACTAATTATTGATTAATAAGATTTTGACTAGTGATTTATGAAGATAAGAAGCAATTTAATGATTAATTAATATTTAATTAAGTTAGTTAGTCAATTAATTATTATTTAATTAAGTTATTATTTAATTAGTTTTTAATTAATTAGGGTTTAACTAACAATGAATTGATTTAACCTTAACTAAGATAAATTAGGAAGTTAATTAGGACTTAACCAAGTCCATTAAGTTAATTGAAGTTTAATTATGAATTAATCTTGATTTAATTAAGACATAATTATGGTTTAAGCTAATTAAAATATTTTAATCTTTTCAAAGCTATTTTTAAACTTAATCAGTTATATTTTAAATCAATCTTCTTTTCAAGCTAAGTGATTTTAAATCAAAGGATCTCTTGTTCAGACCATTAAGTAGCAAATGAATTAAAGTAGCGATTATAAAACGTTGATGGGTTTTATGGGAAGTAAGTGACTTGTGTTTAGCACAAATGCTGAATATCGGTAACGTGATAGACACAAGGAAGTTAATTTCAACAAGGGGGTCATGATAACTTAATCATATAGATATACTTCTATATGTACATTTTTCACCCGATTATGGATTTACCTATATTTATAACTTGGACATCTACCTATGATTGATTGTATGTTACGTGTGAATCCCATACATATCTGATGTTTGGTAGTATCTATGATATAACTTAGATAAGTTAAACCCAAATTTAATGATCCATTGTAGATGTTGAGCCTACATTTGGTTTTGTAAAGTAAATATTTCATTTTCTTTTGAAATGGTCTTCAAAGCTATTCTATTTTGAACAGGATATTTGAAGAATGATTTGATAATTGGTTTGAGAAGTTTTATAAATGATTTTGGGGTATTCATAAAATGAGTTTTAGAAATATTTTTGAATGTTTATAAAAAGATTTTATAAATGGATTTGGATGTTTATAAAGGTAAATTTATAAAAAGGTTATTGAAGATAATTACAACAGGAATTCGAGGTATGGGTTTCTTGAGGTTAACCTTTAAAAAATGGTGGTATGGAACATCCGTTCTACACTTAACACCGAAGGAATAGTGCTTAGAGTTATCCTTTTCTCCAATTTAACTAATGTACTTAAATTCGTTTAAGAAATTTAGAAATGGGAAATCTTATAAATATTTTGTGAATATACTTATGTAAAGGAGATAAATATATGAATGTTGACAAATGTTTAGAATAGGAGATTTATAAATGAAAATGGTTTTGAGGCTTAGAGATTACTTTGGGTAATTAAATCTCTAGATTTTGTTGTTGTTATTTGATGGTTAAATAACCGACTATCAAATTTGGCCTAATTTGACTTAGGAAGTATGAATATAAAATTAGAGTTTTCGACAAGGACTCGAATACTTACTTCCAAAAGAACCGGGAATGAGTCAACCGGAAATTATTGTTTGTTGGTACGGAGAGACCGGGACCGGATTTATATATTCGAAAACCACTCCTAACCAACACATATGTTTAAGTGGAAGACATCTTGATGATGATTGAAGATGGTGCTCTTTGAAGTGAAAGGGCTACTACTACTAATCCTGAGGGTGATTCCAAAATGGATGTAGTAGAGTTAGTGCCTTCAGTTTCATTCAAATCTAGAACGAACTTGTATGGATGAATGCTGGCATTGCATTGATGCATGGAGATCAGTCTTAGCACTCCAAGATGGATTGATATTAAGAAAGGTAAAACGTACCCTCAAGCCTTACAACCGGGAGGAATGGCCAAAACAGGGCATGCAGTAGAGCTATGTGGTTAGCTACCATTAGGAGTGGTCAAACCATTCTAGATGTCTCTTTCAGAGTTGGTTTGCGCGCAAACACTGTGGTAGTATAAGGCCATGGTGTCAAGGGGGTGAGGTAATCTGGTCTGCCATGTTAAAGGGGTAGCCAGCTCTGTGTTAGCATCAGTGCATTTTCTAGAGGTGTATCATCGGAAGGTAGTCCCTTACCTTGCCATCGTTGGAATCCAATCTCCAGTACGTGCCTTACGATTTTGATTGTAGAGCATAGTGTTGAAATGCGAGATGCAAGCATTTCAGTTATTTCCTCTATTTACTTTAAACCTAAACACTATGATAATATCACTGGATCTTGATATCAAACGTTTTGGTTATCGTAAGGTAAAAACCCATCTGTTTTTATGTGCAGTGTGGTCTTACGAGATACCCTTTGTTTGAAGTTTTCAAATGTAGAAATCAGTTTGATTGCTACTTATTATCGAGTTTTACTCACGCTGGTTTACCAGACTGACCCGGGCATTATTCCATGTAATGCTCGGGTCAGACCGAGCATGTTTTACCAGGTTTAACAGAACACTTCGGAGCTGGAGAAGAGCTAAATGGCCAAGACGTATTCACGTATTTTACTTCCGCTGTACTACAGAGTATATATGATTGGTCAATGTAAGGACAGGCTTCTATAACTGTCCAAATTTAGGATAAGTCTGGAGTACTCCAATGTTGTATATATGAATAAAGATGTTTCCTTTTTGTAAAGATCATTGTTGTTTTATATATTATTCGCTGCGTTGTGAGATTCTGTGTTGTTTAGTTTTCTTCTATCTTCTACCTTCTTCTTTCACCCTAACAAATCGATATTTCCGGCACTTGAATGTTCGGCATGTGATACAATGGACGTATTAGTGTCGGTTTTCAAGGGTCGAAAATTCGATTCATTACAAATATTGTAACAAAATTAACTGCAAGCGCACGGTGTCAATTCTAGTACGTGGCGAGTACAGGTCGATCCGCAGGGAATTGAAATGATTTAAAAATTCTAATCAATCGAATTAAACCAAACTTGAGATTGTTTTAAGCTAAGAAAAATGTAAAAACTAGCTAGAACAAAAGTGATTGAAAATATGAGATTAGAAAATAATTTAGAGGCAAATCCACTCTCATGTTTTTACAAAAATCAACACATAAATAATCTATGATCTCTCTACTTTGATCTTAAGTGGAATTACTGATGTATTTATCATAAGTATGGTATATTTATGTTATTAACTAACATAACTTAAACCATCAAACTATAATACAACAACTAAAACCACTTATCAATTGTAATGAAAATGAAGTCAAAGCAAAAGCTATTTTAAGTATGATATATTTACTATTTTATTTACTAACATAGATCATCAAATTGTAACTCTACTTTTAATTTCATAATCAAAAATCAATTAGTAAAATGATGATGTAAATTGTGTTTATATTTGAGTAAGAATAGCCTATTTGTGAATACAACATAGGCTATCGATTTCATTAATAAACTTACATCAATCATCCACATTTTCATGAAGCATAAAAGAGATCATAAATCACAAAATATGTTGAATTTACATAATTTTAGAGAGCTTCATTACCCTTAAATTGAAGGGGTTTCGCTACTCATTTATGTTATCATTTCAACACATGTAAATTTCAACATAAAACAACCAACAGAAAGCGCAAGCTAATTGAAACAAAAAGAGAACTAATCTAATTGCATAAATTAAATCTAGTGAAAATAAAGGACACATCCCTAAAATCAAACTTAATACACAAAACATACTCCTAAAAAAAGATATAAATTACATCCCTATTTTCAAATACTACAATTTTCTTCCCTACAATACCCCTCTCCTCCATTGCAGCAATGTTGATTCTTCATATGTTGATGTTATTCTCACATCCATAATTAAAATTTGCACCCCATTAATTATCACTCTTTAAAACGCATTAACATTTTGTAGAAATGATGGATTAACAAACCATACCATTAAATCACAAATTTTATTATCTTTCTAAAGAGTGGCATTGTGCGTATGTAAAAACAACGGCAGGACAATTCAGCAACTATATGAAATAATTGCAGAATTTTCCGCAATTATATGTAATAGTTGCAGAAATGTCTGCAATTATATGCAATAGTTACAGACAATTTAGCAACTATATGTAATAATTGCAGAATTGTCTACAATTATATGCGATAGTTGTAGAAATTGCAATAGTTGCAGAAATGTCTGCAATCATATGTAATAGTTGCAGACAAGTCTGCAACTATATGCAATAATTGCATAATTGTCAGCAATTACATGCAATAGTTGCAGAAATGTCTGCAATTATATGCAATAGTTGCAGACAACTCTACAATTATATGGTATAGTTGCACATTTGAAGAAAAATCGATGATGTTCAAAATTTGTAGAATTCTCTGCAAATATATGGAATAATTGCACCCTTACTTCAAATATGATATTTTTTTTGGTATCAACAATGGATCTCATTTTAAAGATCATAATTTTTTTGATTTTTTGGTGAAAACTATTTGCTGATCCGATGTTTCTACAAAAAGTTATAAGCGTTTGAAATGTTAAAAACGTAAAGGGTATTTGGGTCTTCTTGCGTACGTGAATTTGAAAACAGGGACCGGAAACTTAATAAAAAAATGGAGGGATATTTTGTGTATTTGCAAACTTTATCGGGGATGTATGCCAAATGCATCCTTCTAACTACAACATGAACGGAAAAGGAGCATATAAATGAAAATAAGCATAAAAGAAAATAAAAGCATGTAGAAGAAGAAGAAGAAAAGGAGGCTTAGGAATCCATTTTATTTCTTACTAGTTTTGTGATTACAATTTGCATTATATGATAAGAGGTCTAAAGCTTCTTTACATGAACATAAGAGGGTTATTTATACATGCCTAATCCATATTTTTAAGGGATACCCAAAATACCCCTTAAGAAGTGTGGCCACCAAGTTATCATTAGCATGAATTAATCCTCCATTAAGTGTGCATGTGCTTTTAATCTCCACTAACATGTGCATTAGCCCCTAATTTGAAGATCATGGTATGTGGGAAGGTGGGGTCCTCCATGATTTCATGAATTCTTTTATTTCTTCATTCATTTGTCCTCCTTCACTTGTGCATGCATGAATATATGAAGGGTTCATCCATTTTACATCCAAATTCCTATAAATAAAAATAAAATGTGCAAGTGAATATTCTCAAAATTAATACATGCACAAAATTACCATTTTGCCCCTAAATGAAGATGAATGAATGATGATTTGATGAAATTTGGATTTTGGTAAAAACATGTAAAAATACCCAATTATGACATTTATTTAAATAAAAGTAGATTAAATATGGAAGTAAAAATATACACATTTACGTGCACATCATAGAGCTTAGAATGCATCAATGCAATCATGTGTCCATTCAAAGTTCCTCTTCCCTCTCTTGATTAAGTCGAAGAAAGGAATGCACTTGTCGGTGGCTCTGGAGATGAACCTGTTCAGTGCGGCGAACTTCCCATTTAGACTTTGCACCTATTTGATTGTCTTTGACACTTGGATATCCCTTATCGCCTGAATCTTCTCGGGATTGGCTTCAATTCTGTGGGAGTTAACGATGAAACCTAAGAATTACCCTGACGCAATGCCAATAGAGCATTTCAAGGGATTAAGTTTCATTCCATATTTTTGGAGAACTCCGCCAAGTCATCGATGTGGTCGTTTGATTGTCATGACTTCACGAGCATATCATCCGCATATACTTCCATTGATCGCCCGATCTGATCTTTGAACATTCGGTTGATCAGTCTCTAGTAAGTAGCTCTAGCGTTATTTAGCCCAAAAGGCATCACAACATAGCAGTATAATCACATGTCGGTAGTGAAACTGGTGTGTTCCTGGTCTGGGATGTGCATCGAGATCTGATTATATTTGGAGTATGAGTCCATGAATGAAAGCAGTTCATGTCCAACAGTTGAGTCTACCAGCTGGTCGATCCTCGGAAGTGGAACGTAGTCTTTTGGGCATGCCTTGTTCATGTCTAAGTAGCCGACGCACTTTCGCCACTTTCCATTAGCTTTTCTCCCAAGAACTGGATTGGATACCCATTTAGGGTAGAGAGTGTCGTGGATAAACCAATTGTTTTTGAGTTTATCCACCTCCTCTTTAAGTGCAACAGATCTCTCTGGATCCATGCCACGTTGCTTTTGTGTCACCGAGACATGTCTTGGGTCGATGTTCAATGCATGGCTCACGATAGTCAGCAAGATCCCACACATGTTGGAATAGGCCTAAGCAAACACATCAAGATTCGTTCGGAGAAAACCAGCCAATTTCTTTATTATCATTGCATTGAGCTGCGATCCGATCTTCGAACCCATAATAGGTCATCCTAGCCGACCGTGATGTCGATCATTAGCTCAGCGCGTGCAGCCTTGGGTTCTTTGGGCTCCTCTTCTTCATCTCTTGGATTTATATCTTTATAGAACCAAGTGTGGTGCCCGAGCCAAGGCTCGGGCATTGATTGCTAAGTTCGTTAGTTTTGATGCAGAGAGGCTTCTTTATGTCCTTTCTTTTCTCCTTTCGCTGAGCGTCTCTCAGTTCAGCCACAAAAAAGGCACGTCCAGTCGCTTAGTCTCCATGGATAATTCCTACACCATTCTCTGTCGGAAATTTGAGTGTCAGACACCAAGGGTGATAGCTGCCTGAATTCAACAAGGGCCGGTTGGCCTAAAAAAGCATTGTAAAGGGAGTTCGCATCCATCACAACAAACGGTAGCACCCGCACTCTCCTTCAACTGCCATCGCCTAATTCCATTGGTAGCTTGATATAGACTACTGCTTCAGTTGCAATACCATTAAAGCCATGAATACGAGCTTTACACGGTTTCAAATCTTTGGCTTCCAGTAACATCTGGTCATATGCCTTCTTGAAAATGATATTCATAGAACTTCCACAATCAATCAGAATCTTTCTCACCAAGGCGGGGCCGATCATAGCCGAGATGACCATTGGGTTCGATCGTAGGGGATTCCACCATGTTCGCATCTCTACTCAAAAATACGATATCAACTGTCATAGTTCGCTACTGCTTTGCTGGAGCACCGTCCTCCTTGTTCAAGCAACATTCAATGTCAACATGTTTGATAACATTCACGTAACTCTCCATTTCATTTCAGCTTTTATCGGCTAGATGTGGTCCTCAAAACAATGGTATGAATAAATAATCTCTATCCCATACATCGAGGTTTCTCAGCACTACGCAGAGCTTGCCCTCGATTAGGGTCAGATGTCCCCTGCCCACTAACCTATGTGTCTTTAACAAATTGCTGCAACTTTCTTTCTCGAATTAACTTCTCAATAACATCGTGGAGGTGGCGACACTTGTTTGTGGTATGTCCATAACTTTCATGAAATCTACAGTACTTTCCAGACTGTCTCTGCTTCTTCCTCGGTTCCTTCGAAGGTGGTTTCCTGTACTACATAGTGTTTCAAGTCGATAGATTGACATTACCTAGCGACTTATTCAATGACGTATATGTACCAAACGATGGGATCCTTGGCTTTCCTTTCCCAGAATCCCGTCTTCGGTCATGGTTTCTATCGTCACCTTTCTTCTGCTCATTCGGTTTGTTCTGAACATTGATATAGACTTTCTCGAAACTACCATCGGACTGCTTCACTGCCACATTACTTTGTACTCCCTTGGTGCTTGGTCCTGCAACATCTCTCTTCCTAGTTCGCATTGCCTTCTCTTTCCTTAGAACTTAGTCGCCTTTGCAAAGAAATGGTCCAATGTAGAAGAAGGCATTCCCGTATCGCCAAACATGGAATCGGGGTTGACTCCCCTAGCATGTGCCATGAGTATTACATCATCATTCGATTGCTGACTTCTGTAACAGTTGTATTAAACCTTTCTAGAAAATCTTTTGGTGACTCCCCCGGTGCCTGAACCAAGTTGGAGAATGACATTACGTCCTTGGGGCAAGTCGTGTGCATGCGGAACTACTCTAGGAACTTCTTTGATAACTCGTCAAATGAAGAGATTGACCATGGTGGTAGCTTGGTGAACCACATAGTCACGGTATCTTCTAGAAAAAATGGGAAAACACATGCACTTGACTGCATTAATGGCTCGGGCAAAGTCCATGTGCCATTCTGCCTAGGGTCGGTGTTTCCCGCATAGGCATGCATCGTAGGCATATGGAACCCCATGGATATTCTGCATGTAGAATGTTGTCGGTGAATGGAGTATGACTTCTGGAGAATCCTCAATCATCGTTGGTCAAGCCTTGACTTTCTTTCACTAGCTGCCTCACTATAGCTGTTAAGTCTGGTGTTTAGACAATTGGTGCCAGCAATAATTGTGTTCCACCTCACGTGAGTGACCCAATCCATGCCTTCGGGCAGTGCCATGTTGCCTTGGATCCTTTTGCTCTTGATCCATTTCCTATGCAGTAGTTCTACCGTTGTCTCTCAACCGTGGTTCAACCACATTGGCCAGAGTTCCAGCGCCTTAACCGATGGCGGCCCCTCTAGAGTAAACTCCTCCACCTACACGCTGACTGCCCCCATGATTTGAAGGTTCAGTGCCGATCAGTACTGATTGGCCATAGCAAATCGCTTGACTCTGTCCCAATGTTCTAACTGCATATGCATCCGTTTTGTGGCATCTATTTCTGTGATAGTCGTCTGATGATGAGGAGTTTTTTGATCCTGAATATAGAGTAAGCTCCCTCCTTGTTTTTCCACGTTGATCTTTTAACTGGTTCATCAGGTCGATGTTAGCCTGGATTTGCCGATTAAGCTACTGACGGTTATCCATCAGTTCCTTCATTAGGACTTCAAAGTATGCTTTGGTAATGTAGTCAGTTAGATTCTGGTAAATGGCAGCAACCGGTTGTACACTCTGATCAACCTGTTGAACATCGGTATCTTCATTGCCTTCAATAGCACAGGAAGCAGTAGACTTTCTTCTGGCTATGGTTAATAGCTTCCTTTTAGATCTTCTTCAAATCTGAGTAGAAACGGAAACTTGTCGGCAGAAATCTGGATCTATCCCGTGAATGTGGGAATCCATAAGTAGACAATGAGATCCAATTAAACTAAGACTTCCTTCTCAGCGAAAGCACCAAAATGTTTGCACCAAAAGTTGGCATAAACACCCAACATATTATATGTAGAGAAATAAATGAAGAAATCTAAATTAAAACAGAGGAAACAAACAAAAAACAAGTAAAAAACAATGACAAAAAGATTTATAGTGGTTCGGTGTTGGACAATAACAATAACTCAAAGATGAATGGAATAAACATCTTTCAGGATCCGTTAAACTATTTATACATAGTAGTGTACGATAAGTAGATAATGTCTAACAGTAAAGTAAAATATCAAGATAGTGTTAAGGCGTCACCATTATTCCCCTTAACACATTTTATATAAGCATCATAGTCTATACAGCACTGTAAACTCCACCGTAAACTAGTGGGATATTAGGGAGTACTCCATAGGTATAATACAAAACAAATTCGTAGTGGTCGCATATAGGGATACAAGTATGACAAGGCACATGAGGCAATACCCAAGGTAGTGAAACTACCGTTTGCCTGATCCGGACTGGTGAGAACGCATCATCACAACGATCGCAACACCGCGAAACAACACTCCCAATTCAAGGGTGCGCACCAATCATAACAAGTAATGAGTAGTTGACGAAGAAGTGTGTTCGCTCGAGGTAGCTAACCCCATTTGGCCCGGCACGGCTCCTGTTTTAGTCATTTCCAATTTGACACAAGTGTCAAGGGTATCCATAATCGTTCTCTTTCTTCAATCATCAACGTACATCATTCCAACCACTTCATTCTAGATCACACTCCGCGTATAGTTATTAAAGTGGTATTCGGCTTAGAGTTAGATTCCTTATTGTTCCAAACGATGCATTTTTCTAATACTTGTAGAGTTAGATAATTCATGAAAATTTACATGGAAATAGTTACAATTTAATTATACCCTTAATGCATCCAATAAATTAAACATAAAAATTTACATTCCAAGTCAAATTAGGGCAATCCAAGTGAATACTAGACACTTTACAACCCAATTAACATAAATCTGTAATAACTTCACAATCTTATCAACACCCTACTTTAAAAATTTTAAGGACTGATTTTCAAATTTCCAGATTAGGGTATATACCATTCCATTCTAGTTTCATAACTTACAGTATGTAAGAGGGATTTCAATTAAATACATTCGTTTTAAGCCTACAATTCAACAGCTCCTTCATATGCATAATAATTAAAAAAAATTCAAAGATATAAATTTCAATGTTATTTATATAATTTTCAGCTCACCTTTCTAGCTTTCCAAATCTCCTAAATCAAAATTCATCCATTTAATTGACTCTATTTTCCTTTCCAATCCAAAAATATGTTTAACAAGATACATGCATACACATTATAATTGAAGATCTGAAAGGGATTTTAGTTGGGTGGAATATAGATTTATAATAATAGAATTTACCTTTTTCATAAAATCGATTCACTCCTTCTCTTCTTTCCTTTTATTTTCTCCGCTTCTCCAATATATATATATAATATATATATAATATAGCATTTCTATGATTTCTATAAATAATGGAGAAGGGAAAATGGCAGATCTCTGCATCTCTAATTAGAAAATATGAGAAGAAAAGTGAGTGGTTAGGCCTGTATTTATAGGCACTCGAATCAATTCTATCCATTAGATTAATATTAATTAAATCCAGGCCGTTAGGCTGAGGTTCAACCCTAGCCGCCGCCACTTCAACTGGTTGATCACCCCTCATAGGGGGTCAACCGGTCCAAGGAGGGGGTCAACTGGTAGGGTCCATGCATTTATTATTATTTATCTCCTTTTAATTCCTTTTTAATTATTTTTTATTCGAAAACATCAAACGCTCATAGCTTCTTCGTTTGAACTTCGATTGTAAAACTTTATATATGAAAATAGCTTAGAAAATTACCATGAATGCAATAGTGCAAGTTTCATGGTTAAATTTAACGTTTGCTCAAATTCCATTTTTGAGTCTAATTAATTATTTGTTAATTACCGTTTATTTTACGGGGTGTCGCATATTTTAATATATATATGTGTCTTTATTAACTAACTTTTAACTAATTATTTAATTTAATTTAATTTAATTAAACAAATTAATTAAATTTTAAATTTCAAAATTAATTACTTAATTTCTTAGAACAATTTTGAAATTTTTTAATGCTTTTTATAATTTTTCTAAAATTTCTCATCTATATTTCAAACTAAAATTTTAAATCTAAAATATAAATTTATATTTTCAAATAAAATTCTAAAATTATCTCAAGGCCCAAAATCAATTCGAGCCATTATATTAGAGATAACCATTAGGCTTACTTCATCCTTCACGCCGGCCCACTAGCTTGGTAGGGCAGAGTACTTGTTACCAAAGCCCAACTTTAGACACTACCTTTCTAAACACCCCACTAAATGGTTAGGCTTTAATCAATTAGCCCTAAAATTGCTAATTTAGACTGCATAGACCATTGGGATTTGATACCACTAAAGGAACTGAGCCAGTTGAAAGCATGTGAAATATGTAGATTTCAAACTTTTCCCTATTTTGAATCTATAGTAAGCATATGAAATCTAGTGGGTTTATCATTAGGTCCAATCTATTTATTATCAAAAAAATCATACTTATTAATATTTATCTAATTTGGTTAATTAATCGTATTAATTGATTTTAAATTGGTATGTATTAAAATTTCAACTAAATGCTTTATGTGAATGCATCATATATACATTTAAACATACAAAATCATAAATAAACTAATATAAACATATAAGTGTGTGTGTGTGTGTATGCACATGTAGAAATTAGGATTTATATCTATTGTGTGTGTGTATTATACTTGCATAAACATGTAATAATTTTATATGCATATCGAGAATATAAATGCCTAAGTATATACACAAATTTAAGCATACTACAATATATGTATATGGTTTGTATACACATATTAACAATACCACATATATATACTTTAGACACATACATACATATATATGTAATCTTGGTTGTCACTTGTATAAAAAATTGTATGTATGTATGTATGTGCATATATATAATGCACACACACACACACATACATATATAATGGTATGAAATTAACTCATAAAAAGTATATATTTCAAATACAAGTAAATTAAAAGAATGAAGATGAAATGGTAATTTATGTTCCAATTAATTCTAATCAAATCCGAGTTAAAAAGGGAAATAATCATGAAGTGCGATTTTACTTTATTTTTCTTCTATAATCACCAATTCAATAATTAATTTTATACCATAATGAACTCCAAACTTAACCATAGCAAACATCCAAAATATTAAAAACTCAAAAGAAATTTATGTGATATCTAAATCTAAAAAGGCATATAATTAACATAAAGAAATTAAAAGTTTTACAATTTTATTTATTTTTCCTAATGACATAATTAAATCTAAAATATAATACTTATATTATTGTAGATACATTTATGTAATAAATTGAAATTTAATTTTAAAGCATGTCATTAAATTATTTAAAACAAATCATTTAGATAAAAGATTTAGTTTTAATGTTAGTTTACAATTTGAAGAAGAATCGATAACACAGACACACGCATATATATACATATCTTCATAATACAATCTACTAAAAATTAGGTCTTTTGAAAAGGGAATAGACTGTAATAACAACAGTAATTTACTAAAACAAAACAAATTTACAACGACACAAAATTTTAGATTCAACAAACTAAAGGATATATTTCAAATCTCAAATGAAATAAAATATGAATTGTTTCGTTGAAAATAATAATTAAACAGTTTAATAATGGATGAAAATTTTCCAATAAATTAATTTCACAACAATTAATCAATTCAGATCCAATTAAATCCTCGGTATTCAAATAAAACCGTACACTTAAGAATCCACATTCAATCATAATACATAGAAGAATTTTAAATAGATCTTAATAAGTGGTTACAATATACATATATATGAACAATCATTATACTAAACATCATGAATAAATTGTAAATAAGAAAGACATACCTAAAAATCATACCCATTGTTGTAACTTGATTTATGACTTCTCCCTAAGATTTCAAGCAAATCTACACTTCACCTTGCAAAAGAAGGATGAACTACCTTTATTTTAATTTACCGCGGGCAAAAAAAATTATATACTGCACAAGTAAGTCAGATTATAGTAGCTGCACCAGTGTACATGTAATGATCCACCTTTTCGACCATCGAAAGTTGACACCGAATACATCTACGGTATTCAAGTACCGAACATCCAATCGCCGGAAAGGCAGATTGTTAGGGTAAAATAAAAGAAAAGAAGTAAAGAACAGGGGAAATAGAATCTCATAGCGGAAACGACAACATATAATATAACAAAGACAGTATCAACTGCCACTCCAAAAATACAGAGTATATCAGAGTTAAAAACGAACCTCATCAGCCTAGACAGTTATAACTTCCTGACCTTACAATTGCTAATGAGTATATATATAATAATACAGTGGAAAATAAAAATACTACGGCAGGCAAACATCCAGCTCTACTCCATGAGCTCCATGTTCCACAAACTACAACCTGGAAATATACTCGGTATGACCCGAGCATTATAATAAAATAACACATGGATCAGTCTGGAAAACCCGCATGAGAAAACTCAAGTAATGTGATGAACATATAAAAAATCTGTAAGACCAAGCCACTAAATACTGAACGGGTTTTTATCTCATAAGAACAACATCAATAGACGAAGAAATGAGAAATAAATCAGAACAACAATCCAGTCAAGAAAAATATGAACAGGGTCAAAATCCAAATTTTAAGGATGGATATAAATAATTAAACATTGAGAAGAGCTCTAGTCATTTCTTGATGAAATTAAGAAAGTACTTCAAAGATTGGAATCAATAATAAGGAAAGGGATTTTCCAACAATGACTAGGAGGGTGCATCCCCTTATCGAAAGTATACCTCTAGACATATACTTGAGAACCCCGATGGCTTTCGGGAACCTTCAAGCCGGACCCCGCCAACTGTTACCGAGTATCTGAGTATTTCATATCTCAATGCACAAAACTGAATCCAATCTAGAGCGGATGTGAAAATACCCTAATGGGGGCAACCCCACATAACTTGGCCCCCACTCGCACTTTGGGTTTAGTCATTTCCAACAAAGGATAATAAAGATCAAATGAGAACACATCGTCTTAGGGTGAAAAAATACAAAGAAGATAGCAGAATCAAAATCGACAATCGATAAATCAACTATTGGGAATAACAAAGTGATTTGTGTATGAAAATTAAAATGCATTCACTTACGACCAATAAATGGATCAAACTTTTAAAACATTTGATTCATATTTGGGCTTGATTTTCACATTTCAAATATTGTAAAACACTTTAAAAATACTCTTTGAAATATTCTTTTAAAAGGACAATTTATAATACTAAGTGTATTAAAACAAGGGTAAAAACCAAATGTCATTAAAACATTGCTTACTGTAAACCCAAAACAATTTATACTTAGTTTTATTTTTAAACAATCCCTTTTAATGGATTTTCTCACTTATAAAGTATCATTTATAAATTCAAAACAACGTTTATTATCCCAAAAAATAACAAATCAAATTAAATTACTTTTATAAATTTTAAATCAAATGTTAATATCTCGAAGTATAATTTATAAAATCCTTTTATAACTTCAAAACCATATTAATTTTCCCAAAAGAAAATAAATCAAATTTTAAAATCTTTTTATAAATTTTAAAACAACATTAATTATCCGAAAGATAATTAATCACTTTTATAATCTTTTTTAATAAATCAATCAATTATCTTTAAAACACCATTGTTACATTAGTTCATTAACTTTGAAACACTAAATTAGTTAATAACTTTTAAACACTTTATTAAATCAGTTAAATTTACTTTAAACTCTTTTATTAAATCAGTTTATTAATTTTTAAAACACCATAAATTAAAACTATTAATTAAATCCAAATATCATTAATTAAATGAATTAATTAATTTCAAACATCATTACTGAAAATTATTAATTAAATCCACATATCATTAATTAAAATGATTAACTAAATTCAAATATCATTAGTTAGAATGATTAATTAGATTCAAACATCATCAATTAAAATGATTAACTAAACCTAAAACATCATTAATTAAAAAGATTAATTATTTTAAACATCATTAATTAAAGCGATTGATTAAATCCAAATATCATTAGTTAAAATGATTAACTAAATTCAAATCATTAACTAAAATGATTAATTAGATAAAAACATCATTAATTAAAATGATTAACTAAACTCAAAACATCATTAATTAAAGTGATTAATTACTTCTAAACATCATTAACTAAAATGATTAATTAATTTCAACTCATTAATTTAAATGATTAATTACATTCATATATCATTAATTAAAATGATTTGTTAACTTTTGTGAAAATACAAGCTCAAGTCAACACACATTAAGGTATAGGGAGATGATATTCAATAAGTAATGGTATAGCGAAAAATGCTATAACGACACTTGAACAATTTAAATAGAAAGTCACAATTATTTTTCAACAAACATCAACATAAGCAACATAAGGAGATAATAAATAAATAAATATCATGCAATTTAGTTAATATGTCGTCTGTTTTGTAAAACGGAAATCCAACCAAATAATCAATCAAACAACAATCTAAACTAACATCCAAGCATTACAACTATAATCTATAGCATCACAATCATTATAGTTTATTTAAAGGTGAGTTAACTTACCAAAATTCCAATTATCGCTTCCGCGTTCTTATTTTGACTAAAATCCAACAACATTTGATTTCATCTTGAAATTCTACAAGCTCTAATCTCCACCAATCCAATTCCAAAATGTGGATATCGTCATTATGAATGCAACGCGACAACCGTGTTTGATTTGGACATTGTATGAACAAGATACGAGTTTAATAAGATTTAGCAATTAAATAATATTATTAATATTAATTACATCATTAATTCGCTAATCACCTAATTAGCTTAACCCTAATCACGCTTTAAAACAACCCATGCCACCTTCAAGAACCCTACATCACGACTTCCATTTGCTCGCCACCACAGCCGTTGCCACACCCCTCCAGCCACCGTCGCATCATCGCTGATGGAAGCCCAGCCAAGACGCATCAAAAGCCACAAGCCTCGCCCTTTAGTTCGCCATCGTCGATAAGCATGAAACCAAAAACCATCGCGCCTTCATCGCTAGATCTACGCTGCCTCAGGCCAAACCATGGCGATCCACCACCGTCGATGAATGCCCAAGGGCCTGCCACACCTTTTTCATGCTGATGCCCTCGCCTAGTTTGGCCTCCAAAGGCTAGAGCTAATGGCGGTTAGATTTGCTAGGGTTAGGGTTGGACGAATGAGAGAGAGGTGAGGTCTTTATATAGACAACTAACCGACACTATTCATGCTCAAAAATCCACGAACTCCAATTGAGGCGTGTTTACGGGTGTTCCTAACTAATTACCCCAATTCTGAACACAATGGAACTAGTAACGGGACCTGATTCCATCATATACAGAAGTTAGCATTCAAAATCAAATTATATCATATTTTAATTCTCGAAATTAATCGGTACGCGTTTCGATCTCGCACGACCACACAATACGTTCGATCATCACGAAACTCGTCGGCGTATAATAATTCATTATTCTGGATTCAATGGCGCTAGTTTTGTTAAAATCTGAGACAGTGCCTCAGAATGATATTTTCACACATTAAGATGTCATTTTATATTTCCGATCCAATTATCGATATTTATTCGATCTCATTATTTTTGTAAATAAATTTACAAATTGAATTCATTAATATTGTTTATTAATTAAATGGAGTTAAATAAGACTATTAAATCCATTTAATTAATATTTAATTCACAATTCAAATATTTAAATGATCACTATATCTGAATTCAAGTTATTAAATTCCAAAATCCAATTATTTAAATATTTAAAATTAATTAAATATTTAAAATTAATTAAATATTTAAAATCAAATGACCAAAATTTCTGGGATGTTACAGTACATCGGTTAAGAATATGTGTGAGGCATAACCGTCACAACAACCAAGAAGTAGAGCAGAAACAAGAAACTAAAGAAATGACAACCCTAATGCAAATATTAGACCAAGGAACTAAAAAAAACCAAAAGTAAATATACGGGGAAACTTACTTCAGACAGGACAAGAATAATGAAAATGACCTAAATTCTCCATTTCGATGAAGAATTAAGGACATTTATAATTCTAAGCGTAGTGACAATGTGCCTGATGGAATGTAAAATCTGACAGCTTAGTTGTTCATTGGCTAGGGCTTTATTAGTGAAGATCCTATCATTTCTTTCTTGCCAAATTATAGCTGTAAAAAAATTTAGAACAATAAGTAACATACTAGTATCATCGTTCTTCTTTCTCGTTTGATTGAAGATCCGTTTCCATTGAAGCACGACATTCAGATGTCGAAAATTGTAACCCCTCATCTTAAGTAATTTCCTCCAATGTTGTTGAATCACGTCACACTCGAAATATAACTGGTTTATAGATTCAACGTGGTTACCGCACATATAACAGTTGACATTTGTAATATAACCTTTAGTCATAAGCTTGTCTTGATTAAGGCAAGCATTATTAACTATCTTCCACAACATATAAGTATGTTTTCCTGTGCTAAATATATTCCATGTTATTTTTTCCATTGACTAGATTTAGGATGCCTAGCGTTAATTAATGATGTGTAAACTAAAGCTATAGTATGAGGGTTGTGTGCAATACCCCAACCCAAATCAGTGGTAAGCTTTGGACATGGATTTTCAGCAATTTTCTTCCATAACTAACTGACAAAATTATTACTCGAGGCAGGAAGAGTAATTGTGCTATGGTAGACATAACTACAAGCCTTTGTGTAATCTAGAATCTCAATATTCATTTTTTTGGGTGTGTGTAACCACATTATTGAGTATCAGACGATCCACAGCCCATGGGGTCTGCTAGAATAGATGTTTATTCGAATTGTCCACTTTATATCTTATGTATGGTAGTAAAGTAGATCAAAGATTGAGTAAAGTAGCCCATAGGATTTGCCTTTGTATTAATTTAGTTTTCCATTTAATTTGAAGCTGTTGTTTGTTTTTTTAAGAGAAGGTGATGGCAGCCATTATTTTTAAAACAAAGAGGAAGGATTTTCTGCAAAAAGAAAGCGAAATGAGAAGATTTGTTTCTAATAGGATATACGAGTCTTTTCTCATTCTCCTTATGCAACATCCTTATTTAATTTCAATCAATCAATCTGTAACGACCCACCTTATTAACCATCGAAAGTCAACACCGAATACATACATGGTATTCAAATTCCAAACATCCAATTGCCGAAAAGGCAGATTGTTAAAGTAAAATAAAAACAAATGAACAAAGAATAGGGAAAACAGAATCTCATAACGGAAATGATAACATATAATATAACAAAGATAGTATAAACAACCACTCCAAAATATAGAGTACATCAAAGTTAAAAACAAACCTTATCAGTTGGACAATTAGAAAATCCTAACCTTACAACTGCTGATAGGTATGCCATATGATACAGTGGAAAATAAAACACCGCGATAGGTGAACATCTAACTCTTCTCCAATAACTCAATATCACCAAAGCCAACATGGGAAAAACTCGGTTTGACTCGAGCCTTATAATAAAATAACACCTGGGTTAGTCTGAAAAACTAGTTTGGGAAAACTCAAGTAATATGATGAACATATAAACATTCTATGAGACCACATCGCTATTGCAGAATGATTTTTTACCTCACAAGAACAACATCCATAGATGAAGAAATGGAAAACAAATCAGAACAACAATCTAATCAGGAAAATGGAAATAAACAGCAGAAACAATCCAAATAAAAAAGGATGGGTACTACTAAGAACAAATTCCATACTTAATGAATGGGCATAAATAATATCAAATTCCAAACTTGAAAGAATGGAACAAATAATTAAACATAGAGAAGAGCACAAAGCATATCTCAACACAATTAAGGAAACTATTCAAAGATTTGAATTAAAAACAAGGAAAAGAGAAGTTTTTCCAACAATGACTAGGAGGATGCGCCTACCTTACCGAAAGTATACCTCTAGAAATATACTTAAGAACTTCGATGGCTCTCGAAAACCTCCAAGCCGCACCTCGCCAACTGTTACCGAGAAACCGAGTATTTCACATCTCGATGCGCAAAACCAAATCCAAACTAAAGTGGATGTGAAAATACCCTAATGGGAGCAACCCTATATAGCTTGGCCCCACTCACTCTTTGGGTTTAGTCATTTTCGACAAAGGACAACAAAGCTCCAAAGAGCAACAAATCGTCTTAAATAGACGAAACACAAAGAAGAAAACAAAATCAAAGTCGATGTTGATAAATCGACTATCGGGAACGATAAAATGGTTGTTCACACTTGCACTTGATTTTCACATCACGATATTTTTAAAGACACTTTAAAAAACACTCTTAAAATATTCTTTTAAAAGAGCAAATTATATTTTCTAACTATATCAAAACCAAGGTCAAAACATAGTTTATTATAAATCCAAAACAATTTATACATAGCTTTATTTTGAAGCAATTCCATTTAAATGAGTTTCTCATTTATAAACTATCATTTAAAAATTTAAAACAACACTTATCACTTATTATCCCAAAAAATAATAAATCAATTTAAATACTTTTTTAAATTTAAAACAACGTTAATTTATCCTGAAGGATAATTTAGATTACTTTTCTATAACATTAAAACCAAATTTATTTTCCCCCAAAGAGAATAAATCAAATTCAAAATATTTTATAAATTTAAACCAACATTAATTATCCTAAAAGATAATTAATCACATTTATATTCTTTTATAAATTTAAAATGATATAAATTTTCCCAAAAGATAATTAATCACATTTAATCTCTTTCGATGAATAAATCAATTTTCTTTAAAACACCTTTGTAAAATTCATCAATTAACTTTAAATACCTGAAACACCCCATACCCCTTAGTATACCCAAAAAGGAATACTAAAAGATGTGGTGCATTGTAGATATAGCTAGAAACTTACAGAGACTAAGATTCACAAGACAAAATAAATAAAACAGCGGAAACAATTAAAACAATTAAAACAATAACTTATTTAAAATCATACTCCATAAATACTTCATAAAACCAAATATGTCTCAAAATACGAAATATCCATGTCTAGTGAAAAACATTATCTCAGTCATAACATCAGAGTACATAAAATAACCATCTCTCTCAAAGAAAAGTACCAGTACATCAAATGAAATAAAAACTGAAAAATAAGAAGTAGAATATATGAAGAAAGATCTCCGTAGCTGAAATCTCCAAGAGTCTAAAATCTACTATCCCTACCTCTGCTGGCTTATGGGGGGAAAGGGGAAAATAGAGGAGTGGGTCAAACTAAAAGTCTGGTGAGTGAAAGTAACTACTAGTATTTTTAAGCAAGATAAAGATAATAGACTTATCGATAGTTCTAGTATAAGAAAGAAATAAAGGAAAAGATAAAGCTGGAATAAAACGTAGCTTGCTTTGATTATTTCAATTGTTTTCACTTGTCTTAGATTACTGCTTTTATTAGGCTAAAATTCCTAATCCTACTTTAATTAGGCTGAATTCCTAATTCTACCCTTTGATCGGCCTTCTATCTCTGTTGTGCCACTGTGAGCTAGTCCCATCTTGTGGGTCCCACAGAAAAAGACACCTGCTAGCGCTCTGGAACTCAATAGCGACTTATCTCCGCGCACCGAGGCCGCACTCATGACCACTGTTAGTCTCGCACTATCTGTTGCTCCCTCTTACCCTAAACAGCATAAGCGTGCCCAGCCTCACCTCCTCTGTTGTGAAACCATCGGTCCTAGTCTGAAAAGGTTCTGCCTAGCCTCACCTAAGTGTGTTGTGAGACCATCAGCCCTGGTCTGAAAGGGAATGCTGCCAATTCGGGTCCTACCAAACAAAATCCAGTTGCATCCCTTGCCGAAATCCTCTGATTTGAACTTCTATCTATTGGCCCCTTAGTTACTTTAGTCAACATAAGCATGTCACAGCCTCACCTAACCTACTGTGAGACCATCAGTCCTAGTCTGAAAGGGTTATGCCCAGCCTCACTTACTGTGAGACCATCAGTCCTACTTTGAAAGGGTCATGCCCAGCCTCACCTATTGTGAAACCATCAGTCCTAGTCTGAAAGGGAATGCTATTGGTTATGGGCCCTACTTCTATCTTTGCTTATTAACTTAATATAAGTCTTTTAAATAAGCCTCTTATGTTCATTCTGCTCTATTTGCTTATTAACTTATTCTAAGTCTTTTAAATAAGCCTCTTCTTTATCTCTGCTATATTTGCTTATTAACTTAGTGTAAGTCTTTAAAATAAGCCTCTTTCTGTTCATTCTGCTCTATTTGCTTTGTATGTCTTTAAAATAAGCCTCTTTCTGTTCATTCTACTCCAATTGCTTATTAACTTAGTGTAAGTCTTTAAAATAAGCCTCTTTTTGTTCTTTCTATTTAATTATAACCTATGTTATAATTTCTCTTTTATCTTGTCTTTCTAGTTATAATCTATTAGTTATAACTTGCTTGCAAATGTCAAAATTGTCTATTTCAGTCTATATTCTTTTATTATAGTTCTACTTATTTACATCCAATTTTCTGTAATTTTAGTGTTCTTAAAATTTAGTCCATATTAGCGAATTATCCACCTTTTATTAATTTATTCGTGTAAAAGGAATAAAAAGAACTAAAATTTACAGGCTGAAATCTAACGCAAAACGGATGTAAATAAAATACAAATAACTGTAAATGACAGTAAATAACTGTAAATAAATGAATAAAATAGCTAAATAAAATAGAGTGAAAAGAACATTAAAAATTAACTGTAAACAAGTTGTATAAAAGCGGTCCCAAAATTGTAAAAAAAACTACAACTGTTGAAAACCCTATTATTTTAAATTACTTAAAAATCTAAAATAATTACTTAAACACTCACCTGTGGTCCTTAGCTCTTTCCTTGGCCTTCCCTGATCCACTTATAGTGTATAAAATATTTTAACTAAAAAGATCTTCTCCTTGAAAAAATATTCCTTTTAGGGTCCAGCCTCAGGCAATGAACCCAGATGGAGAAAATCTGAATGAGAAAAATAGCTAGGCCTAGGGTCTTATTTATAGTGTCACTTGTGGATCTCAGACCGTTGGATTTGAAGATTAAATCTAGCACAACCACGTCATTGGCTCGATGGGAACCGTCGGATGGAGGCACGGACGCACTAGATGTGATAAAATCAACAAAACACGTCATGCTCGAACCTGGACGATTGCTCGTCCAAGTATACACGCAAGTCGACCGCCAGGTCGACCTTTGTGTGGTGAGGGTCGACCTAAGGTCGACCCTTCTGTGGGGAAGGTCGACCCTAGGGTCTACCTGACCCTTTATAAATTTTTTTTTCGTTTTCTTGTTTATTTTGTAACTTCTTCGTTCTAGCTCGGATTTTGATGTTCTATATATGGAAATTAACTAGAAAATTATCACGGACACAATGATGTAACTCCCGTGGGTCAATTCTGATAATTTCACAAAGTTATTTTATCATTTAATTAATTCGTTAATTAATTACTATAGCTTAAATTTCGGGTTGTTACGTTCTCCTCTTCTTAAGGGATTTCGTCCCCGAAATCTCTAAGGATAGAAGAATGAAATACATCTTTTCATCCAAGTTCTACAACTAAGTACTCAACCATTATCCATTGCATCCATTGTCCTTAAATTTTTCTAATGCGATTTATGATACTTATGCAATTAGTGTAGTGTCAATGTCCCTAACCAATGCAAAAGATTAGGTGGTCTACTGATTCAGTCGACCTCCTTTTATGCATTCATGTCCGTGCCGTGTATCCAAATGAATGAAATTTCCCTAATGATAACTGGTAGTTCTATATGCATGCTACAATCATCATCCAAATGCAACAATCATGTGATAATCATCCATTTATAGCAACCATGGAATAAAATAAAATATGCAAATGCGCACACATCCATATGCATATGCTCTAGTGTCCTAGTTAGGCCGATCCCTAAGAGATAATAGTGCCTAGTGTAAGTATATGCATCCATTAGCATCCACTAGCAACCACTTGCAACCACTAGTATCCATCATACATAACATATTCTAATAACATGTTTATATCAAATCCTACCATCCATAGGTTAAATCCTAAGTTCTACCCTCCCAAAGGATAATAAAGGAAAGAACCTATTCAAAGCTAAAGATGGAAATAGGAAATTCTAAAACTTACTATCGAATAGATGCGATAAGAGGTATGAATCTTCTCTTCAGCTTCCCATGTAGCGCCCACAACATCATCTCCCCACTGCACCTTCACTAACAAGACTTCATTATTCCTAAGCCTCTTGATGTCTTGTCCAATGATCTTTGTAGGAATACGACGAACCGAGGCTTCCCTTTCTACTTCTACTTCCTCCAACTGACTAGGCTCCACAATCTCTACTGAGTCATGTAAGCACTTTCTCAAGTGCGAAACATGAAAAACGTCGTGTACTCCTGCAAGCCTCTCCGGTAGCTTTACTCAATACGCCATCTTACCTACTCTCTCTACAATGGGGAACGGTCACCACCTTCCTTAGCGGAGATACTTTAATGAAAACCAAGTCTCCTACCTCAAAATCAATATCCCTCCTCTGCTTGTTTGCATAAGATTTCTACCTACCTTGGGCCATCTTCATCCTCCTCCTAATCAAATCGATCATCTCTGAAGTCTCCCTAACCATGTCAGGACCAAGTAGCAATCTCTTTGTAGACTCCCACCAACATAAAGGTGACTTACACTGTCTCCAATAAAGAGCTTCGAAATTTGCCATCCCAATGCTAGTCTGGAAACTATTATTATAAGCAAACTCTACCAAAGGAAGATGCTCCTCCCAAGTTCCTCCAAAATCGAAAATGCACATCCTCAACGAATCTTCAAGCACTCTATTAGCTCTCTCCGTTTGGCCATCGGTTTGAGGGTGATAGGGTGTACTCAATCTAAGCTGTGTCCCTAATGCCTCTTACAAGCTTCTCCAAAACTCGCTAATAAAAATAGAGTCTCTATCGCTCACAATGCTAGAGGTAACTCCATGAAGTCGGACTACCTCACGAATGTATAAAGATGCCAAATATGGTGATGTCCTCTTACTCTTGATCGGAATGAAGTTGGCGCTCTTAGTTAAGCGATATACAATCACCCAAATACTAGTATTCCCCTTCCTAGATCGGGGTAATCCATCTATGAAATCCATCGAAACACTATCCCACTTCCATTCGGGTACATCCAATAGCTGAAGTAATCCTACGGACTTCTACTGCTCTGCCATAACCCTTTGGCACACAAGACACCTAGCTACAAGCTCTGCCACATCCTTCTTCCTACCACTCCAATAAAATACCCTCTTCATGTCCCTATACATCTTATCACCACCCAGATGAATAGTCATACCCGAATGGTGTGCCTCTGCTAGAACTGCACCTACCAAATCACTAGTGCGGGGAACACAAAGTCTTCCATCTCTCCTTAGCCACCCTTTACTATCAATGGAATAGCGTTGGAGATGTCTAGAGACCTCTCCTCTACTAATCCTCTCCATAATATTCATAATCTTTTTATCCTCTCATTGCCTCGAACCAATCTGATCCACGAGGGTAGGCCTCACCTCAAGTGCTGCTAACAATCCAGGGGTAATGTCCGTAGAAGGCTTAAAATCAAAACTGGAGATAAACTCTAGGCTTTTCCACTCTACGAACATTGGACTAAGGGTTGCTCTCTTCCTACTCAATGCATCCATAACAACGTTTCCCTTGCCAAGGGTATAAGCTATCTCAAAGTCATATGATGCTAAAAACTCCATCCAACGCTGCTGCCTCAAGTTTAAATCCTTCTATGAGAATAGGTACTTCAATGATTTATGGTCAGTGAAGAGCTCGAACCTCTCTCCTAGCAAGTAATGCCTCCAAGACTTGAGTGCAAAAACTATAGCAGCTAACTCTAAATCATGGGTAGGATAGTTCCTCTTATGAGTCCTCAAATGTCTACTCCCATAACATACTACTCTCCCTTCTTGCATCGACACTGCTCCTAGACCCGTCTTACATGCATCAGTGTATACTGTAAAAGGCTTAGCTCCATCGGGTAAAACTAATACATGTGCACTAGTAAGGGCCTTCTTTAGCCTCGTGAAGGAATCCTCACAATCTAGGTCCTACACGAATGTCGCATTCTTCTTAGTAAGGCGAGTAAGCGGTGGTGAAATCTTAGCGAAGTCTCTAATAAACTTCCTATAATAGCTTCTAACTTCGGTAGTGTTCTTGGGGGCCTTCCAATCTTGCATCGCTACAACTTTAGCGGGATCTACAGCCAAACCCTCTTTTGAGACCACATGCCCCAAGAAACGCACTTCCTTTCGCCAAAAGTGACACTTTGAGAATTTAGCCTTCAACTGATGAATGTGAAGTGCACAAAGAACCTCCTCTAGATGAACAGCATGCTCCTCCATACTCTTAGAAAACACCAAAATGTCATCCACGAATACTACCAAGAATTTATTTAGGACATCTCTATAAACACGGCTCATCAAATCTATGAAATATGATGGGGCATTGGTTAGCCCAAAAGGCATAACCAACCACTCAAAGAATCCGTCTGGTGTCCTAAATGCCGTCTTGTCGATGCTATCGTCGGCGACTCTAAGCTGATGAAATCCGGTAGCCAAATCCAGCTGAGAAAACACTGAAGAGCTAACTAGCTGATCAAAAAGATCGTCTATCCTAGGAATGGGGTAACGATTCTTCTTCGTGAGCTTATTCAACTCTCTATAGTCTACGCAAAGTCGAAGGGAACCATCCGCCTTAGTAGCGAAGACGACTGGCGCTCCCTACTCAGATATTCTCCTTTTCATGAAGCCTTTCTCCAATAGCTCACCAATCTGCTTGCTTAACTCCTTCCTCTCCCTACGAGCCATATGTCTCATGGTACTCAAATGCCGAACATCCAATTGCGGAAAAGGCAAGTTGTTAGGGTAAAATAAAAGGAAATGAACAAAGAACAGGGAAAACAGAATCTCACAGCGGAAACGATAACATATAATATAACAAAGATAATATAAACTGCCACTCAAAATATTAAGTACATCATAGTTAAAAACAAATCTTATCAACTGGATAGTAATAAAATCCCAACCTTACAATTGCCGATAGATATACCATATGATACAATGGAAAATAAAACACTACGATTGGTGAACATCCAGCTCTTCTCCAATAAATCTATATCACCAATGCCAACCTGGGAAGAACTCGGTCTGACCGGAGCATTATAATAGAATAACACCCGAGTCAGTCTGGAAAACCAGTGTGAGAAAACTCAAGTAGTATGATGAACATATAAAAATTTTGTGAGATCATGCCGCTGATGCGAAACAAGTTTTACCTCATAAGGACAACATCCATAGATAAAGAAATGGGAAAAAAATCAGAACACCGATCCAATTAAGAAAGAATGGAAATAAACAAAAGAAACCAAATAAAATGGGTGGGTACTAGTAAGAAAAAATCTCATACGTAATGGAAGGGCATAAATAATATCAAATTCGAGACTTGAAAGAATGGACATAAATAAATTAAACATAGAGAAGAGCACAATGCAGTTCCCAATGCATTTAAGAAAACAATTCAAAGATTTGAATTAACAACAAGGGAAAGAGAATTTTTTCCAACAATGACTAGGAGGGTGCACTCAACTTACCAAAAGTATGCCTCTAGAAATATACTTAAGAATTTCGATGGCTCTTGAAAACCTCCAAACCGAACTCCGCCAACTGTTACTGAGAATCCGAGTATTTCACATCTCAATTCGTAAAACCGAATCCAACCTAGAGTGGATATGAAAATACATTAATAGGAGGAACCCCACATAGCTTAGCCCCCACTCACTCTTTGGGTTTAGTCATTTTCGACAAAGGATAACAAAGCTTCAAATAGCAAAAAATCATCTTGAATAGACGAAACACAAAGACGAAAGCAAAATAAAAGTCGATAATCGATAAATCAACTACCAGGAATGATAAAATGGTTGTTCACACATGCGTTTGATTTTCACATCACAATACTTTTAAAGACACTTTAAAAAACACTCTTAAGATATTCTTTTAAAAGAGCAAATTATATTTTCTAAGTATATCAAAATCAAGGTCAAAACATTGTTTATTATAAATCCAAAACAATTTATACTTGGCTTTATTTTGAAACAATTCCTTTTAAACGATTTTCTCATTTATAAACTATCATTTATAAATTTAAAACAACACCTATTATCCCAAAAGGTAATAAATCAATTTAAATACCTTTTAAATTCAAAAAAATGTTAATTTATCCCGAAGGATAATCTATATTGCTTTTCTATAACTTTAAAACCACATATATTTTCCCCCAAAGAGAATCAATCAAATTCAAAATATTTTTATAAATTTAAATCAGCATTAATTTTCCTGAAAGAAAATTAATCACATTTATAATCTTTTATAAATTCAAAGCGATATTAATTATCCCAAAAGATAATTAATCATATTTAATCAATTTCAATGAATAAATCAATTATCTTTAAAAAACCTTTGTTAAATTCATTAATTAACTTTAAACACCATTATTAAATCAACTGTTTAACTTTAAAACATTAAATCAGTTAATTCACTTCAATACACTTTCATTAAATTAGTTAATTTACTTCAGTCACTTTTATTAAATAAATTAATTAACTTAAATACCTTTATTAAATTAAATAATTAACTTTAAATATCATTAGTTAAAATTATTAATTACATTCAAATATCATTAATTAGACCGACTACTTAAATTTTCAAATATCATTAATTTAAAATGATTAAATAAATTCATTTATCGTTAATTAAAAAGATTTAATTAAATTCAAACATCGTTAATTAAAACAATTAATTAAATCCAAATATCATTAATTAAAATGATTAACTAAATTAAAATATCATTAGGCAAAATGAATAATTAAATTCAAATCTCATTAATTAAAATGATTAATTAAAACCAAATACCATTAATTAAAATGATTAATTAATATTAAGCATCACTGGTTAAAATGATTAATTAGCTTTAAACAACATCAATTAAAATGAGTATGTACATTCAAATATCTAATTAAAATGATTAATTAACTTAAAACATCATTAATTAAAAAATTTTATTAAATTCAAATAATCATTAATTAAAATGATTAATTAAATTAAAATATCATTAATTAAAATGATTCAAGAATTTTAAACATCTATTTTTGTGAAAATACAAGCTCAAAATAACACACGCAAAGGTTATAGGGAGATGATATTCAATAAATGTCGGTATAGCAAAAATTGCTATAACAACACTTAAACAATTTAAATGGAGTATCATGATAAATTTCAACTAAACATCAATATAAACAGCATAAGGAAATAAATAATATTTATTAGTGAGAAACCCCTTAGGGACTCTCTACAAACGTTCTTTGCAAAACCATGGTTACCAACAATATATATAATCATATGGGTTCACAGAAATTAAGTTAATATGTCATCCGTTTCCCAAAATGAGATTTCAACCAAATAATCAATCAAACAACAACAATAATATCTAAACTATCAACCAAGCATTCAACAATAAATTTATAGCATCATAGATATTACATAGTTTATTTGAAGGTGAGTAAACTCATAGAAATTCCAGTAATCTCCGAAGTGTTCCGGTTTGAACTAAAATTGAACGGGCGTCCGATTTTAGTCTAAAATTCTATAAGCTCCAAACTCGACCCAACCAATTCCGTCGCATATCTAAAGTTCCTACGAGTGCGATGCGACTAACCTCGTTTCAATCCGGCCTCGCATAGGCAAGTTAAGCATTTTATAAGAGTTTGAATTAATTAAATAATTAAATAACATTTAATCACTTAATTAACTATCAATTACCCTAAACATCTTCTTCCCCAAATAAAAATGCACAAGCCGTGCATATCCAGTGCACACAAACCCAAACCAGCGACCTTCTCTCCTCCCATTCTCCTTCTACACTCGACTAAATCAACAATTGACAACTCCGACGAACCACATACCGCAAGAGCTTCGCGATAACCACCTCCACTACAACTCCGGCTTCCTCAACTGTTTTTTGACCTGGGCTCTTGATCACGTACATACAACGGACGCGAATTACCAGGAGGCGACATACCCTCTAAAACTTGCTCTACGACCTCATCTTGCCTCGAGAAATCCAAAACCAACCTCCTTTCCACAAACCTCGCCTTAATCGAACACCACACTAAACACTAACTTCGGCCTAGGCACGTCGATCACCCATATTCACTACCGATCATCACCAAACTAGTATAGATCAAAGCCCTCATTCAAACAAACTCAACGCACTTAGTTTTACAATTTTTCATTCATTAAAACTTTTGATTTTGATTTTTATATATATGCGGCCATTTATTTGTCTCTGGTATTAAAGAACAAAAGCATGAGAGACAATGCAAGGAAAAAACAAAAATGTTTGAATGCGCATATGTAATTATGTTTTTCTTAAATTGAAATTTCCAACGCGATGTTGCATAAAGTTCTGTTCTTGTACAAAATGCGAATATATGTAAAACAAAAATTTGGTTGCGCTCAGAAGTGCAACACGATCTTAAATCGATAATAAAATGCACTGGTTATTACATTCTCTTAAATTTCAAAAATACCATTGTTTGCCGAAATAACGTCATAAGACAACTTAAATATTTTTCAAATTAAAAATTATGAATTTTTTTAATAAATTATATTAAAAATACTACAATAAAAATCAAGTCATTTTATTAACAAATTAATTATTATTGTTGTTGTTATTATTCGAACCATTTATTATTGTAAATAACTTTGCAAAATGATTTCGCAATTATCATCAGTTAAATAAAATAAGTTAAATAAGACGATTAAATCCATTTAAATAATATTTAATTCACAATTCAAATATATGTAATGATCACTATATTTGAATTCAGGTTATTAAATTCCAAAACCTAATTATTTAAATATTTAAAATTAATTAAATTTTCAAAATTCAATGAGCAAAATTCTAGATTGTTACATAATCCCTTTAGTTTCTCCATGTATTGGCTGGCCCTGGAATACATCTGTATTGGGTAAAGTATCCAAAAAACTTTCAATATAATTATTTATTTTAAACAATGTTTGAAAGGTGTACCGATATCGAATATCAATATTTCAAAATATAACTTTTATACATGCATTCAAATGATTATTAACACATTCAATAAATCACACAAATTAATTATAATTAATATTTCATAAACATTAATTAATTTAACTAATTTATAACATTATATAAATTAATTAAATGTTGTGGTTTTTTGGATAAACCACAAACACGATTGTGCGACTCAGAGATGTGTACTTAGTCGGCGATTAATATTAAACAATTCAAATATTAATGTTCATGCATCACTTTAGCTAGTGGAATGACATTTTGGTCGAATTCATCGCTTACATATGTATTGGTAAAATCCAATTTCATATTTTCTTAAGTGGTATCTTTTAGTATCGATTATTTACACCAATTCTCTTCATAAAAAATATATCATTTTAGCACTTATGGAATTTGGTTTTGGTCAGAATTCCAACATCATCCACGTTAACTTGATTAGTCCTGTTCGTCGACGAAAATTCTATCGGTTTAGAAAACCGTCGAAAAATTTCAAATTAAAATATAACCGCAAGCGCACAGCGTACACTTTGTAGTACGTGGCGAATACATGTCGATCCGTAGGGAATTGATGATTTTAAAAATCTATTCAATCAAATTAAACCAAAGTCGAGTGAAAGTTAAGCTAGAGAATTAGAAAATTAGCTACAAACTAAAAGAAAAGAGATGCAAATATAAGAGTTAAATGACAATTTAGAGAATAAATCCACTCTCTAGATCATGTAGTTCAATACATATGAAATCATAATCTCTCTTTTATGGTCATTAGTGTGATTAATTGTTGTGTTTATCATAAGTATGGCATATTTGTGCTATTAATTAGCTCAATATAAACCATCAAACTATAACACAACCACTAATTCACTTTTAAATTTCATGAACTTTGACAATGAAAATGAAAATGAAATCTATTCTAAGTATGGCCTATTAACTATTGATTAGAAATATAGACCATCAAATTTTAATTTCAAATCACTTTCTTTTGCCATAATCATATTTTGATGAAGAGGCAATTAGTGTTAGTGATTGTTTAAGCATAGCCTATTTGGTGTCAACAGTATAGGCTATCAAATTTAAAGCAAAAACAAGAATTAAACCACTTCAATCATCATCATTAAGCACAAAAGGAGAGCATGAATTAACAAATGGTTGAAGCTACATAATTAGAGAGCTTCATTACCCCTAAATTGAAGGGGTTTAGCCTCTCATATTTGTCATTTGATTAACAAATGTAGCTTGCAACATTAAACTAAAATGAAAGAAAAATGAAAAAGAGACCTAATTAACAATAATTAAAACTAATCTACTTTGCATGAATGTAAATCTACACTACTAGCATAAAAGGAAATGAACATGTAATTAAAAGGAAACAATAATTACATTGCATAAAAAAAGGAAAGTTACATGAAGTAGAAATGGCTAAGTAGCCATGAAAAGAAAGAAGAGAACTTGATTTATTTTTGAGCCTAAACTAAACTAAAGAGAGACTAAGGGGGGAGGAGGTTACATGAACATAATGGGTTATTTATACAAGCATGAAACCCTAATCCATAATTTGGGGAATGCCCAAACTACCCCTTAGGAAGTGTGGTGGCCAAGTAACCATTAGCATCCATTAATCATCATTTAAGTGTACATGAAGCCATTAATTCCATAAGCATGTGCATTAGCCTCTAATGTGTACATTAAGGTAGGTGGGTAGGTGGGGTCCTCCATTATCTTCACTTTGAATTATTTCCATCTTCATTTGTTCTCTTCACTCTTATGCATGCATATATCATCATGTAACCACTTGTAAAATTCACCAAATTTCCTACAAAACAACATAGAAAATTCCAAGTAAATTTTCACAATTTAATAAATGCATAAAAATGACCATTTTGCCCCTATATGAAGATGAATATGTGACAATTTCAAATAATTTGAATTTTGGTTTAAACAAGTTAAAATACCTAATATGATCATTTATTTAATTTAAATAGATTAAATATGGTGGTAAAAATATACACATTTACGTGCACATCAAATACCCCCACGCTTATTTTTTATTCGCCCTCGAATAAAGGAAAACTAAGATAAATCCGTTTTCGTAGGGAGCACGATTGCATTGAGCATATGCAACAAGCCGTTAAACCTCTGGGTGTCCCCAGTAGGACGAGTGTTGTCTCGTGAAGGTTTTCAGCGGATACTACCCACAAAATCCAAATGCAGGATGAAAATATTTACAAAATGCAAGATTTATTTACAAAGAGATGAATGCGAGTTTTTGAAAAACATTTACAATGAAGGATTTACTTTTAAATTAACACAAATAAGTTAAATATAGGTTTGGTCATTATCTTGAAATTTAAGTCATTTACTCGTCAAAATTTCCAACAAAAATTAAGTTATCATAACAAATAGACAATAGTTTAACTCGTTGTTTCCGTTGATAACAAAGTGTAACCATGAAATAGGTCCTTAGTTGATTATCAAAGTTTATTAAAGTAGTATTTCATTTCATTTCAATAACAAATCAAATCAAATAAGTTAAAATAGTGCTTGGATTTCATTTGCTTACTCTCTCCAATTTTTGAAAATTTTATTGATATTTACAATATTTACATATGCCTAACTCAGATAAACCGAGGCCAGATATATTACCCATGCACTGCCTTGCGGACTGATGTGAAGGGAATACTAAGCGTGGCGAGTGAACACACGAGTGTGAACACCTATTGACTGTAGGCGTTATTAAAAAGAATTTTTATATATATACACCTAGATCAGATAAACTGAGGCCAGATATACCGATCATGCACTGCCTTTCGGGCTTACGTGAGAAAGGTACAGAGCATGGCGAGTGTACACACAAGTGTGCACACCTGTCGACCGTAGGTGTTAATAGAAAATATTTACATATATACAAATGTTTTTTATTTATTTATTTTTTCTTTTTCAGGTTTTTTTTAATAGAAAGAGAGTTTTTGCAAAATCATCTTAGCACCTCTTAACTTAGAAGACAAAAAAAATGTTATATCCTTTACTTTAAATCAACCACTTTTTTTTTAAAACAAAGATTTTCAATTAGGATATATTTCATAATTATCACGTATGAATCTTCTATATACTAGTTAAACCATTATTATTTGTAATCAAACTTCATTTTTATTTTTGTTAAGACGAATAAATTTTCAAAAATTTCAATTTAATAAACCAAAACCATATATTTATCTTATAGTGTTTCTTTAAAAATAAATTAAAATGCTTAAAAAAATTTGTTTGTTTTTTGTTTTTGAGATTTTTTTTTAATTTTTGGAAAAATTGAAAATGATGGTGAGTCTCCCCCCACACTTGATTTTGACTGTGTCCCCACAGTCAATCCAAGTGAAAGGAGAAAAATAAAAATAAAAATGGCCTTTATTTATATGAAAATGAATGGTATTTACACGGGATCAGAAAGTATATCGTCAAAAAGTAAATGAAACGGTCTTCCAAAGACCGATTCATTTGTCTCGTCAAGTATATGAGACACAGCTTAAGCTCGAAAAACCAATCTATAAAAGATTTCAAAATTGAATGTTGATTAGGAAAAACGAATGTCGTTTTATTAAAAATCGTACGAGTTGTTTTATTTTCAATTTGGGGTAGATATAGCGATTGATTGAAATTCAAATTTATTATCACCAAGTTGAAGTTCAAACTTATCATTGAAAACTTCTTCAAAATTATAGATTTCAAAATCAAAATGGTGATGTAAATCTTCCCCTTCAGAGTTTGACAATTCGTTTTCATAAAGTCCAAAGAAATCGTGTTCGTTAAAGTCGTCTTCCTTTGTTGGATTGTCAACAACTTCATTGCGTATCTCAAGTTCAAAATCCAAAGTGGTTGTATTCAAATTTTCAAAATCGAGAAAAGGAAGATCGAATTTTAAATTTGGTTCCACAGCCTCAAATGAATTGAAATCCAACTCAATTACCGTGTTTTCAACAACTTCGTTAAGATTTTCGTTTTCAATTTCAAAAGTTGTTATCTGAAAATCGTCGATTTGGGTAAAAGGTGGATTATTGTTTGACTCGTCACACATTGGAATTTGATTTTGTTTTTTACGTTTTTTCATATATGTTTCAAACAACGAATCGGTGTAATCATTGTAGATTTCGTCCATTTGTTCAACAAAATCCAACTTATAGTTATTGACTTGAGAATTTTCGATTTGGATTTGTTGAGAACAAAAATTTTCACTCGTATCGATTCGAGATTATTCCCATTGCCAAAATTATTTGAAAAGTGGATCACATTTTCGTTTTGATTTTGAAATTCATTTTGGAGTTCAAAATTGAATTGGCATGGGTTATAATCGAAATCGTTTGAATTTTGAAGTGAATTCAAATTTTGATTATTTTGAAAACTTTGATTTCAGTTATCGCACAAATATGAATTACACAACTCATTTATCATTTGATTTTGTTGTGTAGAGATTTCAAGTAGAGATGAAATGCTATTTTCGAGATTCGAGGGTTGGTCATCGTTTTGAAAATTCCGTTGTTCGAAATTCGAATTATTTAAAGAATAGTTGTCGTTAAAATATCCATATGAATTTGGAGTAAAATCATATGGATTATATTGAATTTCACAACTATTGTAAAATTCAAATGACTGGGGAAACTCGGATATTTTCAAGAATGTTTTTTTTTCTTTTTTTTATATAAAGGAAAAATATTTACAAATAGAATTTATTTTTCAAAATAGAGAATTGATTTTTGTTTTGTTTTTTGGTTTTTAAATTTTTTTTTTAGATTTTTTGAAATTTCAAAGAAAAAGGATTTAAAAATTTCAAAGGAAATGAAATATTTACAATTTTTTTTAGTTTTGGATTTTGAATTTTTTTTTAAATATGCATGAACTAATGCAACTAAATGAATGTAGGGCTTAATTACAAATGATTTATCCTAAGTTAACCCAAAATTGTATAATCACACATTGTCTTAGATAAACAAAATAGTTCTTAGCCAGGTAACGGACAGGATTTATCGGTGCACCACGAATCACCGTAGCAATGCAGCCGAAGGTTTAAGTACCTTCAGAGGAACAACCACTATAATATTTACGAATCACCGTAATATTTATAAATGGTTATTACTCTACCGTAGCCTAGACACCAAGAAATTAAATTGTTCAAAGAAGACAATTTGCCAATACACAATTAAAAGTTATCGATGTCTAATCGTTATTATTAATCAAAATCTAGGATGAAATGCAAAGCAAAAAATAAACGTGTATTAACAATGCAACTAGAAATGATTTTTGTTTTTGTTTTTGTTTTTGTTTTTGAATTTTTTTAAAAATATATATATGCAAAATGCAAGCAATCAACAATGCAACTAAAATAAAAACAAGAGATATATACAATGCAAGGCAAATAAAAAGAATTATAAATAAGCAAGCAGTTTTTTTTGGCAAGCTCAGCACGTAAGCAATTTATTTTAGCAAGCACTTCTGCTCCTTCTACAACTCTGCTTTGGAAACCTGAAATGAAAAACAAGATATATTCAACAATTTTTATTATTTTTTAGTATGTTTATCAAAGATGAAAAACAAAATAAGCGAAAAATAACAATCGAAAATAAAATAAACGAAAACTAAAACAGGTGAAAACAAATCAAAAAGGAAAATTAAACAAAGTTGAACTTGTTTTTTTTTTGGATTTTTCAAATTTTTTTTTGGAGAGGAAACTAAAAAGTGCAGTTTTACTTAAAAAAAATTAATCTTTTTATATATGAAAAGAAGAAACCAAATAAAGGAAAATTAAAACAAGTGAAAACAACACCAAACAAATTAAAGTTAAAACAAATATATACAATTGAAACTTTTTTTGTTTTGTTTAACAAGTGAAATATAACCCGGCCCAAAACCACTTTATCCCATTCTTATATTCTCAAACAGTTCCTCAGTTCAACAACCAAATAATTCGGCAATTAAATAAAATAATCAAATAGAACTTCCAACTCAAATCTGAAATAAAATAAGCAAATCAAAATCGCGGATCTTCATGCGTTCGTGACTGGGGATGGAGGATGTTGATTGCAATGAAGGCTGCGATGATGATTGTCGATTTGGGGTCGAGTTGCTGGATTTAGGTTTCGCGATTTCAGGTGAGGTAGCAATTGGTTATCGTGGTTGTCGCGGCAGCAGTTGAAAGTTTTGTGGAGATCGTATCAGGTCTTGGTGGTTGATTGGAACTATGGTGAGGTTGTGGAGTTCGAGGTTGGCAAACAGTGGGTTTCTGGCAATTGAGAACTTGTTGTATGTTCGTAATAGAGGCGATTGAAGGTAGCGAGTTCGTAATAGAGGGTTGTATTGTGTCTGGCAAAATTTTGTGATGGAATGGCGAATGGGGTGCTTGGTCTGCACTTGAAGTGCACTGCTGCTATTGCACAGATATGTTCAGTAGCAGGGGAAGTTGATGGTGGATGAATAGTTGAATGGATATGGGGTGTTTGCTACTTGTCTGTAGTAGTTAGAGGAGCAGCAGATTTTAAATATTGAATGTTTGCAGTTGGTCTGTGGTATAATGGCAGTTTGGGTTGCAGCTTGTGTGTGAGAAATGTGAGGGCAAGGGGGTGATCGGATGACAGCAGTAACAAATGTGATACAGAAGAGTGTGGTAGGTGGTCTGCTTGATTGGGTGGTTGTTTGTCGTTTTGAAAAGGTAGTTTGACAGTGTCAGTTGAATTGTTGAAGTTTTGAAGTTGTTGGAACTGAAGTTTGAACTGTGAAATTGTTGGTGGTTGACAGTTTGTTTGAATTGCAGGTGCAAGAAGTTGTGAAGCACTGTGCATATACAATTGTACAGGGGTAGCTGCTGTGAGTGGTATTTTTGTGGAAGTGATCGGGCAAGTGGGATTCAGGGGTACTGCAACAGTTTGAGGTATGTTTGGCTGAAGTGCTTTGTAGTAGTGTGACAGCTAGAGGATGGTTGCAAATGTGAAACAGAGGGGATAACAGTTGTAATGGGATGGGTGATGGTTTGAAGGTGAAATGAAGTAAGGCAGTTAGGGTGTGGGATGATGGCAGTTCAGGTGGATATCTTATATGTGGTGAATGAATGGAAGTAGTTGATAGCAGATGTGGTTTGTGGATGATTTGGTGAGATGTTGGTTGTGGTGTGGCAGACAATTGAAGGAGGCTGATGTGAAGAATGAATGAGTTGTTTGTGGTGATGTGATGGTAGAAGTGAAGATTGGAGAAGTGAAAAGCGAAGAGGGTAGTTGTGCAGTATGTAGGCAGTTGTGTGAAGTTTTGTTGGTTTGGTGGGTGGTGGAATGAAATGTATGAAGTGACCTGAGGAGATGGTACAAGGCAGAGGTGGCTGTTTGTAAGGTAGTTTGAGGAGAAGGGAGTGGTATGGCAAGTGGTTGTGATGTATATGAAGTAACGGATAGAAGTGCACAGTTGTGCAGTGATACGGAGTACTGGGATGGTTGTGTGACTTGCACTATGTCAGGGACGGTGAACGTGATGAGGCAAATGGCAGCTGATTCTGGTTAAGGTAGTTCACTGATGCAAACAGTGGTCAGAGGTGGAAGAATAGTGCAGGGGAGGGTGAGCGGTTAAGAATTCTAGTTGTTGTGACAGGCAGAGGCTTGTAGGGAAGTAGTCGAACAGAGAAGCAGTTTTTTTTGTTGTGCACAGTTTTAAGGCAATGGTATGGAACAGTGAACTGTTTTCTATGTTGTGCACAGTTTTGTTGTGTCATGCACGTCTTGTTGTGTCGTCCACATCCTATACAAACAAAGCAAAAATTGTAAAACGAAAATGACAATGAAATAAAATATTTTTTTTAATTTTGTGTATGTTTTTTTTTAATATGGAAATGTAAATGGAAAAGCAAACAAACAAAATGAAAACAAAAAAAATCAAACAACAAACACACACAATTAATTTTTTTTACAAGCACACAAACACACAAAATAAAATCACACAAAAATCAAAACAAAAATAATTCGAAGAATAGGAAATCAAAATCAAAGCAATTCCCCGGCAACGGCGCCAAAAACTTGTTCGTCGACGGAAATTCTATCTGTTTAGAAAACCGTCGAAAATTTTCAAATTAAAATATAACCGCAAGCGCACGGCGTACACTTTGTAGTATGTGGCGAATACGGGTCGATCCGTAGGGAATTGATGATTTTAAAAATCTATTCAATCAAATTAAGCCAAAGTCGAGTGAAAGTTAAGCTAGAGAATTAGCTACTAACTAAAAGAAAAGAGATGCAAATATAAGAGTTAAATGACAATTTAGAGAATAAATCCACTCTCTAGATCATGTAGTTCAACACATATGAAATCATAATCTCTCTTTTATGGTCATTAGTGTGATTAATTGTTGTGTTTATCATAAGTATGGCATATTTGTGCTATTAATTAGCTCAATATAAACCATCAAACTATAACACAACCACTAATTCACTTTTAAATTTCATGAACTTTGACAATGAAAATGAAATCTATTCTAAGTATGGCCTATTAACTATTGATTAGAAATATAGACCATCAAATTTTAATTTCAAATCACTTTCTTTTGCCATAATCATATTTTAATGAAGAGGCAATTAGTGTTAGTGATTGTTTAAGCATAGCCTATTTGGTGTCAACAATATAGGCTATCAAATTCAAAGCAAAAACAAGAATTAAACCACTTCAATCATCATCATTAAGCACAAAAAGAGAGCATGAATTAACAAATGGTTGAAGCTACATAATTAGAGAGCTTCATTACCCCTAAATTGAAGGGGTTTAGCCTCTCATATTTGTCATTTGATTAACAAATGTAGCTTGCAACATTAAACTAAAAAGAAAGCAAAATGAAAGCAAAATGAAAAAGAGAACTAATTAACAATAATTAAAACTAATCTACTTTGCATGAATGTAAATCTACACTACTAGCATAAAAGGAAATGAACATGTAATTAAAAGGAAACAATAATTACATTGCATAAAAAAAGGAAAGTTACATGAAGTAGAAATGGCTAAGTAGCCATGAAAAGAAAGAAGAGAACTTGATTTATTTTTGGGCCTAAACTAAACTAAAGAGAGACTAAGGGGGAGGAGGTTACATGAACATAATAGGTTATTTATACAAGCATGAAACCCTAATCCATAATTTGGGGAATGCCCAAACTACCCCTTAGGAAGTGTGGTGGCCAAGTAACCATTAGCATCCATTAATCATCATTTAAGTGTACATGAAGCCATTAATTCCATAAGCATGTGCATTAGCCTCTAATGTGTACATTAAGGTAGGTGGGTAGGTGGGGTCCTCCATTATCTTCACTTTGAATTATTTCCATCTTCATTTGTTCTCTTCACTCTTATGCATGCATATATCATCATGTAACCACTTGTAAAATTCACCAAATTTCCTACAAAACAACATAGAAAATTCCAAGTAAATTTTCACAATTTAATAAATGCATAAAAATGACCATTTTGCCCCTATATGAAGATGAATATGTGACAATTTCAAATAATTTGAATTTTGGTTTAAACAAGTTAAAATACCCAATATGATCATTTATTTAATTTAAATAGATTAAATATGATGGTAAAAATATACACATTTACGTGCACATCAAGTCTGAAAACAAAGTCATTGGTTCAATAATAAAAATTCCTATTAGCTGTATTGCTATAGCCATAGATTTTGACTTTGAATGAGTTGTTGATAAAATTGATAACATTGGAACAAATTTCTTATAGGGGAGAAAGTTCTTATGGTATTATTAACTGCCTAGTTACTAGGAGACAGTCTGTAAGTAAATAGAGGATGAGGGCTTTGGAATCATAAATCTACACAATCTTAATGTATCATTATTAAGAAAATGGCTTTGAAAATTTAACAATAATGATCAAAATCATATTTGGAAAGGACTGATCTCAAAGAAATTTTACGGTAGAACATATAACATTCATGTTACCTCATCTAATTCTTAAAAAAATGACTCATTTTTGGAAACCATTCTCAAAAGATTCAAATATTTTCAACCTTTGGATCGATAATATAGTTCATTCTGGCAACAAAACATCTTTTTGACACGACTGCTGTATTTTAGTTTTACCTCTCAGAATTGAGTATAAAGAAATTTTTGCTATTTGTAACTTCAATATTAATTTTAGAGGATTTTACAATATTAAATGATTTTACATGGAATTTTACTTTCAATTGTACTCTTGTAGTTATTTTCTTAACCCAATTTGTTTTGCTCTGTACCAAACCAGAATATTATAACTTAGACAACAACAAAGATACCAAAATTAGGTACTGGGATATCAGTAAAACACACTCCTCGAAATCTCTCGAGGACAAGACTAAATATTTTCAACTTTATTTGAAAAGTTAGTGCTCCGCCCTAAACAAAGTTTCATATGTCGTTGATCTTACGTAAGAAACTAAACACAATTGAATTTCTAAAGAAAAATAATTTGGCAATAGATAAAATTTTATATTCTATAGTTTACAACTAGAAAAAACGTAACACACATTTATTACGATTACCCCTTAAATAATTTTATTCTTATAAGAACACAATATTTATGACTTTAAAATCATCCACATAGAATTTAACCGTGATCACTTCTGGAATAATATCAGATTTCAATATACCAAAGGTTATAGAACTTTACTCAACACCATCTTCACTATTACTTACTGGTATTTATGGTTTAAAAGAAACCAAAGAATGTTTAACATCATCAACAGTTCTTCAAAGAATCTAACTTATGCTATTGTGCTTTCCTGTTATAATTGGATTGCAAACTCTAGCTATTAGTTAGCTAAAAATGTTGACTTCAACATAAAATTTATCAAAGTAAAAGGTCGCATAGATAACTTGAAGGAAAAAATTGTCTATAACAATAGAAGAAGTAATGTGGCATTAACTACCAAACTAGTTGACACTTTCAAAGATAACACTTCGAGTTATTTACTTCTAACTGAACGTTAAGATTCATATACTTTTAACTTCTGTTTTACCTCATGTGTGTATGTATATATAGGTATGTATATATGTATATTGGCTTAAAATTATATATATGTATGTATGTATTTATGTATGTGTGTGTGTGTGTGTGTTGGTCTCATATGTTATTTGAGTGCTGTCATTATTAGAGATTGCAGTAGATTGGATTGCTTATATTATGGAAATGTTGCAGGTTGGATTGTTGATGTGTCATTGTTTTCCTTTGGATGACTCGCTAAGGGTTTCATTTACTAGGCTTGCATATGTCATTATTACACTTATGGCACCTCTATTCATTTAGTTCCTTCATCTCTAACGGATTTCTTAGTGTGGACTTTGTTTTGTTTTAATACTATCTTTTTAATCTGTGTTATTAGGCTTTACTTCATCTAGATGTCATCTAATCACGGACCTAGTTTTACGTCTAGAAGGGGTTTTTACATTTCTTTTCTATTTAAGAGGGTGTTTGCTACCTGTCAGGCTTATTGGCAACTTCTTTATAAAGTATAAAATAAAATTATATAAGTTCTCTCATCTTAAGAAGGATCATTTGTTTTTCCCTAAAAATATCTTCAATATAACACACCACATGTCAATAATTATAAATTTCTAATAATGGATATGCATTTAATATTTTCCAACCATAATTAGTTAATAAATAAAGCATACCTACATGCTTTTGCAAACAGCCCCAAAACTTAGCAAACCTCATGTTAAATCGTTTGGAATATCACCACAAGTTTGATGGAAGAAATCCATTTGGATCAAAATTTGTATGCGAAAGATACGAAGGTTCATGATTTTATTTGCAATTAAGTAAATTGTAGGGACCTAATAGAAAAATACCTTTCCTCTCACTGTAACACCTCTTAGTTTAAATAAATAATTATGTAAGTAATTTTAGGAAGTAAATCAAATTAAAATAATGGAAAAGAGTGAATATCCATGTGACGCTTTGTTACCCTTTATGCTTGGATGAAACAAGTGATACTAGGAAAATCATAGTAGAAAATTTAAGTTAATAAAAATTTAAATGCAACTGTCAGAACTAACTAATTTAAAAGGAAATGGTATAGTGGTCTGACGGCCCAGTTATTCTTCTGAAGTAAAGATAACCACCTCCTCTTTTCATTGGATTACACTTAAAATAAAAGGTTTGAGCTCTTTAATGGTGTTTGCGGGATAACAACAAGAAGAAGAAAACGAAAAGATAAAGGCTAAGGGAACCAGAGATTCCATTAACTAAAGAATATAGGTGAGTATATATTTCTTTAATCTGTTTCCTCTCTATATATTCTTAACTACAATATGATACTTTTGGCAAGACCTTCAATTTCGCTTATTTAATTGATACAGAAAATAAATATGGGGATAAAAACATGATGTTAGAAGACGATTTTAATTAATAGGATTTATCCGTGAGCATATGAACTTTTGTGAACTAATTAAGGTTCGTATGTTTGGAAAATTGGTTATTTATAAGGAAAACCAAACATGAAAAAAATTTAGGAACAAATTAAGTAGATTCTAAAAGAAAATAAGCATAGATGAAGGGTTATTATAGGAAGTCGAAAGGCAAACAATTATTGCTGGAAGGTATAATAATATAAACAAGTATAAATATTCGGTCAAGAGACCATATCCACATTTTGTGCTGAACGTGTCAGCAAAGTACTAAATAACGGTCAAAAAGACTAAGTCAAATGAATTAGAAGTTGACATATGGAAAGTTATTGGCAGACGTGCACGAACAGTTTTTAATGTGTACCGAAGGGCAATGTCAAAGGGGGTGGAGCCGAACCAGTTAATTAAAACTAAAATCGTAAGTGTAACGACTTAAGTAGAAATTCTAAGATAAGCAAGTTCTGAGGCTAGGGTTGGCAGATTGAAGGTTACAATTGAGGACTGAGGTGGTCGATGGTTAATGATGAAATATGAGCAGAGTATGTGAACTCAGATAAATAAAAATTTAATTTCACAAAAAACTAAAAATGAACTCTAATAGGATTCCTTTGGTAAGACAAAAGGTAGTGACTGCCGTAAGTCACGTAATGTTTGGTAGAGAATGTAAATTGGGATTAATGATTTCCAAGGATTATAATGGGTGTGAAGGCTTAAGATAACTGAGATGGGTACTAGACACATGTATGATAATATGAAAATCGATATTAATAATGGAAAGACTGCTAAATGGGATGAGAACTTAGTAAACGGCTAAGTGGAAAGCCTAAAAGTAAATTATTAGATAGAATGCTCAGTAGGTATAAAGCATATATGGCCCGAAACTGAAAGCGTAGGTATAAGGCCTGTGTGGCAACCAAAATCAAAAGCATAGGTGCAAGACCCGTTTGGCAACCAAAACTAAAAGCATTCGTGTAAGGCCTAGAGAGAAAACCAAAGGGGATGGTTAGGACATAAGGTCAAAAGTGGTAGTCTAGAACTATAAACGAAGTTGGTGTAAGGCATGTGTGGTAGTCAAAATATGAAAACACAGGTGTAAGGCCTAAGTGGCAACCAAGAACGATGAGGCATAAGGCCTTGGTGGTTGCTAAGAAACAATTTATGTATATATAGTATATAGGTGGAAGTCCTCGATGGCAGTCTAATGGTAGTACTTTAATGATATATATACATGTACACATGGCAAAAGTATGTAAAAGCCTCAGGAGTAGTCGAGTGTAAGGTATTTTGAGTATATTGAAATGCTAAGATATCTCTGTGAAACAAACTAAGAGATTGCTTTCGATTATGGCCTCATGTTGATAATAAATTAAATAAACTTATAATTTCGATTTATTTATAAAATAGATGGTGTATTACTTTGGTATTGTAAAGGGGAAAACCTGTCCTGTATATTAGCGGAGTGGTCTCTTTATTTCTTGTATAGGGTAATATATTACTCATGGTAGACTTTATGTCTAATCTGTGTTTCTATTCTTATTTTCCTTGTAAAATTGCCGCTATTCATTCAAGTAAGTTGAGTTTACAGGCTTAGACATGTCGCTTTTTGGAAGGTTGAATAATGCAAGCCAAAGACGAAGCAGGAGGCTTTGGTGTTATATTTATGTTTATTTCTACTATATCTAGTGCTCGTGCTTGCATCTCCATATGTGGTGCATGATACTAATAAATATGATATACAATATTTTTGACCTCACATGGGCATGACCTTGGGATGTAAAAACAATTGTTAAACTAAATTTATAATGATGTGTTTCATTTTGTATATCTACTCTATTTACTTAAGACTGTGTAATATAACCGATCTCACCTTTGTTATCGAAAGATAATTCCAAGTGATTGCAGCACATTGGGGTTCCACCTTTAGTTTTTGGAATAAGGGATATTACAGTTGGTATCATAGTTTAGGTTAGAGGACACTTAAGTTAAATAGAGTTAAGTAAATTTAGAAAATAAATGACAAACTCCTTGGGGAGGGTATACGCTATTATATGACGTTCTTGTATTTTTACTATATATAGATATAAATGACTGTAGTAGAAATTTTCTATTGCTAAATCACTTTCTTTCTTCCGTTTTCAATGAATACTTTCTTAGCTGAAATTGGATTTGAGAATTGGAAGCATCAGAGTTGGAGGTGCCAATACCAGAAGGGAGAATGATAGTATAATACCATGAAGTCAATGGTGGTGAAGTGCCTCTGGCAGCGGTGTATAAGGTTGTCCCACCTGTTATAGTGATGGATGTGAATGTTTTGTTCCGACACTTTTGATGCAAATGATGGAAGAGGCTACGACGAAAGTAGCCAAGCCAAGACCAGCAGCTAGAGTAGATTTCTCTAAGTTGAGTTGGTATTGCAGGAGCCTTGGGGGCAAGACATTTTCTTGGAAGGAACCGGCCGTGGAAGTGTTAGATTGATTGAAATCTAATGAGCATATTTTCAACGACTTTGGTATGAAAGATGCACAAAAGAGGTGCATGGCTTCTAGACAGCTGCATGAAGACACTTTAGATTGGTGGGAAACAATGAGAGTAGAAACTCCTAAAGAAGAGTTCACTTGGGATTAGTTCCAAGAGAGGTTTGAGGCTCAGTTCATTTCCGAGTCTCAAAAGAGTGTGTTTTGAAAGATTTCACTGATCTCAAACAAGGAGATCTTTCTATTGAAGATTACATTCCAAGGTTCAAAACCTTGGTAAAAGTATTATTAAGAGTTGATTAACATCATAATGAAGAAGAAAGAGAATTTTATTAGAAGTTTGAAGTAAGGTCATGATCATAAGGTGATGTAACACCTGGCATCTCCTTTCGAATTTATGGTGGATATGTCCAGGAGATATGATAATATGTATTTGGCATAGAGGAAAGTGGAGGGGAAGCCCAGGCCAGAACAAAAGAAGAAGTTCACTCCTTAACGAAAAGGAAAGAAGGGGCATCAACTGAAGGGGAAGGCCCTGGAAGGGGGAAGCCGAAAAGAAATTTCGAAATTACTTGTTACAATTGTGGACAGAAAGGGCATCATGCATCAAAGTGTTCTCAACCAGTTGTAGTGGCTAAGGTCAAATGCTTCCACTGTGTTTGACCAGGATAAGAAGAGGGATTACCTAGAGCAAAAGCAGACAAGGCCGTGCCTTAGAAAGGCCAAGAGTAGGACCTTCTGCCGAAGAGAAAGGCAAAAATGTTCCGTTGGAAGGTATGACTTCCATTTCTAGTTTCTCTGTTAGAGTTCGGGCTACACATTCTTTTATTTCTAGGGATATGGTTGATATAGTAGATTGGACGTTACCTACTAAATTATTTCTTTGCATGTAGTCAATCTGATTGGCGTGTACGCCACTCTCAGGATAAGGTGCACCAACCTAGAGTTTGTCATGTGCGACCAGTTATTTTTTTGTGACCTATTTGTGTTTTACTTTGAGGGCTACAAAGTTATTTTTGGTATTGATTAGTTAGTGCAGAATGATACTAGAATCTTTTGTATTGAGAGAATTATTTCTCTACGGAACCTCAAAGGAGGAGGCAGAGTTCTAGTATTTATAGATGGGATAAAGAGAAGGTCTGAGGTTTCGTTGTATGCCTTAGAATGTTTAGAAGAAGAAGTGGATAAAGTTTTTGTGGTTCAAGAATTTGTTGATGTTTTTGAGCCTGTGATGGGTTTATCTTCGAAAAGAGTGATTGAGTTTTGCATTGATTTAGTGCATGGGCCCAACTTGTTAGTAGACCATCTAGTAGAATGTCACATAAAGAGATTGATGTGCACATAAAAATGTATATTTTTACTCTCATACTTAATCTTCTACTATTAAAATAAAAGACATATTAGGGTATTTTTACATGTTTTGACCAAAATATAAAAGTGTTTTCAAATCATCATTCACTCATCTACATTTGGGCAAAATGGTAATTTTGTATGTATGCATTAATTTTGCGAAAATTTATTTGCACATTTAATTTCTTTTTTTATGAAATTGAATTTAAATTAGAAGAAGCTTCATGGATGTATGCATGCACATCTTTTGGAAGCCCAAAAAAAGGAGAAAAGAAAGAATTAAATCTTCATGAAGGAGTACACTTACCACTTGCAAATGGACCACAACTAAAAGAAAAGCACATGTAAAGGGTAGTTTTGGTAGCACCCAAAAGTACATTAGAGTTTTAAACTTGTATAAATACCCTTTTATGATTCATAAAAGAGATGCATAGTTGTAGCTACAAAATAGAAATAAAAGCTCTCTTCTCTTTAATGGCTTCCTAGCATTTTCTTTTATGCAATTTTATTTCATGCTTCTTTTGTGTTATTTATTTCATGCTACTCTTTTATGCAAATTATTGTAGTTTACTTTTATGCAATTAATTAGCTCTCTTTCTTTTTAATTATCATTTCCTTTCTTTTTTTTTTGCAAGGCAAGCGGGGTTAACTGGTCCCCTACCAGTTTATTGAGAAAAGAAAAAAAAAGAAAATGATTATGAACATGCTCATAATCACCAGAAAATGAAATAAAAACAGAAAACCACACAGAGACTAGCTACAAAGAAAACCACACAAAGGAAACAAGACAAGAGGTAGTAGAAAGAGGAACATAAACATTCATGAGCTAAATCCAAACTTCAGTCATATGACTACTGAAGTCATATAGGCTTTCCTTCATACCAGTTATGATAACATTCTTTAGGGCTTCCCATAGCTGATCCATACTCCTACTCTTATTTTCAAAACATCTTAAATTTCTTTCCTCCCAAACCAATTTCAAGTACTTCTTAAAGAAGAAGAAACATATTGTTCTGTCATGCTTCCTCCACTTTGTTGATTTGCTTATCAAATCCCACTCCACTAAAGACAATCCATGCATATGATCTATATTTATTCTTCTCACCAATCTACCCCAAAGACCTATTAAGCCAGTGCATTCAAAGTATATATGAGCCACAGATATAGTCTGCAACTTACAGAAAACACAAAGTGGATCAACTATCATACCATAATACATCAATTTACCCTTGGTCAACAAGGCATTCATGATAACCTTCCACATCAGCAAGTTGTCCCTGGCAGGAGAATATCTTGACCATAAAACCTTATGCCAAACTATTTCAGGGCTTCCAGTCACATTAGCAAGGAGATCATATGTAACAGAGATTGAGTGAGGCTTTCCATTCCAAAGAATTTTGTCATTGGGAGCTATATGGTAGTTTTGACCCTGATATTTGTTCCAAACAGCCCTAATTTCCTGATTACTGGTGTAAGGTAGTAAAAGCTTGCCATCATTCAAGTAATCAATAGCATGAGCATCCCTACTTATTCCAGTCTGAGCAATCCGGTGTGGGGTAAAAAAATTCCCAAGCAATAAGCCTTCATCCATCCACGGTTCATTCCAGAAGTTGATAGTACTGGATTGAGAGAGAACAAATTTTATAAAAGGAGAGAAAGTAGTTCTTAAGTCCAGCAACTTCCTCCAAGTCCAGCTACAATTCTGGGGTACAGACATTGTCAAGAAGTTCCTTCTACCCAGATTATATTTTTTGGTCCATTCAACCCATAAGGAATCAACACCACTTAGCAAGGCATTAAAATGAGCACTAAAGGCTGCTTTATTCCATGTTTGCAAGTTAAATATTCCAAGTCCACCTTTCTTTTTAGGCAACTCCATTTTGGCAAAGGAGCACGGGATGATTTTCTTAGAGTGAATTGAGCCTGTCCAGAAAAATCTCAACATTGCATTTCTAACCATTTTCACCAGCTTAATGGGAAGAATATACACCCTAGACCAATACACCATCATAGATGAAATAACAGACTTTATGAGCACAAGTCTACCAGCTTGTGAGAGAAATCTATTAGCCCAGCTGGACATTAAGCCACAAGTTTTTGAATACAGAGGTAGGCAGTTAACAGTTGTAATTCTTGAAGAGCAAAGTGGAAGGCCCAAGTAATTCATGTTATTATCCATAGATTGCAATCCAGTTATAGCAATTAAACGATTAGCTTCTCCAGTAGTTATACCAGAAGTGAGAATATGTGATTTATTTGCATTCAGTTTCAAGCCAGTCATATTGTAGAATTTGTGAAGCGTAGCTATAATATTCTCCAAGGAGCTCTGATCAGGCTTAGTAAATATCATGATATCATCAGCAAATAGGAGGGATGAAATTTGCGGGGACTTACATTTAGAATGAAACAAAATACCCTTCTGCACATAACTCTTAGACAACATAGTAGTTAACACTTCCATAATAAGAATAAATATATAAGATGAGATAGGATCTCCTTGCCTGATCCGCTGTTTACTTTTGAAAAAACCAGATGTGAAGCCATTATATTTTATTGAGAAGGTGGGAGTTGAGATACAGCTGTATATCCAAGCCACATAAACTTTTGGAAATCTCATCAGAGCCATTTTTCTCACAATTGATGTCCAGTGTATGCTATCATATGCCTTCATTAAGTCCAGCTTTAACATGGCATTTTGGGTAGCTTGAGCACGACCATACCCTTTTAATAATTCATGAGAAATCAAGATGTTGTCAAGGATATTCCTCTTGGGAAGAAAAGCAGACTGATTCCTGGAAATTAATCTGCTAAGTACAACAACAAGTCTAGAAGCTAATATTTTTGATATACACTTATACATTACATTACAACAAGAAATTGGCCTAAAGGATGCAACAGAAGAGGGAGGGTGGACTTTAGGAATAAGTACCAGATTAGTTGCATTCACTTCCTTTAGCAGTTTAAATTTGGTGAAAAAATTATGAATTGCTTTTAAAAAGTCTTTCTTGATTATATCCCAACCGTGGATAAAGAATTGAACATTGAACCCATCCGGTCCTCCACTTGATTGTCTATTCATGGAAAAAAGAGTTTCTTTTATTTCCTTATCTGTTACCTTCATGACAAGATTGTCAGCTTCCTCAGGCTGCACCTCTGGCAATTGCAATTGGGTTAATTCTTCAATTTGGGGATTGAATTCATCATTGTTTCCTAAGATATTCTTATAATAGTTAAGAAGAGCTTTGTCAACTACGGATGGGTTAGAGTGCAGGACCCCAAACTCATCATAAATAGTTAAGATATGCTCCTTAGCTTGTTTAACCTTAATGGCTGCATGAAAATATGCAGTATTGTTGTCCCCTTCAGCTGCCCATTTTTGCCTCAGTTGCTGCCTCTTCATATTCCCCTCAGTTTTCAAAGCTTCATTTAACTCATCAAAGTATTTTCTCTCAAATTCAGCAGCTGCTAAATTAGCTGGATTGTTCATCATTATTTCTTGTGCTTCTATGAGTTTCTTCCTTAGCTTAGTTGATTTCAAGGTCCCATCACCAAACTTATTCCTAGCCCAATCTCTTAAAGCATATTTTGTTGCTCTTAATTTCCTACAAAATATGAACATAGGATTTCCATAAAAATTTTCAGACCATGATTTATTTATTATATTAGCATACTCAGGTTCAAGGACCCAAGTATTATAAAATTTGAAGCTTTTTTTCTTTTAACAACTTCTGACCCGAGGAGAATATTATAGGTGAGTGGTCAGATAAGACTGGTTGGGGGATAAAGGAAGACATTGTTGGCCAAGTGGATAAGGCTTGGAGGTTGGCAAATGAGTGATCTATGTTGGTAAAAGTTCTGACTCCAGTTCGACTCCTGTTATTCCAAGTGAACTCAGCACCAGAAGTAGGAATAGGAAGCAAACTAGAATCCTCAATAGCCTTATTGAGAGGATAAATGTCTTTTGGAAGAAGGGGGTGCCTCCAATTTTGTCATGTAAGGAAAAACAGCAGTTGAAATCCCCAAAGACAAGCCAGGGATGGGAATTTTGCCTGAAGGATGGAAGAAGATCAAGAAGAGCTTGCCTTGAGTTCATAGAATTGTGTGCATAAATAATAGAAAGGTAGAAGGAAGAAGATGGATCATTCAGTTTGGCTTGGAAGTGCATTACTTGATCAGTACATAGTACAGAGGATAGTGTCAAAACAGATGGGTCATGAATAACTATGATACGACCATAAGAAGCTTGATTCAGATTATGGTTAAGAGTCCAAGTAGGATTAATGTGCCTTGCAGCTTTATTAGTTAGGGTTTCATTCAGTTTTGTTTCCAGAATAGCAAATAGTGATATTTTGTGATGGTTGATGAGATACTTTACTTGATCTAACTTAGTTAGGGAATGAGCTCCTCTTATATTCCATATTGCATAGGACTGCATCATCTGGTATACTTCAATGATTGATGAACTACATTTTTCATGCTCCTTGTTGAAGGAGAACCCCTATGACCAGAGATATGATCAACATTGACATCTTTTTTATGGTTTAGACCTTTATCACTCTTCTTTTCTACCATAGGATAGGGTGGAGTGTTTCTTGGTGATGTTGGCAGGGAGATCCAACCAGGCAAGGAGCCAGTGTATGAGTAAGTACTTGCAGTGGGGATGGAGCTTCCTTTTTGCACAGTCATGCACAAGATAAATATTTCATTTTCTAGGGTTTCTCTGAACTGAGTTTCTGCTTGATGTGAAGTTGTTATTGGGCTTCCATTTTTAACATTCTTATCCTGAGTATCACTTGGTGGTTGAGAATTTCCTCCACTGGTACTGGCATTTTCATGTATAATATTGTCGGTGTGCACATGTATATCTTCCCTATTCTTACTTTGGGTCTTACTTCGAGTCATATTGTACTCTGCTTGTGGTCCTCTGGATGTTGTTGGTGATTCTCTCCTATATTTATTAATTTCCTGATCCTCTATTTCAGTGTGCACAAGAAAGTTTGTAGGCACTTGATCAACATTTTCCATTAAATCAGTCTGCATATTACTTATGATTTCTCCCTCCTCCACCTGCTCTTCATTATCAGAGATTACATAGCATGGTTCATTATCACAGATTACATAGCATGGTTCAGTCTCATTTTCTTCCATCAAGACATTAAATCTATTGCTATCTCTATTGATTTCTTCATTTATTTTTGATGGGTTACCTTTTTCCACTGAGAAAGAATGTGCTTCAGGTAACTTTATACTCTTGGCATCATCTACTGAATTTCCTGCTCTATTTTTATGGTTTTCATTTTGCATATTTTTTTCCTTGTCTCTTTTCATTTTTGTTCCTCTATTTTCAACCTTTCTCCACTCCTGCTTTTTTTATTGACCCTTATTAGTTTTTCATTCTCAACTTCATTCACCCTGCATTCCTTACTTATTTCTTCTTTTGTTCTTGCCTTCTCTTCATAATTCAATTTCATACACTTGTCAGTCATATGACCAAACTCATTGCAGCATATGCATATTTCTGGCCTCCACAAGTAGTCAACTTTAACAAACTGCTCTGATCCATCAAATAATCTCACTGCAAATTCATTCAACCACTCCACTGATGGTGAAATTTCTACCATGCATTTTGCATATCCAATTCTTTCCAACCTTTCAGTTTGCTCATCCATACACATGAAAGTTCCAACACGTGAAGCAAGTCAATTAATTCCCAGGTGTGACCAAGCATATAATGGTATATTAGAGAGCTTAATCCACACAGGAACTGATCTAATCATACTACAGCTGTTACCAACATTTGGATCCCTTTGCTTAACTATGAATATTTTGTTCCTCATGATAATTGGATCTGAAGCAATTATTTTCCTTCCATCTTCCTCACAAGACAGATTGAATAGGAACAGAAATTTGTCCGATTTGACTTTAATGGAACCCTTTAATTTCCAAACTCTTTTTAGATGAGCTATAACCGTTGGATACGAAAGAGGTTTATCAAGAAAAAATCCTACCAAGTAGTCACCCCAAACTTCATTGCCTGCCTTTATAACATTCTCTGGTGGAACCAGGACTTCTCCATCATAGACCAGAGGCACTTTTATAGGGGAGTGCTGCCCTGCATTTCGAGGTTTATCTTTGAAAAGAAAATTCCATTGGATAGAGGGAACTGACTGAGAAGAAGGGCAGATCTGTGAGTGGATGATTGGTGAAGGACTATGGGGAGGAGGGGGTGGTGGAGGGGTCGCAGTAGGCAGAGGAGGGGATGGGTCAAGCGGGACAGGTTCAGGAGGTACTTGAGGGGACAAGGGATGAACAGTTGGAGGGATGTTTGAAAGTACGGGAGGAGGAATTTAGGAAACAGAGGCCATTAAAAAAAGAAAAAAGCATATGGTTTATTTCTAAAAACTACTCTTGTTGTTAATGTTGAAAACTACTCTTGTTGAAATAAATTCAAGGATGAAAGGCTAAACCTCTGCAATTTAAGGGTAATGAAGCTCTCATGATTCATGTAAAATCAACATAATGGTTTCATTTATTATCTCTTTTTTTTGCACTTAATGTAAATGTAGATGTAGATGGAAGTTTGATGTTTATAAATGAATTGGATAACCTATATTGTTAATCACAAATAGGCTATACTCAATCAAATATAGACTCAAGTTACATCTTCATCTAACTATTTAATTTTGATAATGAAGTTAAAGGTAGAATTAAAATTTGAGGATCTATGTTACTTGATCTAAGAAGGTAAATAGATCATGCTTAAAATGGATTTTATTTCTTACTTCATAATCATTTTCATGAGATTTAATAAGTGGGTTTGGTTGATGTATTAAAATTTAATGGTTTATGTTGTTTATTCAATATCACAAATAGACCATATTGAAAACAAGTACATTAACTAATTCTACTTAGGTTAAAAAGAGAGATTATAAATTTATTGTGTGTTGGTTTATATGAATGTGAGAGTAGATTTATTTCTAAATTATCTTTTAATCTCGTTACTTTTATTTTAACTTTATTCTAGTTTTTCTACAATTTTTAGTTAAATTTTTTTTCAAAATATTTAGGATAATTTGGTTGAGTAAGTTGAAATTCTTGTTTTCCATGTGGTTCAATCCATACTTGCATACGTACTACAATTGTACATCATGTACTTTTGATATTTTATAACGATAAAATTCGATGGTTTTCTAATCAATAGAAATCTGATCCAAATCAGAAATGGAGGAACTAAATGTTAGTGGAACTTGAGCATCAGAGTTTCAACAGACTGAATAGTTCACAATGGGAGCTTTGGAAGTATTTATAAAGAATTCGGATGGATCACTTTGGATGTGTATTGATTATAGGAAGTTGAGTGAGCTAACAATGAAGAAAAGTCAACCATTTTTATGGACATATGATTTATTCGACCGGTTGAGTGGATTTAGAGTATTCTTGTAGTTAGATTTGGCTACGAGATTCCATCAACTAAGAGTGGCTGAGGAGAGTATTCATTTGACTGCATCTAGGAAAAAGTATGGTTCATATGTGTCGTTAGTCATGCCTTTTGGTCTAACCAATGCCCTAGAATTCTTTATGGATCATTTGAATCGAGTTTTTCATGATTAGTTGGATAAATTTGTGTTGGTCTTCATATATGATATTTTGGTGTATTTTAAGGATGAGCGGGACCATGAAGTTTAACTTAGATTAATGTTAGAGAACTTGAGGCAGCACAAATTAAACATGAAATTTTCCATGTGTCATTTTTGGAAATCGAAAGTGAAGTTCCTAAGTCATGTGGTTTCGAAGGAGGGATTAGCGGTAGATCCTTCAAAAATCAAAGTTATGAATGATTGAAAGAGACCAGATAGAGTTACTAAGATATGAAGTTTCTTAGTGTTGGATGGATACTATCGAAGATTTATTAAGGATGTCTCTAGGTTTGCAGTGCCATTACCTAGACTTCACCCGGAAGATTGGAATGTATGTTGGATGAGAGAATGTGAAGCAACATTCCGGGAGTTGAAGCTTTGGCCGATAGAGGCTCCGGTGTTAGTTATGTAGAAAGGAAATGGGGACATTGTGGTGTACATAAATGCATTAGTTCAGGTTTAGGAGTAGTGTTAATGCAGAAGGGCAAGGTTATAACTTATGCATCTAGAGATTTAGTCTCTAATACCTCCTTTATATGAAGAAATTATAGTTGAAATAGCATCAAGTCGAACAGGCGCTAGACTTGAGATTTAAAATTTAAAATTTAAGAACGAGTAGATACATCACTCCTTCCATTCAAATTATAAGCACACATACATTTTTCAGTTTAAAAAACCGACTATCTCTTCTTCCTCTTTCTTCCTCTTAACCTACCAAGAATCAAATTTGACTAACTCTCTCAAAACTTAACTAAATCAAGCGAGACCAGCAACTATGTAGAGTTAACGGATAAGGCTACACACCATTGATAATCTGGAGGTGGAAGTATGAAGTAAAAAGGCACAGTAGGCCGGATTGTGAGGATTTGGGTAGAGACGGATGTTTCAGTGAGTGATTCATCCTCTTACCTTCATATAGTGCAATTATAATTCTACATTTATGACATGTTGGCTATATTGGTGTGTAACACCTATGAAAACTTAATTCCAAATTTAAAGGGGATTTTAGAGGGATTGGCAAATAACATCACTTAGAAAGTAGGTTATATTGAAATATAGTAATTTGATGATTATATGTAAATTTAATGAAATAAATGATCAAACCGAGCTTAGGAACGTAGGACTAGGTATTAAGGACATTCTCAAGCGATCGAAGGTGGAGCAAATGAACTAAAGATGGAAAACGATGATGAAACAAAAAATTCTCGAAACCTGAAACTGCTAGAAACTGTGTGCACCAATCCACCAGTGGGTGGAACTGAAGCACCGGTGGCCTATTCTGGGCACAGGTTGAACCTGGACCTAGAAGGGCATGTATAAATAATAAATGATCAATTTGAATCTTGTTTCTCTTGTGCTATGGAGGATGTTTAGAGGCTAGTGATGAGGCAAACGACGGTGATCCGAATTTAATGAATTGTTGTGATGATTAGTTGTTATTTGAAATAAATATATATGTTATTATGACACAAAGACAAGATACGATGGTGAAGGTGAAATGTGAATGAGTCTGCGAGACGTTATGGGATATGGATATGAATATAAATAGGAATGCAGATATGGATACAGATATTAATATGGATGTATATGCAGTCAAATAACATAAACAGCTAACCCAGGTATTACGTTGCTCTTCTATAGTGCTTCAGTGGGCCAAGTAGAAGAGGTGGATGTTAAGAAATCTATAAAGCATGAGGCTAGTCCAGGGCATGAATCCAATTAGTTAATGTAAGGACAACAAGTGACCCTATAGGACACGAGGCTAGTCCAAGGCATGATTCATGTATGCAATTAACGTGAAATTGGTTAATAGGCGATCCTGTAGAGCATGAGGTAAGTCGAGGGAAGTAAGTCCATATAGATATGATGCAATATGACCAGATGTGTATGATGGTTAGGCGTGATGTGATGATAGGATGTAAGGTGATCAGACGATAGACTCGAACCATGTTATAGTATTATTTTTGTAGTATATGTAGAGTAAAAGTATGGCTCACTCATCGGACTTATGTCTGAACCCGTCCTATTTTTCCTTTTGATACACACACGCGCGCGCGCCCATATATATATATATCTAGGTTAATGAAATTTGGAGACAGGATGGTATCAGAGACAGAGACTCATTTGTATGTATTCTGTATAATGTAAATAAGTAGTGCAACTTGTATTTGACTATTTATATGGTTTGGATTGTAGTTGAATTGTTCAGACATTGTAAAAATATGTTATGGTAATGTGACTATGGATATGGTTGATGTATTATATTTTATTTCCTTCCGCTATGAGACTTTGAAAGTAAATGATTATTACATAATGTTAGTTAATAGTACAAGTAATTTTATATGGTATTTATTTTATCTTATCCCAATGACTCATACTTTCGGTTCTCATATCTTGACGTCAGTTTAGGAATCAGATCCTTGGTCGAAAAGGCCAGGTTATTAAATTTGGTATCGGATCATAGGTTAGAAACTAGGATAGAAATTAGGAACGTATTAAGAGAGTGTATTTTATTTTCTATTAGACATATAATATATATGGAAACTAAGTATATATGCATACACCAATTGTTGTTCCAGTTTTTTTTACTATATATTGGGAAGTTGATATGAAATCGGATTTTTATAGATAATTCAAATGAGTAATTCAGTCAAAAGTGGAACATAGACCAATACAGTCAATGTTTGTGGGGGTAGAGACAAAGGCAGGGACTAGCACCTGAGTAGATGTACGAGATATCTTCGGAGTAAATATTCTACTATGGTTTAAAAAATATATTCAAGCTATGGGCCAAGCTAGTGCCAACCCCACTAAACCTATAGCCACCACTACCACTGCTAAACTGTTAGAACCTTATATTTTGATGTTTTGATAGTAACAATTATACAAGTATATATTGTATATACTAACCATTTTTGCAGGAAATCATATCAACTTTACAAAGAGACAACTATATCAAAATGAAGACAAGATTGACGCTACGAAGAACTATTAGTCATCGTGTCTACATCTAGAAGTATAAAGTTGTGTAAATCTCTCCTGTGTGATACACACACACACGCATGATCTTTTGAAATTTATAGAACATCCCAAAAAGATTTGAATTTCAGCCCGTTGAAATACCCAAGTCAGCCGATTGAATCTACGCACTTGCACATAAATATTTATGAACATTCAGCCGACTGACTGAAAATATTCAACCGGCTAAAAATGGCCTAAATTGAACTATTTTCTTACTGATTTAAAACGCCGATTCAGTTGGCTGCCAAACTTTATTCAACTGGCTGAATCTGCATAATGGCTAGTTTTCTAAAAAGGTGTGTCTCCTTCGTAAAGCATTACAACACTTAATCAAGATTTACGGTCGCAACTCTTTATCGTTACTCTTCACGAACGATTGCAACCTTTAAACACTATATAACGCAAAGAATTCTAATGCTTTAACAATTAATTCAATTCCCAATTCTTTCTATCTTTACTATTGAACTCTTAAGCATTCAATTACAAACTGCTTTACATTTTTGATCGCACGATCATTCAAGAAAATTTTCTTGTGAACAAAATTACTTCCGTTCTTCACAAACTACACGATATACCACAAAGGAGAAGATTATAGGAAGGGTGTACATTATTGACTTATCAGTGCTATTTAAGAGCATACTCAGTCAAATACTTTTTTGCTGTTTATAGTTGAAGTCCTATTCGGTTGTCTAGGTGGTTGAAGTCATGTTCAATTGCTATGGCAGTGTAATATCTGTTCCTCCTGTAAGTGAGGGTATTGATTAAATCCAGAAAGAGTCTGGGACTAGATGTAGAACGGGAAGTTCAAACTAGTATAAAAATCTCTGGTGTCATTTACTTTATTACTTTTACTTTTATATTTATATTCCGCACAAGTAAATAGTTTAGTTAATATTTCATATTACACAATCCTTAGTAACTTTCATAAAAAAGGTATGATTCCAGCCCCAGCACCACCAACTTTTGACTTTCCTTAGCTGTGTAAGGATTTCTCCAAACTTGGTGGGAATCCTTTCTTGTGATGGAACCATACTCAATGACTCGGACATGTTGAATGATTGTGAGATTTTCAACCTATTAAGTACTGATGATGCTATTAAGAGACAGTTAGATACTTGGCATTTGAAAGGTGAGGCAGCATGTTTCTTGGAGGTGAAAACGGTTGAAGTAGATGAGAACATTGCTACTTGAAGATTTTAAGTTAAGGTTTGAAATGAAGTTTCTTTCTGGTACTGAGAAGGATCTATTATTGGAGAAGTTTTTCCATATGAAGTAAGGAGAAATGATTGTTGAAGAGTATGTAAGTTCAATGAGTTAGCTAGATTTGGATTTGAGTTAGTGAATACCTAGGAGAAGAAGGCATTGAAATTTGCCAACTGATAGAACTTGCATTGAATCAGATTCCATATGGAGCAACATTTAAGGGATTGGTGGAGGCGGTGCTATTGAACTCTCTAAATGGAATGGTGGTTAAGGACCAGACTAAGGAAGTAGAGGGTTAGAACCGGGGTTAACATAAAGGAAATGGACCACAAGGAGGGCAAGGCAAGAAGTAGACGATTACTTTTAACCAATGTCAGAAGGTAGGACATATGGTAAGGAATTGTAGAACAAATCTTTCGAAGGGTAAATGCTATAATTGCAACCAAGTGGGACACAAAGAAAAGGAATTTAAGGAAGCCCCAACTTAGAAGAAAGTAAAGTGTTATAATTGAGATCAGTTTGAATACATGAAAAGGGACTGCCCAACTCTGAAAAATAAAGGTTCGGTAGTGAATGCATTGCTCTAGATGTTGTTCCAACTTCTCGTAAAGCCCCACCATCATTTCAGGAGAAGGAAAGTAGATTGTGATGGAAGGTGTGTTAATTTTATATGATTCTCCTGTTCATATTTTATTTGACACTGGTGCACCTCATTCATTCATACCAAGTGCATTAGTCGATAGTTTAGTCCTTAAACTCGACCTTATGCAGAAATCTGTTTCGGTGTTGAATCTTGCCGGGGATAGACTTATTTATCGATGTTATGTCATATTTTAAAGTTGGTCATTTGTGTTATGGAGTCTCCGTATGATACATACGTACTAAACTTTTCGGGGTGTGGGTTGATTTTGGGAATGGATTGTATGTCTTACTATGGGATAGTGTTGGATTGTGATAAGAGGATGGTTCCAATGAGGAAGGGGAAGGATGTGATTTGATCCTATGTTATGAGCTTGATGATTATGTTATGGAGATATATTTGTATTTACTCAGCCTATCATAGGAAGAGCTATCATGTACGCCCGCAGTAAAGGATTATCCTGATGTATTCGAAGAAGTTTCTGGTCTTTTCCTAGAAGAGAAATTGAACTTTGTATTGATCTTGAGAAAGATACAAGGCCAGTAGTGATGCCTCTTAGGCATATGGATTCGAAGGAAAGAAGACAGTTGGATAAGCAAGTGTTAGAATTGTTATAAAAAGGCTTTATTCAGAGGATTATTTCAAAATGGGGAGCGACTGTCATTTTCGCTACTAAGACAGACAATTCCCTAAGGTTATGCATCAACTATCGAGAATTGAATAAGTTGATGAAGAAAAACCACTATCCACTACCTCACACTCTTTATTCAGTTAGTTAGGGCAAAGGTTTTCTTTTAGCTTGATTTGGCGACTAGATTTTATCAGTTAAGAGTGGCTGAAGATAGTATCCCAACGACTGCTTTTCGAACAGCTAGTGGATTGTTTGAGTGGCTGGCCATGCCATTTGAATTGACTAATGCTCTGACTTATTTTATGGATTGAATGAATAGAGGATTCCATGAGTAGTTGAATAGGTTTCTTATGGTCTTTGTGGATAACATTCTTATCTATTCCAAAAGCAAAGAGGAGCATGAGATTAACCTTAGAGAGGTGATGGATGTGTTGAGAAGAAATCAGTTGAAGGCCAAGTTCTCTATCAGTGAGATATTGGGAAACACCAAGAATGCTTCAGAGGACCATAGCTTTCTTGGTTTGGCTGGATTCTATTGGGATTTTATTAAGGATTTTGCAGAGATCTCGGCACCTCTGAACCGTTTGACTAAGAAGAATTTGATTTATACTTGACATCTGGAGTGTGAAGCGGCATTTGTTCGATTGAAAGAGTTATTGACGAGTGCTCCTATTTTAGTTATTCCAAATGCTACCAAACAATTTACCATATATACTATGCATGTGGCACTAGTCTTGGTGCTATTCTTATGCAAGAAGAGAAGGTTGTAGCTATGTGAGCCGATAGTTGAAGAATAACGAGAGGAATTATCTGACACACGATTTGGAGTTGGTTGCAATTATATTTGCATTGAAGTCTTGGAGGCATTGTCTATTGGGCGAGAGATTCAAGTCATTTATGGACCATATATCAGAGAAGTGGTACAAATACATAGATTTTTGATTAATATTGTCAGTGATAGAGACACCTATTTACTAGTGAATATTTGAGGAGTTTGTAATCAGTCTTAGGAACAACATTGAATCTTAACACCGCTTACCACCCATTGGCCGACAGTCAAAAAGAAAGGGTGAATAGGATTTTGGAAGATTTGTTGAGAACTTGCATCATGGATTTTGGAGGACACTGGAAGCAGCATTTACCCTTAGTAGGATTCGCATATAATAATAGCTAACAAGCGACAATTGGAATGACATCCTTTGAAGCCTTATACGAGAGGTCATGCAAGTCACCTAATTGTTGATGGTAAACTACCGATAAAATTTTACTTGAACCAGGTTTGATTTGTGAGACCTCGGAGAAGGTAGAAATGAATAGGCTGTGGATGAAGGCTGCACAGGATAGTCAGAAGTCCTATGCTAACAAGCAAAGGAAAATGTTGGACTTTCGGTTGGAGATATGGTATTTGTCAATGTTTCCCCTCTTAGGAAGGTTACAAAGTTTGAAATATCGAGGAAGTTGTTGCCAAGATTTGTTATGCCTTTCTCGATTTTGGAAAGGGTATGGAAACTTGCATATTGAGTAGAGCTTCTGGATAAGTTAGCAGGAATCCATGACGTTTTCTATGTATCGTATTTGAGGAAATGTTTACACGACTTTGCTACTATAGTAGAGCCTGATCAGTTAGTAGATATAGAGACAGTGCTGATAGCATCCTATGCCATCGCATGTATAGTGAAGTATGAAACTAGGAAGCTTTGTAACAAAGAATTTAGGTTGATCCGAGTGCAAAGGGGAGATAATCTAGCGGAAAGCGCACTGGAAACCAAAGAGAAGATGAAGGCTTCTCATCTTGAGCTTTTCTATGGTAAACTTTCTCTCTACAGAATCAAGTACCGTATAGGTTTGGTTGCATCCTCTTTGCTAAATTGGATGGCAGGGAATGATTGCCACACTTTTTACTATTATTTTTACACTCATATAGAATCGTATGCATATTTAGGATGCTTGCATACATTCCCATATGTGACGATCTTGCATTCATGCTAGGATTGAGCTTACCTATAGTATGTTGTATACATAATCACTCTGCATTTTTGGTTAGTAGATGATTGTGTAGATAACTTGGCTATATAATATGGTTGTACAATATGCGTTACACTATTTGTCCCTTAGGGATGGGGTAAGATTCTTTTTAAGAGGGGTGAATGTAACATCCTATAAAAATTAATAAGAAATTAATTGATTAAAAATAATACTAAAATTGGAAATTTTGTAAACATTGGAATTTGACCACGAAAGTGACGCCTTTGTGTTCGTGGCAATTTTCTGATCAACTTTGATATGTGAAGTTTGGGATCGGAGTTCAAATGGAAAAGTTATTAACATTTGAAGTTATGAATTTAAAATAATTCAAATGAATTTGAATTTAAAATTTAAATAACGTTAATGTAGAAATTAAAAAGGTTAATAAATATTTTAACATTGAAGGAAATCTTAGAGTTTAAGCAAACATTAAGTAAACATTAATGTTATTTAGAAAAATGAGTAAGAAATAAAAATTTAATGATAATGAATAAATCACGCCAACAACAGAAGGCCAGTCGACTGCTAGCGGTCGACCGCCTATGAAGGAGCGGACAATCGATTCCTATGTGGAGGTTAAGGTTAGGTTAGGCTAGGAATGGCCCAAATTTTATTATCTTAAACTAATTTAAATCATGTATTCCAGGCGCATCCAAATCACTATAAATAAGAGATTAGCCTCCTCACTTTTATTCACAATAAAATTGAAATATTAGCAAAACTTCATCGGTCTTCTTCATTAATTCTTCGATTTAGAATCAATAAGATTTAAAGGTAATAGGTTATATACACACACATGTTTTCTATTTCTATTCTTCCCAAATCTCTGACTTCTGAATCTAGTCTATATACAATTGAATTTTTGTATATTCCAAAATGAAGAAATCTGAAGGAGTAAGGCGAAGGCGTGAATCGAATCTAGAGGAAAGTGGGGAAACTACCTGTGAGTGGAAATATTTGTTTTTCATATTTTAACATTTTGTGAGTGAAGTATGGATTTTTTTATGCCTTGCAAAATATTGTACACGAAAACCTAAACTCTAAAACCCCAAAATTCCCCTAATAAAATGTCAATTCTTGGATTAATGGAATCTCAATTGTTTTATATTAATATAGTAGAATTTAATTTATTGCTTGTAATTTGAATAACTTATGTTCTATTCAACTTCCACTTCTAATTTCTATTGTTGCAATAAAGGACTAAAAAAGAAAATTATTAGGAAATAATGTGTGAAGTATGGATTTTTCAATTTGTAGTGCACTGCCTATTTCTATAATTTAGACAAATATAAATCTTTATTTTTCGCTTCAAGTTTGTATATGTAAAAGTTGAATAGAATGTAAAAGGTTTAAATTGTAATTTTTGTTTCCTTGAAATAGAGGCATTGATTCTATTATATTAATTAAAAGTAAGTTCGGTATTTTGATTCTTTAGACACACACACACACAAAAATCTGTTTTGTCTAGCTCAGGATATTGGGTATTTTATATTCTATTGTATGGAACTTAGGCTTGTATGAATATAGAAATTTTGACATTTTAACAAATAGTATAGGAAGCGTAAATCTTAGAATAGGAATAATTCTACATACGCTTAGGAATATTTAGTTAGCCCAAATTTACGTACGTATAAATATATTAGTAGCGTATAAATAGTAACTTATAAATCATAACGCATAGAATAAATAGGTTGATAGCAGTGAACCCTACAGGAAGGAAGTTAAGGATAATTATGAAAATTAATCCATAATTAAAGAAATAATGAATTTTCTTTATATGGTTTTAATGCGTTAATACAAATGAGGTATACTATATGTCTATGTAGTGTGTATGTATAATAGTATGTTAGGAGAGCAGAAATATACCTAAGTTATAGGGATGTGAGGTCAATCAAAAGCACACAAATGTCTGCCCAGCTAATCTGGCTACCAGCAGTGTCATTTTAGGACTAATATAAGACATCGCCTATAATAAGCAACCACGATGGATGTGAGATTAGTCCTAATTCTGCAAGGTAAGTCTGCACAGCTAATTTGGTCGCCAGCACCTACGAATAATTTGACTAATGTGAGTAGGTTGGGTTACGGTAATAAGATACGGGTCTGATTCTGGGTTAGGGGTATTAAGTGGTTGTTGTATGGTCTGCCTCCTTCCCACTCAAGAAGTATTAAATACTCGTGATTATCTTTTAGGTGTGATAGTGGGAAATCTATGGAAGAGGTCCATTTCAGGGTTGAGGTATTAAGTGGCTATTGAAGGGTCTGCATTTACCCATAAAAGAAGTATTAAGTAGCCCGATGGGATTTCTTACGATGTCAGTTGGGAAGTACTAGGGAGGGGTCCTCCTTCGGTTTAGGTATTAAATGACAGGGATCTACGTAGGGTATAGGTATTAAATGGTCAGAGTCTGCCTAATTCCAATTAAAGAGGTATTAAGTGGATCAGATGCTTTCTCTCATATCATTAGGGCATGATTTACGGTAATTATGAAGATGGATGGAAAAGGCCCTTGGCCTACAGTTAAAGGAACGTTATGGAGCTATAGGAAAAGCCTTTGGCTTTTAGTAGAGGTATACTTAGTAGGATTAAGTATAGGATGCGTAAGACATATTACTTATCTAAATGATACTGCCCAAATACTATTATGGTAAATGTAACGAACCACCTTTCTTACTTCAAAAGACGAGCCACTAACGGTAAGAAGAAAAAGGAAGATAAGGAGAAAACTAAATAATCACGAAATCTCACAATGGAATGAAACAACATATATTAATCAACATAAGTTTTTAAATAGATACTACCATAATAGTACATCAGAGTCATGATAGTACAAGTTTCAAACTAGGATAGTTATAACTACCTGTCCTTACATCACTAATACAAAATACATACATATATACATAGTGGAATAAGATAGTAGCTTGCTAACGTTGAAGCCACCTACTCCAGTTCCTCCAAAGTGCAATTGTGAGAAACCTGGACCACTTGCCTACTCATAAAAATTTGAGTACCCAAGAGTTTTAGGGAAAGAAAATAAAGCTCCGTGTCAGACATGGGTCTGGTGTTAGTAAAATCAAGCAACTAAATTATTACTTTTAAAACACTTTTAAAATCAAGAGTATCTCGTAAGACCACGCGGCACATAAACACAGATGGGTTTTTGCCTTACGATAAACAAAACACTTTATATAGTAATCCAGTAATATTATGATAATGTCTAGGGTTTTCAAGTAAAATAGAACATAGTTGAAATGCTTACATCTCATATTTCAACATATTTAGGTACAACTAAATCCGTACGGTACTTACTGAAGAATGGATTCCATACATGACCAGGTAAGGAACTACCTTCCGAAAGGTGCACCTCTAGATTAGATACACCTGGAGTCTGACAAGAACATCCTATACCCCTACTACACAGAACCGGCCTACCACTTGACTAGTAGTACCGAATACATCACCACCATAGTTGGGATCAACACAATTGTATGGGAGCATACAAAATGGGTCAAATATCGATTTTAGGTATGGTGATGACATACCCTGATGGGAGCAACTCACATAGCCCTGCTGCATACCTTGTTTTGGTCATTTCCGGTTGATGAGGCCTGAGGCTATGTTTACCTTTACTATAGCACTGCCACTTGGAATGCTAACAACGCCTTCCATATGTTGACATAATGTCAGTACTCATGCATACAAGTCGTTCAGGAGATGAATGAACCGAACGCACTACACCCATTTTGGTACCACCCTCAGGGTTAGTAGCAAATAGTCCTTACACTTCAAAGTCTTCATCTTGGACCTTGCCTTCACTATTTCCAATTCGAACGCTTACGTTGGTTCGAAGTGGTTTGCGAATAATAACTGCTATCCGATCCCACTCTCTTCGAACCAAAATTCGATAATGTTAAAGGGTTAAGTTTTTATAGTGGACAACTACACTATCAAGGTGTAAAGATTTATATATGGAAATATATTCCATATGCTTAAATTATCATGACCCGCTTTTCGAAATTAAGTCCCTTGTATTCATTGCGCTTTCGAAATGCGGTATTTGTGTTGAGTACAAGTCGACTTACTTCCAATAAAACGTGTCACCATTTTATTCAAACTATTTTAATTTGTTTGGCTACTTAATGGCATGGACAAGGGATCCTTTGGTTTAAAAACAATTCACTGAGGGAAGAAAGCTGATTTACAATAAAGAACTGTTGGAGTTTAAAGTAACTTAAAGTAATAAATAAATCATCCATTAAATCATAAATTAAAACTTAATTAATCCTTAATTATTCATACTTAAATCCAAATTTAAACCTTAATTTATCTTAGTCAAGTCTTAATTAATTACTGGTAATTACCCTAAACTAATTAAATAATTAAACTCTAGTTAAATAATAATTAAACCCTAATTAGTTAAAAATAAATAAATAACTAAACTTTATTTAATAAAAATTTATTTCAAATTAAACCCTAATTAATTAATAATTAACTTGATTTAAATAAATTATAAATAATTACCTTTTAACTGAATTAATCATTAATTAAAACTTTCTTAATTAACTAAAAATGATTAACTTAATTAATTAATTCTTAAACCCTAATTACTTAACTTAATTACTTAATTAATTAATAATTATTTTTAATAAATAAATTAATTATCAAACTCATTAATTAAGAGTTAATTAAGTTTTATAATCTCTAATTAAGTTTGAAATGGTTTTCAAAACAATTTTAAAAGAAACCTTAAAAACTTGAAAATCGTATATTTCCGAACTGCATCCATAGCGACTATCACTATGAATGCCATAACTTAGAATCACTTTTTAAGCTATTATCCAAACCTCATCTCTTACCTTCCTTTCTTTTATAAACATTGTTTTAAAAACAATTTCGAAAACTCTAATTTAAAGTTAGGAACTTTTTTTTTTCTTTTGAAACACTTAATAAATCAAAAGCTAAATAACATGAAGTGAACTTTAAAAGGATCTCAATCCCTTTCAAAATTTCCAAGTAATAACTTCCATAACCATCCAACCAAAAATCCAATATTACACGTACATAGCATATCATTTTCATAACATAACCCAAAATCACAACTTTATAACCCAAGGGTCACTTTAGCCTTTCAATTTAAGTTCTAATACTAACCACAAATTAGCACATACATACAAATCCAAACCATGCTATAATTCATAAAATAAACATCATATATATAGCTATATAACAACATATATATAAAGGTAAGTTCTTTCCCAAAAAGATTAGAATTTACTCACCCAGTTTAAACGAAATCTTTTTAAACTTTTGCAACAAGACTTAGGATTTTTGAGTCCTATGAAAAGACTTGAACTTTACTTTAAAACTTTGGAAATAAGCTTGGCTTATGCTTAGTATGGTTCGACCATAGACATGTAGGGGTACGGCCTTGGCTATTTAAGTTGAAGATGTCTTGATTTTGGAAGAGAAAGTGAAGTAGTGAGGGTAAAAGTGTTTTAGCAAGTTGCTTAAGGGATTTAGGTGGAAATATATGGTTTTTGAAACTTTGAAATGAGGTAGGAAGCGATGGAAATTATGCTTAAGAGCTTTAGAAATTTACAAATGGAAAAAGAGAATGAGAAAGTGAAAAAGAAATTGGCAAAAATTAGTTTAATATATAGTTAAAATGGCAATTTAGCAAAATAGCCATGTCCTTATACCTTCCACTCACAACATGCCACCTCACCACTTCCTTTCCCCTCACATAAATTCGCCCCCTAGCCACCTTCTTATCAAATAAAAAAACACGTTTGTCCTCTTTTTTTACTTTTTGTCTAAGGTGGAATCTTTATATTACATAATTTATATATGCTTTTTATTAAAATATCTTATCTTATCATATATGCATATATACTCAAGTGTAAATGCATATTCACATGTACATTTCCATGTCTAAGATATTCGTAAATGTATGAATGTGTATTCAAAAATGTTATGGCAATTCCGACAACTTTTAGATGACGAAAAATTGAAAATTTAGAAAACAAATTCTGGTCACATTTTCAATCTTTCTTCGAACTAATTGTTTTTCTAAACAAAATTTGAAAATGATTTCACTATCATTTGTTATTATTTAAAAGGAGTTTATTTTAGTTATAAATTCCATTAATTAATTATTAAAATATAGTTAAATATCCATATATTAAGTAATCAAATTCTGGGTCGTTACATTCTCTCCCCCTTAAAAGAATTTCATTCCGAAATTGGCAAACAAGGAGATAACTCAGCCACCAAAAAGCCATATATTTATATCATAAAGTACATACAAAAGACATACACTAAACAACCATAGCAACAAGACATACACTATACATACAAACTAAGAAACAACTATCCTAACATCAATCCAGGATAGTCTTCCCTCATACGCTCCACAGTCTCCCAAATGCAGTCCTTGGGATCCTCACTTCACTGAATCTTAACTAACTTCACCACCTTAGTACGCAGACTCTTCTCATCCTGATCTACACTATAAACAGGATGTCTAACCACTGTCAATTTCGATTCTATTTCCAAATCCTCTTAAACCGAGGGCTCCACAATCAATGATGGATCATGGACATACTTTATCAAATGGGATATGTGGAACAGATTATGAACACCTACCGATCTCTCCGGCAACTCAACCTTATAAGTAAGAGACCCAATCCTTTCAAGAATACAGAAAGGTCAAATATACCTTGGAGCTAACTTCTCAGCTTTCCTAAATCTACTAGCTCCTCTAATTGGTGAAATCTTAATAAGCACAAGGTCTCCAACATCAAATTCCAAATCTCTTCGCCTCCTATCGACATAACTCTTATGGCGATCTTGGGTTTCCTTCATTCTTTTCTTAATCACTGCAACTTTTTCCATTGCATCTCGAATCATATATGGCCCAAGCACTAGATGATCTCTAGACTCTACCTAACAGGTTGGTGACTTGCACTGCCTTCATAAAGAGCTTCATAAGGCGCCATGCCAATGCTAGCATGAAAGCTGTTGTTGTAAGAGAATTCCACTAGATGCAGATGACCTTCCCAAGACCCTCCAAAGTCCAAGATGCAGGCCTTAAACATATCCTCTAAGATGTGGTTAACCCTCTCAGTTTGTAAACCAATTTAAGAATGGTAGACTTTGCTTAGACTCAGCTTTGTTCCCAATGCAACTTGGAAAGTTTCCCAGAACTGACTTGTAAAGATAGGATCTTGATCGCTTACTATACTCATTGGGACTCCATGTAGGTGAACTATCTCCCTTGTATAAATCTCTACTAATGAAGCTGCAGTTCTACTTAGCCTAACCAAAATAAAATGAGCACTCTCAGTTAACCGATCCACAATAACCCATACTCCTTCATTTCCTTTTCTTGTTCTGGGTAAACCATCGATGAAATCCATCGATATCATCTCCTATTTCCAATTTGGGATTTCCCAAGGTTGAAGTAATCTAGCATTTTTCTGACGATCCCCTTTGATTTGCTAACAGCTCGCACACCTGCTTACAAAGATAGAGATATCCTTCTTCATTTCTGTCCACCAGAATACTCTTTTCATATCCTTGTACACCTTATGAACTCCAGAATGTAGACTTAACTTAGATTTTTGGCACTCTAACAAAAATTCTTGTCTCGGTCCCTCCATATCTAAAACACACAACCGTATATTCATCCTTAAAGCGCCTCGACTATCTATCTCAAAATCCGAGCATCGACCCTTCTCGACTACTTGAATTAATTCTTCTAGAATTTTATCCTTTCTTTGATTGCTCACAATCCTTTTCTGAAGAGTAGGGGTAACCTCTAAAAGAACCAAGACTGCATTCATGCTTAAGCGCCTGCCACCACATTAGCCTTCCTTGGCATATAGAGAATATCTAAGACATTGGACGCCAGAAACTCTAACCACCTCTGCTGCCTCAGGTTCAGATCCTTCTGAGTGAAAAGATACTTCAGGGACTTATGATCTGTGAAGAGCTCAAATATTTTACCTAATTAAGGAAAGAAACTTACTCCTAAAATCTCTAAAGATTAGAAAGAAACTAAGAGGAATAGAAGGATCCTTACCCCGCAAGTGATGCCACCACATTTTCAATGCAAAGACAACAGCCAGCAACTCCAAGTCATACGTAGCATAGTTCTTCTCGTGAGGCTTCAATTGTCTGCTTGCATACGCAATCACTCTATCATGCTGCACCAAAAAAGCGCATAATCCCACTCCATAAGCATCTGTGTAAACCGTGAATCCACTATTTCCATCTGGAACAGTCAAAACTGGTGCACTGGTCAATCTCTTCTTTAATTCCAAAAATGCTTCTTCACATTTTGAAGACCATATAAATTTCTCCTCCTTCTTAGTCAGCTTAGTCAAATGTGAGGAAATCTTAGAATAATTCTGAATGAACCTCCTGTATTACCCTGCCAAAACTAAGAAACTACGGACTTCAGTAGGAGTTCGCGGTCACTTTCACTCTAGAACAACCTCCACTTTTACTGGGTCCATCGAAATGCTATCTCCCGATACAATGTGACCTAAAAACCTTACCTCTTATTGCCAAAAATGGCACTTAGAAAACTTTGCCTTAAGAACATGCCTCCTTAATGTCTTTAATACCACTTCCAAAATGATGTTTATGCTCCTCCTTAGACTTGGAGTAGATAAGAATGTCATCGATAAAAGCTAGCACGAACTTATTAAGAATGTCTCTAAAAACATGATTCATTAGATCAACAAAATAAGCTGGTGCATTGGTCCCAAAAGGCATAACCAACCACTCAAAGAAACAGTCAGGGCCCCTAAACGCAGTTAAGGGTATACTATCTTCAGCAACCCTCAACTGATGAAATCCAGTCGCTAGATCCATCTAAGAAAATACCATAGCTCCATGAAGTTAATCAAAAAGGTCATCGATGCAAGGTAAGGGATACTTGTTCCTAATGGTCAACTTATTCAACTCCCAATAATCCACGCATAACCTTAAAGATGCATCGGACTTAGCCGCAAACACCACATCTGATCCCTAACTCGAACAACTAGGCCTAATCAATCCTCTCCTTAACAGGTCCTGGGTTTAACTTACCAACTCCTCTCACTCCCTCGGAACCATCCTTCGCTTAGGTTGAACCACAGGCCTTGCACCAAGGACCAAATCAATGCGAAACTTTATCTCCCAGTGTGCGGGTAAACTTTTAACCTCTTCGAATACATTGGGAAAATTCTTAACAACTTCAATAGACCTTAAATTTTCTTGGGATGCTTTCATGGCATATAAGAAACTATACATATGAATACCAAGTTCCTTACATAATACTTTGGCCTTTCTTCCTATATCAGTCACTAAAGATACAGTTCTCTTATTACATTTTAAGATAGCCTTATACTTGATAACCAATCCATACCAAGAATAATGTCAAATCCTTTAAAGTCTAAGACATACGGATCACAAGAAAAGTGACGAGAAAAGCAGGAAATTGGAACATTCTTACAAATCATATTCAAATGGGTTACACCACCTATGTGGTTAGACACACACACATAGGGTTTTCTACAATACTTGGAATAAGAAGAAATTTTCTTACTGATTTTAAAGAGATAAAACTATGAGAAGCACCAGTATCAAATAATTCTCGAACAAAAATACCATTGATTAGTAAGGTACCTTCAAAGCTGTGCAGTTAATGCCCCGCTATATCCCCGCTATAACTCCGATATATCTTATAGCAGATTCCTACCGCTACGATTTTTCCATATATCCCCAACATATAGCCTTTCCGCTTTAATCGCCGCTATTTCCGCTATATCCCATTATTTCCGCTATATTCCGCTATTTCCGCTATATCGTCTATAAAAAATTGGATTGAAAAATGATATTTATACGCTATAAAAATTATGAAATTAATTAATTTCATTGAATTTTTTATATATGTTTAGAAATGATAATACTCTAATATTCTACTAAATTAAATTAAGTTATATAACAGTTTTACGTTCATTTACAATACATTTGCACATATTTTTATTTAAAATTATTTTTGTATTAATTATAATTCAATTGAATGTTAATTTTTCACATAATTACTATCTATATATTTGTAAAAACAACAAGTATGGGATTTATATGCTATTTTAATGTAATCCGATATATCCTGCTATATCTTCGCTACATCCCCGCTATGACTTTTTGCACCTCTACCGCATTGAATCCACCGAGCGCTTTAACTGCACAGCTTCAAAGATGCCTTCTCCTTCACATCCATTGAAGTCGACGGTTCATTCTTAATAGCATATATCTTGGGCTGCTACACCTTTTTCATGAGTGGGCAATCCTTTACCATATGCTTGGGCTAATGGCAATTAAAATAGAGAGTCTTCTGGACCATTGGGGAGATAGGTCCACTTTGTTGTTGCTATTGCTATTGAACTCTAGAATTCTTGCAAAACTTTACGATGTGGCCCTTCTGTTAACACTTATGGCAAACAAAATCCTTAAAACGAATCCCTTGAGCTCTACCACTCGGCCTTCCCTTTCCTTGATTCTTCCAATTAGCATTAAACTTTCTCTTATTGGAATTGTTATCATTAGCATTTCCACTAGTTGTTGCCGATATACATGTTTTCTTTTCCAAGACCTCATACCTAAGAGCCATGTCCACTAAATTAAAAAAAAGAACCTTTGATATGAGCAGTCATCTTCTCATGCAAACTTTTCCTCATTCCCATAACGAACATCTCGTTTTTCTTCAATGGGGTATTGATCAATTCTAGTCCAAAATGAGATAGCCCATTGAACTGTCTCATATTCTGCTACAAACAGGTCCCCTTACTTCAGGTCCATGAAGTTCATGTACATCCTAGTCCTTCCAGCTACAAGTAGGAACCGATCCCTAAATTCTTCTCTAAATTGAGCCCATGAAAACTCTTCTTCTTGAATATTGCAGTAAGAGAGTCCCACCAAGCTGTTACCCCCTCTTGCAGTTGCCATGTTGCTAAGAACCTTTTCTATTCATCTGATAAGTAAAGACCATTAAAATCTTTTTGCAAGATCGAACCAAGCTTGCACTTCCATGATATACTCAATTACTTTAAATGGTTTCCCTCCTAGATTGGTGTAATCCTTACATAAGTTGCGAAATTCACTCTTCGCTGCTCTGGTGTTGCCTCTTCGACAATCCGAACTCCTCTAGGATTTGAGGTTCGACCATTTGTAGTCATAGTGCTACTTGCTCCCCTACCTCGTCTGCCTCTATTACTCGTGTCTTACTACGTAGACATAGTGAGATAATTTTTAGAATACTTAGAGGAGATAATCTTAAAGGAATGACACTAACTAAACCTACCAAAGCTGATCTAACTATCTGGAATATATATATATAAGTATATGAATAAAAATTACAAATATGCTCTCTCGAAGTTGACCCCAACCCAAAGCCTAGGTGTTCGCTCAACCTAAGCTCTGATGCCAAATGTAACTAACCGTCTTTACTACGATAGACGAGCCATTAAGGGTAAGAAGAAAAAGGAAGATAAGAAGAAACCTAAACAATCATAGAATCTCACAACATAACGAAACAACATATATTAATCAACATAAGATTTTACATAAAAACCGCCATAATAGTACATCAGAGTAATAACAGTACAAGTTTCAAACTAGGGCAGTTATAACTACCTATCCTTACATCACTAATACAAAATACATACATATATACACAGCGGAATAAGATAGTAGCTAGCTAACGTTGAAGCCACCTGCTCCATCTCCTCCAAAATGCAATAGTGAGAAACCTGGATCACTTGGCTACTCATAAAAATTTGAGTATCCAACAGTTTCAGGGAAAGAAAATAAAACTCTGGGTCAAATATGGGTCTGGTTTAAGTAAACTCAAACAACTAAAATATTACTTTTAAAACACTTTTAAAATCAAGAGTTTCATAAGACCACCTCACACATAAACATGGACGGGTTTTTACCTTATGATAACTAAAACACTTTATATAGTAATCCAGTGATATTATGATAATGTATAGTGTTTTCAAGTAAAATTGAACATAGCTGAAATGCTTGCATCTCACATTTCAACATATTTAGGTACAATTAAATCCGTACGGTACTAATTGGAGAATGGATTCCATACATAACCAAGTAAGGGACCACCTTCTGAAAGGTGCACCTCTAGATAAAATACACCTGGGGTCTGATAAGAACATCTTGTACCCCTGCGATATTGAACTGCCCTACCACTTGACTAGTAGTACCGAATACATCACCACCATGGTTGGGATCAACAACTGTACCGAAGCATACAAAATGGGTCATATATCGATTCTAGATATGGTGATGACATACCCTGATAGGAGCGACCCACATAGCCCTGCTTCATACCCTGTTCTGGTCATTTCCAATTGATGAGGTGTGAGGCTACATTTACTTTTACTATAGCACTGCCACTTGGAATGCTAAAATTGCCTTCCGGATGTTTACACAGTGTCAGTACTCATCCATACAAGTCGTTCAGGAGATGAATGAACCGAAGGCACTACTTCACTACACCCATTTTGGAATCACCTTTAGGCTTAGTAGTAGATAGTCCTTACAATTCAAAGTCTTCATCTTGGACCTTTCCTTTACTATTTCCAATTCGAACACTCACGTTGGTTCAAAGTTGTTTTGGGATAACAACTACAATCCGATCCCGGTCTCTTCGAACCAACATTCGATAATGTTAAAGGGTCAAGTTTTTATAGTGGACAACTCCACTATCAGGGTGTAAAGATTTACATATGGAAATATATTCCATATGCTTAAATTATTATGACCCGCTTATCAAAATTAACTCCCTTGTATTCATCAAGCTTCTGAAATGCAGTATTTGTGATAAGTACAAGTCGGTTTACTTCTAATAAAATGTGTCATCATTTTATTCTAATTATTTTTATTTGTTTGGCAACTTAATGGCATGGACAGGAGATCCTTTAGTTTAAAACAATTCACTGTGAGAAGAAAGTTGATTTAAAATAAGAACTATTGGAGTTTAAAATAACTTAAAATAATAAATAAATCATCATTAAATCATAAATTAAAGCTTAATTAATCCTTAATTAATCATACTTAAATCAAAGTTTAAACCTTAATTAATCTTAGTCGAGTCTTAATTGATTACTAATAATTACCCTTAATTAATTAAAAATTAATTAAATAATTAAACCATAGTTAAATAATAATTAAACCCTAATTGGTTAAAAATAAATAAATAATTAAACTTTATTTGACAAACATTTATTTTAAATTAAACCTTAATTAATTAATAATTAAGTTAAATAACTCTTAATTAAATAATAATTAATTAAATAAATAAATAATTAATTAAAATAATAATTAACTTGACTTAAATAAATTAATTAAAATAATTACCTCTTAACTTAATTAATCATTAATTAAAACTTTCTTAATTCTAAAAATGATTAACTTAATTAATTAATTCTTAAACCCTAATCACTTAACTTAATTACTTAATTAATTAATAGTTATTTTCAATAAATAAATTAATTATTAAACTCATTAATTAAGAGTTAACTAATTTTTATAATCTCTAATTAAGTTTGAAATGGTTTTAAAACAATTTTAAAAGAAAGCTTAAAAACTTGAAAATCGTATATTTCCGAACTGCATCCATAGCGACTATCGCTATGGTTGCCGTAACTTAGAATCACATTTTAAGCTATTATCCAAGCTTATTCTCTTACCTTCCTTACTTTTGAAAAAATTATTTTAAAAACAATTTCATAAACTCTAATTCAAAGTTAGGAACTTTATATTTTTTTCTTTTTGAAGCACTTAATAAATCAAAAGCTAAATAACATGAATTGAACTTTAAAAGGATCTCAATCCCTTTCAACATTTCCAAGTACTAACTTCCATAACCATCCAACCAAAAATCCAAGATTACACATACATAGCATATCATTTCCATAACATAACCCAAAATCACAACTTTATAACCCAAGGCATCACTTTAGCCTTTCAATTCATGTTCTAATACTAACCACAAATAAGCACATAAATATACATCCAAACCATGCTATAATTTATACAACAAACATCATATATATAGCCATATAAAAACATATATAAAGGTAAGTTTTTTCCCAAAAAGATTAGAATTTACTCACCTAGTTTAAACGAAATCTTTTCAAACTTTTGCAAAAAGACATAGGATTTTTGAATCCTATGGAAAGACTTTAACTTAGCTTTGATACTTTGGAAATGAGCTTGGCTTATGCTCAATATGGTTTGGCTATAGACATGTAGGGGTACGGCCTTGGCTATTTAAGATGAAGATGTGCTTGATTTTGGAAGAGAAAGTGAAGTAGTGAGTGTAGAAGTGTTTTAGCAAGTTGCTTAAGGGATTTAAGTGGAAATATATGGTTTTTGAAACTTTGAAATGAGATAGAAAGCCATGGAAATTATGCTTAAGAGCTTTAGGAATTTTGAAATGGAAAAGGAGAATGAGAAAGTGTAAAAGAAATTGGAAAAATTAGTTTTATATAAAGTTAAAATGGGAATTTACCAAAATAGCCATGTCCTTATACCCTCCACTCATAACATGCCACCTCAACCCTTCCTTCCCACTTACATAAATTCGCCCCCTAGCCACCTTCCTATCAAATCAAAACAAACATGTTTGTCCTCTTTTTGTAGTTTTTGTCTAAGGTGGAATCTTTATATTACATAATATACAGATATACTTTTATAAAAATATCTTATCTTATCATATATGCATATATACTCAAGTGTACATGCTATTCACATCTACATTTCCATGTCCAAGATATTCATAAGTGTATTAATGCATATTCAAAAATGTTATAAATTTCAACAACTTTTAGACGAAGAAAATTGAAAATTCGAAAAACAAATTCTTGTCACATTTTCAATCTTTCTTCGAACCAATCATTTTTGTAAACAAAATTTTAAAATGATTTCACTACCATTTGTTATTATTTAAAAGGAGTTTATTTTAGTTATAAATTCCATTAATTAATTGTTAAAAAATAATTTAATATCCATATATTAAGTGATCAAATTCTGGGTCGTTATAGTAAGACTAAAGATTTTCATTCACCAAACATTGTTGTTCTTATCCCTCCTCATTACAACCCACAAGCTAGAGGAAACAATGCTGATGTAGAAGACAGAGGCAGGGGTGAAGATTTATGGCAGTTTATTTATTTATCCATGGTTTTGTTGTATTTGGATGTACCCAGATTTCAGACATGTTGATGTTTTACTTTGAGATGTTGTATTATGGATATTTTGGGATGATTTATTTCTAAGATTTGATTTTTATGAAATGTGTACTTATTTCTATTGTTATAATTTATCCCTTTTAGAATGAGATTCTAAAAGCATAGATAGATAGCTCTATGTGTTGTTCATTGTATCAATCTTACTAACCAACAGTCGGTTTTGGAATGGACCTAAGGTTCGATGGGCTTTTATCTGGCCGAAAATTAGGCCCATTCTGAAGACAGTTGTTACAAGTTGAATGTAAGCACCCTAAATACATTTCTGTAAGCATCCTTACTAAGCATCATTAGCTCCACTTAGTCCCGGAACCTCTATCATTCACGTTGTCAAATTTATTTATTTATTTATAATACCACCCTGATGTTTTGGCACACCGCCTTAATCCATTTGAAGAGTTTTAAAAATGTTCTTAGGATCGAACCCTATCGTGGCACCGTAGCATATACCTTTGGACATTAGACCAATAATCAAGGGACCCTGCCATCCAAAACTCCATGAGTTGGTATACTTTTACGATCATGATTTTACCATTTTTCTTTCAGTCATTAGTTATGTACCCTACACATTTAGATAAAACATCTTTATCTTTTACTTAAATAATACCCTATCATTTATTAGCTTCTCTAAGCTTTTTTCCATTTCAAAAATAAGTTAACACAATTTTAACTTATAAAATCATCCTTTATTTCATCCCTATGAAATAGTTCAATGACATCTGGAATCTGTCCTCCAAAGTGCCCTAAGTATTCTTCATTTTACTTAGAAAAATAAAGCATCACATGCTTTCGTGATTTATCATTAACCATCGCATTGCGGCTATCCCATAGCCTATAAATGTTTTAGCCTAGCTATCGTGAAATGACTATCCTATAGTCATTAAGAGATATTTAACCTAGGCTTCCACATAATATAACTATATAGTTAGCATGGGTTATCCTCTCAAAGGCCTCCATATAGATAACATCCTAAGCTAACCACAATGCGTCTTTAGCAACGTTCCCAGGTAATCTTCCACATAGTCATCACATGTTATTCCCATTGAAGCCATCGCACGCAATCCTACCAAGTCATCGCGTCTTATCTTCATCCCAGTCATCGTGTGCTATTTCACTAAGCCATCACTTATCATTCTCATCATAGCCATTGTGAGTCATTCCTTCCATAGTTATCGTGAGCTATCTCTTCCTTAACCATCGCATGCTATCTCCAATAGCCATCGTGAGCTAAGTGATAAGCTTATCGTTTGTGCGTAAAGCTTGAAAGAGCTTTCATTGTAGACCTTCCCAAGCCAATGAGGGATAATTAGCTTCTAGGTAATCGTGTATAAACCCATATATATACACACACATACATATATATATATATACACATATATACACAAAAATACACACACATACACACACATATATATATACATGTATACATATATATATTTATTTATACACATACACACACACATAAATATATATAGTCATTGTGGGTTGTTTCGCGAGTTAAACGACATAAATATAATTATTTAAAAACTAATTCATTACCATTTTAAGTTGGAACCTTACATCAAATCCCATTTGGTGTCGAATTCTCATTAGCTACTATTCTTCTCTACAGTTTACTTTTTAGAAATGGTTACTAACATGGTCATTTTATTAATTATTCCATTCCTTAGCCATTTAATTCATAGAAAATCGAAATTTAATGGGAATAATGCCAAAGATTTACCAAAAATCAATCTTATTATATTTTACCTTTTTCCAAAATTTCAAATCAAAATAATTATTTTTATTATGTTTAATAATTAATTTATTCGAAATTAATATTTTCTCAACTTAGAAAATTCATATTAATTCAAATTAAATTCCAAAAATTCTAAAATTTAAACCCATCTCTAATTCATCTTTACAAACATCATATTAAATTTTCATGACATTTATATATGATTTTATCATGCTTTACCCTAAAACATGAATAAGTTTATTTCATATAAATTCCAAACACAACAAACCATGTTTCAAACATCCAAATAAATTCTAAAATCATTAAAACATCCATATAAAATCAAATCAGAACCCAATAGGTTGGGATAGGTTTTTTGAGAAAGATTTTACTCACCTTTAATTCTTCATAAAGTTGGTTTAGTCTCCTTCTCCTTAAAGTTGAAAATTGGAATCTTTTTGATAACCCACACCCAATGGGCCTGAATTTTTGCTAAATCAAAAATTCAAGTCCACCAAAGTACGGATCGTTGATTTGATATCCTACAAATAAATAAATAAATTCATATCAAAGCACTATCGATATAACTCATGACAGAATTGTAAAATATAATAAATCATATAGTTACTGGCCAAGTCTGACATTACCAATGTCTAGTGTCCTTGTCAGTATCGAGCATGCACAAGAAAACCTATTTTTCTACTGTTCCTGTCTTCTATTAGTACATGTCCCTCTAAAGCTATCTTGTGGGAAGTAATGAGGAGGGGGTCAGAACAACGTTTTGATGACTAGTAAATTATACATTTTCACATAACACTAGTTTATGCCAATTGTCTTTCATCACATGTTATGTCCTTTTATTTTATTAGTCCTCTCAACTCCACATATGTGTATAATATGCCCCATGTAATTGAGGTAGACATAACTATATACCTATATATATAAATACATAAGTACCACAGTCCCTCTTTTGACCCATATACTATCCCCATTAATATCCTTAACACAGCACCCCATATGGATCCATCAACAAATGCACTATTATGTCCTTGCCGCCATGCATTCCAAGGAACTCCCGCAGTGCCTAATAACGGCGTTAGAATAGTTTAGCCATATTCTATCTTGCCTTGGGGATTTACTACTTGTCTGCTTCCTACTGTGTGTTAGAACTGGGCCAACCAGCAGCGGAGAAAGAGGGCAAATTTCAAAATTTCCTATTTTGGATCTTTAGGGCCTACGAAGTCTAAAGGTTTTATTAGATCCAATTTAATATTGTTTTAACAAAATCATATTTTATTAATTTTGTCTTTGTCTTGTTAATAATCAAGTATGGTGTATGAAAGGAGTTTGAATATGAAATATATACATCATTTAATTGTATGTCAAAATAATTAAATATAAGACAAGTGTTAACAATTAATGACAAGATATATACATGTAAGTAGGAATAAATTGACAGATAATCGCATAAAAGGCAAAAGGAGAAATAAATAAAGGATGACATCGATGATTGATTCAACTTCCCTTTTGGTAAACTCAATTAATGCAGCATCTAATAAATAATTAGTAGGTGCCATGACACAAGAATGTAAAAAGTTAATAATATATATATCATTGCCTCATTTTAAATTATTTAATAAAAAAAAATCAAATTCATGCTATAATAGTATGAAATGCATATAATAAATTTTATAGGTACATGTACATAAAGATTTAATTGTGTGTATACTAAATCAATCAAATCTTTCTAATCAATATAAATTAGAGAGTTATTGCAGCCAATTTAAAATTTAGATTTATTATCAAAACATCCTTTTATTCATATATAAACTTCTAGTACAATACAAGTACAAATAATATATGCATATAAACTTTCAAATCTAAAACTACACTTTGTTTTGAGTGATTAAAACATGGATCTATAATTAAAACATTGTACTAATACATCCACGGTATTCACGTGCCGAGCATCTAAGTACACGGAAGACAGATTGTTTGGAGAAAATAAAATGATAGAACAAAATCTCATAACACAATAAATAATTTATAATGTATAATGATTTTTACACAAGAAAAGTTATATATACACAATCATAGTAAACGATCATAAAATGAGCCTAGACAGTTATAACAGTATGTCCTTACAAATGCTAAAAAATTCAACAATTAATGTAGCAGAAAATAAAAAAATACATAGATATGTCATGGGCATCCAGCTCATCTCCTGAGCAGCAAAGTATCCAAAGCTAAATTTGGAAAATATGCTTGGTTTAACCCCGAGCATTATAAGAAAACAATGCCTGGATCAGTCTGGTAAAATCAGCATGAGATACACAATCATATGGAATATTAATATTATGAAAACCTTTGAAAATAAAGGTATCTCGTAAGATCATACCGCATATAAACACGGATGGGTTTTGACCTTATGATAACCAAAATATTTTTATAGAAAATCTAATGATATTATAATAGTGTCTAGGGTTAAAAATAAATATTGGATCATAGTCGAAATTGTTACATTAATTAAATTCCAGCACAATAAGTATACAACTAAGTCCGTAAAGGCACGTATTAGAGAATGGATTCCATTAATGATTGGGTTACTGGGGTACCGCCCGTCATAGTACACCTCTAGAAAAATGTACCTAGGTCAATAAGAACATCTAGCACCCCTTCTACACAAAACCGGTCTACCCCTTCCTAGATAGTACCAATATGCCATCACCCTAGTTGCTTTGCAACCTTTTACCGAGAGCTCTCATGCACAGCCAAAGCCATAAGTAAATATATCTAGAAAGGTGATGACATACCCTAATGGATGTGACCCACTTAGCCCTGCTGCATATCCTCTATTTTAGTCATTTCCGGTTAATGAGGCTAAAGGCTATGTTTTTTACCTTTTAGATAGCAATCCCACTTGGAATGCTAACACAGCGCTCCAGGCAACAATGCAGTGCCAAAACATTCGTCCATACAAGTTATTTGAGATATGAATAAACTGATCTACTACATCCATTTTGAAATCACCCTCAGGATTAGTAGCAATATCCCTTGCACTTCGAAGATATTCGTCTTCAATTCCATCATCTTCAAGATGCTTCCAATTCGAACGCTTGAGTTGGTTCGAAGTGGTTTTTCAGATAATTCATACTTATCCAGTCTCAGTCTCTTCGAAGCAACATTCGATAGTTTTCGGTAAACTCAACTCTAGTTCTTTCGGAAATACACAAACAAGATAAGAGCGGGGTACACCCCTAACCATTTATGTAGACGGATCTCCTTATCATTTGTCCTAGGACGACCAGACGAGATTTATATGCATAGTACATCATCATCAAAGATGATTGTGCCATAGAAATCCTGTGTTTCTCCTAGTGATTTCCAAAGTTAAAAATAGGTCTAGGTCTGATAGTCAATTATTTAACTATAAAAAAACAATCCAAACATAAATTAATTTCCATATGGGATCCATTAAGCCTCTTTTTAAATAACCCTCAATAATTAAATACTTTAATTATTTACCAAATTATCTATATACTTATCTCACTTGTATAAGTATACTCTCAAACCATTCACTTTCTATATTGAGAAACTTTACCATATACTTAGACTATGTATAAGAATATTTGCAACATATTTAAGAAAAGATTTCTTATCCCAAAATCATATTAAATGGATCAAAACAATTACTTTTGAAATACTAATTTTTACGAATCCAATTCAGTAATCCTTCGTTGTTAAGTAGGGAAGAGATTCCATAGCACCAAAATTAAGAAGGATTACTTATTAGATTTGTAAACTTCATTTTTTATTGGACCAATCCATTTAAACCCAAGTTTAATAACCCAAAAACCCCTTATCAAATTCCAAGACCTTCCAAAGTTCATTTCATCAACAACCGTTTTTAGTTTTAAAATAATTCTCTTTATAAAAAACTTTATTATTTTAAACACTTTTTATTAAATAAAATAATTACCTTTATAAACCTCCATAATTAATCATTGACTAAGGTTTAAAGCATTATTAGTAAATAATCAACTTACCTTAAATTATTATTAATACATAATTAATACACTTAGTCAGTATTAAATAAATAAATAAATAAATAACTTAAAACATTTTAAATAAAGTAAATAGTTAACTCAAATCATTATTGATAAGTAATTAATAAAAAACAACATCATTAGAATAATTAACTAAGTTAAGATATTATTAATAAAATAAGTTAGTAAATTAAAATAACTTAAATAAAATAATTAAATAACATTAGAACCATTTTAATAAATATAATTAAATAACTTTTCAACTTTAAACATCATAAATAAATAATTAGTTAACTTTAAAATATTATAATTAAAAATAATATTAATCGAACCGTTTAAATATAGAAAATATTTTATTTCAAAGTATTTTAAAAATCAAAGTAAATCCTATTATCCGGGTTTTTGACCCGATAGGATCCAATAGAAGACGGACCAACTTCATGAAGTCAGAATGGCTCAGAACTCAACCAAAAGGGCTAAAGCAACGACTGAGTTTGACTAAACCAAGAGACCAACGTCCGTTCAGTCCAATCAGCAGCCAAATGCAACTAACAAGTGAATTGTCATCAAAACAAGGCAACGTGCAACGAGACTACATGAACAACGTCAATACGAGGCGAAGTGAGAAGGCTAGACATCAAAGCTCAGAAATAGACTAAGTATATGAATCGCTAGCGGTCCATACATCGTGGATCGCTAGTGATCCATTCATCAGTGGGTCGTTGAACAGTTACGGCACGTGGGGAGCAAAGGAGCCTAGAAGACAAAATGCAAAAATACGCCAAGTGTATGGATTGCTAGCGATCCGTACACTATGGATCGCTAGCGATCCATACAAAGCCATGGAATTCTCGCGACCTGACATAGCAGCACAATGAAGAGAGGAGCTGAGTAGTTAGCTCGCACGCAAGCTAAGCTTATGGATTGCCAGCGATTTATAGACCATGGATCGCTAGCGATCCATGCTTTTGGCTCAGGTCACGAGCTAAACTCTACTGGATCGTCCTGTGACCATCTGCAAGTGACTGACAAGCAGGTTGGCCCAGAAGCTCTATAATCTCTATAAATACCATCCTACCTGTAACATAAACTGGATCTTCTCCGAACTGGTTGTTGATGCTCTACTGGAAACTTTCTTCACTCTTTGTCTCCCTCATAACAATCTCCAAAGGGATTCACTGTGATTTTCCAGCGGATTCCAACTCTGGGAATTCAATCTAGCTAAGGACAATCAAGAGCCATGCAATCAAACATTACTTCTAACAATAATCAGTCATAATAAAACTATATAAAGTGGACATAGGCTTCGTTAACAGCCGAACCACTATAAAAATCTTCTTGTCTCCTTTCTTTTACTGTTCTTTTTTATACCTATTATCTGTATTATTGCTCTGTACAAAAAGGGATGGTGCTTTCACAATCAAACCAAGGTGTTGATCCATCTTTTGGGTTAACATTTTGGTTCTTTCACTGAGAACTCTAACTCAAGATTCAGATCTAGCTATCTACTTTGGATCCCGTCAGTCCAGAAATTAGATCCCCAATCTCTACCTGAAGAATCTACCACTTGGAACCCATGGCTCTTGGAAGAAGAAGAACCTCCTCTGGAAGATCCATAGGAGCAGTGATAGCGGGAGAAGATGTTAATCCTCAACATACTAAAGTAAATGGCGCTAACTTAGGAAATCAGGCCCCAGCATCCTCTAGTCAGCATGAAGTCGTTACTAGGGATGAGTTGAATAAGATGGTTGACGAAATCAACCAAAGGATGGAAAGTAGCCAAAAGGCTTTGATGGAAAAGCTTAATGCTCCCTTAACCCTGCAGTCAAATCCTGCTCCAAGAACTATGCGTGAACCCGCGATTGCTACAGAACAAGAAATTTTTTCCGTTTCTGGTCTAAACAGAAGAAACGAAAAACAGCCGCAAAAAAGGGTAACAACGGGAACCATGGGACATAATGTGGAAGGAAATACGAATACTCCACCTGCCGCAAGGCAACCAAGTCCGAACTTAAATCAGAGGGCCAAGACCCCACAAGAAGATATAGCTATGGATCTCTCCGATTCAGAAAATGGAGAGCAAGATAACCAATTGGAAGATAATGTCTACGCATTTGATGATGCTAGGAACGTCCAAATTACACCAATCAGGCCATCTGCAAGCCAATGAGGTCCACGGGAGTGGCTCTTCTGAAGACAGGAGAGCCTAGGCTTCAACACATGCACCAAGACCATTTGCAAAGCCAAACACTTGGCGTAGTGACTGACTGCCGCCACCAAGACTACCGGACATCAGAGGCATATATAACAGACATGGTTAAACGATTGATGGATGAGAGTAAAAATCCAAGAGATGATGAATGGGGATCTGCCCCAAGTCGGACTCCTTTTACTGATGAAATCTTGAATGAGAAATATCCAGATAAATTCACAATGCCAACTATCCCATCCTACGATGGGACGAAGGACCCAAAACCCCATTTAAACAAGTATAGCTGGTATATAGACGGAGCCAACGCTTCAGAGGTGGTCCGCTGTAAATGTTTCCCTATCTTTCTAGAAGAAGTTGCATCTATGTGGTTCGCCAGACTTCCCCTAAGATCCATCTCTACCTTTGACCAATTAGCAACAAGATTCCTTGACCAATTCAGGCTCTATACCACGCAACCAAAAGATGTCATGTCCCTGTCCGGGTTGTTCTAGGGACGCAACGAATCGCTGAAATCTTTCATGAACCGGTTCAATACCGCGGTGATGGAAGTAAGCAACCCCAATGAGGACATGGTTTTTATGGCGTTAGTCCGTGCCATTCACCCGGAGACTGTATTCGGGAAATGGATTATAATGAAATAGCCTACCACAAGGAAAGACTTCAATCGTAAAGTGAGTCAGGGCTTAAGATTGGAGGAAGCGCAGGAGCTGGAAAGAAAGTCTACTGGTGTGCAACCGATGAACATCGGACAAAGCGATGTACCAATGAATCAAAACGCGCACGATTCTGGAACTGCTCAAGGAGTCACAAGGAAAGATGGAAATCAAAAAAGGAAAAATCAAAACTCTAATAAAAGAAATGGTAATGACAGTAATAAAAGGCTCAAAGGGTTCGGGCAGGAAGATAATACCCCTCTAAATGACATTCCAGAAAATATTTATCTTGCAACGTAGGGACTGAAGAATACAAGTAGCCCCCTAGGAAGGAAGCAACCGAGTAGAAAAAAATGCTTGGGAAAGTTCTGCCGCTTCCATGAGACTCATGGACATAACACGAACGAATACCATCATCTGAAGAATGTCATTAAAGAGTTGATCTGGGGAAAACAAGCTCCAATAGTATGTGAGAAAGCCACAGAACCCTGATCAACCTACGGTTGCTCAACCCTCTAGGGAACGAAGGAATCAAGCCGGAACTACTAAGGAAGGGTCCAAACGAACTGACCAAAGACTCATTATTGGAACAATATCTGGGGAACCACACCCCGTGCAAAGAAGTTGGGGAGAGATGGAGCGATATGCAAGTTTGTTGAAGCATGCTCCAAAGGAATCATGTCTCGCACTAGAAGATGAAACCCCAGCCAAGCTGTAGAAAGTATTGAGTGATGACATAGTGTTCCAAAATCGGGACACCGAAGGGATTGAAGCCCCAAATCTCGATTCAATGGTGGTAACAGTGGGAATCGATCCCACTGTTGTTCAGCGAGTGTTGGTTGATAGTGGTAGCTCTGTTAATTTTCTTTTCAAACGTACTTTTGATCAAATGAAAATCGGCATGAAAAGCATGTTTGCATGCCAAATGAAGATCCAAGGGTTCACTAGCGAGCCCAAGCAACCTGTGGGAACAATCGATCTGCCAGTGGAGCTTGGAGAGGGCAATTGAAGAGTCACCTTCATTCAGACTTTTGTAATTGTGGATGAAATGTCAGCATATAACGCCTTCTTGGGGCGGCCCGCTCTAGCAGATTTCAGAATAGCTCTGGCCCAATGGTGTCTAACCATGAAGTTTTCTACTGCGAATGGAATCGAAGTGGTGAAAGGAGATCAATGTGCTACCAGAGAATGTTACATTGCATAGTTATACGAATCTAGAAGAAAGGAAAAGGGAAAGGACGGGGGGAGAACTCTCCAAATCCATGAACCTTTAGAATAGAAACTACAGAGCCACTCCTAGCTCAGGACCATAGCCGATTCGACAAGGCTTTGGTCCCTAGAAAGAAGAGTTCATGGGAGGAACGGGCGGCATCGGCAGAATTGACGATGTCTGATTCTGCCGATGCCGCCCGTTCGATATGGACGACCCAACTAAAGCCTTGAAAATCGGATCGCACTTTGGAAACAAGATGCATTTAGAGATTACTAAATTTCTTTGCGCCAACTTGGATGTGTTTGCATGGACGCTTTCCGATATGTATAGGGTGTCTCTAGAAATCGCATGTCACACGCTCAACATTGACCTTAAATTCACACCAGTAAAGCAAAAGAGGCACGACTTGGGTATAAAACAGTCCACGGCGCTAAGAGAAGAGGTGGACAAATTGATGGCCAACGGTTTCATTCGTGATGCAACTTATCTAGAGTGGGTATCTAACCCAGTCTTAGTCAAAAAGTCCAATGGGAAGTGGCGGACCTGTATCGATTATGCAGACTTAAACAAAGCTTGTCCGAAAGATAGCTTCCCTCTCCCCAGAGTAGATAAGCTAGTAGACGGAATGGCGGGACACGAGATGCTATCATTCATGGACGCATTACTCTGGGTACAACCAAATCCTGATGCATGAGCCAGATCAGAAAAATACCAGCTTTATCACCAACCTGGGCCTATACAGCTACAGGGTGATGCCATTCGGCTTGAAAAATTCCAGGGCAATTTACCAAAGGTTGGTGAATACCATGTTCAACTGCCAAATTGGGAAAACTATGGAGGTTTACGCGGACAACATGTTAGTTAAATCACGAGCAGCTGTTAACCACCTGGATAACCTCGCTGAAATATTCAAAATACTTCGAAAGTACAGAATGAAACTCAATCCACTCAAGTGTCACTTCGGAGTAGCCTCCAGAAAATTCCTAGGATTCATCGTAAGTGCCAGAGGCATCGAAGAAAATCCTAAACAAATAACGCACTACGATAAGTCCAAGCTCCGAAGAATAAAAGGGAACTACAAAGTTGCAGCAATAAGTCGATTGATCTCAAAGCTACCGACAAGTGTATACCATTCTTCAATGCGCTGAAGAAAGGAAAGAAGAACTTCGAATGGAGTGAAGCTTGTCAAACAGCATTCGAAGAACTACTGCGGCACATGGAGGCTCCGCTAATCCTATTAAGGCCCGTGGATGGAGAAGACCTGTTCATTTACTTAGCGATCTCACCTCATGCATTGAGCACCGCTCTGGTGCGTGAAGAAGCAAAAATCCAGCGACCCATGTATTACATTAGCAAGCGGTTCACTATAGCAGAGAAAAACTACCCGAAACTAGAAAAACTAGCATATTGCCTTTTGATCGCAACTAGGAAGTTATGACCATACTTTCAGGCTCATCTAGTTGAAGTGTTGACTGACCAGCCCAAGAAGCAAGTGTTATATTGACCCAAAACTTACGAAAAACTTCCCAAGTGGAATATAGAACTGAGTCAATACGATATCACATACCGCCCAAGGAAAGCCATCAACGGGCAAGCGTTAGCAGACTTCATCACCGAATTTACCGTACGGGATGACTAGGAAGAAGAACAGCTGAAGGTAAACACACAATGGAAGCTTTTTGTCAATAGCACATCTAACAACCTCTATTCGAGGGCAGGAGTAGTGCTTGAAACCCCCGAAGGATGAGCCATTAGCTATGCTTTGCACTTGGAATTCCCTACGACAAACAACAAAGTGGAATACGAAGCAATGATTGCAGGACTGAAAGTTGTGAAAGAGCTCAAGCTAAAATCTATTCACATATACAACGACTCCTAACTGGTCGTCTATCAAGTAAAAGGGGAATACCAGGCTCGTGGGGAGAATCTTGCCCCGTACCTCACCAAAGTGCAAGAACTGCTAAGCGACATTGAACACTGCACCATAACTCACATTCCACGGGAGCAGAACACCAAGGCAGATTATTTGGCTAAACTGGCGAGTTCTGGAGAAGCATAGTCATTGAGGCTAGTCCCAGTTGAGATTCTAACCAACCCAAGCAAAGACGAAATGGATGTCGACTGGATCCTCGAGATCACTGTCGAACCAGATATGTGGATGAGACCGATAAAGGAATATTTACTTGCAGGGACTCTTTCGACAGACCAGAATCAATGGAAAAAGCTTCTTAAAAAGGCACTGCAATTCATGATATAAGATGGAGTACTCTATCGAAGGGGATTCTCAACTCCCCTTCTTAGATGTGTGTCCGACGAATCCTAAAGGAAGTGCACGAAGGCTAATGCGAAGACCACACTAGGGGTTGCAAATCCTTGCGAAGAAAGTCCCTCGGTACAAATACTTCTGGCCAACAATAAACTGTGATGCTGCATACTACGCCAGAAAATATGATCACTGCCAAAGGTTCAGCAAAATTAAAAGAATTCCTTCAATAGAGCTAACACAGATGGTCAGTCCATGGCTATTTGCAATATGGGGGATCGATTTGATTGGTGTCCTGCCGATAGTGAAAGGGCGGGCCAAATATGCTATAGTTGCTGTTGATTATTTCACGAAATGGGCTGAAGCGGAACCGCTGGCCACCATAACCACAAAGAAAGTTATTAATTTTGTTACTAAAAACATTATTTGCAGGTTTGGCATGCCATACAAAATCATCACCGACAATGGAACTCAATTCGAAAGCGCCGAGTTCAAAGACTTCTACAAACGCTTATGGGTTGAGAAAAGCAGCGGTAGCTTATCCGTAAGCAAATGGGCAAGTGGAAGCAATAAACAAGATCAACAAATCTACCATCAAAAAGTGACTAACTAAAGCAAAGGGAAACTGGGTTGATGAACTTCCACTCGTACTATGGGCTTACAGAACTACCCACAAAACGGCAACCGGCCACACTCCATTTGCTCTAGCATACGGCTCAGAAGCAATGATTCATGTTGAATTAGAAGCCCCCTCGCACCGAAGGCAAAATTTTAATCAAAAGCAAAACGAGCAGCTCCTACTCGAATCGCTAGATATGATCAATGAAAGAAGAGAGGAAGCCGAGTTGAGAACCGCCGCCCACCAAAAAAGGGCTGCACGGTACTTAAGCTCCAAAGTTCATAACCAAACCTTCGAAGTGGGAGACCTTGTGCTCAAGCGAGTCTACCCTATTCCAAGGGCCATCGGACCAAACTGGGAAGGACCGTACATCATCAATCAAAAGCTAAGGGATGAAACTTTCAAGCTAACAACCGTCGACGAGATCCACATTCCCAGGGCATGGAATAGCGAATCACTCCACTGTTACTTCATTTGAAAACTACTTATTTTTCAGCAAATAAGCCATCCTGGAATGCTGAGGGCATTGTAAATAGGCAAAAATCTGCCTAACTTTCCTTAATAAAATTTGATTCGCTTTTTGAACCAACAAAACTATGTTCATAATAACTACCCGCCGGGTCGACGGAAGCAAATCGACTCAAAACGTTGGATCAGCGGAACCCGATCTTTGCCTTCTAAAAACTGGTGTAGCTCCGGCAACATCGGGAAGGCGAAAATACCAACTCCTCACGTTGTCCGAAGATAGGCAACATCGAGGAGTACGAAAAGCCATGCATTCCATAAGCCGTGCATTAACTCTTAAAAATTACACTCCTCACATTGCCCGAAGATAGGCGACACCGAGGAGTACCAAAAGTTGCGCACTTCATAAGCCATACACTAAATTTCTAAGTACCAACTCCTCACATTGCCCGAACATAGGCAACACCGAGGAGTATGAAAACCGCGCACTCCATAAGTCGCGCACTGACTCTTAAAACTTAAACTCCTCACGTTGCCTGAAGATAGGCAACCTTGAGGAGCACTAAAACCGTTCCGGACTAACGGGTCATATCAGTCCCAAAAGCCGTGCATTTCATAAGCTGCACGTTAACTCCCAAAGCCTTGAAATCACGCTCCTAAAACATAAACTCCTCACGTTGCCCGAAGATAGGCAACACCGAGGAGCGCCAAAACTGTTTCGAGCCGACGGGACATATCGATCCTAAAACCTGTGCATCCGGAAAGCCGCGCGTACTTTCAAGTCCCGAAATTGCCCGGGCAATGCCATGGAACTTATCCATACAGAAATAACCAGAATCAAGCCACTCCAACGGTCAAAAACAATGGGGACGACTCCAACCAAACCAGAGTACGGCAGATTATTACATTAAACGTTGACAACGTGTACCTGCCCATAGTCAACTTATGCAATGTGCACATCTCAAATATGCATATACTACATACCTACCAAAATATCGCAAAAACTCGAAATACGTGCTCAAGTTCGAAAACTTCTGAAAAAAAGAAAAATCGAGTTGTGATTTAGTCAAATTTCAAGTGTTAATGTGCAGATTATTTAAATCCTAAGTCACCGGTTATTTATCAATTGTTTGAAGTAAATAGCCCTGTGAATTGGGGGGCATACACCGACACTTAGATAAAAACACTTGAAAATGATAAGTTCACAAGTTCTGTTACTCCAAACAAAGAGTTGTCACTCCAAACGAAGAGTTGTTACTCTAAATAAAAATTTCGGCAGTAATCACAAGAACTGTATAAGTGTAAACAACACAAGCACAAGTGCACAGAACACATATGAACAGACAAATAAGAGTACAGTCAAAATATCAATGTATTACTTATAGTTTCCTTTATACAGGGTCAAAACGTAGGGGCCGTACCCATACAACACCGGCCAACAAAAAGAAAATACAGACTCTATAACAAAAACACTAAGTGCAGACTGTACACTTGAACAAAATGACTCAAAAAGGACCAAAATCAGATCGGTCACCACCCAAACGCCTCATTCTTTCCACTACTCCCATTTCCGCCCTTTGTTCGAAGTTTCTGCCTCGTCTCGGGAGTGGTGTCGCTGCCATTGATATCAACAAACTCCTCAGTGCTAACATCCTCCTCTTCCTCTGCATCCTTCTCAGAAGATTCGCCCTTCGCTTTGCACTTCCGTGACTTGCGGGAGCTCTTCGATGCTTGGATTGCTTCAACCTTCTCTTTCTTGATAGCGACCGATTCATGTTGAGTTTTGCGAGGTTGCTCCACTTGAATATCCTGCTCCTTAACTTCCGCCGCGGTTACATCACCTTCTAAAGATACAGAAAGGTCATCTAGTCCATGAAGTGCGGCTATCTTTTTGGACTCCGGCCCCGGCTCGAGCTAGACATGGACAAAGAGACTGGAACATGAACGAAAACGAGTATGGAGTCTATGGATATAGCAGTAGGTCCAGGCGTTGTGGAAGCTGGCACATCGACATGAAAGGTAGACGGACCTATAAGAGCAAAAATCAAAGCATTAAATTCTTCCTGCTCTTGCGGCGTAAGCTAAAAGCTCCCGAACTCAGGAGAAGCGAGAGGGTTACCTGCACCAGAAGAGTGGCCAAGAGAATCAACTTCATATTCACTGCCTTCACCCCCCCTTAGATGGTTCTATTACCTGAGGGGAAGCCCCAAGCCCAGAACTTGTTGGCAGATTGCGGGGCTGCTCTGATGTCTCGCCTATGGCACAAACGAAAGGCTTTGTAAGCGCTTCGGCAGCCGCAGTCATGGCAGCATTGGCAGCTTCTTTCTCCCTCTCGATCGGCAATATCTCCTGGCCCTCCAATAATGCCTTCTTTGATTCTTCGTTAAGACAGGCATTTTCTAACTCTCGCTCGGTGTAGACGTCACCGCTGTCATGAAAGCGGGTCAAGATTTATTCCCAGACCACGGCGAGAGTGAGCGGAAATTTCGGGCCCAAGTAGCTAAGGCTCCCTTGATGAAGTAGGGAATTGACATAGAAATTCAGGATAGTCTCGTCCATCTTTTCCATCTTCCTCTTGAAAGCATTTTGAAGCTCTAGATAATCCGCCGTAACGACAGCCTTTTCGACCTCAACGCGAGACTTGTCAGCGCTAAGCTGCGCAACTTGGTCCAGTAACCGGGAGATCATCGCAGCCTAATCCGAGATAGTCTTTTTATGCCCCCCAACGATAAGGTCATGGTCAGAGATAGTTTTCGTAGGCTTCAATAATTGCGTTACAAGCAGCCACTTCTTCTTTTAGTTTCGCTTCCTCAGCATGAGCCTTTTTTATCTCATCTCTATAGACGATCTCAATTATTCCGTGAGCCTCTTTCACTTCTTTCAGCAAGTCGGCGTTCCTTTTGCTCTCTTGCAGCACCGCTTCTTTCTCCTCCTCCAGCTGTTTAATCCTAGCATCGCGTTTTGACAACGCTCTTTCAAAGTCATCCTTCTCTGACTCAAAGGAGAGGATTTCCAGTAGCTGTTGTGATTGGTATCTGCCAGCTACTTACACAATTTTTCCCATCCTTCGGCTTGGCCTAAATCGTTTTGAATAGCCTGAAGGTGTGGCATGTAAGAATCTCTACGGACTGGACATAGATCACGATCGAACTTAACTCCCCTTAGAAACCACTCGGGGAGCGCGGCCTCAAGCTTGGGAGGATCTGATGGAAGAATGCAGGTAGGTCTCCGGTGGGGACGTGAAGCACCGGGGGCAAACACAATAGAAGATGGTGGGATGCAGGTTGAAGGCGGAACTGGGGCAGAAGTGACGGAGATTTCCTGACCCGTTGAAGAGTGCATCGAAGCAAAAGCCTACTATTCCGAAGAATGCGAACGGTGGTTGAACTTTAATCCCTTCGATGGCTCCTCCCTTTCATCAAAAGTCTCCACTTCTCATACCCGCCTTTGTATGACTGGCCCCGCTTTCTTTCCTCTTGGTGACGGTTTCGGACTCCAAATCCTTTCTTCTCCTATACTCTTCCTCCGTCTCTCGAGGCTGATGACGGCTGGAAGAACGCTTAGACCAGTACTGAGAGTCGGTGAACTCTTCGAAGTCATCATAAAGGCCTCCCCCTCTCGTCATACCTGACACGAAGCACAAATAAAAGGCTTTAGAAAATAGAAAATAAGGCATTGAAAGTGTGTGCAAAAGTGAGTGTGACCCAAGTGAAGCGTGTGGTGTGTTTGGGAGGATAGCCAAAAACGACGTCACAAAACGGATCGGGCAAGCGCCACGGAGGGAATCAGACTAATTTTAGATGCGACGTGGCTCGAACGGGGGGGCACCTCCTCAAATCTGAAATCTTCTCCCATGAGCATGTCGAAATCGACGTAAACATCGCTTAAATCACCAAACTCCATGCCAACATCTTTTCTCGAAGAATCCTGATGTTCCCCGATCCTTAGGGCATTGTCTTTATCACCTGTGTCTGGAGGTGGTGAGCTCGGGACAACGAGGCTCATTCGTGGAATCTCATCACATGATTCAGAATCCCTGTCATCGGATTCTGCGTAGAATTCATCGCTAGAAGTGGACTCATCGCTACTACTCTCAACTTCCCCCTCCTCGTTTTCCAAGTCTAGGGAATCTTTGCCTTCCCTCTGTTTGAACTCTTCTTCACCTTCCTCTGGGATCGGAGGCATTCGGACCGGGCCACTAACTCCAGTTGCGGTAATATCTCTTCCTTCATGGGACTCTACGGTTGATTCTCCGGACAAGCCCTCCCTCTCTTGAGAAACACCTTCTTCGGAACGACGAGAAGGAGTAGATCGTGTGCGGACCCAGGACTGAGCAGGGTAGGGGACCTCAACTTGAATAGTGGATCTCCTCGGATGCAGTAATCCGTATCGGAGCAAGTTTTCATCGGTCAACAAGACTTTGATGGATATTTCTTCAGCATCAATAGCCTTTAGAGTCCGAAAAACTACATCAAGAGACACGTCCTTATTTGGCCTTGGGATAACTGCAAGAAGTATACAGCTTGTTAGAAACTCCATAACAACGCGTCAGAACTTGATAAGTAGGAAAAGGAACTTACCCCTTGTCTTCCAAAGACTGTTAAACCCCTCGGGGCATCTAACGTAGAAATACTACGTCTTGAAGTGGGACAAGTTGCTCTGTAGATGCAGAACAATTTTTCATTTCCTTTGAGCTTCAATTACGATCAAGGATGGACATTCATCTCTCCTCTTGAATGACAAAAATTACCGCAACTCATCAAACCTTGGGACGCGGTTGAACGATAGCATGAAAAGTACGTGCAAGCAAGTCAATATGGCATAACCGTTGGGATGAATATGGAATGGGGCAATGCCCAAGTTTGAAAGAGTCTCGTGCAGAAAGTCATTAAAGGGAGGCACAGCTCCATTCAGACACATATACCGATGGTAAGCGGTATATCCCAGAGGAGGCATGTGAGCAAACTCGTTCTTCTCTGATAGACGTATGTCCTCCTCTGGTATACCATATTGCACGTAAATATTGTGCAGAACTTTAACGAAAACCACCGAAGAATCTCTCTTTGGCGGGTTGAGTAGAACTATAAAATTAGGGGGCGTTCCGTCCAAGACTGGACCAATTGGAACCAACTGGCCGTATTCAACTTGCAAAGTGGAAGGATAAAGGGAAAAGGATGATGACTCGGCTGCCGAAAGTGCCGGATTTGCTCCGCTCGATTTACAGCGCGTAGATGAATGTTTCATTCTAAAACAACGGAACTCGCATTCAAAAAGGTCAAGTGATTCTATTCTAAACTAATAATTTCCCCTACAACACTTGAATTCCAGATAGATATTGATTTGTGCTGACACAACGGAGTTTAAGTATGTACTGGGGCAAGTGCAGTGTGTTGTCTATAGGGGATGAGCTCGGTGTCCAAAACACAACAAATGCTCTATCCCGTGTAGATAGTTAGCTCGCGGTGGAAAAAGGAAAAGGACTTCCCGTATCGTTTCCATTTGTTTTTACTTCCTATACACTTAACCGTTATCGATCAATGGTCGATAATGGATTCATTGTCCGAAGCGACGTGGAAAATTCTTTTCATTATAGGGGCACCGAGCGTGCAAAAAGGAAGCAAGGCAAATCAAAATTCTTCAGAAAAACCAGGAACAATTCACAATGTGTCATGCAATATCAGCTATGGAACTTGGTACAAGTCAATTCTGGCTTAATGGACGAAGATAGCAAAACGTGTCAAGCATCGGGACAAGGCCCGAATGTCGTTCCAAGAAAAACACAAGACTCGATTTACTATCTTCCTCCATTAAGCCACAATCAACTCAAACTTCTCACGGCCAACATCACAAATGCGACCTCGCCATCAAATCATTAAACGAACACTATGATAGCAGACCCAACTTGGATTAAACTCTAAACACGAAACTGGTCGAAGACTTAAATCAGTAAACCAAAGACAAGCTGGTAGCGAGCTAAGAGTCAGGTCGATCTAATGGTAGGTCGGAGGCGATTAAAGGTGCAAGCAAGACTAGGGTTTCGATCGGTGGCAATGTGGAAGAAATCACGGCGGTAAACAAGGTTGAATCTTTAGAAAACACTGGATCGAATTGCTGAAGTGTATGGATCGAATCGCTGCAATTCAAAGGATAGGAGGCCGAATCATTGGAAATCTTCAGATCGCACGAAGAAGAAGTTCAAGTTGCGTGAATGTGAAGAGGTAGCTCGACTCGACTGGCTATATAAGCAACTGAAAACCAAAAAGATGAAAAATTCCTAAGTACTCGGGTCACTAGCGATCAATCAGTTATGGATCGCCAGCGATCTATCAACTATGGATCGCCAGCGATCTATCAACTATGGATCACCTACGATTCATCGCCTATGGATCGCTAGCGATCCATAAAATCACCCATCTCTGACTCCAAATTTGCACCACAACATCTGCCTACCACTTCGAAGTACATCGAGAGGCTATGGAGAAAATTTTGATCTGTTATGGCAAGTAGTAGCAGTCGAGACCAAAACTAAGTGATCGGCAGCGCAACCTGCTACATATCCGTAGAACTCTAATACGATTACTTGGAACCTAGTGAACAGATACTAAAATTGATAACTTCAAGAGCACGCCTAGTTTCCAACGAAGACGTACTCTGGGGGAAAATGTTATCCAGGTTTTTGACCCGGTAGGATCCAGTAGAAGACAGACCAACTTCATGAAGGCAAAATGGCTCAGAACTCAACCAAAAGGGCTAAAACAATGACTGAGTTTGACTAAACCAAGGGACCCTCGTCCGTTCAGTCCAATCAGTAGCCAAATGCAACTAACAAGTGAATCGTCGTCAAAACAAGGCGACGTGCAATGAGACTACATGAACAACATCAATACAAGGCAAAGTAAGAAAGCTTGACATCAAAGCTCAGAAATAGACTAAGTATATGGATCACTGGCGATCCATACACCATGGATCGCTTGCAATCCATATACTTCATCAGTGGGTCGCTGAACAGTTACGACACGTAGGGGAGCAAAGTAGCCTAGAAGACAAAATGCAAAAATACACTAAGTGTATGGATCGCTAGCGATCCATACAAAGCCATGGAATTCTCGCGACCTGACATAGCAGCACAATGAAGAGAGGAGCTAAGTAGTTAGCTCACACGTGAGCTAGACCATGGATCACTAGCGATCCATGCTTTTGGCTCGGGTTGCAAGCTAAACTCTATTGGATCGTCCTTTGACCATCTGCAAGTGACTGACAAGCGGGCTTAGCCCAGAAGCTCTCCGATCTCTATAAATACCATCCTACCTGCAACATAAACGGGATCTTCTCTGAACTGGTCGTTGAAGCTCTGCCGAAAACTTTCTTCACTCTTCGTCTCCCTCACAATAATCTCCAAAGGGATTCACTGTGATTCTCCAGTGGATTCCAACTCTGGGGATTCAATCTTGCTAAGGACAATCAAGAGCCTTGTAATCAAACATTACTTGTAACAGCAATCAGTCATAATAAAACTATAAAGTGGATGTAGGCTTCGTTAACAGCCGAACCACTATAAAAATCTTCTTGTCTCCTTTCTTTTACTATTCTTTTCTATACCTATTATCTGTATTATTACTCTTTACAAACAGAGATGGTGCTTTCACACTCAAACCAGGGTGTTGATCCATTTTTTGGGTTAACAAATCCAAATCCATTTCTCTTTCCAAAACTGACAAGAGGCTCGACGACCGCATCGGTATTTAGACAAGCTACCATTATTTCCAATTCCAATATTCATATCATATCATTGACATTTACATAAAACTACAAATATATAAATAAAATTCATAATTAACAACCAATGAATAACATGTTATCTGTCTAAGTCAACTGATAAATCAATAAGTGTCCAAATCTATAAAATAGTAGAACGGGATTTACTCTACTAACTAGAAGCCATTAAGATATTAAATCTAAATATAGCAGAACGAGAATTTATTCTTCTATCAGAGCATCAACGATAAAATATAATTACCTAATGTTGTAATTATTTTCGACCACTATTAATTTATCATTAAATTGTAATTCACCAAATGTGTCAACTAATTACACTAATATGTTCTACTCAACTATGCGAATCTATTGTCGAAGACTGTGGGTTAAACAGACTTTATATAGGGGAATTATTGAATTTTAAAGTTTAAAAACATTTAAAACTAGAATAAATAACTATAACTTAACCACTATACTATCCCTACCCAAAACAAACCCACTAGGCCCACAAACCCAAACACTTGAGATCTTCATCTTCCCAATTCTCTATCTTCAAAATCAAACCCCTTAAGCCCTCCCCTATTTTCACATGCACGTTACAAGCCTAACCCCGACACCGATCGATGCGTCAACCCGACGACCAAACTCCAAATGCCGCGCTCATCACATCAACCACCTCGCCATCGCCTCCGGCCCTCCTAATCGAAATATGATTATACACTTCCTTTTCAAATCACGTTAGTAAATGAAACCTGCCCCCTTCAATCATTAATCATTGACGCCCTTCACCACAGAGCCCCATGCCACATCTACCACCAGAACTGCTATCGCATCTCATACCTCCCTGCTATCGCCACCAACTAAAAACCTGTGCAAAAGAACCCATGTTTCCTGAAACCCTACTTTGAGCTACTACCACCTCTACCATGCATCGTACCACCTGCGACTAACACCCTAGCTCCTCCATCACCCAAAGCTCCCTCCAGCACCGTCGGCTCCACCCCTTCACCATCGGTTCTCTAGAATTTGATTTATCACCAAATTCCGATCAACTAGCAATTGCAGCGAAAGACCACCACTAAAAATCATGATTCGCTAGGAAAATCATGACTATGTACTCCGTTCATCGATTTGTGATAGATAAAAAAACCGACAATTTAAACCCACTTACCATTATTTTACAATTTCTCACAAAATATTTGATTAAAAATTAGATATTTGGTTTAAATTATACTATGGATCAAAACAAACAACTCTTTAGTTGACAGCGAGTGCAAATTCAAGACGGTTTGTGTGTTATTGATTTTTGAATGAGAAAGGAGTTAGTTTTCAAAATAAACGGAGAACAATATATGCTTTTGTGTTTACAGTAAACTCAATTTGCAATTCCAAGCGAATGTGAATAAATTATGAAATTTAAACCTATTTCATACAATATGAATATCTAGTAAGTTCACAAGAAAGAAAATCAAATAAATTTTCCACGCTATTTATTTTACTAAAATATTTATGAAATAGCTCACCTTTATTATTTTATCCCATGCTTTTGAAAATGCTAATCCAAGCTTAAGCCTTGAGAAATACCAATTTTTGATCTTGAAATAAATTAGGATTTTGCACTAAATATGAGATTTTTAAAATTTAAAAAGAAGGGAAGATGTAAAAATGGAGTTGAAAAGGGAAAATAGAACAAGATAAGATTGAAAAGTGTGGACATAAGAATATGATGAAGTAAACAAATAAAATAAAGAAAATAAATCTCAAAATTTCCCTTAATCATGTTTTCTCAAATCTAAAATCAGGGACAAGCAAATGAAGAAGATGGTGGATAATAAGGGTTTTTCATGTACTAACTCCATTTTTACACTTAGGGTATCATTTCCATGTCACATCTTTCACTTATTTGAATTTTAAATAAAATTTTCATTTAACTACTTAATATTATTATTATATTCAAAATAAAAGTGTTTAGTAGTTTAAAAGTTGTTTTAAAGTAAAATCAAATATTACAACTCATAATAACTTATTATTCGATAAAAAACTGAAAATTCGAAAATTGCTTTTCGGTCATATTTCCATTTTTTCATCAAACTATCTATTTATGTAAACAAAATTTTAAATATAAATTTTATATTATTAGTTATAAATTAAAAGAGGGTTATTTAACAAATAAAAACCATTAACCGAATATTTATATTACATTAAATATTCTCAAACCAAAGCAATAAAATTTTGGGTCGTTACAAATCATATACAAATTTCATTTTAATTTATTGAAATAAAATCCAATCAATCAATATGAATATTCAAATTTTCGGATCTAAAGAATAAGACTTTGGATTGAGTGTTTAGAACGTAGGTCTATAATAAAACATTGTCGATTAGTTAATATGAACATACAAGTTTTCAAATATAAAATATTAGACTTTAAATTAATGTTAAGAACATAGATCTATAATAAAACATTGTATTTAAACATATACAAATTTTAGTTTTAATTTAACAAAATAAAAACCTAATTAGTTAATATGAACATACAAATATTCAAATCTAAATGATTACACTTTGATTTGAATGTCTAAAACATAGATCTACAATAAAACATTTTAATTACGAACAAATTTCAATTTTGATTTATTAAAATAAAACTCCAACCAATTCATTCAACAAACAATTCAAACTACATAAAAAAATTCAAATTAAATGAAGCAATGATATGTACATTAAAATTATGATAATCAAATTTATTTTTTATTAAACCCATCAAACGAGATTATTTACAAAAAAAACATGCCTTATTACCAAAGCCTTGAAGTACACCTTGAAAAATAAATTCTCCTATTGAAACTCTTTTTGATTCAAAAGGGCGCTAATCTTTGAATCATTGACCTTTTGCCATCAAATAGATGTTGGATCTGAATTGGTTTGAGTTTTTTTATCGAGAAAAGGGGAATGAAATTTCAATAGCAAATAATGGGAAGAGGAGACAAAATGTCGTTTCCAATTAGCGTTAGGGATGCTTATATAGTGGATAGAAGGAGAGAAAGGTAGATCTAATCTTATATCTCTCTCCTTTAATCTGAGTCATCCAAAATCAAGCTCCTTAGTTCCAAAACCCTTGCCGTTATACCCATTTGTATAGCCAAAAATAACATCCTCTAAGATAGGCCTTAAACCTATTTATGCCCATGTAAAATATTACGTAATTAAATCCAATTTAATCGCTTATCAATATCATATATCGATTAATATATTTATAACTATTATAAACATATCTGGTAATATTTATTTCTCAAATCATAATCACAATTAATATTCCTAAATATAAGTTAATAATTAATTTATAAGAATTATAAACTATTTAATTCGTTTGGTTAAATGAGAATTCATTTCGGTTGTGTAACTCGTTAGGTGTAAATTTGGTCAGCGATTAATTTCGAACTATTCGAATATTAATGTTCACACATCACTTAGCAGGTGGTGTGACATTTCAGCCAAATTTATCGCTTATTTGGTTTTGGTAAAATCCAATTTCGCTTTGTTAAGCGTTATCTGGTTGTGACTTTTATTTACACAAATTATCTTTGTCAAAACTGTACCACTTTGGACTTATGGAATTTGGTAATGGTTAAAATTCCATTATCATCCATAGTCAACTTTATAGTCCAAACACAAAGTCCTTGGTTTAGTAATAATGATAATTATTAGCAGAAATGCTCTAGATAGAGACTTTGACTTTGAATTGACTTTAGTTGACCATGATACTAACCTCATATAACTGAGGAGACGAATCCTGTAATGACCCACCTTTTCGGCTCTCGAAAGTCTGCACTTAATAGATCCACAGTATTAGAATTCCGAACATCCAACTGCCGGAAAGGTAGATTGTTAGGATAAAATAAAAAAGAAAAAGAATAGGGGAACCATAATCTCACAGCCGAACGATAACATATAATATAACAAAGACAGTAAAAACTGTCACTCTAAAATACATGGTATATCAGAGTTAAAAACAAACCTCATTAACCTGAACAGTTATAACTTCATGACCTTACAATTGCTAATAGGTATATAATAACACAATGGAAAATAAAGTACAACGGCATGTGAACATCCAACTCTACTCCATGAGCTCCATGTCCCACCAACGACAATCTAGAAAACTCGGTCTGAACTAAGCGTTATAATAAAATAACATCTAGATCGGTCTAGAAAACCAACGTGAGAAAACTTAAGAAATATGATAAACATATAATAATCTGTGAGACCATGTCGTTGAACATGGAACGGGTTTTCCATTACAAGAACAACATCCATACAAGAAAGAATGGAAATAAGCTAGAACAAAAATCCAAATAAGAAAGGATGAACAGAGAAAAAATCAAAATCCAAACTTAAAGAATGGACACAAATAATTAAACATAGAGAAGAGCATAAGGCACTTCTCGATGCAATTAATAAAGGATTAACTCCAAGGTCTGAATCAAAACAAGGAGAATGAATTCATCCAACATAACTAGGATGATGCTCCCCCTACACCGAAAGTATACCTTAAGACAAAATATACTTGAGAGCACACACAACACTCTCGAGAGCTTCCAAGCTAGACCCTCGCCAAACACGGAAATCACATATATCCACATCACCGCACGCATGCAACCAAAAGCTCTCTAGATAAATGTGAATATACCTAATAGGTGTGATCCATATAGCTTGGCTCCTACTCACTTTTTAGTTTTAGTTATCACTAGTGTTGGATGAAAATGTTCCAAATAAGCTATAAATCATCCTAGATTGATGACGCACAAGGAAGGATATCAGAATCAATAGTCCATGAATCAACTATTGGGAATAACAAAAATGATCATTGAAATTAAAATCTCATATACTTATCACAACTCATCGATCTCAAACTAAAACTACCTTAGGGAAAACAATGAACCCGCACAAGTTAAGGCATTGTTTCTTCCATACTGGACTCGACATACATTCTTAACTTTAAGAATAGCAAGAGTTCCCTTAACGTTTAGTGCTAAGTATAAGACCAGATATTTTCTATAAACAAATCAAACTTTTAAAACATTCAACTCACACTTGTGCCTAGTCTTCACATCATAAATATTTGTAAAACACTTTAAATACACTCTTTAAAATATTCTTTTAAAGAGCTAATTATATTTCTAAGTGTATTAAAAGGGGGTCAAGAAAATGTCACTAAAACATTGTTTACTATAAACCCAAAACCAATAACGCTTAGCTTTATCTTTAAAACAATCTTTTTAAAGATCCTTTCGTTTATAAAATATCATTTATAAATCAACTTATTATTGTCTTTAAAACAAAACTCCTCCATGAATTTAAGAATATCAACATTTATTAAGTCAAGTAACAAGTTTTCCTAATAACTTCACAAAATCATTTATTATAACAAAAGGGTTATAATCCATGAATTCTTTCTCAATTCTCGAAAAACATTTAGTGCAACAATGGTGTTGTAATCCATGCCTCCTTTTCACTATCAATAAACTCAAAAAATACTTGAAATATAGTTTTAAACACATCAATTTCAATTATCACTTGGAAAATATCAAGTTTAAAACATATTAAAAACTCAAAACCATTTCCTTTCCTTATTTCAAAATAAAATTCTTCTTCGACAATTTATATTAAATCATTTAAAATATATATAAATTTCAAACCAGTTTTATAAAACTTAAATATATGTTAGAAAAGTTCTCTAAAAGAATTGGAAGAAAAATCTAGTTTAAAATTTTTATAGAAAAGTTAGAAATAGTGTCGCAAAACTACTGCTAAAAAGAGTATGGAAAATCCCTTCAAATTGGTTCTTTTCGAATTGAAATTTTCTCTATATTTTTACAAAGTATAAATATTATAATTTATTTTTAGAACAACATACCATGAGTCTAGTATGTATTCAAAATTTTTTTAGAGAATGTTGAAGTCCATAAAATCCATTTTAAATTGTGTTTAAAAACTTGACTTTCGAACTGGAAACCCACAACTAAAGCTTTTCTAACTTTTAAACACTTTGGAGTTGGGTATTATAACCCTTTCCGAGCCATCAAAACTTGGTTCAAACAATATTAAAAAAAGAAAAGGCGCAACCAAATATTTAATGATACAAACATAAGCACAAGGTTTCAAACACTAGATTTAAAAAGATGGGACTTCGAAGTACAATAACGCAATTTTAAAGTACGAAAACGCAATTATTCCACTATTCAACATTTTTTTTCTATTTTAACATTTCAAACAACAACCAAACATTTATATAAGCAAGATGCATATGAAATTGTTAACCAGCATCTTGGCCCGGTTACAAAACGACGGTTGAAGAAATTATCATTAGCACTAGACAAGATTCTGATCAAGGAGAGACTGGAGGTGGTAGCAAGTTGTCAGGCCCACAATAAAGCAAGAGCATTCGGCCTGCCTGGCCTGGTGCGCAGATTCACCCACTATGGGCAGAGGCACCTTGTTCATAAGCCCATGAAGGAAGTCCAACCCATCTTCCTCTATAAATAGAAGGGCAGGGGCACAATGAAATGGATCCTTTTTGGAGAACACTGGGGAGACTCTGCCATTTTTGAGACTCATCTTCTCTACTTAACAACTTCATTCAAGCATTTGATTCACGAATTGTATTTGTAATCAACTATTAAGAAGATCAATAAAGTTTAACCTCAAAGTGGACGTAGGCAATTACGCTGAACCACTATAAATTTGGTGTTCTTACTTTCTGCATTTAAATTAGCATTCTCTTCCTTGTTTAATTTATCTTCATCACTTATATCTCTACACAATCTTTCTCTACGAGGTTAGTGACCAATTTTGGTGCTCACAGAAATCAATAATGTCGAGATACCCTTTAGGGTCTCTTTACAAGTCCCTTGTAAATCACATATATGTCATCTTCTTTCCAAAGCCGAAATTGAACCGAACCAACCCAAGAAATCATTCAAGCATGCAAATAATAATTTACATCAACACATATATCATATAGAGTTCATTCAAAGGTAACTTAACTCACTAAAATTCTAGCTAATATGCTTAAGCATTTTTGCTCGATCTGAAATCGAACGACATTCGATTTTAGTTCAAAATCCACTTGCTCCAAACTTGACGAAATCAGCTCCAGTGCGTAGATAACGCTCCTACAAGCACAACACAAAAGACTCTACTCGATTTGGACCTCATATGCAAAAGTTACAAATTTTATAAGATTTTGGATAAATTAAATAATTAATTAAACTAATTATCAACTAATTACCATCTTATTCCCCTTATCCTTTCTCCCCCCTCTTCTTTACCATGCACGCATGCACATTTCCAATGCACAAACCGAACATCGGCCTCCTTTGCTCCTCAAATGCTCCAAGCACACACGACGAATCAAAGCACCGACAACTCCAATGCACTCCCCTTCGCAAGTGCTTCGCCTTCCACCACCTGAAGTCAAGCTCGGTCGACCAAATCAAAACCCGATCTAATAGCACCTCCTTCGGCCTGACATGTCGCATTTCGCCTCCCTCCACCAAAGCTCCTCTCACCTATGCCAAACTACTCCCCGTGCCACCATGAACTCAACCATTACAATGATTTAATCTCCTGCCTCTCCCTACAATTTGTGACCCAAACTCAACTACACGATAAACAAATTGTCGCTTTCCATATCCTTAAGCCACACCACCTCAAACTGCTATCACCGACTCACCTTCGCTTGGGAAGCTCAAAGCCAGCATCGACAAACCCTATCGCCTCCTCTAGCATCAAAACGCCTCAGTCCTAGGCATGGCTGCAACAAATCGAGCACACCCATGTCATGTTGCACACCAAACAACACACATTGATCAGAAGCACACACCCGCACGATCCCAACGGATCCAAAATCGTCGAATTCCATTGATCCTAACTCACGATTTAATTGATTGAAGGGAAAATTTGGTGGCGGTTGTTTTTAAAGAAGAAAGAATGAAGAAAAAGGAAATAAAGGAGAAGTATGGAAAGAGCAGGGTTAAGGGGTATTTATAGGGAAATATTTACTATATTTAATACTCTAAAACTAATCCTAACGCGTTTCGAGCTTGTACAATAACATAGCACATCCAATCGTCACGAAATTCATCGGCATACATTATTTTATTATTCCAGTTGCGATCGAACTAGTTTCATCGAAATCCAAGATAATGCCTTGAAAGGATAATTTCACGCGTTTCGAGAACGTTTATCGATAAAACGATATTCGGTCACACTATTGATATTAATTCGAACTATTTATATTTGTAAATGTATTTCTATTACAAGTTCACCATTATTATTTATTAATTAAAAGAAATTTAATAATTCTATTAAATACATTTAATTAATATTAAATTCATAATTCAAATATTTAAATAGTCCCTATATTTGAATATAAAGCGTTTATATTTTTCGAGATGTTACATGTGACGACCATCCTATACAACCGGCACCATTAGTATATAAATAGTGCGCTGCTATCATGCCGGGCCGATATAGGACGACGTCGGGGTTTAGAATGAACCAATATAACCTATCATATCTCACAGCACATGGATAAAATATAATATTATAGATATAAAAGAAGAAACAGTAATAACAATGTGAACAGACCATCATCATTGGAGTTTAATATCCACAAAGTCATATATATCAATAGTAGAGTTTATACAACGGAAACAAACTCAAGAACTATCTCTAATACAAATAGGAATTAACAAGCACTGTCACAGGTTCCATAGCGTTACTTAGCGGAATAAGCGTAGACTCCATATATGTATATAATATGAGATAGGTCCATCCAGCTCGTCCTCCGAATAGCTACTGCGTCACATAGACCTGTTATCTAGTCTACTCGTTTAAGAGTACCCAAGATAATAAGAGGCAAAGCATAAAACCTTGGGTCAGACAATAGTCCGGTGTGGGTGGTAAATGAGTCTCAAAATACTAAACATGTAAATATGGTCAAAAATAAGAGTACACGAACCATACCTGACCCGTCCCTACAACCAAAGAGTTAGCATACAACACTATAATATGCTACTCTACAATATCATAAAGACATACCATAAACCAGATAAAAGATATTAGTCTTCCAGGTATTCCTATCTCCAATACCTACTTCCGCTAATGCCTATGAGTGATATCCTACTAAAGAGAGCAACCATTGCAACCATCAAACAATCTTAACTATCAATCCATGTGCTCTGAATATATGATAGCTCGTATGGCCTCCTTTCTACCAGGGACTAATGGAAATCCCGGTTCTCAGTTGTACTCTCATATCTCGCAGCCCAAAGCCGGAAATTAGACCTAAAGGAACATTTCAGGTATACAGGTCCCTTCACTGACCCATGGGCGTCCTTACTTACAATATCCATGCTTTGAGTACAACAGAAAACACTTTGAGCATCAATGGTTCCTTAGCACATACACCTGAGCCCTTCTTGCTCAATCCAGTTTCAATTATTCATGAGAAACCCTTCCACATTCCCCGATCTTATGGCCCACCGCCTTTGCGAGCCGCCACCTTCGGAACCTACTCCCAACACGAGCCAACATTCAAAGACCATAGCTTTTCATTATGCTGTTATATCATCGTCGAACCTAATAAAAACTAGTCAATACCACTAGCACAATCTATAATACCTCTACTTCACCTCCTATAAGTTTCATCCCTTTTGGACCTAAGCCTAGAACTCTGCACCAACCTTTGAACTCGTTACTGAACTCTCCACTTAGGCAATTTATGGCTAAGTTTTCTTACGCTCATTCCTTGCTTCCAGTACTCCATGTCAAGATGCTTTGACCTCGACTTCTCTACACAAATTAAATTGTCATGGAACAAGTCTTCTCTTCAAAGCATCCTACTTCATATTCTGGAAACAAGTCGTCAAAGCCTCTAACACTTAGCCAATCACTGACACATCACCTCAGGCTACCTTTACTAGCAATATCCTTGCTATCCCTAAAATTGCCACCACCATGGACCAAACTACAGATGTCGGTATCGACCTCTCAACTCAGTGCCGACTTGTGTAGTTAATGATTTGGGACTTGTGCCTTCAACTACGAGCTCTTCCAATACTCCACACCCTCCCCTCCAAGTTTCGTCCAATTCCGACCTACTTTGCCTCTGATTTGCTCAATTCTCCAACCTAACTTTCTATGCAATCACAACACTAACAAACAACACCAAATCATTTCATCCAACATAGAATAACAAACAATTTCATCCAGTCAAACATGCAATCCATCAAAATAAGCAAAACAAGTCAATCTCTAACATAGATCTACATATAGCATGAATATATGAGCATGAGCAAGGATGATTTCTAATCAATCTAAATCATATACATAATTATGTAATTAAAGTTGGAAAAGGTTTAATGGCCAAAAATCGATTTAAAACATGTTAAATTCTACGATTCTACCATATAAACATGCATAGTATAGTGAGAAAGCATAAATCACTCGCCAATTACCAAATTTAACTAATATGAATGTAAATCCAATCCGGACAGCAATAGAATGCACTTCAAATTAAGCAAAATGATGATCTCTATCTTCTAGTTGATGATCTAATCTCTAATCTGCAATCTAGTTTGATTTAGAGAGAAATTTAGGTGATTTTGGATGAAATTAGGATGGATCTAGGGCTAATTAGGATTTAGACCTGATATAGAATGAAAAGGAAAAGTTTTAACTTGACTCATCAGCCCTCTATTTACATTATCCTCTAGTTATACTAATGGGTCAACTAATGGGCTTCGCTAATTTTAACCAGCAGCTTTAAAAAGTTAAAACATGCAAAACTTTCTAACCATAAATACGTTTTTCTATTATGACCACTCTACGAAATTGAAAATAATCATCCTGAAGCAATGGAACTGGTTTGAGACCCTAATTAGACTCCTATCATAAGTTATACCCCAAACAATATTTCTAGTGTCAAAATGGTCACATAGAAATTCAAGAAAAATAATAGGTGTGTAAAATGTCCCTAAGAGTCATATCCCAAAATTATAGAATCGCGCGACCTCATATGAATAAATTAATAATACTTTACGATCCTTCGATACATAAAATATGGGTCGTTACATTCTCCCCCCTTTAGGAATTTTTCCCCCCAAATCCCCAAACAAACCAAAATATAAACAACCATGGTCATCCTGCGTGCCTATCAATCATAAGAAACCATCAAACATCTCAAACAAGCAACCATGCAACCAATAGTATGGTTAATCTATCCTGGCATGCGGAATATTAATCTATCAAATATAGTATACAATGGTAAAAGTAAACACGATAAACAATGGGTCTTACCATTCAAAGAGCTTCGGATAAGAAGTCCTCATGCTCTCTTCCATTTTCCATGTACAATCATCCTCACTTCCGCTCCATTGTACCTTAACTAGCTTCACCGCTTTTCTCCTAAGCTGTTTTGTATCATATCTAACAATTCGAGGCGGCCTACGAGGTATAGAAACTTCTAGTTCTACCTCAACATCTTCTAGTTAATTCGATGTGATCTTCAGCTTGAGTCGCGCATAAACTTCCATAGATAAGAGACATGAAAAACGTTGTACACGCCTTCCAACTTCTAAGATAAGTCGACCCTATATGCTAGCTTCCCGATTCTCTCGACTATTGGAAAAGGTCCTACGAATCTTTGTGCCAACTTCCCCTTTCTACCAAATCGAACTACATTCTTTAGAGAAGAAACCTTTACAAATACCATATCTCCGACGGAAAACTCTAAATTTCTTTGTCTATTATCAGCATAGCTTTTCAATCGATCCTGAGCAACTTTCATTCATCACTGAATGACCTCAATCTTCTCCGAAGTCTCTCTAATCATATCTTGCCCAAGTAGCAGTTTCTCGCCCGCTTCCCACCAACATGAAGAAGCGTTACATGATTGGCCATACAATGCTTCATACAGAGCCATACTAATACTCGACTGATAACTGTTGTTATATGCAAAGTCCACCAAATGTAAATAATCATCTCATGACCAAAGTCTATAATGCATGCCCTAAGTGATCTTCCAATATATGATTTACTCTTTCGGTCTGGCCATCCATTTGTAGATGATAAGCTATACTAAGATTCAGCTCGGCTAACGCCTCTTGTAAGCTCTTTCAAAACCTACTAGTGAACAACGAGTCTCAATCGCTCATAATGCCTTTATCACACCATGAAATCGTACTATCCACTTTACATATAACTCTGCCAACATGGATGCCATTCTACTTGACTTGACTGGTGTAAACCTTGCACTCTTAGTCAACCGGTCTACTATGATCCAGATGCCATCATACCCTGCTTGAGTCCTCGGCAATCCATCAATACTTGTTCCCACTTCCATCCAGGAATCTCTAATGGTTGCAACAACCCACTAGGTTTCTTCTGCTTTGCCTTTACCAACTGACAGTTTATACACTTTAAGATGAAGCCCTAACATCTCTCTTAATACCTTCCCAGTAGTAGGTTCGCTTCATATCTTGGTACATCTTGTTACCACCGGGATGAATAGTCAATCTGGAATAATGACACTCTCTTAGCACTTCATCTCTCAATCCATCAACATCGGGAACAAATAATCATCCATCCTTACGAAGCCAACCTTCTCAGTCGAGTTCATATTGCTTCATGTCTTCAGACTCTACTCCTTCTATCTTTGCTATGATCTCTACTAGCCTAACATCCCACTTCTGACTAGTACCGATCCTTTCGATTAGAGTAAGTCTAATCGAGAAACTTGCCAAGATTTTAGGTTCTAACTCGCAGTGAGGCCTGAAATCAAATTCATCGATATATTATATCTGCTTCCATTCCAAGTACATTGCCCCTAACCCAACATGTCTTCTCTCAATACATCGGCGACGTCATTCCCATTTCCTTGAATGTAGGAAATACTGAAATCATAAATGGCTAGAAACTCCAACTACCGTTGCTGTAGAACGTTGAGACCCTTCTGAGAGAAAAGGTATTTCATGGATTTATAGTCCATGAACAGCTCAAACCTTTCTCCTAACAAATAGTGCTTATACATCTTTAAAGCAAAAACAACTGCCGCCAATTCCAAATTATGAGTTGGGTAATTCCTTTCATGCGGCTTTAGCTGTCGACTCGCATAAGTGACAACTCTTCCCTTTTGCATTAAAACTACATCCAATCCAGTACCACAAGCATCGGTGTATACTGTCAACTCTTCGTTTCCACTTGGAATGGTCAATACTAGTGCACTCGTCAACCTCTCTTTCAGACTCACAAATGCATGCTCACATTTCGCATCCTATGCAAAGGTCCGATTCTTCTTCGTCAAATTGGTCAACGGTGTCGCTACCTTCTAGAAGTCTTTTACGAAGCATCTATAATATCCCACCAATCTTAGAAAACTTCTCACAACCACAGCATTTTCGGCCTGATTCCAATCTTAGACTGCTGCCACCTTTGCAAGATCCACTGCTATACCTTGTCCTGAAACGACCTACACTATAATCTCACTTCTTCTCTACAGAAGTGACACTTAGAAAACTTCACTCTCAACTTTTGCTTCCTTAATACTTCTAGCACAATCCTCAAGTGCGTCTTATGCACCTCTTCAGTTCTGGAGTAGAACAAAATATCATCCACTAACACAAGCATGAACTTATTTAAGTGGACTCTGAAAACCCAATTCATGAGATCTACAAAGTATGCCGGAGCATTGGTCAATCCAAATGGCACCACAAACCACTCATAGAAACCCGACGGCATATGAAATGCAGTAACAGGCATAACTATCGGTCAACTGGTGAAATCTAGTTGCTAAATCCATTTGGAAGCATAAATTCGCACCATGTAGCTGATCGAGCAAGTCATCAATGAGTGGGAGTGGATACTTGTTCTTCCTCTTCACTTTATTTAGCTCACAATGATCCACACAGAACCTCAAAGAGCCATCCGCCGTCATTGCGAATACTACAGGTGCGCCCCACTTGGACATGTTTCTCCGAATAAACCTTTTCCTCAATAGGTCATTCAATTGCACCTCTAATTCCTTCTACTCTCTGGGTGCCATACACCTCAAAGGCATAACTATCGGTCTTGCTTCCTTTAACAAGTCTATTAGAAACTTGATCTCTCTATGCGAAGGCTATCCAGTCACTTCCTCGAAAACATTTGGATACTCTCTAGCGATAGGCACAGATGACAATCCCTTCTGTGGAACTTTAAGCAAATATAGAAAGCTAACCATCACCCCATCCACTTGTAGGCAGCTAATCACTACAGTTCGCCCATCCACGTCTCCGACCGTCACAAACAGCTTCTCGCAATCCACTATGGTCACATATTTCCTAAGCTAGTCCATACACAAGATAACCCCAAACCCAACAAACTTCAAAACAAAGCAATAACAAACCAAAGAACATCCACGGCTCGATAAAACTATGCCAAGGCAAACCATGCAAAGACTAGTAGAGTCTCCAACAAGGTTCTTCACGATTAGGGGTCAGTCTACTATCTTAAGTTCCAATCCCAATCTATCTACTAGATCACTACAGATGAATGAACGAGAAGCACCAATATTAAAGAAAACTCGAACAGAAACATCACTAATAGAAAGCATTCCTTGAATGACGAATCCCATCCCCTTCTCCTTCGTCGAGGGAGCACTCGATGAAGCCAGACCTACATCCAAAGCATATGCCTTCACTACCTGCTTTTCCTTTACCGATTATGGACAATTCTTCTTCAAATGCCCAAGCTTATCACTATTGTAACATTTCTTCTTCTCACTCGTCTTGTAGTATTTAATTAGATAACCCTTCTCATTGCATCCGAAGCAAATAGGTACCCATTTACCCTTCTTCTTGCCACCCTTATCCTGAGGCTACTTCCTCTTCCCGTTCCACTTCTTCTTTTCTTCACTGCCTTGTTTGGGCTTTAGCCCCTCTTTCTTAATGAAAACAACAATAGCAGTCTTAGCCTTAGTGTAAAAGCTTTCATGGCAAAGCGCCTTCTCTACAAGCATCTCAAATGGCTTATCTATATGGTCCACTAGGTTTTCCCCTAAGTAGCCATCCAAACCAATGATGAATTTCTCATTCTTCCTCAATGGAGTGTCGATGAATGACATCTCATACTTAGACAAAGCATCAAATTCTACCACATATTCAGAAACCGTCATCTCTCATGCTTGCATCAGCAAATTTTCTAAATAGAATCGACTTCTGAGCAGCTAAATCAAACTTCTCCTCGAACCTTGTCTTGAACTGATCCCAGTTGAACTGATCCCAGTTGAATTGATCCTCTAGATTCGCAATAGTAACAGCATTAATACCAATTCACGGCTCGGCCCTGAAGCTGTCACAAAGCCAACTTTCTTTTCATAGCATCTTCCACCTCCATTTCATCGAAGATGTCCTCACAAGTATCCAACCAATCTTTCACTTCTATGGCTGACCCTGTCCCATGGAATGGCTTTCCTCTAAGAATAGAATAATCTTTGCTCAGCTTGGCGAAATCAGCCCTAAGCGCTTGCACGGGAGCACCTCCACCTATCACCACTCCAGGAGCATTCCTTGTCATATTAGCCATCGTAGCATTGAACATGACTTGGACATCAGGCGTAGCAGCTCCTGATCCTTCTCCTTCTTCTACTCCTAAAGCAAAATTCCTCACAGTGTTCCTTGTATGCCGGCTCATTCTTATCTGTAACAAGAATGATCGGTCTCTCATAAAGAAAACTTTGTCTATAGTGCTTACGTGCATGTGAATTACACAATATAATATATTGCTGTATAGTTTTGAAAACCCAACTTATAACAAGTACGCACTCTCTCGTATATTTACATACACTTGATCCATTCTAAAGAAATAACACTTTTCCTATCTCTACTGGATCACAGTATCAACTCTAGTTAATCGTGTAACCAAAGCCTGATACCAAATGTGACGACCACCCTATACCACCGGCACCAATAGTATATAAACATTGCACTGCTATCATGGCCGACCGATATAAGACGATCATCAGCGTTTAGAATGAACCAATATAACCTGTCATATCTTACAGTGCATGGACAAAATATAATATCATAGATATAACAGAAGAGACAGTAATAAAACCGTGAACTAACCGTCATCATTAGAGTATAATATCCATAGAGTTATACATCAATAGTAGAGTTTATACAATGGAAACAAACTCAAAAAGTGTCTCTAATACAAATAGGAATAAGCAAGCACTGTCATGGGCTCCATAGCATTGCTCAGAGGAATAATTGTAACATCATATATGTATATAATTTGAGATAGCTCCATCCAGCCCATCCTCCGAACAAAAATTGCATCACCTAGACCTGTTATCTAGTCTTCTCATTTATGAGTACTCAAGATAATAAGAGGCAAAGCATAAAACCTTGGGTAAGACAACAGTCTGGTGTGAGCAGTAAATGAGTCTCAAAATACTAAACAGGTAAATATGGTAAGGAATAAGAATACACGAGCCATACCTGACCTGTCTCTACAGCCAAAGAGTTAGCATACAACATAATATGCTACTCTACAATATGACGAAGATATACCACAAACTAGATAAAGGATACCAGTCTTTTAGGTATTCCTATCTCCAATACCCACTTTCCCTGATACCTATGAGTGATAGCCTACTAAAGAGAGCAACCAAAGCAACCATAATATTTATAGCATCCATCAAACAATCCTAACTATCACTCTATGTGTTATGAATATATGATAACTCGTATGGTTCTCCGTTGTACTCTTGTACCTTGCAGCCCAAAGCTAGATACGTGTCTCATAGCCCAAAGCTGGACACTAAACCAAAGTCGTAGGTCCAAGGTATACATGTCCCTTCATTAACCTATGGGCTTCTCCACTTACAATACCCTTGCTTCGAGTACAACAGAATACACTCCGTGCACCAATGATTCCTTAGCACATACACCCAAGCCCTCATTTTCTCCATTTGGATACCGAGCCCTTCTTGCTCAATCTGATTTCCATTATTCATGAGGAACCCTTCCAGATTCCCCGATCCTACGACCCACCCCATTTGCAAGCCGCCATCTTCGGAACCTACTCCCAACACGAGCCAATATCCGAAGCCTATAGCTTATCATCATGTTGTTATATCGACATCCAACCTAATACGAATGAGCCAACACCTCCAGCATGATCTATAGGACCTCTACTTCACCTCCCAAAAGTTTCATCCCATATGGACCTAAGCCTACAACTCTGCACCGACCTCTGAACTTGACACCGACCCCTCCACTTAGCCAACTTATGGCTAAGTTTTCTTCCACTCATTCCTTGCTTTCAGTACTCCATACCAAGATGCTTTGACCCCGACTTCTCTAAACAAATCAAGTTGTCATGGAACAAGTCCTCTCTTCAAAGCATCTACTTCATATTCTAAAAATAAGTCGTCATAGCTTCCAATAGTTAACCAATCACCGATCTATCACCTCAGGAAACCTCTACTAACAGCATCCTTGCTATCCCCAAAATCACCACCACAATGGACCCACCTATAGATGTCGGTACGTACCGACCTCTCAACTTTGTGTTGACTTATGTAGTTAATGAATTGGGACTTATGCCTTGAACCACAAGCTCTTCCAATACTCCAAAGCCTCCCCTATAAGTTTCATCCAATTCTGACCAACTTTTCCTCCGATTTTCTCAATTCTCCGACCTAAATTTGTATGCAATCACAACACTAACAAACCACATCAAATCATATCATCCAACATAGAATAACAAACAATTTCATCCAATCGAACATGCAATCCATCAAAATAATATAAACAAGTCAATTTCTAATATAGATCTACATATAGCATGAACATATGAGCATGAGCAAGGGTGATTTCTAATCAATCTAAATCATATATGTAGTGTAACATGTAATTAAAGTTGGAAAAGGTTTTATGGCCAAAAATAGATTTAAAACATGTTAAATCATATGATTCTACCATATAAACATGCATAGTATGGTGAGAAGGCATAAACCACTCACCAATTACCAAATTCAACTAATATGAATGTAAGTCCAATTCAGGCAGCAATGGAATGCACTTCAAATCAAGAAAAATGATGATCTTTATCTCTTAGTTGATGATCTAATCTCTAATCCGCAATTTAGTTTGATTTAAAGAGCAATTTGGGTGATTTTGGACGAAATTAGGATGGATCTAATTAAGGTTTTGACCTGATTTAGAATGAGAGGGAAAAGTTTTAACTTGATTCTTCAGCCCTCTACTTGTAGTATTCTCTAGTTAGACTAATGAGCCAACTAATGGGTTTCACTAATTACACACTAATTTTGGCCAGTAGCTTTAAAAACTTAAAATATACATAACTTACTAACTGTAAGTCCGTTTTTCTATTACGATCACTCTACGAAATGGAAAGCCATCATCCTGAAGCAATGAATTGGTTTGGGCCCTATTAGACTCTTATCAAAATTTATAGCTCGAACAAGATTTCTATGGTTACATAAAAATGATGTATTTTATATTCCAAATCGATTTCTAATGGCGTCCTCAAACCTTAGCTAATAATTTCCTTAAACCCTAGTGATGTGCACGTAAATGTGCATATTTTTAATTGGTTTAAACCAAAATTCATATTATTTTCAAATCGTCACATATTCATCTTCATCCAAGGGCAAAATGGTCATTTTTGTGCATATATTAATTTGAGAAAATTTAATTAGAAATTTCTATATTATTTTATAGGAATTTGGCTTCATATACAAGTGGTTCCATGAAGATGTATGCATGCATAAGAGTGAAGATAAAGAAATGAAGATGAAAATAATTCAAAGGCATGATAATGGAGGACCCCACGCACTTACCTTGATTTTCAATTAGGAACTAAGCACATGATAAAAGGACATTAAAGCTTCATGTACATTTAAATGGGGGATTAGTGAATGTTAATGATTACTGTGACGACCGCCCATGACCCCTGCACCGAATCTAGAGATAGTGCACTGTAAAGTGTGCCAGGCGACCATGGACGATTGTCAGGGTAGATCAAAATAATAGGATCTATCGTATTACTCACAGCGCATGGAAAAAATACAATAGAACATATATATAGTGAAGCTTTACAGAATAAAATGCCATCATATAAAACTTCATAATAGTTGAATACAAGCATCCAAATAGCCAATACATCAAGCCTCACTACATAACACTCAGAGAATACAAAACAGCGGAACATCCAGTACATATAATAAGAAGATAATATTTAACCCTCCAGCTCGTCTTCGATATCAGCATCGTGAGAAGAGAACAGCACCTGTCACCTGCTACCTAGTCTGCCCGTCCCAAAAAAATGGACGAACAGCCCAAGGCAATAAGAATTAAAACATAAAGCCTTGAGTCAGACAACAGTCTTAGTGAGCAGTAAACTAACTAACAACATACCAAAAGAATACAAAGGGAAAAGGAATAGGAATACAACCCTCCCACTCCAACCTCTTTCTACAGTGATAGCCCCCAGACACACACTAAATAGAAGCAAACATAGCAGAGCATACAATTTAAAGTAGAGTAATAATCATTCGAGTCAAGGGCGATGTTTTCCAAGTACCAAGGCCTAAATCAGATAAGCACCCAGAAAATACCGCTCTTGAGTCCAAATGACGATACAACCAAACATCCATGACTCTGGCTATCACTGTTATCGTTGCCTTGATATCACCGTTAATTGAATGACCGGCACATTCTTTCAGCCGTCCGTCAAGGGCTAATGGAAACCCCGGTTCTAGACATAACTCCCGCACGTCATCATGACCCGTGCCTAGGACTATCTAATCTGCCCAGAGTACTTGACTATCAAACATTAGCCTTCAGGGACTATCTAATCTGCCCAACGTACTCTTGCTTTGAGCATGCTAGAACCTTCAACAACGATGAGATCTCAGCCTCCTAGTCATCCTCCTCGACGACTATTTCCATACTAGCTCAAGCGCCTCTCGAGCAACCATTACCCTTAACTCGAATCATATCACCGAGTTACTAACGTGCTTGGAATGATCCCGTCTGGATTAGACCAAGTCTTCATCACATGATGCCTCACTTCATTACATCCTCGCAAAGCCTCATCTCAACATCACCTCATCAAATCTATGCATAAGAGCTTCATCATCCCGCTACATATGCCACGAGCAGCTTTCTCAATTCAAGAGCCTTTCCCTTAGCTTTTGAATCATCTTCGACCACCTTGTCTAAAACCAATCAACAATCATCTAATTCACAGCAATAAATCATGTCAAACATCAATCCAAGTAACCAAGCATTCAAATATAAGCAAGATGGACAATTATAACAATAATGGCAATTTCGTAATTAAGGAGTTGAAAGTCTAACAAGCATGAAAACATGAGAATTATCTCTACAACTTGATGAATGAAATTGCATAAGTTAATCATATACAAAAATGGTTGTCAAATCATCATGAACAATGGATCTAAATGGATCTACCCTTAGGTTTACAAAAATGCGTAGAAATCACTATTTTAACACCAAATCAAGCCAACAATCCGATATACTCCTTTGGATCCGTGTGAGAGATAATCACCACTCACCAAATCACCTAAACAACTCCAAATCTACACGCTTCAGATCTGGACAACAAAGGATCGAGCTTGATCTATCACGAATCCGCTTCAAACGAAGAAATCTCTCTTGAAAAGATGAAGATCTTCAATCTAAGCTCTTGAATCTTCAATCTTGATCTTCGATATGGATGGAAGGAATCACTAGATTAGAGTAGAGAAAAGAAATGAAGAAGTGTAGAAGTCGAGCTCTCAAAATGGCAGCACTTCGTCGCTTCGAAATCCGGATCCCAAAAAGTGAGAAAAACCCTTCCTATTTATAGCTGAAATTCCCTTAAGTCGCTCGGAGTTAGGTCGTCCACGACCTACGACCTAAAACCTACCGACCTAAAGACTTACCAACCTACGACTTAAAAAAACCCCCAGCCTCTACGACCTAACCTAACGCGCACCTGCGACCTAGCGCCTAAGCACATCTTCGACCTAACTGCTAAGCCTTACGCGACCTAACAAATAACTGGGTTACGACTTAACAGCTAACTCCTAGGTCGCTCGTGACTTAAAACATAGGCTACGACCTAACACTAAGCCAAAACCCAACGACCTAACACCTTAAGTTTCCTCGCGACCTAACGTAAGTCGCGAACAACTGGGATGCGACCTAACACTTAACAATTTCCTTAAGACGCTTACGAGTTAACAACCCACTTCAAAACTACTCACGCGACCTAACACACACGCGACCTAACACCTTAGGTCGTCTAACGACCTAACTACGCTAACCATCCAACCCCTATTCTGCTTAACTCTTAGGTCGCTAACAATTAGGTCATTAACCCTAGGTTGCTAACTACTGTCTCTAGTTCCTTAGGTCGCTGCCGACCTATCCCCTTAGGTCGCTTACTAACCTTAGGTCATCCAGACGACCTAACAACTCAACTCTCAAACTTAGGTCGCTCACACTCTAGGTCGCGCTACCTCTTAGGTCGCCAACTACGACCTAAACCGAGACGACCTAACCTCTAAGTCGCAAACCTTCTTAACTCGCTACCATCCTATAGATCGGTCACGACTTAGCTCTTAGGTCGTTCACGACCTAGGACTTAGACAAATTATACCTAAAATCTGAAATGACTTAAAATGCTGAAAATTCCAGATTTTGACGAACTTGTCAATCCGTAAAAATACGGGTCGTTACATTCTCTCCCCCTTAGGAATTTCGCCCCCGAAATTCCAAGCAATCATAGCAATCAAAAACTATTCTGTACGCCTACCATCCATAGCAATCAACAAACCATGCATCCAATTCTAGCTTAGCGTACAGAATTCTAAAACTAGAACAAGTTACAATATCGCGAGATGACACGACACCTTAATGCCATACCTTGAAGAGTTCAGGATGAGCTGCCTTCATTCTCTCTTCCACCTCCCACGTACAGTCGTTATCATCATCACTCCATTGTACCTTGAGCAACTTAACTACCTTCCTCCTAAGCTGTTTCGTGTCGGTTTCAACAACACGAAGCGGCTTACGAGGTCTTCTATCGACTGGATCAACTTCGAAATCTTCACAGCTATCAGCAGAAACCACCGTACTCGAGTCGTGCACGTACTTCCGTAGATATGATACGTGAAAAACATTGTGCACACTCGACATCTTCTCTGGTAACTCCAATCTGTAGGCGAGCTTTCCTATTCGCTCGATGATCGGGAATGGTCCAACAAATCTCGGAGTCAATTTTCCTTTCTTCCCGAATCGAATAACATTCCTCAGTGGAGAAATCTTCACAAAAACCATATCACCTACGTCGAATTCCAAATCCTTACGACGCTTATCAGCATAACTCTTCTGACGGTCTTGGGCTGCCTTCATTCGTTGCCGAATGATCTCTATACAATCTGAAGTCTGTCGAATCATCTCTGGCCCAAGCATCAGCTTTTCTCCAGTTTCCAACCAACATGTCGGAGAGTTACACGGTCTTCCATACAATGCCTCATACGGTGCCATACCAATGCTTGACTGGTAACTGTTGTTGTACGCAAACTCCACCAAATGAAGGTGATCTTCCCATGATCCTCCGAAGTCCAAAACACATGCTCTAAGAAGATCTTCCAAAACTCGGTTGACTCTCTCGGTCTGACCATCTGTTTGAGGGTGATAAGCTGTACTCAAACACAACTCGGTTCCCAAAACTTCCTGGAAGCTCTTCCAAAATCCACTAGTGAACAATGGATCTCGATCGCTCACTATACTCTTCGGAATACCATGGAATCGAACTATCCACTTAACATACAATTCAGCCAACTTTGATGCAGTCCTAGTCGATCGAACAGGAATGAATCTCGCACTCTTGGTCAGACGATCCACAATGACCCAAATCCCTTTATTTCCCGTTTTGGTTCTAGGCAATCCATCGATAAAATCCATCGACACTTGTTCCCACTTCCATGTAGGAACTTCCAATGGCTGAAGCAATCGACTTGGCTTCTTCTGTTCGGCTTTTATCAATTGGCAGTTCATACACTTGGAAATAAAATTTCCAACATCCTTCTTCATACCTTCCCAGTAGTAGGTTCTCTTCATATCCCGATACATCTTATTTCCACCTGGATGAATTGTCAGCTTCGAGTGATGACTTTCCTTCAGAACTTCACTCCTCAATTCATCTATATCGGGAACAACTAGTCGTCCTTGCTTCCAAAGCCAACCCTCTCGATCGACCTCGAATCCTTTATCCTTTTCTGGATCCAATCCAGATTCCAAATCACGGATAATCCTGACAAGCTTATCGTCTCGCTTTTGGCTCTCGCCAATCCTTTCCACAAGAGAAGGTCTTATCGATAAGTTTGCCAACATCTCAGGTTCCAATTCGCATCTAGGCCTGAAGTCAAATCCAGCTAAATACTCGAGATTCTTCCATTCTGAAAACATGGCTCCCAATCCTGCATGTCTTCGACTTAACGCATCTGCCACCGCGTTACCTTTTCCCGGAGTATAAGCTATACCAAAATCATACGATGCCAAAAACTCTAGCCATCGCTGCTGCCGAAGATTCAAATCCTTTTGGGAGAAAAGATACTTCAATGACTTGTGATCCGTAAACAACTCGAATCGAACTCCCAATAGATAATGTCTCCACATCTTCAGAGCAAATACAATCGCCGCTAACTCCAAATCATGAGTTGGGTAATTCCTTTCATGCGGCTTCAGTTGTCGACTGGCATACGCAACAACTTTATCCCTCTGCATCAGCACTGCCCCAAGTCCAGTACCATATGCATCGGTGTAAACCACCATCTCATCATTCCCACTTGGAATAGTCAAAACAGGAGCACTCGTCAAACTCTCTTTCAGGATTCCGAAAGCTTGCTCACACTTAGCATCCCAACTGAACACTTGGTTCTTTTTCGTCAATCCTGTTAACGGTGCAGCTACCTTGGAGAAGTCTTTGATAAACCATCGATAATATCCTGCTAATCCCAGAAAACTTCTCACATCAGATGCATTCTTAGGTCTAACCCAATCCTGGATTGCTGCCACCTTAGCGGGATCAACCGCTATTCCATTTCCAGAAATCACATGGCCTAAGAATCTCACTTCACTCTTCCAGAAGTGACACTTCGAAAACTTAGCCTTCAGTTGACGTTTCCGCAAGATTTCCAAAACAATACGCAAGTGCGTCTTGTGCTCTTCTTTCGTTCTGGAATAAATCAAAATATCATCCACGAACACAAGTACGAACTTGTTCAACTGATCTCTGAACACTCTATTCATAAGATCCACAAAATATGCTGGTGCGTTAGTCAATCCAAACGGCATTACCAGCCACTCAAAGAAACCGGATGGTGTTCGAAAAGCAGTCTTCGGCACACTATCCTTAGCTACTCTCAACTGGTGAAATCCCGTTGCCAAATCCATCTGAGAAAATACCTTGGCTTCGTGAAGCTGATCAAACAAGTCATCTATTCTCGGCAATGGATACTTGTTCTTCTTAGTCACCTTATTCAGCTCACGATAATCCACACACAATCTCAACAACCCATCTGCTTTGGTTGCAAACACAACTGGTGCACCCCACTCGGACACACTACGCCGAATGAATCCTTTCTGTAAAAGGTCATCAACTTGCACCCTCAACTCTTGCTGTTCCCTAGGCGCCATCCGCCTAAGAGGCATCACAACAGGTCTGGCTCCTTCAACTAGATCTATACGAAACTCGATCTCTCTATGCGGCGCAACCCTTTGACTTCGTCAAAGACATCCTCGAATCCATTCGCGATTGGCACTGATGACAGTCCATCCCGTGGAACAACTAGCGAATACATGAAGCTCATGAAGACGCCTTCTTCATGCTTACATCATATCACAATCTTTCGCCCCTCCACATTCTCGACTGTCACTTCCAACCTTTTGCAATCAACCTTAGCCGCATACTTCCTAAGCCAGTCCATACCCAAAATAATTCCGAACCCCGCAAAGTTCAGAATAAAACAATCATAAACAAAAGAGCAACCATGACTCGACACAATCAGACCACGGCATAACATACACAAACAAGATGAAACCCCAACTGGATTAGTCACAACCAATGGCCTATCAACAATATCCGGTTCCAAACCTAACCGGCCTACGAGTTCACTACAAACAAACGAATGCGACGCTCCCGTATCAAACAGAACTCTAACTGGAACACCACATAGGAAAAGAGTACCTTGAACCACCACACTCTTTCCCTTCTCTTCAGCGGTAGGAGCTTCTGAAGACGAAGGAACAGCTCCCAAAGCATAAGCTTGCACAATCTGCTTGTCCTTCCTCGGTTCTGGACAATTCTTCCTGATGTGCCCTGGCTTGTCACAGTTGTGACACTTCATCGGTGCCTTCGGATTCTTACAATCCTTAAAGAAATGGCCCTTCTGCTGACAGTTGTAGCAAATCACCTCGCCTTTCGGCTTCTTCTGGCCATCCCTTCCCTTCTGCTGCTGCTGCTTCCTCTTCTTGTTTCCACACTGCTGGGGTTTAGACTCTTCCCCGGTAACAGCAACAACAAATCCTTCCTTAGGAAACAGACTCTCATGCCTAAGAGCTTTCTCCACAAGCTTCTCAAATGAATCGTCCAAATGATCCACCAACTGTCTCCCAAGATAACTGTCCAAGCCTGTCACAAACTTCTCATTCTTCTGATAAGCAGATTCAATATATGACCGGGCATACTTGGACAAAGCTTCAAACTCAGAAACATACTCAAGAACTGGTCTCCCACCTTGCTTGAGCTCCACAAACCTCTTGAACAGAACTGACTTCTGAGCTGTAGAAATGAACTTAGCTTCAAATCTAACTTGGAATTGCTCCCAAGTAATCTCTTCCTCCGGAGTATTGATGGTAATAGAGTTCCACCAATCAGAAGCTCTCCCTTGAAGCTGTCTTGATGCCAACTTCCTCTTAGTTGCATCCTCTATTCCCAAATCACCAAAGATCCTTCTACAAGCATCTATCCATCTCTGGACTCAATGGTAGATTCTGTTCCCAAGAAAACCTTCCCTCCAAGAGCAGTATAATCCTTGCACAACTTAGCAAAATCCACTGGTTTCGGAGTTTGGACTTGAACTCCAACATCTACTGCTGCTCCCGGAACTGGTATCCTTCTCATGATCGAACTCATCATAGCTTCGAACATAGCTGCATAATCAGCAGCCCCCTCAGTAGCACGGCCTTCCCTAGCAGCCGGTCTCCCTCTTCGACTCATTCTCAATATCTATAAAAAGGAATGATTAGAACATTTAGAGAAACAACTGCATAAAGGACTCAATTCTACTAAGCTACTATATTATATATAGTATTCATCCATCAAAATACAATTACGTCTCTCATACGTAGTTACGTCAGTGAGCGTTGGGTAAAATCGATTAACTAAGGCTCTGATACCAAATGTGACGACCGCCCATGACCCCTGCACCGAATCTAGAGATAGTGCGCTGTAAAGTGTGCCAGGCGACCATGGATGATTGTCAAGGTAGATCAAAATAACAGGATCTATCGTATTACTCACAGCGCATGGACAAAATACAATAGAACATATATATAGTGAAGCTTTACAGAATAAAATGCCATCATATAAAACTTCATAATAGTTGAATACAAGCATCCAAATAGCCAATACATCAAGCCTCATACATAACACTCAGAGAATACAAAACAGCGGAACATCCAGTACATATAATAAGAAGATAATATGCAACTCTCCAGCTCGTCTTCGATATCAGCATCGTGAGAAGAGAACAGCACCTGTCACCTGCTACCTAGTTTGCCCGTCCCAAAAAAAATGGACGAACAACCCAAGGCAATAAGAATTAAAACATAAAGCCTTGAGTCAGACAACAGTCTTAGTGAGCAGTAAACTAACTAACAACATACCAAAAGAATACAAAGGGAAAAGGAATAGGAATACAACCCTCCCACTCCAACCTCTTTCTACAGTGATAGCCCCCAGACACACACTAAATAGAAGCAAACATAGAAGAGCATACAATTTAAAGTAGAGTAATAATCATTCGAGTCAAGGGCGATGTTTTCCAAGTACCAAGGCCTAAATCAGATAAGCACCCAGAAAATACCGCTCTTGAGTCCGAATGACGATACAACCAAACATCCATGACTCTGGCTATCACTGTTATCGTTGCCTTGATATCACCGTTAATTGAATGACTCGCACATTCTTTCAGCCGTCCGTCAAGGGCTAATGGAAACCCCGGTTCTAGACATAACTCCCGCACGTCATCATGACCCATGCCTAGGACTATCTAATCTGCCCAGAGTACTTGACTATCAAACATTAGCCTTCAGGGACTATCTAATCTGCCCAACGTACTCTTGCTTTGAGCATGCTAGAACCTTCAACAACGATGAGATCTCAGCCTCCTAGTCATCTTCCTCGACGACTATTTCCATACTAGCTCAAGCGCCTCTCGAGCAACCATTACCCTTAACTCGAATCATATCACCGAGTTACTAACGTGCTTGGAATGATCCCGTCTGGATTAGACCAAGTCTTCATCACATGATGCCTCGCTTCATTACATCCTCGCAAAGCCTCATCTCAACATCACCTCATCAAATCTATGCATAAGAGCTTCATCATCCCGCTACATATGCCACGAGCAGCTTTCTCAATTCAAGAGCCTTTCCCTTAGCTTTTGAATCATCTTCGACCACCTTGTCTAAAACCAATCAACAATCATCTAATTTACAGCAATCAATCATGTCAAACATCAATCCAAGTAACCAAGCATTCAAATATAAGCAAGATGGACAATTATAACAATAATGGCAATTTCGTAATTAAGGAGTTGAAAGTCTAACAAGCATGAAAACATGAGAATTATCTCTACAACTTGATGAATGAAATTGCATAAGTTAATCATATACAAAAATGGTTGTCAAATCATCATGAACAATGGATCTACATGGATCTACCCTTAGGTTTACAAAAATGCGTAGAAATCACTATTTTAACACCAAATCAAGCCAACAATCCGATATACTCCTTTGGATCCGTGTGAGAGATAATCACCACTCACCAAATCACCTAAACAACTCCAAATCTACACGCTTCAGATCTGGACAGCAAAGGATCGAGCTTGATCTATCACGAATCCGCTTCAAACGAAGAAATCTCTCTTGAAAAGATGAAGATCTTCAATCTAAGCTCTTGAATCTTCAATCTTTATCTTCGATATGGATGGAAGGAATCACTAGATTAGAGTAGAGAAAAGAAATGAAGAAGTGTAGAAGTCGAGCTCTCAAAATGGCAGCACTTCGTCGCTTCGAAATCCGGATCCCAAAAAGTGAGAAAAACCCTTCCTATTTATAGCTGAAATTCCCTTAAGTCGCTCGGAGTTAGGTCGTCCACGACCTACGACCTAAAACCTACCGACCTAAAGACTTACCAACCTACGACTTAACAAAACCCCCAGCCTCTACGACCTAACCTAACGCGCACCTGCGACCTAGCGCCTAAGCACATCTTCGACCTAACTGCTAAGCCTTACGCGACCTAACAAATAACTGGGTTACGACTTAACAGCTAACTCCTAGGTCGCTCGTGACTTAAAACATAGGCTACGACCTAACACTAAGCCAAAACCCAACGACCTAACACCTTAAGTTTCCTCGTGACCTAACGTAAGTCGCGAACAACTGGGATGCGACCTAACACTTAACAATTTCCTTAAGACGCTTACGAGTTAACAACCCACTTCAAAACTACTCACGCGACCTAACACACACGCGACCTAACACCTTTGTATAATTTGATTGAATAGAAAATTTAAAATCAACAATTCCCTGCGGATCGACCCGTACTCGCCACGTACTATCATTGTACGCCGTGCGCTTGCGGTTATATTTTTAATTTAAATTTGTTCGACGGTTTTCTAAACCGATAGAATTTTCGTCGACGAACAAGTTTTTGGCGCCGTTGCCGGGGAATTTGCTAGATCATAACTTCATTTTGTTGATTTATGTGATCTAGAGAGTGGAATTATCTCTCAATTGTCAATTTATTCTCATAGTTTTCATTCACATTTGTAGTTGTTAGTTTGTTGGTTTTCTCATTTTTCTAGCTTGACAATCTCTCGACTTTGGTATAATTTGATTGAATAGGAAATTTAAAATCAACAATTCCCTGCGCATCGACCCTACTCGCCATGTACTATCATTGTACGCCGTGCGCTTGCGGTTATATTTTTAATTTAAATTTGTTCGACGGTTTTCTAAACCGATAGAATTTCCGTCGACGAACAAGTTTTTGGCGCCGTTGCCGGGGAATTTGCTTTTATTTTAAGTTTCTATTCTTCGGATTATTTTTTGTGTGATTTTATTGTGTGTTTGTTTTTCTTGTTTTCTTTTGCACTTGCATATTTTAAAAAAATACCCAAACAATTTCAGAAAAAAAAACACAAATATTTTATACCATTTTCTGTTTGCATTTCATTTTACAAATTTTTATTTACATTGCTTCACTTCTTTGTTACATTTCAGTGTTATCATTTCAGTGTTCATTTGTGCACTTATGTCTTGCCTTGTCACTTCTCTTCATTGTGTTCTTTTGTTTTAGTTTGTGTTCTCATCTTTCTTTAAAACAAAACAAAAATATACATCCCAGTTCATTACAAACTTTCTCTTCATTGCAATTTGCATTACACTTTACATTCTCTGTTTTCATTTACATCTCCTCCATTATACCACTCTGTCAATATCACCAAACATCTCCAACTTCACCACACAGCAGAAAGTCCAGCCCCTCAAACAACCCGTCACTTACAAACCCAACCATCACAAAAAACAAACCACCTCCTTCAAGCTTTGCCCTGCCTGAAACAACCACATCAGTCTATCCACTGCTGTAATTCATCAGCCACACCAAGACTTGCACAAATCTGTCACACTTCAACACCATCAAATTTCCTCTACCACCGCCAACAGTATCCATCCATCACATCCCATTCACCAGTGCCTTCATTTCAACATACCACAAGACAGCAACCACCAATACAAAACATTCCCCTACATTTCCACCACCCTGCTCTACAGACCCTACAAGTCGCTAGTGGCCAATACCTTACTGAACCACCTTCAATTGTCTTCATCACCTGACCGTTGCTACTGCTTCAAACTGCTAGCATCTACGACCACTGCCTTTTACTATTTGCCCATCATCAGCCTGTACACCCTGTCATCATACTAACTTCTTCACTTCCCCACGTCTATACAAACCAACAAACAAACAACAACCACGGCCTATTGCATCTACTTCTTCTTGCATTTTTGCCACTGTCAACAATTGGCCTTATGTCATCACTCATCCAACCACTACCTGCCACAGTTATCCACCACTGTCACCAACCTTGATCAACATACTTCACACATCATTCACAACTGCATGCCCCATCTTCAACCTTCTCTCCAACATACACAACAAGCTCCACTGTGCAACTCTATACACCCTGCTCCTTACCAACATCATTGAATATCCTTCAGTGCCATCATCACCATTCACATCCACTTCATACCCCACAGTCACCACCTACATAGCATCACCAACAACATAGACTACCACTTCAAACTGCTGCATTGAACACTACACTGCCAACGATCGCAAGTCCACCTTTGACAACCCCTTGCATCCACTTAAACAATAGCCTAAAACCTCCCTGCTGCAACTAGACCCTGCTTCCAACTACTCCACAAACGAACCACTCACATTCTACCAACCACCAGTTGCATCAACACAACCTACATACAAGCTTACAATAATCACAGTAGCCAACAACTACCTAGAACAACCGCACCGCCATCAACCTCTTCTAACAACCACTATAGTTCCATTTGCTTCCTCGCCATAGCCTACAGCAGCATTTCCCACTTGCTACATCATCTTTCTTCCAGCAACCAGCCTGCACACCTCTAACAGCCTTCGACATTCACACATCTCCTCCCTCAAACCATAACTTCCATCATTTAGCTACCACACGACACCGCTCCCTTTTCAATCTGCAACATCTGACCACTGTTTTCCCCTACAACAGCATTGCTCCTTCCTCATCACACAAACGCTATTTCCACTAGCACAGAATCACCACGATTCACCACAAACAGACCATTCGCCATACCACTGCAATAACCTGCAACCTTCGTCCAAGCAACTCGAATCACTTCTGCAATCGCCCGAACCCCATCGCAACTTCGAACTGAAACCAGCCCATCACTGATTCAACATAGTGCATTCCCCTCGAACTGCAACCAGTACTACCCTGTAAATCATCCCAAACAACATCGCGAACCAATCGAACAAATGCCTCCAACAGCGAACTACACCAGATCCCACCGCTTCGTTCAAATCGAATTGAAATTCTGTTTTGTTTTCAATATGTGGATTCGCGAAATGAATTAGGGATTTGCGAATTGAAGTTGTTCGAGAATTCTGTTAATTTGAGTCGAGTTGAGTAATTTGAGTCGAGTTGGGTAATTTGAGTTGGCTAATTTTTTTTTAATGAGAAAAGTTGGGCCAGGGCTGTGTGATAAGTTTGTGTGGATTTGTGCTTAGTTTGCTTTGTTTAATCTTTGTTCTAAGTTTGTGTGAATTGTGTTAATTTTTTTTTTAAGTTTCTTAAAAAAAAGGAAAGTTGGTTTTCTTTTGTTTGTTCAGAAAACAAAAATTGTATATATATAAAAAAACAATTTTTTGCCTTTTCCTTTGTTTTCACTTGCCTTTAAAAAAAATTAAGTAAAACTTCACTTTTAAGTTTCCTTCCCAAAAAAAACTTTGGAATTTGTTAAAAAAAAGGTGGGGTTGTTTTGAATTTGTTTGGGTTTAGTTTGTTCTATTTTTTTCATTTGTTTTAGTCTTTCTTTGATATAAAAAACTTGTATATATTTTGTTTTTATTTCAGGTTGACAAAGCAAAATTTCAGAAGAAGAGGAGCTGCTACTATAAAACTGCTCTGCTTGCTTGTTTAAAAAAAAGTTTTTTGCTTTCATCTCTAGTTTGTATTTTCCTTGCATTGTTGTTTGCTTGCATTTTAGAAAAAAAAATCAAAAAAAAACCAAAAACAAAAATCATTTGTAGTTGCATTGTTAATACACGTTTAATTTCTGCTTTGCATTTCATTCTAGATTTTGATTAATAATAATAATTAGACATCGATAACTTTTAATTGTATATTGACAAGTTGTCTTCTTTGAACAATTTAATTTCTTGGTGTCTAGGCTACGGTAGAGTAATAACCATTTATAAATATTACGGTGATTCGTAAATATTATTGTGGTTGTTCCTCTGAAGGTACTCAAACCTTCGGCTGCATTGCTACGGTGATTCGTGGTGCACCGATAAATCCTGTCCGTTAACTAGCTGAGAACTATCTTGTTGATTTAAGACAAAGTGTGATTATACAATTTTGGGTTAGCTTACGATAAATAATTTATAATTAGACCCTTGCATTCATTTAGTTGCATTAGTTCATGCATATTTAAATATAAAAAAAATCAAAATCAAAAACTAAAATTTTTTGTAAATATTCCCTTTCCTTTTTCTTTGAAATTTTTTAAATCCTTTTCCTTTGAAATTTCAAAAATCCAAAAAAATATAAAATCTTTTCAAAAAAGCCAAAAACAAAACAAAAATCAATTTTCCCTTTTGAAAAATAAATTCTTTTTGTAAATATTTTTCCTTTATAAAAAAACAAAAACATTCTTGAAAATGTCTGAATTTCCCCACTCATTTGAATTATACAATAGTTGTGAAAATCAATATAATCCATATGACTTCACTCCAAATTCATATGGATATTTTAACGACAACTATTCTTTCAACGATTCAAATTTTGAACCACAAAATTTTCAAAATGATGACCAACCCTCGAATCTCGAAAATAGCATTTCATCTCTACTTGAAATCTCTACACAACAAAATCAAATGATAAATGATTTGTGTAATTCATATTTGCATAACAACTCGAGTCAAGGATTTCAAAATTTGAATTCAATTCAAAATTCAAATGATTTTGATTATAACCCATGCCAATTCAATATCAAACTCCAAAATGAATTTCAAACTCAAAATGAAAATGGAAACAACTTTTCAAATGAATTTGGCAATGGGAATAATCTTAACCACGTTACGATTGAAAATTTTTGTTCTCAACAAATCCAAATCGAAAATTCTAAAGTTAATAATTATTTGGATTTTGTTGAACAAATGAATGAAATTTACGATGATCACACGGATTCGTTGTTTGAAACATATATGAAACAACGTGAGAAACAAAATCAAATCCCAACGTGTGACGAGTTAAGTAATAATCCATCTTTTACCCAAATCGACGATTTTCAAATAACAACTTTTGAAATTGAAAATAATAATCTTAATGAAGTTGTTGAAAACACGGTAATTGAGTTGGATTTCAATTCTTTTGAGGGTGTGGAACCAAATTTGAAATTCGATCTTCCTTTTCTCGATTTCAAAATTTTTAATACGACAACTTTGGATTTTGAACTTAATATATGCGATGAAGTTGTTGATGATCAAACAAAGGAAGACGAATTTAATGAACAAAATTTCTTTGGACTTTTCGAAAATGAGTTGTTAAATTCTCAAGGGGAAGATTTAAATCACCATTTCAATTTTGAAATCAATAATTTTGAAAAATTTATTGATGATGAACTTGACTTTCAATTTGGTGAAAATAAACTTGAATTTCAATCAATTGTTTTATCAACCCCAAAAATTATCGAAAACAAAACAACTCGTACGATTTTTAATAAAACGACATTTGTTTTTCCAAATCAACAGTCAATTTTGAAATCTTTTACGGTTTGGTTTTTCGATCTTAAGCTGTGTCTCGTATACTTGACGAGGCAAATGAATCGGTTTTTGGAAGACCGTTTCATTTACTTTTTGACGATATACTTTCTGATATCGTGTAAATATCGTTAATTTGCATTTAAATAAAGGTCATGTTTTTATTTTTATCTTTCTCCTTCCACTTGGGTTGACTGTGGGGACACGGTCAAAATCAAGTGTGGGGGGAGACTCATCATCATTTTTCAATTTTTCATGGTTTATTTTTTATTTTTCTTTCCAAAATTTAAAAAAAATCTCAAAAACAAAAAAAAAATTGTTAAGCATTTTTGATTTATTTTTAAAGAAACACTATAGGATAAATATATGGTTTTGGTTAATTAAATTGAAATTTTTTGAAAATTTATTTGTCTTAACAAAAATAAAAATGAAGTTTGATTACAAGTAACAATGGTTTAATTAGTATATAGGAAGATTCATACGTGTTAATTATGAAATATATCCTAATTGAAAATCTTTGTTTTAAAAAGTGGTAAATTTAAAGTAAAGGATATAACATTTTTTTGTTTTCTAAGTTAAATGGTGTTAAGATGATTTTGCAAAACCCTCTCTTCGAAAAAAAGAAAAAAAAAGAAAAAAAATACAAATTATATTTCTTGTATATATGTATATATTTTTAACACCTAGAGTCATGTGTTCACACTCGTGTGTTCACTCGCCATGCTCTGTACCCTTCTCACATAAGCCTGAAAGGCAGTGCACGATCGGTCTAGCCTCAGTTTATTTGAGTTAGGTGTGTGTATATAAAAATTATTTTACTAATAACGCCTACAGTCAATAGGTGTTCACACTTGTGTGTTCACTCGCCACGCTCTGTATTCCCCTCACATCAATCCACAAGGCAGTGCATGGGTAATATATCTGGCCTCGGTTTACCTGAGTTAGGCATATAAATATTGTAAATATCAATAAAATTTTCAAAAAATGGAGAGAGTAAGCAAATGAAATCCAAGCACTATTTTTAACTTATTTGATTTGACCTGTTATTGAAAAGAAATGAATATACCACTTTGATAAACTTTGATAATCAACTAGAATCTATTTCATAGTTAAACTTTGTTATCAACTGAAACAAGGAGTTAAACTATTGTCTATTTGTTATGATAACTTCGTTTTTATTGGAAATTTTGGCGAGTAAATGGCTTAAATTTTCAAGATAATAACCAAAACCTATTTTTAACTTATTTGTGTCTATTTAAAAGTGAATCTTTCATTTGTAAATATTTCCAAAAACTGGCATTCATCTCTTTGTAAATAAATCTTGCATTTTGTAAATATCTTCAATCTGCATTTGGATTTTGTGGGTAGTATCCGCTGAAAACCCTTACGAGACAACACTCGTCCTACTGGGGACACCCAGAGGTTTAATGGCTTATTGCATACACTTAATGCAATCGTGCTCCCTACGAAATCGGATTTATCTTAGTTTTTCTTTATTCGAGGACGAATAAAAAGATAAGTGTGGGGGTATTTGATGTGCACGTAAATATGCATATTTTTACCACCATACTTCATCTATTTAAATTAAATAAATGATCATATGGGTTATTTTAACTTGTTTAAACCAAAATTCATATTATTTTCAAATCGTCACATATTCATCTTTATCCAAGGGCAAAATGGTCATTTTTGTGCATATATTAATTTGAGAAAATTTAATTGGAAATTTCTATATTATTTTATAGGAATTTGGCTTCATATACAAGTGGTTTCATGAAGATGTATGCATGCACAAGAGTGAAGATAAAGAAATGAAGATGGAAATGATTCAAAGGCATGATAATGGAGGACCCCACCCACTTACCTTGATTTTCAATTAGGAGCTAAGCACATGATAAAAGGACATTAAAGCTTTATGTACATTTAAATGGGGGATTAGTGGATGTTAATGATTACTTGGCTACCACACTTCCTACAAGGGCAATTTGGGCATTCCCAAAAAATATGAATTAGGGTTTAACACTTGTATAAATACCCCATATCTTTATGTAACCTCCTCTCTCCCTCTTAGTTAGTTTTTAACTTAGAAAATAAATCAAAGCTCTCTTTTTTCTCATGGCTACTTAGCCATTTCTTCTCTTATGTGATTCCTTTTTTTCTTTATGCAATTTAATACATTTTCTTTTTCTTTTCTTGTTTATTTCCTTTCATGTTGTAGTGTAGATTTGTTTATTTATGCAAGTAGTGTAGATTTTCTTTTATACAATTAGATTAGTTCTCTTCTTCATTAGCTTTCATTTTCCTTCTTTTTTTAGTTTCATGTTGCAAGCTATAAGTGTTGATATGATAACACAAATGAGAGGCTAATCCCTTCAATTTAAGGGTAATGAAGCCTCTAATCATGTAGCTTCAACATTTTGATGTTTATGCTCTCTTTTTGTGCTTAATATGAAGTGGTTTAACTTGTTGTTTTTGATGTGAATTTGATAGCCTATATTGTTGACACCAAATAGGCTATGCTTAAACAATCACAAACAATGATTACCTCTTCATCTACATATGATGATGGTAATGAAGTGATTGTTGAAATTAAAATTTGATGGCCTATATTTCTAAACAATAGTTAATAGGCCATGCTTAAAATAGATTTTGCTTTCAACTTTGTTGTCATATTTCATGAGTGTTAAATGTGTAATAGTGGTTGTGTTATAGTTTGATGGTTTATATTGTGCTAATTAATAGCACAAATATACCATACTTATGATAAGCACATCAACTAATTACACTAATGATAAGAAAAGAGAGATCATAACTTCATTTTTTTTATTTATGTGATCCAGAGAGTAGAATTATCTCTAAATTGTCAATTTATTCTCATAGTTTTCATTCACATTTGTATTTGTTAGTTTGTTAGTTTTCTCATTTTTCTAGCTTGACAATCTCTCGACTTCGGTATAATTTGATTGAATAGGAAATTTAAAATCAACAATTCCCTGCAGATTGACGCGTACTCGCCACGTACTATCATTGTACGCCGTGCGCTTGCGGTTATATTTTTAATTTAAATTTGTTCGACGGTTTTCTAAACCGATAGAATTTCCGTCGACGAACACCTTGCTAATTTTGAATCGATTACTTCCCTTTTTTCTCTCTCTTGTATTTTCTTCACTTGTTCTCTTCAAGTCCATTCAATATTTCTCTGTACAAATGCTTTCAGATGATAAGGGCTGGGAGGAGGTTAGGCGGAGGAGAGGTAGAATCCCGTGGTTGAAGGAGAGGTTCGAGGTAAGGATGGGCATAAGAAAAGGGCAAACGAGAAAGGTATTCATATTACTGATGGAGGTAGGGAGGTATGGGAAAAAATTCAGGGGTTAATAACAAATCTGAAGCATTGGGGAATAGGAGATCGGGGCTAAGGAGTTCTTTTCAATCAACTGCAGTTAGGAGCTCAGCGGTGAAATTTTCAATGCCTTCGGATGCCAAGAGATTGTCATACTGTGAGGTGGTTAAATCGAAATCTAGAGATAGTGGGCTTACGGTGCATATATAATTACTTAAACCTTAAATGAGCACAGGAAAGAGCATAGGAAGACTCTCTTCAGAGGCTATCAGTGAAGCTATAGACGATGAGAGAATTATATTTTTTGAGAGAAATGTGTGATCCTCTAAATTAGAGGTGATCACACATGTACATATATATATATATATCACCAAAAGTAAAGGAGTTGCTAACAAGCCTGGCAGGTAGCTAAAACCCCCATACAAAAAGAAAAAATAGAATCCTCCCAAAAGCCTATGAAACTAAAAACTCTCCCTAAACAAACTACTCCAACAAGAATCTAAAACCTGAAACGACTCCAAGAAATGAGCATCCTACTAAAACACCTCCCACAACTGCAACCTCTACGTCCAAAACCTGATAAAACCTCCAAAAAACAAACCGCAACTGCATCAAGCACATACAATCACCAAAGCAACAAACACTAGAATAACTCTCCCAAATAGCCATCAGTCCTTATGCATGAGACAAAGAAGCTTTAAGTTTCAAATGAGGACTTCTTCTAATATTTACAACTGACATACTCCTATTAATTCTTTTACCAGCTTTGGGAGCATGAGTAGAAATGCTAGCATGGATAGTAGTTGGCGAAGATCATCTTAGAGATGCAAGGCAACAGTATAATATAAATCTAAATCCCTCAATATTACGGAAAATAGACCTATCAATATTGCAATCACTATCATTAACAGAAGATATTCTTGGTGAATCAAAAGAATTCATTGCAATATCCTAAACTTGCAAAAAAAATCTCATGAATCTCACAACTATAGAACCATCTCCAATCACATCTTGAATCATTGCAATAACTGCTGCAGTGCTTTGCGCACACAGTGATATATCTCTTGTCACAACAACGCTGCCTCCATTCTCATTTTGGGTCTCTAAATTTACTATTGAGGGATTTCGTGCACTATGTAATAAATCAGCAGCCTCATAACCACCAACTCTTATCTCGCTTTGGATCCCTTTATTTGAAGTTGAAGGAATTTGTGTACACTGTGATATAACATCGGCCTCATAAACACCATCAGCAAAAATACCACTTCCATTTTCGGTCTAAAACGCTATATTTATAACAGAAGCATCCTATGCGCAAGACACTCCATCATCTCCATCCAAAACATTATCAAAGCATGACCTCTCCTTCTCAGCCAATTCGACAAAATCCCCATCCACACCATAGAGACGATCATCATCCAAAATAACCAAACTACTAGTGATAACATCATTTGCCTTATATATAATATCACCCAAAACTTCGACTAGCTCATGAAAAAATCATCACCTAAAACATCTCTTGGTTGCAGTGCACATTATCACATTCCAGACTGTCTGATACAAAATACAAAGCGCTAGAAACATGAAAGTCAGCAACCTGATTTTTCTTGCTGTATCTATCAGTGACCACTTCATTGAAGTCGGTCACTTTATTAACAACTCCACCATCAAAAACATCTAATGGACTGTCAGATGTAACCCTGCTTTTATGAATCCGCTTCACAAGTCTGTTTTCGAATATTAGAGCTTTAGGATCTGTGAAATTATCATCCACACCTTGAACCATATCTTCATTTTATGAGATATTACCACCGTCTCTTTTGTATTACAATTTTTGACATTAAAGAAACCAAAACTATCCAACCCTTGATCAAACATCTGCTTTTGATTATCACAACATGAAGTAGCCTCATGACAGTGAGATTCTGAAATGATATTCATTATAATTGGATCCAATAGCATTGATTCAATATGTGAGTGATCCATAGAATTCATCCTTAAGACATTAGTATTGATATCCAATTGCCCATCCAAACTCACATCATTCGGTCTAAACTTAGAAAACTTTAAATCTTTGAAAAAGAAAGCATCTGAATTAACATTAGAATCACCATACATTATATTTCGTACCTATATTGATAGAATTAACAGCACCAAAATGTTTAAAAAGATCCTCCAAAAGCTCGATACCCTCAAATCTTTGAATCCATAATTGATCTAGTAGTATACGCTTAAGCTTTATACATTTCAGAACAAATTGGAAACCATGGTCGGAAATACTTTGCTTTTTTTCTTCCAGCAACCGAATCCTTCAAAAACCACGAACAACGATTCTTCTTGTGACCAAAAAGCCCACATCTGAAGCATCGAATACGGGCTCGGTAATCTCTAACAAAGTGCGAAACATCCCCACATCTAAAGCAAAAATTTGATTTCCATTCGAAGTCGCTCCACTTTTTGGGATTTTGATTAACTATTTGGGAGTAAAAACTTCTTTTATTTAACACTTGAGCGTTAGAAATATTTTACAAAATGAAATTGGGATCGACAATCTTAGGGGAAGGATGCGAAACAAAAGAAGAAGGAAAGGAAAAGAAATTTCTTGAAGAAGGAGAACAATTGGAATAGCAGCAAGTAGCCATTTTTCTTCCCCGTCAAATTTATATATAGGGGGTGAGAGAATTATATTTTTTTGCATGTGGTTGGTGTTTGACCTTTTTTCAAAACATTTGAGGCACATGCTGAAAGAGTTTGGAAAACGAATAACACTTTTGATGTACAAACAAGGCATAACGGTTTCTTTGTGGTCAGGTTTGGAAATGATAAGGATTGTTAAAATATTTTAGATGCAGGAGCCTGGTTTTCTGATAAAAATTAAATCATAATGAAAAAGCTTAATCCGATAATGAAAGATGAACGAGATCTATTATCTATGATGCCTGTGTGGATTAGGTGCTAGGGTTGAGTTTTAATCTATGGGGTAATTTAGCTATTAGTGCTCTAGTTAGTACTATTGGAGTACCGATTAAAATGGATGATGCGATGAAGAATAAGACAAGAATTTCTTTTGCGCATGTATTGGTGGACATGTAAGCTGAGGTGGGTTTTCCTAACTTTATAGAGGCTGAAGATTAAAATGGTAATGTATTTTCTTAAGAAGTTATTTATGAAAATGCTCCACCAAGATGTGAACATTGTTTTTGTTTTGGACATCTTAAGAATCAATGCCCAATGATTAAACTTGGGTTCTGAAGCAGAAAGACAAGGAGGTGGATGTGTCCAACTATGAGATGCAGGAGATGGAGAAGGTGGCTGTGTTAGGGAAGGATGATTAGTTAGGAAATAAACTGGATAATGCAACTACTCAGGAGCAGAATTCCCAAGAGTTAAATAACAAGATGGATAATGATAGCATTTTAAAGAATGTGGAGACTCTAATTGTGGAACTCATCAAGATTAAGCGATCTATCATGGAGGAGTACCAAAACCATGGTTTGGCAAATGATGCTGTGGAGAATAAGGCTAAAATTGAAAGGCAGAATCGGGTTTTACATTGTGGAGAGAAGATAGAGCATAAGGTGAAGGAGCAAGGGGAGAAGAGTAAGGACACTAAAAAAAACTACTACCCTTTCTAAGGAGAATGACAGTGTGGCAATGAGCGATAAGAGTAAGATAAACTCTCCTATATCTCCAATTTTTGAGGCACGATAAAATTTGTAGTTAGGCAACTGTAGTGACCTGGTATCTGAGGTATCTTCTAAGGGAAAATTGGATATTATGGACAAAGAAAGACTGGTAATTAAGAATCCATAGTTGTTTGATAAAGGTAAGGTAAAGGATATTGGCAGGGATGTGGTTCTTTTGGTAGAGGAGTAGCGGATCAATAAAGGCACCAAAAGCGACAATTCTATTGCTAATAAGTCACCTTTGTCTAGAGATGAGGCTTTGGTGATGCATTTTAGTAAGTTTTCTTTAGAAGTATGTAAAAGTACAAAGAGATTTGAAAAGATTAAAAAAGATAAGTTGGTAATGAGAAATCCCGAGTTTGTTGCACTAGAGGCTAATGATTTAATTGAGAAATCTAAGGACTTATCAGGTAGAGTTCTTATAAGCCGCCTAAAAAATGAATAATGGGTGGTGTTTGATGAAGTGTATAGTGTCTGTTAGAATGTGGGGCAGTTGATCATAAGTTTATCTTGTTCATATTTTGTGAGAAATGTGGATTACAGATCTTAAGGCTGGAATAACACTAGAGGGGGGGTGAATAGTGTTTTGTGGATTTTCTAAATCTTTTTGAAACTTATGTAAATTTAATTACCAACAAATGCAATTCACAGACACAGATATAATCACATAATCAGACACAGATGCAAATAATAAATAAAAGCAGTAAAGGAAAGAACACACCAGATTTTATACTGGTTTGGAGTTACCCTAAATCCAGTCCCGCACAAACGTACGGATTTCTTATCAAAAATAATCTCCCAGATTACACCCTCGATTTCAAGGCCATGAGGTACACCCTCCTGTATTCGAGTCCGGGGCAAACTCTCTTGATTTACCAGGCCACAAGATCACCTAATCGATTTCTGGGGCAACAATCACACCCAATTGATTTCAAGGCTCAACCGCACCTTTTACTCAACAGTTTGATTTACAAATAATCCTATAACTCTGAATAGCACTGAGATCTTATAGAGAGAGTGGCGGGGAATCAAACAAGAGATAATCAAGTTTGATTCACTTGGTATTTCGGCAGAGTATTGTTTGGAATTCTTTAGAATAAACGTAGAAGACGAAGAGAAGAGAAAATAAGTGAAATTTGATTATAAATTCGTTTAAAAACTATTGGTATTTATAGGAAATCAACAGCCGTATCTATTCGTGAAAGGATACAACGAATAGACACTTCTTTTGAAAATTTAAATTTTGAATTTAACGGACACCGTGTCAACATGGGGGGTTGAGGGATGTCGACATGCTCTAGGCAAAATTGATGATTTTGATTTTCTTATTAAAATTGGTTTCTATAATTTTGTCAAAACAATTTCTAAACTTTTTAAATATATTTGAATATAGTTTAAACATATAAAAGAGTTTAGAAAGTAATTTTTAATATATATAATCTTAATCTATAAAGTGATTTAAAATCTGAGTGAATAAATATTTAAAACAAGAGATAGTTTAAAAACAAACGCAGTTTAAAACAAGTGTTTAAAACAAAAAACAAAGAATATTTTAAGGCTTAGACATTTTGAAAAGCAGTTTTGAAAATCATTTTGAAAAACCATTTTGAAGTAGTTTTGCAAGCTTCTTCCCGTAGAATATCTCATCACATCGGGACTCGAGAACTTGTACAAAACCAGGATGTTCGTGGGTTTGTAAGCCACTTGTCGTAGGTTTGTAAGCTACTTGTCGTGGGTTTGTAAGCCACTAAGAAGGTGGAAATGGGTTCCATCCCAAATGAAATATGGAATGAAGATTTCCGTGCTATTATGAAGTTTTAACATAATTCTAGACTCAATACTTATCTTGTACTATTAAAATCTTGAACCTTTGATAACTTGATTTCTTGATACTCATGAGTCTTCAATCTTGATATCTTTGATCTTTAAATTCATCAGTCTTGTATCTTTATACTGTACAGTCTTCATTCTTGGTACCTGTATGTTTATATCCTGCATATATATATATATATCTATCTAAACTATAATGTTAGTATTTATATTTTATAACAAGTCCTAAGGTTGTTGTCATCAAAACCATCCTTCTCAAGGACTAACAATCTCCCCTTTTTAGATGATGACAACCTATGTTTATAAAATAGACTTCTCCTTTACAATAACTCCCCCTAAAACTAATAACTCCTCCTTAATCTAAGCCTAACTACTCTATTTTATATTTCTCCCCCTTTGTCATCAACAAAAACTAATCCTAAACTCCCCCTTAATCTAATACTATTTAAATTAAATACTAATAAGGAAGTATAATAAGTAGAACAAATATATTATTATATATGATGTTATATTTACATGTATATATGAAACATAAACATACAAATATATTTAAGTACATAAATTATAGAATAACAATACTAACGAGAGTTTTTGACAATCGCAGATCTGTGAATCGAACAATTTGGATAATGAAAACAAAAGTTTCCACGTTGTTCAACCAAATTCCCATCTTTGTCAAAACAGACTTCGCCTACACAGACCACGTTGTCGTCTTCTTCCATAGGTGCTTCTTCCTCTTCTTCTTCTTCCACTTCGCCGTGCTCTAAAGGATTATGCACGTGAATGTTGGGAGAATCTTCTTTAATTACGATAGGATTTGCGTGATTATCCATTAGGAATTTTTGTAAATTTTGAAGAATTGCCTTGCTTTTCCTGTTCTTTTGCCATCCTTAGTTGCACAACTTGAAATTCAGTCAACATTTGCATGGCATCCTTCATAGATTCCTCAATCTTTATCACACGTGCCAGTGTAGTGCGTTGGAAAGGACCAGAATGAGGAGAAGGGAAAGAAATGGTGTCAATTTGGTTTGGTTTAGTGGAGGAGGCCATTAATTTTAATTTACAGAAGTTTTATTTCAGAGAAATAAAAGTGAGAAGACGGAAAAATTTGAAATAATAGGTTTATATAACTACCAAACTAATTTTAGTAGGAAAATCAAATTTAAAAATTTTCCATTGTATGTCGACATGGGTGGTAGGGGTATGTCGACATCCTTATGAAAAATTTGATATTCTTGTATATATATGTTACTATATCTATATTCTATATTTCAGTTATTGAACAAATGCCTAGTTCTCTTCTTAATTTAGTAAATATAGGTTGATTGAAGGGTTTGGTGAAAATATCAACAATTTGATTCTCGGAATTGATATATTCAAGAGAAATAATCTATTTACTTATATTATCTCTGAGAAAATGATGTCTGATATCAATATGTTTAGTCCTAGCATGATGAGTAGTATTTTTAGACAAATTTATTGCACTAGAATTATCAAAATAAATTGGTGATTTTAAAATTGTTAATCCAAAATCTTTTAGAGTTTGTTGCATATAAATGACTTGGGAGCAAGCCAAAGCAGCAGAGATATATTCTGCTTCAGTTGTTGATAAAGAAACAGTATTTTGCTTTTTGCTAAACAATGAAACCAGAGAATGCCCCAAAAAGTGACAAGTTCCACTTGTACTTTTTCGGTCAGATTTGCAACCAGCATAGTCAGCATCACAATAAGAAATTAAATCAAATGAATCATTTTTAGGGTAAAATAAACCATAGTCAAAAGTATGTTTAACATATCTTATGATACGTTTCACAGCTTTTAAGTGAGTTTCTTTGGGTTGAGATTGGTATCTTGCATAGAGAAAAACACTATGCATGATATCAGGTCTACTTGCAGTGATATAGAGTAGTGATCCAATCATTCCCCTATATAGTTTTTGATTTACATCTATTGAAAGATCTTCTTTACTTAAAGCTTCATTGGTTGCCATGGGAGTGGGTTTTCCACTCGCAGTAGTCATACCAAATTTACTCACTAGATCCCTAGCATATTTTTCTTGACTAATAAAGATACCATTATCTAAATGTTTTATTTGTAAACCTAAGAAGAAAGTAAGTTCACCCATATGACTCATCTCCAACTTTTTTATCATTATTTCAGAAAATTCTTTATTCATTTCATGATTAGTTGAACCAAAAATAATATCATCTACATAAAATTGTACTAGTTGAATATCATTTTTATTTCTTTTAATGAAAAGAGTATTATCTACTTTACCAATTTAAAAATTTGATTGTAATAAATAAGATCTTAATCTGTCATACCATGCTCTAGGAGCTTGTTTCAAACCATATAAAGCTTTCTTAAGTTTGAAAACATGGTTTGGAAATCTTTCATCTTCAAAGAGTGGAGGTTGTTCAACATAAACTTCCTCTTTAACAAATCTATTTAGAAAAGCACTTTTAACATCCATTTGAAATAATTTGAAATAATTATAATTTGCGAAAGCAAGTAGAATTCTAATGGCTTCTAATCTTGCTACGGGTGCAAAGGTTTCATCAAAATCTATTCCTTCTTCTTGACAATAACCTTATGCAACTAATCGAGCTTTATTTCTCACGACCTCACCAAGTTCATTCATTTTATTTTTATAAACCCATTTTGTTCCAATTATACTTTTATCCTCAGGTCTAGGAACAAGTTCCCAAACATCATTTCTGGTGAACTGATTCAATTCTTCTTGCATAGCAAGAATCCATGAATCATTAGATGATGCTTCCTTTGGATTTTTAGGTTCAATAGTTGATATAAAAGCTACATTACTCATGTTATTTAGTTGATTTCTAGTTCTAACAACAGATTCAATATTACCTAGTATATTTTCTATAGGATGATCTTTTAATAGCCTAATTCTTTTATTAGGTTGAATGATTTCACAATTAATTTCATTAGGTTCATTATTTAAAGTTACAAAATCTTCTTCATCTTCTATTTGTACAGCATCTTTAAAATTTTCATCAAAAGATACATGCATTGTTTCTTCAATAGTGTAGGTTCTTAAATTATAAACTCTAAATGCTTTACTTCTATTAGAATATCCGATGAAGATACCTTTGTCGGATTTAGGTTCAAATTTATCTAAATTATCTTTTGTATTAAGAATAAAACACTTATTATCAAAAACTTTAAAATAAGCTACTATGGGTTTCTTATTGTAAAGTAATTCATATTGTGTTTTATTAGTTAATGGTCTAATTAAAATCCTATTTAATATATAACAAGCTGTAGCGACTGCTTCAGCCCAAAAGTTTTTAGGTAAGTTACTATCAGAAAGCATTGTTCTAGCACACTCTTGAATTGTTCTATTCTTACGTTCTACCACTCCGTTTTGTTGTGGAGTTCTTGGAAAAGAGAAATTATGAGTTATTCCCTTTTTATTGCAGAATCTCTCAAAATTTTCATTTTCAAATTCCCCACCGTGATCACTATGAATAGTTATAATTTTTAAAGAAAGTTTGTTTTGAAGTCTTTTTGTAAAAAAATTAAATGAATCAGAAGTATCACTTTTATGTTTCATAAAAATTGTCCATGTAAACCTAGAATAATCATCTACAATTACAAAGACATATTTATTGTGATTTATTGATTGAATTTGAGATGGACCAAATAAATCTAGATGAAGTAACTCAATGGGTTTTGAAGTTGAAATCATATCTTTTAATTTGAAAGAACTTTTCTTAAGTTTTCCTAATTGGCAAGAATCACATATACTATCTACTTTAAAGTTTAACTTGGGAAGACCTCTAACTAAGTCAAATTTTGATCATCTAGATAACAGTTTGAAATTTAAATGACCAAATCTTTTATGCCAAATCCAAGGGTCACTTGTATTAGCCAAAAGACATAAGTTATCATTTGAAACTTTCATACTAAGGATGTAAATATTTTTCTTCCTAATTCCTTCAAATATCATATTTGAATTTTTATCTTCGATGTGACACTTATCTTTTTCAAATTTAATCTTGTATTCTTTACCGCAAAGTTGATTAATGCTAAGCAGATTGTGTTTCAGATTCTTAACTAATAGAACATTAGAAATAGTAGGAGTTTTAGAGTTACCGACATTGCCGATGCCAATCACATATCCTTTTGAGTTGTCTCCATAGTTAACCAATCCTCCATCTTTATAGATAATATCATTCAGCATATCTGGATTACCAATCATGTGTCTTGAACATCCATTATCAAATATCCACTTATTCTTCTTGATTTGCACAATTTGTCCATTGAGTGTTGATCCTTCAAAAGCCATATAACATTTTTCTTTCTGCACAGAATAAAAACTTGGGAGATAACTTGGTTTTCTATAATAACTATATGCAGACTTATGAGATAATGATGATTTGAACAGATTTAAACTAGTGTTAACAAAATCCCCAAAAATAGCCATTTTTAAAAACTTTTTTAAAATTCAGATTATGAAAACTTTGAAAACCTCGCTCTGATACCAAATGTGAGAAATGCGGATTACGGATCTTAAGGCTAGAATAACACTAGAGGGGGGGTGAATAGTGTTTTGTAGATTTTCTAAATCTTTTTGAAACTTATGTAAATTTAATTACCAACAAATGCAATTCACAAACACAGATATAATCACAGAATCAGACACAGATGCAAATAATAAATAAAAGCAGTAAAGGATAGAACACACCAGATTTTATACTGGTTCGGAGTTACCCTACATCCAGTCCCGCACAAACGTACGGATTTCTTATCAAAAATAATCTCCCAGATTACACCCTCGATTTCAAGGCCACGAGGTACACCCTCCTGTATTCGAGTCCGGGGCAAACTCTCTTGATTTACTAGGCCACAAAATCACCTAATCGATTTCCGAGGCAACAATCACACCCAATTGATTTCAAGGCTCTACCGCACTTTTTACTCAACAGTTTGATTTACAAATAATCCTATAACTCTGAATAGCACTGAGATCTTATGGAGAGAGTGGAAGAGAATCGAACAAGAGATAATCAAGTTTGATTCACTTGGTATTTCGGCAGAGTTTTCGGCAGAGTATAGTTTGAAATTCTTTAGAATAAATGTGGAAGATGAAGAGAAGAGAAAATAAGTGAAATCTGATTATAAATTTGTTTAAAAACTACTTGTACTTATAGGAAATCAACAGCCATATCTACTCGTGAAAGGATACGACAAATATACACTTCTTTTGAAAATTTGAATTTTGAATTTAACGGACACCATGTCGACATGAGGGGTTGAGGGATGTCGACATGCTCTAGGCAAAATTGATGCCTTTGATTTTCTTATTAAAATTGGTTTCTATAATTTTGTCAAAATGATTTCTAAACTTTCTAAATATATTTGAATATAGTTTAAACATATAAAAGAGTTTAGAAAGTAATTTTTAATATATATAATCTTAATCTATACAGTGATTTAAAATCCGAGTGAATAAATATTTTAAAGCTAAATATTTAAAACAAGAGATAGTTTAAAAACAAATGAAGTTTAAAACAAGAGTTTAAAACAAAAAACAAAGAATATTTTAAGGCTAAAACATTTTGTAAAGCAGTTTTGAAAATCATTTTGAAAAACCATTTTGAAGTAGTTTTGCAAGCTACTTCCTGCAGAATATCTCATCACATCCGGACTTGAGAACTTGTACAAAACCAGGATGTTCGTGGGTTTGTAAGCCACTTTTCGTAGGTTTGTAAGCTACTTGTCGTGGGTTTGTAAGCCACTAAGAAGGTAGAAATGGGTTCCATCCCAAATGAAATATGGAATGAAGATTTCCGTGCTATTATGAAGTTTTAACATAATTCTAGACTCAATATTTATCTTGTACTATTAAAATCTTTAACTCTTGATAACTTGATTTCTTGATACTCATGAGTCTTCAATCTTGATATCTTCGATCTTTAAATTCATCAATCTTGTATCTTTATACCGTACAGTCTTCATTCTTGGTATCTGCGTGTTTATATCCTGCATATACATATATATATCTAAACTATAATGTTAGTATTTATATTTTATAACAATTCCTAAGGTTGTTGTCATCAAAACCATCCTTCTCAAGGACTAACATATTTCATATCTTTTCTGTGCATTGAGAAGTTGAGTGATCTATGTCGTGTTGGCTTATGAAGTTATAGTTTATATTAGTAGCTTTGATCAGTTCCTTTCAGATTTGGAGGTTCACCCTCTGCATGCTTCTAAGTGGATGGAATAGTTCTTTTTGCTAAGTAATGGATAGAAGTAAATTATACTCTATATCATTACAGACTCAAAGTATTTGGTTGGATAGAGTGCTCTGTGTGACTTTGCTACATGTATTGTCATCTTGGTTGAGATAATGTTTAAGAAAACACCAATTCACTTATGTTGTCTGTTGGTAAGCATGTATATTGGTGCTTCATTGTACTGGATTTCCTAGATTCTGTCATTTGGTTTTCTTGTGCATGCTTATCTTGGTTGATTAGTGGATACCTGCCAGAGATGCATTGCTTCATTCAGTTACCAAAACTTAGTCATATATTCTTGCGGAGGATAGTTGTCACTCATTTGTTCATTGTTATTGTTCTTATGCTTCCAGACCTAATAATGATTGTGAATCTTTTGGTCGTGTTGGCATGCTAGTATGCTCAATGAGGTCCTGATCTGTTGCATTTTTAGTGCTTGGATGGTATTATTATGCATAGAGTTTGGAGTGTTGGAGTTGATAATTTATTGCTTTCCAATACATCATGTGTCAGGTGTTTTAGGTTTCACATGCGGACATGTTTTGTTTGTATTGGCTTGTAGTGTTTTAGATAGTGTGTCTAGGACTTCTGGTATATTGCATACTAATGGGGTTATGCTGGGTGTGATTTTGTTTTTTGTGTTATTTGGTTGTATATAGTGGGCAATGCTTGCCCTTTGTACATTCTTTGTTTTGATTTTATATAAAGGCAATTTGAATCTGGTTCAAAAAATGGTCATATAGAAATTCGAAAAAAATTATAGGTGTGTAAATGTCCCTAAGAGTCATATCCCAAAATTATAGAATCATACGACCTCATACAAACAAAACAAAAATATTTTATGATCCTCCGATATGTAAGATACGGGTCGTTACATTACAAATCCTCTCTTGAATAGTGATTCACTTCCAATGCTTCCACTTGACCCAACTATAGTCGTTCAATGGATGTCATGCTATGATTTAGCTATAATCAAAGCAGAGCTTCCACATTGAAGATCAACCTAGTATTCTCAAGTCAAGAGAACTATGTAAATTAGTCGTATCGATATTTTTTGCTTGACCTTAGTCACATTAATCAACAGAAAACTATCAAGTGAGTCATTCCATAATTATCCAATAACTATCAATACGTAACCCCTTGGTGCCCCCAACAGCCATGAATAATACACTGCCCAACATTTGAAGTGCGTTATGTAATCTAGTCTCAATGGATGTATTGATATCCTGTCTTGATACATCTTGACTAGGAATATTTAAAATGGTATATTTATTTTCAATGTGATAAATTACTCGAGGTTACAACATTTTGTAACTACTATCACAAAACATACCATTCACAAATTTTCTGTTAAATATGCTTTTAATTAAATTACTTAATTAATATGACACATTATATCGAGTATATAATAGAAAGAAAACAGCTTTTATTTTGAACAAGATTGGTTATCAAGTTTGATATATGTAACAAATTACATAATTGCCCCTAGGGTATACCCCTAACTCTATCAATCCCTCACTTGCACTTAGGGTCAATTATGGAATCTTATTCCAACTTCTACAATCGGTTTCCTTAAAACCAATTGGATCAGTCCCTTAATGAATGTGTATGCTATTATGTTTCAATTATGTACTCTGTCAATCAACTCTCTTCAACGGTGATAAACTATTTTATCATGTAGAACAATTCAGAGTATGTCTCTCGACTTCTAGTGAGCTTCAAGTTCCATTATGAACTATATCGTGACATTGTTATCATATAACAATGTTATGGGATTTCAATATTTGGAATCACCCTTGGCTCAATCATAAATTTGTGCATTTTTATATTTATATACATTGGATTTATTGCGGTGCTATTCAATGCGATGTACTTAGCCTTTTTCATTGAATCAGCCACAGTCTTTCATTTGGAACATTTCCAACTTAAAAGATTCTCAAATTGAATTTATTATTGACATATTATACTTAATATCACCTATGAAAATTTGAGTTCGAACACTCCTGCATAAGGAGTTTGTTGTTTTCTGCAAATAATTCTATAGTATTTCATCAGTACACAAGAAAACCTCAAACAACCATTTAGTGAAATCAATTCAGACCTGATATTTGCTTCATGTATCGAATACACAAACAAATCATGATACCATAGATGACATGACATGTACGATATTTTCTATTGCCAAAGCATAAGGAATCATCTTATATGTTCCCTATTAAACTTTTTAATAAGGTGTCCTTGCATATCGTTTGGGACATTCCTAATATCTTTTATACTTACTATAAAATACATCATTTGCAAATCCAGCATCGAGTATTAAAACAACTAAGGCTAATTTTAACATAAGTACGTCATTAAAATCAACGACGTGTTGTTTACTTATAGTTTAGAAATATTAATGTACCGTTGAATGCTCTTTCTTACGCACACACGCTTCCTCTGCATTTTGATTGATAATCAAACTATTTGATATTTCTATCAAATACTTGTTCAATTTTGATGCTTTTCTGAATGATACTTTCATATTCGTTCTCGGTTGTATCGGAAAACTCACAAACTCAATATCGCTCCCATTGATTGCGAGATACTTTGGTTGTTATGTGCAAACAACCTATTTTAAATCATTATTTAGAATTCTCCATTTCAGCACATATGTACCAAATCACTAAGCTTACCAAGCGATAATTTTGTGAGTAAATCCGAATTAACTATAGCACATTGAATAACGAATCTATTACACTGATTTCAACAATTGAAATTTATGAGATTATTCTTATCAACATTGCTCATTAAGTTCCTATTGCATTAGTCTTTCTCTTAAAGACACAATCACGGCTGATGGATCACATCCCTTTGGTTACGACTACCAAAATAAAACTTTGATAACGTACTTAGAATCCTTTTATATTTTTGCATCATACAATATCATATAGTTGGTACTCTTAATGGTTTAATTGACAATTGAGGATTATCTATTCTCGATATTTGATAAAAACTCATAGTTTCTCTCAATATGTGAGAATGATTATTAGACACTCTAATGTGATGTATTCAAATAGGTTAAGTTAATTTCATTTAATCCCACATCATCAACTTTATTTTTGGATTGTATCTAAATCCATTTTAATACCAATAATTTCCATAAGAAATTCCTTTAATATAAAATTGGTATTTCTTGAAACAACAGTTGTTTCGAAGTGCAACAAAATAGGTATTCATAACATTTTACGAATTTCCTTATCTAAAAATTATTTTGTTTTAGTTTACAAAACTTATGTTCAAAACATAAATATATCATCCAATGATAGTCCTTCCCAGACACCTTTTGGGGAGATTCATACAAGATCCCACATGAACCATTATTACATGTAGTCTCTCGATTCGTACAACCTACAAACTACTTGGCCTAGGATATGTTAGGGTTTCTTATAAAGCCTTTCCTTGTATGATTTTTTAAACCATTGTTTAGATGAAATTAATTTTAACCTTGTGTACTACTCTTAAGTACATAACCTTATTGAAAGAAGTTAATCTCAACTTCACTCACAATTAATCATATTCTGTTCAACAAAGTTTGATTTTCCTTTTCGATAGATCATTATATATTAAATGGAAGAGTAACTTTTGAGATTGGATATTTATTCATTTTTAGGTACGCTTGGAACTCTTAATATACTCACCTATTCGATCAACTTAAGTCATTTTACTTTATTGCATGTTATTTTATTTACTTTCGTTTACATTCTATGATCTTATCATAGACATACTACAAGTCTTCCAAATACACATGTCCATGTCGTTGATAGATCATCAATGAATATAATCAAGTATGTGGAACCGATTTGGTATTAATAGACTAGCGATTGCATACATCAATATATATCAATCTAAAAAGTTCATCAACTCTTATGATGCCCCCACCAAACGGCACATAGCCCTTAATTGTTTGAGTTATAAATAACAAGTACCAAATGATTCATAATCATATAATAAAATTTATTTCCCAATACTATGACTTAGTTTATAATTCCAAAATAATTATAAGTAATTTTAGATACTTCTATATTTTCCATTGCATCAATTTTGTTATGAAAAAAAAATACCACATTATAGTTTTATTTCGTAATGAATATTCATAATATTCTAATCGCAATATAACATGGCTATTTTTCAGTGATACTGAAAAATAGTCATTATTTCTATAAATAATGAATGGTATATTTTACGAAAACAATTTTCATAACTTGTTGCAATCGATAAGTGCTATATGCTATGCTCCTCCCATTTCCACGATTACTATAATTGCATACTGAATTTGGAGGTCCATTATTCACTTAATATACATTATTTATTTCATATATTGCAACTAGTTTATAGTGAAGAGTTCTTTGATCAAATACCTCGAACACGAAGAAATAAATCTTATAGAAAATGATTTTCTACATGAAAATACATTTTGGAATAGAAATCATACTTCTTATTCCAATGTTAAGAATCAATCATTATTATTCAATTCTCATTTTCAATGTTTCTTCATGGAGTAGAAGTGACTATTCACTTTCTTCATCCTAAGTATACCTTAAATCACATTTACTCTTAAACATTCGTTTCATTTCTAAATGGTCAAACCATTCAAAAGAAAACTCTTACTACAATATTGTAGTGAACTCTTTACAAAAACACATTTGATTATCCTTAACATTTAAGGACATCATATATGTTACATTTTACATAAACTAATCAAACTAACAGTTCAGTGATCGAATTTTTAGATCTTTCTTGTAGTTTTGGTCAAATGTTACATTTCACATGATCCTTGTAATTAATCAAATTGAATACTCGATCTCACAGTACTGTTTATTGGATTATTTCGAATGAACTAACTTAATCAAAGCATTGTACATTATGAATTGTGATCGTTTCCCATATAACACTTATATATGATAGTATATGGATCAAATATTTATAATCTTATATTGCTTTTAAAGTTTGAAATTGAATACACGATCTCGACCAAATAAATACGTAAGCGGCAAAATTACGAATGTATTAAGTAGTCGTAAAATTAGGCACTTGCTTGGTTATAGAAATGTTCACATGCAATAATCATTTATTAGTAAGTATATGTCCTATTTCTATTTGTCAAATTTTCAATTTAGTTCATTTATATATCTTTATTGGCAAATGTTTTATCAATCACTTTAAATGCACAAATTTATTTTATCAATCACTTTAAATGCACAAATTTATCAATGTTAAACTATTATAACATTATATAGCATATGTTCTTACAATATTAGAAAAGTTAAAGGTTATCATTTCATTTTTCTAATAAGGCTCCCACTAGTCTTTTATGTTTTACCAAACCCTAAGTCAAAACATATAAGTCTTTCGACTTCACTAGTAGGTGTTGGAACTCGTTAGTCTAAGGATTCTGACCTTGAGAAAATCTCAACAAATCATAGCCTTACATATGATAGATAACTCTATATCGGTCGTATCACATGCAACTCCTAACCCGTGGTACCTTGTCCTATTCCTGCCTTTACCTGAGGAAACCTTAGCAAGTAAATTGGGATTATTCACTCGGACCTATCATTTTATGATGGTCTAAGTATAATGCATATACCTTGAGGAAAGCTCAACAAATATGTACGGTTATCTTACCTCATCTATTCAATATATTAATAGTACTACACAAAACATCCCTAGCTTGAGGAAAGCTCAACAACTAAAGAGTAAGCAAGTAATCTATTAATATATATGGTAGGTGACAACTTTATATTAAAGATTCATAATCTTCAGTATAATATATCGAATGATAATGACTTATGGAATAATGTATTTCTTATGAATTACCCTCATTATGCAAGTGTTGAACACATGAGAAGTAGTGTAGTTAATGCGCTTAGAAAGTCTATAGTGGTGGTGGTGCAAAAAGTTATAGCAGGATATAACAGAGGTGCATAAAAAATTTATTGGATTTAAAATTAAATCTTCAAAGTTAATTTATTCCCATTCTCATGTCATTTATGTAAGAAAAAGAAATATATTTTAATCGTAAATAACGAAACAATCAAAATCATTATTTATGTAGTCCTAAATTGGTTAACAAATTAGATTTCTATATTGTGTTAAGCACTTAGGCCTTAAACTTAGGTCATTACTTTAACTTTTTTTATTTAGTTTAAAAAGATAACTAGGCCAATTAACCTTTTTGTATTAATATTGCTAAAGCGGATGATAAAAAGCATTGATTTAGCGGGTGTAGCAGAATATAGTAGGGCTTTAAGTAGATATACTATTCAATATCGCTAAACTAAAAAAGCATAGCGGTTGAAGAGCGTTACGCACTTTAGCGGGGATATAGTGAGGCTTTAGCGGGGATATAGCGGGGCTTTAACTGCATAGATTAGAAGTCATGGTATACATACGTATACGTATATATTTATTCCTTAAGTCTATTTAGTGTTTCTATAATGTTCCACATTTAGTTTATACATTTTAATCATATATTTTTATTACTATATAACTTTTATATTTCATATTTCATATTACTTATATAATAGTCTTATGTATAACATTATATTAATTAAATCTTGTTTAATTAATTTTAATTAACTAACCCTTTAACTAATTTTAATAATTAACCCTTTAATTAATTTTATATTAGTATTCCAATACAACCTATATATTGGACATGTCTAATATAACTTTTATAGTAAAACTTATACATCATATATATACGTACGGTAACCTTTATAGTATAACACATATATCATATATATGTGTGTTATCATTTAATTAATTAACCTTTAATTAATTTGTTTAATTAATTAACCTTTAATTAATTTATTTTAATTAATTTATTTTAATTAATTTATTTTAATTAATTAACCATTAATTTATTTATTTAATTAAAAAAATTATTTTATTTTATTAATTTCAAAATTTTATCTTATAAATATACATGTATACTTATGTTATCTTAAACACCTTAAAATAACATAATATATATCAATATATATAATACATGTATGTAAGTATTAAGTAATTAACCTATTTAATTAATTCACTTTATTAATCTTATTAACAAATTTTAAATTTTGAAATTAGTATTTAAATATTTTCAAACATTTTGAAAATATCATTATCTTTTCAAACATTTTGAAAACATATGTTGTATTATAACTTTTATAATAAACATGTTTTTATTTTAAATTTAACTTTTAAATTTAAAATATTTTATTTTGATTTTCAAAACAATTTTGAAAAATTAGCCCAAGGCCCAATTCAAATTGGGCAATTTCTATTAGGAGCAACCTTAGGGCTTACTTCACCTTTCAGGTCAGGCTGATAACCAGGTAGGACAGAGTACTTGATTACCAAATTTCAATCCTAGACACTATCTTTGTAGACACCGTTCTAAGTGGTCAAGATAATTAATTAGCCTTAACATGACTAATTTAGACCGCATATGCTATTGGGCTTCGATACCATTGTTGGAACTAGGTCAGCCCATAACGGAGAATAAGGTCAAATTTAAAAAAATGGCTATTTTGGATCTTTAGGGCCTATGAAGTCTAATGGTTTTATTAGATCTAATCTAATATTATTTTAATAAAATCATGTTTTATTAATTTTGTCTTTGTGTTATTAATTTTGTCTTTATGTTATTAATTTAATCAAGTGTGGAGTGTGAAAGGAGTTTAAATATCAAATATATTCATCATTTAATTGTATGTCAAAATAGTTAAACATAAGACAAGTGTTATTAATTGATGACAATATATACATACGTAAGTAGGAGTAAATTGATAGATAATAACATAGGGTTAAAAGAAGAAATAAATAAAGGATGACATGGATGATTGATTCAACTTTCCTTTCGGTAAACAGAATTAGTTCATCATATAATTAACAATTAATAAGTGTCATGACACGAGAATGTAAACAGTTAACAATAATATATATATATATATATATGTATATATATATATATTATTACCTTATTTTAAATTATTTAATAAAAAATCTAATTCATACTATGACAATATAAAATGCATATAATGAATTTTATAGGTACACATACATATAGATTTAATTTTGTGCATATTAATTCAATCAAATCTTTCTAATTAATACAAATTAGAGAGTTATTACAATCAATTTAAAATTTATATCTATTGTCAAAACATCCTTTTGTTCATATGTAAACTTCTAGTACAATACAAGTATAAATTTTACATACATATAAACTTTCAAATCTAAAATTACACTTGTTTCGAGTGATTAAAACATGGATTTGTAATTAAAAATTGTACTAATCATATACAAAATTCTATTTTAATTTATTGAAATAAAATCCAATCATTAATATGAACATACAATTAAAGAATTGGACTTTGAATTGAGTATTTAAAACATAGGTCTATAATAAAACATTGTATTTAAACATATATAAATTTTAGTTTTGGTTTAACAAAATAAAAGGCCAATTAGTTAATATGAACATACAAGTTTTTAGATCTAAAGAATTAGACTTTAAATTGAGTGTTAAGAACATAGATCTATAATAAAACATTATATTTAAACATATAGAAATTTTAATTTTAATTTAACAAAATAAAACCCCAATTGGTTAATATGAACATACAGATTTTTAGATCTAAATGATCACATATTGATTTGAATGTTTAAAACATAGATCTACAATTAGACATTTTAATTGTAAACAAATTTCAATTTTGATTTATTAAAATAAAACCCCAATCAATTCATTTAACAAACAACTCAAACTACATAAACAATTTTGAAATTAAATGAGGTAATGATATGTACATACAAACTATGATAATCAAATTTATTTTTTATCAAACATTACATCAAATGTCATTATCTATAAAAAAGAAAACAACCTTATTACCAAAGCCTTAAAGTACACCTTGAAAAATAAATTCTACTATTGAAACTCTTTCCGATTCAAATGGGCGCTAATCTTTGAATCGTTGACCTTTGCTATCAAATGGATCTTGGATCTAAATTGATTAGAGACTTTTTTATGGAGAAAAGAGGTTGAAATTTTTGCTGCAAATATTGGGAGGAGGAGGCAAAAGTTATTTCTAATTAGGTTAGGGATGCTTATATAGTGGATAGAATGGAGAGAAAGGTGGGTCTAATCTAATATCTTTCTCCTTCAATATGAGCCATCCAAAATCAAGCCCCTTAATTCCAAAACCATAGGCGCCTGACACATGGTGTAGACAAAAACAATAGCCCCTAAGATGGGCCTTAAACCCATTTATGTAACGACCCGTAAATTTCAACGGTTTTAATAACGTAATTAGTTGAAATTTTGTGAAATTTTAAACGATAAAATTTTGAAATAAAAGTTTAATATTTGGGATACGTCTAGTTAAACATAGCAACTGGTAAATTTTCGTCCGAAAATATGAAAGTTTATTTCGTGCGTAAATTCACTTCAATTTAATCAGTTAAAAAGCGTTGAAAATAAAATGTTTTCGAAACCAAAATATTTTTACATAGAAAAATTCTAAACCATCTTCTGAGCAAAATATCAGTTCGTCATTTTTCCAAATTCGGACATCTATTGCTCCGTCATTCTTATTTTCTGCAAAATAGCAGCATTCTGGTACCGATATCGATTTTTATCGGATGATCGTACCACTGATTTCTATATACCGTTTTGGTCGTCTCGCTGTGCTGACCTCTGAGGTATATTCAACTATATATTTTAAAGTCCGGTACGCGAAGAAAACGATTGAGTAGTCCACTTCACCGTTACCGCATTCGTGACTTTTATTTCTCTTTTCCCTTTCAAACTGTAGCCATGATATCCAAGCAAACATCAATTTCTTTAACAATTCAACTTTAACTTTTGCTATTCCCAACTGTTTCAAATATTGATGGTTCGTTCTCTACCTTTATTTCTATCAGTTTGGAAATATAAAATTTTACAACGAATAGTGCATTTTGCACTTCCTTTAATTGTTGAACTATTTATTATTTTGGAACTTACAAAACGGTTCAAATTGATTTAATATGCCCATTCATTTTAAAATATACGTTCATATTTTGTAACGGTTCATTTGGTGAGCTGTACACGTCCTCTACCTTCTCATTCCTCATTCCCATTCTTTCGCCCTCTCCTATTGCCGAGCCCCGCAAGACATCATTCCACCTCGGCAACTCGTTGCTTCATCACCACGTTCGGCATCCCCTCTTACCACCTCGCCGTGCTCCCCTCCGCCACCGTCCCCTCGCCGAGACCCACAACCGAACCACCATCTTCCTCCCGTCTTTCCCTTAGTTGGTGCTCGACCCGCCCTCTTTCAGTCCATGCATTGCGGCTCCTCTTTCCAGTATATAGGCATATATATTTATGTGCTTCTTTTCTGTTCGTCTGAGAAGACCTTCCTTCCTTATATATCAAACTAGGTAAGCTGTATAATAGATGAAACTAGTTGCGTGTAAGATGTATTTGTTAAAAGCAGGGGTAGAGCATTTCGTTTCTGTTGGTTTGTATATGATATAAATATTATTTTAAAACATAATGTATAGATGGGTTATATTCATCTTGTGGCCTAAGTGCCTTCCACTTCAACTTCTATTTTGACTTAGCCAGTTGGGTTTTACTTGATATCTTAAAGATAGTCTAGTATTGTGTTATAATATTAAGTGCATAGGCATTAAAAAAAACGTAAGTTGTTCAGGTGCATGTATATATGTAAGCTTATGTCTACAACTTTATACTTTGAGATTTGACAAGAAAATGGTCTATATTACAATGGTTACAGCATTTCAATATCTAGGTAGTATATACGCAAGCTTTAATTGATAATGTATACATATAATATAAAGTATATGTTCGTTTGTAGAAAACTGTATAAGTGTATGTATAACAAGTGAACACTCTGATACAAAGTCTAACTTGTTTCTCTGTTTGGATGTTGTATTTAGTTGTAAGTTGATATTGTATACTAGTGTATATATAATATATATTATACTGTGGAATATGGGTTGTTTGATGTGCAGGGATATAGGTAAGTCTTAATATATCAGTTTTATATACTTACAGTAGATTTAGATTTACAATGGTATACATCTTTTCAAAGTACGTTTGCAGTAATACATATATGTTGTTCAAGTATGTTATATAATGTAGTATATGTAGATTTTAAACCTTTCGTTACTAATTGTATTTTATAAAGATTATATGCATTGCTGATACATTTTGTAGTTCCTTTTGCATGTATACATGTATATGTTTAACGATATTTAGTATAAATTGTCTGCATAAGCTTACAATGTTTATTTGATGTACGCATTTTGTTAAAACTGTTGTCCATCTTGATTGTTGTAGTAGTTGTCGGTGGAGCATATTTGTTCATTTATTTCAATTTTAAACTGCTCGTATGTATGGTTATTTTGATGATTAAAATATATCCAGTGTACAAGAGTATGCATATTCTTGTTTACATATATATTTAATGTAAGTTTTGTTCAAATTTATTTTGACTTGAAAATGAATATATATATATTTATATTTATTTAACTTGTTTTGATTGCATGTTTGAAAATTTGCTTAGAGTGAAGTTATAACATATATCCGTTTCAGTTATATCAAGATTTTCTGATTCGTTTATTAATTTCCTGTCATCAGCTTGTGCGTTCGATTTCGTGCCAGTTTTGTTTGCTTTGAAATTCGTGCTTGGATCCGTAACTCTTCTCATTCTCCTTCATCTCTAGCCTCGAAAGGTGAGCACTCACTCACGATTAACGTTCTTTTATTTATTAAATTTGATTTCAATTGAAACGACAATTGAAATATGCTGCTGTTAGATATTTACACTGCTATTACCTGTATCAGTTCACCTGTGACATTTGGCACCATTATCTGTTAATTATTTATGCGATGATAATACAGTTTGGCTGATAATTGATCGATTGTTGATGTTTATATTGGACGTTAAATTGTTAATGTTAAAATGATAAATAGTATGAAATTGAACTTGATATAGGATAATTAAATGTTAAATTTGATTAACTGACATTTGTATAATATGACCCCTTTAACTGTTGAATTTATTGACACGTAGGATTTGTTTAATTACATCTTGAACCACTAAATGTATGTTGTTAAATTGATGATGGATGAAATTGTAATAGATGACAAGTGAAAACCGTAATGTAATAATCTTTAATCTACATGAAATGATAGTGTAGATTCTAGAAATAATTATATTAATTCGTACAAATAACAATGCGAATTAATACGGTTATTTCGGGATTATTGATTTGATTATTGGATTGATATTGGTTGTTGTTATTGCTTGTTTATTTACTTTGACACCATCCCAGTTATCACACTGCAAGTTCCCTTTGCTATGCTTTGATTTTGAATTGAATTGGAATCGGGTTGAAATGATAAATACCCAAATTGAACCTTGACCTAGGATAGAGAATTAAATAAAACTCGATTGGTCAATAATTTGATTTAAAAAAAAACGAAGATTTATTTGGAGAAAATATGGTTTTGAAATGAAGTTGAAATTTGAATTTTAATGAAAGGAAAGTATTAATATTAAATAATCTGAAACAAAATGTTAACAATGAAATTGATGGAAGAATGTTGTTTAATTTGAGAAATTGAATTAAGTTTGAAATCATTAAACTTTGAAATGATTTAATAATTAAGTTTGAAATTGTAATTAAGTTTGAAATTGTTAAACTTTGAAATTATTTAATAATTAAGTTTTGAATTATTTAAAAATTAAATAAGATTGAATTATTTAATGATTAAATTGAATTGAATTCTTTAATAAGAAAATTGAACTTTTGAATACGTGAATTTTACTTCGTAAATAATTGAAATTGAGTTTTCTCTATTAAGTAGTTTTGGAAAATTATTTAAGTGAGTAAATAAGTGAAATGGAATTTCTTTAACAAGAAATGAAAATGTGATATTTTTGGAATTAATGTAAGACTTGTAATTATTAATTTGACGAATTTAATTTAATTCAAAATGGTAAGTTTTGTTTTAATGAAGTTGAACTTAAGAATTGATTTAATGAATTGGAAATTTAATAGAAATTGTTTTGAATGATAAAGTAACTTAACGAATATTAAATGAAATTGATAAATGAGTTTAAATTGATTTGAATGTTAAATAAATTTGTTTAAATGATTTCGGAATGAAACTTATATACGAACTTGAATCAATATTTCAATGGTTTTAAATAGATATTGAAATTGAATTATAAGATTTTTAAATGGTAAATTGAAGTTTTGAAACGTAAATTTTGGAAATTGGTTTTTGAAAGACAAATGAAATGTTGGTTTACAAATTGTAATTGAAATTGAATTGATTTGGTTTTGAAATATATAAACGACCAATCGGTGTAATAATTACGAAAGTTATTAAAGAGACCGGAATTCGGTTATGGATATACTCTCTATCTAAACCGAAAACCACTTTAATAACTATACGCGGAGTGATGATCCAGAATGAAGTGGTTGGAATGATGTACGTGATGACTGAAGAAAGTGAACGATAATGGATAGCCTTGACACTTGTGTCAAATTGGAAATGACTAAAACAGGAGCTGTGCCGGGCCAACGGAGGATTGATACCTCAAGTGGACACACTTCTTCGAACTACTTATACTTGTTGTCGATTGGTGCACCCTTGATTTTGGGAGTGTTGTTTCACGGTGTTGCGGGCGCTGCGGCGTTGCGTTCTCACCAGTCCGGATCAGGCGAACGGTGGTATCACTACCTTGGGTATAGCCTCATGTGCCTTGTCATACTTGTATTCCATTTATGCGTGACCACTACGATTTTGATTTGTACCTTTAGTATATGGATTGCCCTCTGGTGACTTCCGGTTTTGGGGAAACTACGGTCTTGTATATGCTTTTGGGAATAAAAATGTGTTAAGGGTGGAATGGGCCATGACTTAACGCTATTTTGATATCTTCTTATATTACTGATAGACATTATCTACTTATCGTACACTACTACATAGTAGATAGTTTAACGGATTCTTAAAGAATGGTTATTCCAAACATCCTTTGAGTTACTTGTATTTCAATTGCTATTTCACTTGAGTTGGATTTATTAATATAAGAATGTTAATCCTGACTCGAGTGTCTTGTGTTTTGCTTTACGCTCGGGTCAGACTGAGTGTACCAGTATTCGAGACTCACCTTTGGAGTTGGAGCTTTGCTTGAAGATCCAGCCATCTATTCTGCTTTCAGTATTCGATGATTCCAGTGATGTATTCTGATTTGTATCTGATGTATCGTATTACTCTTCTGTTGTAAACTCTGATGTATCTTATACATTTATATAGTAGCTTCATGAACTACTATCTCTTTTATTTCCGCTGCATTTATTACTCTGTGTCTGTGACCTGTGATTATTTTATTTACTGTATATGTTCAGTTTTGCCAATTTAAATTAACAACGCGGTATTTTGAGCAATTCAACTCCGGCATGAGTGTCTACCTATACACTTATAATGGACGCGAATGGTCCAAAATGGCGGGTCGTTACAATTTAAGCCCATGTGAAATATTACGCAATTAAATCCAATTTAATCGCTTATCAATATCGTATATCGATTGATATAGTTATAACAATTATAAACATATCGCTTAATTAATTTATAATAGTATAAACTAATTAAATCGTTTAGTCAAAGAAGAATTCATTGTTTTGGTTGTGTGACTCGTCAGGTGTAAATATGGCCAATGATTAATATCGAACTATTCAAATATTAATGTTCACACGTCACCTAGCAGGTGGTGTGATATTTTAGCCAAATTTATCACTTAGTTTTAGTAAAATCTAACTTTACCTTCGTCAAGCGTTATCCAGTTGTGACTTTTGTTTACACCAATTCTCTTCGTCAAAACTATGTCACTTTGGACTTATGGAATTTGGTAATGGTCAAGATTCCAATATCATCCATATTCAACTTTATAGTTCAAACACAAAGTCCTTGGATCAATAATAACAATTATTATTAACCGAAATACTTTGGCCAGAGTCTTTGATATTGAGTTTACTTCGGTTGATCGTGATACTAACCTTATATAACTAAGGATACGAATCCTCTCTTTAATAGTGTTTCGCTTCTAATGCTTCTACCCGACCTAAATTTAGTAGTTTGATTGACGCCATGTCCCGATTTAACTATAATCAAAGTGAAGCTTCCATGTTGAAGATCAATAGTATTCTCAAGTCGAGAGGACTGTGTAAATTAGTCACAATGTTATTCTCTGCTTGACATTAGTTACATTAACCAACAGAAAACTATCGAGTGAGTCATTCCATAGTTATCCAATAACTATCAGTACGTAGTCCTTTGGCACTCCACCCAACATTTGGAGAGCATTACGTACTCTGATCTCAGTGGATGTATTTATATTCAGTCTCGAAACACCTTGACTAACTATCAGTACGTAGTCCTTTGGCACTCCACCCAACATTTGGAGAGCATTACATACTCTGATCTCAGTGGATGTATTGATATTCAGTCTCGAAACACCTTGACTAGGAATATTTAAAATGGTATATTATTTTCATTGTGATAAATTACTCACGGTTACAACACTCTATAACTACTATCACAAAACATTCCATTTATGGAATTTCTATTAAATATACTTTTAATTAAATTAATTAATTAATATAACAAGTTATACCAAGTATATAAAGAAATAAAACCGTACTATTTGAATAAGATTGGTTGTCAAGTTAAATATATGTAACAATACATAATTGCCCCTAGAGCTTACCCCTAACTCTATCATTGTGAACTCAGCTCCATAGACTATAGAGGACTCAGCTCCTCGGACTACCTCATTTGTTTTGAAAGACCTCTCTCAAGGGTTATCTAGCTTTTCCTATAACAAACAAACTAGCAAACAACTACGGCGGTGCATGACCAAAACATGTCCTACACTAGTACGAGGTGTTGCCCATTTAAGTGTAACCTCAGGACCGATGACGTTCTCGACCTATGTATAGCTCCTACTCCCTAATATGGTACTAACACATGGATATAACATCGATTATTACTCACCATCCCATTTAGATTTCCTAATGCAATCAAGGCAATACCCCTCCTAAAAGATTAAAGCATACCCTACTGGAGTATTCCTTCACCTATACACCAGCGTATATAATTCCACGGGTCCTACAGTTGGATATTCCCAACATCAGTATAATGTATACACAACCGCTAGTATCCCATTGTAGTGGGCAGACTTCTGTTATGTAACTGACCTCGCATTACAACTAATTCGAATGACTATGTCATTCTTATCCATCTAAGTTATTTACTAACTTTAATAATTCATACCCGTCATAAATGCATACTTGAGGCTACATGTATACATGTGTGTATGTATTCATTCTTACTTGTTTAATTGTTATGCCTCCATGTTCACTGTTAATAACATTTCTTACCTTTTCAAGTGTTTACTTAGTCATTTACCGCTTTCTTTTAAAAGATCTAAATATCTTTCCCCATTTATTTTTATTGAGATTTTCTTTCTATTCCTTTTTAACATATACTATCCTCCCATATTTAATGAACCTTCCATACTCGTTTTATTTTAAATTACCACTTGCCTACCTTTTCATCATTGTTACTTGATTTATGTCTTGCTTATATTCCATATATTAATTCTTCTCTTAGATCGTTATTATTATCACATTTACCATTCTTTAATTAATTTTTAAGGATTTCTACACTTTAATGCATTGGAATTGCATCTCTCCCAAAATAGAAAGGTTAACACTGTAAATTTCCATATCTTATCCAAAGTGAGAATTTGTGTTACATTTGGAATTACAAGGAATTATCTCTTTTATAGTTAATGAAATAGACAGTATAAAATATGGTAAATATCTCTATTTTATAAATCTCTTTCTTTTAGGTGTATTCTTTGTTATTTTAAATGATACACTTTTATTTATAAATTTAAACTCGATAACCTATAGAAATTTACATTGCAACACTCTATATTTAAAATGTACTTAATCCTTACAATTTATTGTGATAACTTCATTTACCTCTTTACTTGCAAAAGTCATTTAACACTATAAATCAGAAACTATCACATAATTTATAAGTTTCAGGGACTACTTCTACCCCATCCTAAATTTAGGGACTACTTCCACCCAATATTTTACAGATTCACATAAATGCAATATATAATTCAAATTATTAATCATAAAATATGTAGGCAGAGTTTATAAATTCATTACATGTATACAATTTTAGCATACAACCCTAGTTTACATTTTAGGCATATAGGAATAGGTTTACAACGATATAAATCCAGTATTATATAAAAATATATAATTTTCCACTCACCTTTTTAGCTTTCCAAATCTCCAAACCTAATTGATATTATTCAATTCGACTCCCTTTTCTCTCTATTTGCACACACTGCAAGCATATATATATATTTATCATAAATCTAGATTAAAGAAGATATTTCTATGTAATTAGATTTTAGATCCAGATTTATAATTTACCTTGACTTTGACGATTTGATTCGACCATATTCTTCTTCTCAATCCTCCTCTACCATTCTCCACTTGTATATACTTATAACAAGGTTAGCCGGTTTTATAGTGGACCATTCACTTTTATTAATATAAAGAGGATGAATAAAGAAGTACACAAAGGAAGGAATGAAAATCATAAAAAAGGAAAAAAAGGTAGGAAAAAAACATAAGCAAAATAAAGTAAAGGAATAAAAGTGACCCAGATAGGAAAAACAAATTGGCTTAGAAATTAGGGCTTCATTGATTTTCAGAACATGCCCGCCTTAGACCTCAAGCAAAATTAGTTAACGCAAAACAGAGACCGGACGATGATCTCTTCTAAAGTGCCTTTGATTTCTTTCTTCCCACACATGATAAAGCATCTTCTTAAGTAGCTTCAATAGTAGAGTAACTTTGTTTGTTCTCCATTACGTTGCCCTAAAAATAGTTGACCATTCTATATTAGGATATCGAGAAGGTTTATGATAACCGTGGAAGGCAAGAATTCTTTTCCTTAGGTTGTGAACATAAATGCAGGAAAAATATAAGTGAGTAACATTCTCGTTGCTTCGATTGCATAAGTAACAGTTGGAGTTGCTGATGATGCCCTTGGCTTGAAGATTGTCTTGAGTGTGTAATACATTTCGCAATACTTTCCTCAGCATAATGTTTTCCATAGGTATGGATTTAACTGGCCATATTTTCCTATACTAAGGGAAAGATTGTGTTTGTTGAAATGTAAGCAAGGAGTTGTACACCAGAGAGATCGAATGATTGTATTTTGAGCTCTAAAATGTATTAACATTCTCAGGAAGTTTATAGTTTCTCTGAATATCATTCCATATTCCTTTGATAATAGTAGAACTAGAGTGAGGTAATGATATGTAACCTGATGTGATATAATCGGAGGCAAAAGCTTTTTCAGGAATTCCAATAAGGGCTCTTAAGTTGCAGTCAATATGTTCAAATAATATCATGCCTTATTTACTCCATATAGAGTGCCAAAAAGAAGAGTTAAAGGATAACATTTGACCAAAGAAAAAAACTTATGCCTCGATTTTAATATGCTGCACCAAAACCATATACTGTTAGAAGGAGTTTCCGTGTCTAGAAATTTTAATTCTTTAAATTATGTTATGTATTCCACTGAGCCCATAGATTATTACTATTATTGATTATAAGATTGACGTAGTGAGAAGCCACAGATTAATTCTAGAGGCTTAAAGTGATAATACGAGGCCCACCGTATTTATGAAGAAGTTGGATCTTTTGATAGGAAATAGGTATCAGTTTTTTGGAGAAGGGATTGGCATGCCATAGGAAATGATTGAAAGCCGAGGTAAGCATGTTAATGAGTTTTTTTGGTAAAATATACAGTCGACAGTAATATGTAGTAATTAAAGTGGCAGTTGATTTTAAGGTTACCAAGTGTTACCTGGTATCCTGACCAGGCTATATTGGACTGATTGCGTAAGATAGATTCGATTGTTATCGAGAAGGACAGCCATGGAGCAATGGTCGTAGAACCCGAAAGCAGAGCTTAAATAGTTATATGAAGTCAGTATTGAACGAAGTTTGTAGATAGACGATGCAGGGTTCTAGAAATATGGGAGTTAGGTTGGAACTCAAGGGATCGACATAGCTTTATGGAATAGGAGGGATCGGCATAGCATTGTGGAATAGGAGGGATTGACATAGTTTTATGGAATAGGAGGGATCGACATAGCTTTATGGAATATGAGGGGTCGGCATAGCATTGTGGAATAGGAGGAATCGACATAGCTTTGTGGAATAAGATGGATCGGCATAGCATTGTGGAATAGGAGGGATCGGCATAGCTTAGTGGAATAAGGTGGATCGGCATAGCTTAATGGAATCAGAGGGAACGACATAGCATTACTTTACTCTATTCCTCTGTTTTAATTTAATTTTGTTCATTTACTTCTCTACATAAACCTATTCTTGGGTGTTTGTGACCAATTTGGTTGCAAATATTTTGGTGCTTTCACTGAGAACCTGATTCTCAGTCTGTTTGGATCCCCTTTGTTGCTTCTGGATTGAGCAAATCCTTTGAAGGAGATCCCTAGCTATCTTCAAAAAACTTGCTTACACTACTCAGATTTGCAAAAATATAAACAAGGAGATTGACAATGGTGAGACATACCAGATCCACTTCTCACAATGTTGATGGAAATGAGACTGCTAGTATTCAACAAGGAGGTCCAACCAATCAGCCTGTAAATTTGAATGTTGATCCGGTTGAAGTTCAGAACCCTACAGATTCTATAACCCAAGTTGAATTTCATAATCTAATGAGAGAGTTGATGGAAAGCCGTCGACAACTAAATGAGCAGATTCAGACCAATATTAGCTTGATGAACTAGATTACCCAACAACAGCGTAGGAAGGCTAGGAGGGATCCCACTCCCTACTCGGCATCGGAAAGTTCAAGCTCATTGGATGAATACCAGAGGCTTAGGCATCGCAGGCTTGAAGGAGATCACGTAGAAACGTCAGAGCGCCGCTTGGCGGACCAATATGGTCTGCCAAGACCGATCAGTGTCGATCCCTTCCTAGGGATTAGTATCGATCCCTCCTCTAGAGGAGGGATTCCCCCACTACACATAGGGGATCGCGTTGGAGTTATTCCCGGAATCTTGGATGCTGGAGCTCGATTGAATGCTGATCAAGTACTCCGCCGAAATTACAACTAGTTAAATGTTCAAGGTGCACATCAAGAGGATGGTGAACCAAGAAGGCGCAAAACGGCCCCTAGACATCGACTGGACCATTCACGTGAGGTGGAGCATGACCACCGTTTGGCACAAACCATCAGATGCCAGATTTATCAGCAATGGTCAGACAGTTGGTGAGAGAGAATCAAGTTTTGGCTAATGATGACTGGGGAATCTTGAGAAGCCATACCCCAGTTACAGACAACGTTCTGCATGCGGAATATCTGAGGAGGTTCAACATGCCATCAATGCCTGCCTATGAAGGAAAAACCGACCCTAGGCAGCATATCATGAGATATGAATTGTTGATGGATTCTGCAAGAGCTAACGATGCAACCAAGTGCAGATGTATTCCCATAACCCTTTCTAGGATAGCAACGATGTGGTTCACGGCACTACCTCTACGGTCAATTTCAAGGTTCGATGAGCTGGAAACTAAGTTTGTAGAGCAATTTCGAATGCACGCAGTTTGTCCTAAAGACGTAATGTCCCTTTCCACTGTGATCCAGACCCTAGGGGAATCGTTGAAAGATTACTTGGAGAGATTTCATACTGCCGCCACGGAGGTCAGTAATCCAAATGATTATGCTATACTTATGGCCGCGATGAGAGGGATTGATCTGGAATTTGAGTTCGGCGACTAGCTGGCTAAAAATCTGCCTGCAACATTAGAGCGCTTCTATGAAAAGGCAGTGCAATTTTTGAGGAAGGAGGTGGCCAATTCCTTCAGGAAAAAGTACATTACGGGACTGAGTAGAGAAGTAATACATAGTAATATTGTAATAAAACAGTCTGATGACAGTTCTGGGAATGTTCAAGTGAATGTTCAGAATAAGCCAAATCAACAAAAGAAAGATGGAGACAGGAATCGAAAGCGGAAGAGGAATTTTGGGAGACTAAAGCCCAGGATTCCAATGTATGAAAATTACACGCGCTAAACACGTCTTGGAGAACATTTATCTATCCACTTGCAATTCCATGCAGAACAGGAAGCCACAACCAAAAGAGTCGTCAGAGAGATAGAAGCAGACTAGGAAGTATTGTTGGTTTCACGAATGTTATGGGCACAGTACGAATGAATGTAGGAACCTCCAAGATGTCATAGAAAAATTGATTTGGGAAAATAAATTGCAACTGTTTGTGAAAACTCTGCAGGATAGCGGACAGGGGACATCCGACCCCAATTGAAGACAAGCTCCGCGTAGGGCTGAGGAGCCTGCATGGACCGGTGGAAGACTAGTGATTAATATGATAGTTGGAGGACCTCACTCTACAGACAGGAGTTGGCAAGAGATGGAGATTTATGCTAGCGCGATAAGGCATGTAGATTTTGAATGTTGTTCGAATACGACAGATGGAGCTCCGACAAAACAGCAGCGCTCTATGGCGAATGATACTGTGTTTAGAAGCAGGTATGCAGACAAAGTAGAGGCTCCAATAATTGATCCGATGGTCATTTCAGCTATGATTGGTTCTGCATTGGTAATGAGGATTTTGATTTATTGTGGAAGTTCGATGAATATAATCTTTATAAACACATACGATCAGATGAGAATGGAGGCCAAAGACTTGAAACCATCTAAAGCTCGAATTATGGTTTTAATAGAGTTGCAATTGAGGCTGTAGGATACGTTGAATTACCTGTTGAATTGGGTGAAGGTAAATGAAGGAGAGTGTGGATCTTACCGTTTATTGTTTTGGACGTTTACTCTACGTAAAATGTTTTTCTGGGCCGACCAGCCCTGGTTGAATTCCAGGAAGTTGTTGCCCCATGGTGTTTAACTCTGAAATTTCCAATGGATAATGGCATAGGAGTTGTTCATGGAGATCAAGCGACTAGACGTGCTTGTTATGTAGATGAGTTGAGGGAAGCTCAGTGTAAGGAGAAGGGAAAGGGTGTGGACAAAGCTGTCTGCATCCTAACCACTGAAGATTGACAACCAGCGCCTGGGCCTTGGCTCGGGTGCCACGGTCGGTTCTATAGAGATATAAATATGAGAGATGATGAAGAGAAGCCAGACAAGACCAAGGCTGCACCAGCTGAGCTAACGATTGATATCACGGTCAGCCACGACGACACATCTCGAATCTTGAAGATTGGGTCACAGCTCAGCCCCCCGATGATGAAAGAACTTGCTGGTTTTCTCCGAGAGAATCTAGATGTATTCGCTTGGACTCACTCTGCCATGGTGGAATCTCGCTTGCCATTATGAGCCATGCATTGAATATTGATCCAAAGTATGTTCCAGTGAAGCAAAAAAGACGAGGCATGGATCCAGATAGATCTGCCACTCTTATAGAGGAGGTGGATAAAATAAAAGTCAACGGGTTTATCCGCGACGCCCTCTATCCTGAGTAGGTATCTAATCTAATGCTTGCAAAGAAGGCGAATGGAAAATGGAGAACATGTATTGATTATTCAGATTTGAACAAAGCATGTCCAAAAGGCAGTTTTCCCTTTCCTAGGATTGATCAGCTAGTTGATTCAACTGAAGGACACGAATTGTAATCGTCGATGGATGCATATTCGGGATATAACCAAATCCCAATGCATATCCCCAATTAGGATCCCACTAGTTTTGTTACAGATGTTGGGTTGTATTGTTACGTAGTAATGCTGTTTGGATTGAAGAACGCCGGAGCAACCTATCAGCGCTTGGTTAACAGGATGTTTAGGGGTCAGATTGGAAAGACAATGGAAGTGTATGTGGATGATATGCTCGTGAAGTCTCGATGATCAAGCGACCACATCAAAGACTTGGTAGAAATGTTCGACATCCTTTGATATTACAAGATGAAAATCAATCCTTTGAAATGTTCGTTCGGTGTGGCATCAGGAAGTTTTTGGGATTTATTGTCAATGCTCGTGGAATAGAAGCTAATTCAGAGAAGATTCAGGCTATCCGCGATATCCAAGCGCCAAGAACCATTAAACAAGTGCAAAGTCTAAATGGGAAGGTTGCCGTTTTAAGTCGATTTATCTCCAGTGCTACTGACAAATGCATTCCTTTCTTCAATCTGATTAAAAAGGGAAAAATAAACTTCAATTGGACGCAGGATTGTAAACCACGTTCCAAGCTCTGGTGAATCATTTGGAGAGACCACATATTTTGTCAAAGCTGGTAGATCATAAGGAGTTATAAATTTATTTGGCTGTATCAGCACACGTTATAAGCGCCGCCTTGGTTCGTGAGGAGAATCGGATCCAGAGGCCAGTATATTACGTCAGTAAACGATTGACAGGAGCAGAAAGGAATTATCCTAAAATAGAGAAACTGGCATACTGCCTGCTAATTGCATCACGGAAGCTTCGCCTGTACTTTCAGGCACATCCGATCAATATTTACACCGACCAGCCGTTGCGATAGGTCCTACAGCGACCTGAGATGTCTAGGAGGTTACTCAAGTGGAACATTGAGCTCAGCCAATTTGACATTACTTATCTCCCTCGGATAGCTATCCAGGGACAGGATTTGGCGGACTTCATAGCAGTGTTTACTGTGCAGGATGATCTTCCAGAAGGAAGTGAAATCCCCATTGTACGATGGAAGTTATATACTGATGGAGCGTCTAATGATTATTGCTCTAGAGCTGGGATTGTGCTTGTAACTCTTGAAAGTCGGTTGATTTGTTATGCTCTAAAGCTTGTTTTCCCAGCGACAAACAATGAAGCTGAATATGAAGCTCTGATATCTGGACTTAAACTTGCCAAAGAACTTGGAGTTAAATCTTTTGGAATCTTTTGTGATTCGCAATTAGTGGTGTATCAAGTTCAAGGAGACTACCAGGCTAAGGGACAATGGATTTCCCCTTATCTTACCCAAGTTCAGGAGTTGTTAACTGAATTTGAATACTATGACATTTCACAGTTTCCACGCGATCAAAACAGAGAGGCTGATTCATTGGCAAAGCTCGCTAGTACCGACGATGCATGGCAAATGGGTTTGGTACCGGTCGAAGTGTTAGATACCCCAAGTATAAACATGATGGAAAACGATTAAGCACTAGAGGTGGAATCTGAAAGGGAATTATGGATGACCCCAATTAAAGACTATTTACTGCACGGGTCCCGCCTGAGAAAAGAAATGAAAAACGACAGGTCCTTCGCAAAGCTTCACGGTATATTATGCAAGAAGGAGTCATGTATAGGAAATTTTTCTCAGACCCTCTACTCCGGTGTATCGCTCATGATGATATACAACGTGTTTTGAAATAATTTCATGAAGGAGAATGCGGCAATCACACTGGGGAGCAAACACTTAAAAAGAAGATACTCCGTTATGGGTATTATTGGCCAATCGTAAACCGAGACGCAGCTGATTATGTAGGATGATGTGATAAATGCCAAATATATGCAAAAGTTCCGAGAGCTTTGCTAACAGAAATCACGCAAATGGTTAGCCCATGGCCATTCTCCATGTGGGGTATAGATATTATCGATTTATTACCAATCTCTAAAGGTGGCGCGAAGTACGCTATTGTGGCAGTCGATTTCTTTACCAAATGGGCCGAGGTGGAACCTTTAACTACAATCATGACCAAGAAAGTAATCAACCTTGTTGTCTGAAACGTTATATGTCGCTTTGGTCTTCCACAGACCATTGTAACAGATGATGGGACTCAATTCGATAGTACTGAGTTTAAAATCTTCTGTTCAAGATACCGCATTGAAAAGAGGTTTGCAGCGGTTGCTCACCCTTAGGAAATTGGACAGGTTGAAGCTATAAATAAAATCATCAAGTTAATTATGAAGAAGCATTTGGAGAAGGCTAGAGGCAAGTGGGTGGATGAACTCCCTACAACACTTTGGGCTTAGAGGACCACTCACAAGTCCACGACTGGCCATACTCCATTCGCCCTCGCTTACGGTTAAGAAGCCATTATTCCTGTCGAGCCCGAAGTACCTTCTCATCGAGTGACTTACTACGATCCTAAAACAAATAAAGATATTCTCTTGGAATCTTTGGACTTTATAGATGAGAAGCGCGAAGAAGCGAATTTGAGAGCAGCTACACACCGACATTGAGTCGCCCGATATTACAACACTAAAGTGCGATCAAGAACCTTCAATATTGGTGATCTCGTCCTGAAACTGGTTTTTCCTGCCGCATCACACATGAATCAGATTTGGGAAGGACCATATGTCATTGAACAAAGGCTTGGAGAAGGAACTTTCAAGCTAGCGACTGTCGATGACATTACACTTCCAAGAGCGTGGAATAGCAAGCATTTATGAACGCTATTTCACTTAGAATATTTTCTTTACATTTCAGTTCTATTTACTTTCAGAGTTGCTTTAGCATTTGATTTTCTGAATATGTAATAAGACAGATTATTTTGCTCCTTTCTATTTAATGAATAAAGTTTCAAGCTTCCTTTGTAGTTGTGATTGTTATTGCATTGTATGCTAAGTACATAACGAAACTGATTGATATCGATATGAGTGAACAGGCTCCCAGAGTTTGAAATCGATCGACCGTGCTAACCCCAGATGGGATCAAACAAGATGAGCTCGGTTAATTTGCTCGTTTAACCATTCCGGTAAATGATCCAGAGAATGGAAGGCACAATGAGAAAAAAATATGGTCGACAATCTGAAGATTAAAAATTCCTGCCCGGACTGTGGGACTAAAACAAAAACAATCAACCAAATGGAGTACAACCTAATTGCTCCCGAAACAACTCTAAGTCCCTAAAGTGCGGACTGGAGTATAAACATAAATCGGGCAGATACAGACTGCCTGCAAAACAACTCTAAGTCCCCAGAGCATGGACTGGAGTATAAACATAAATCGAGCGAATACCGACTGCCCAAAATAACTCTAAGTCCCAAGAGAGCAGACTGGAGTATAAACATGAATGAATAGATGAGTGGATTTGGACTGTTCTCTATTCCACAAACTCCATGAACAGATGAGTGGATTTCACCGTTCTCTATTCTGCAAACTCCATGAATAGATAAGTGGATTTCGACCGTTCTCTATTCCGCAAACTCCATGAAAAGATGAGTGGATTTCGACCGTTCTCTCTTCCACAAACTCCAACCTGAAATCAACAGGAGGAATATAAACTCGCTAAGGATGGAATTTGACCATCTGATTGATGGCCTCGCCAAATCAATATCGAGGGAAGAACCACAGCTAAAAAAATCACTGAATCCGACAGCATAACACTAGGGCCCGAGCCTGGTGTTTGATACAACTCAAGGCCACGACCATATGGAGGCCTTGGGATGAAGATAGTGAATTGTTAACAGAATTTGCAATCAATGAATCACAAGTACATTGAATTGAAAGTAATCATTCCACTATTTAAATAACAATTCACATGACGCTTAACCGAAAACAAAAACTTTTATTTGCAGGTGCTAAAATTTCAGTACAAGTTATTTCAGAAGATCGGGATTCATACCCGTACAACTATGACTAGTGAAAGAAAAGATTATGCAAACTATTTACAATGACATGAAGCAACAACTACTTCTTCGATTTTCTTTCTCTTTTGGATTTTTCAGGGGTGGAGCCACTCGTACTTCTCTTTTGAGACCCTTTACCGGTTTTAGAAGGAGAGCTTGAGGAGGTAGGAGGACGTTCATCAGGGATCGACCCATCCGGTGGAATAATTTGCAATGGAACGAGATGAGGATCATCGACATCCACCTCGACATGCTCGATTTTAACCTTTCTCTTCAACAATTCCTCCTTTTCGATCTGCTCCCTTATGCTGGTCTTATCAGTGTATTCCGAGGCACCAAGAATTATCACATCATCAGATTAGTCGACCGAGAGTGGATCCTCGACCTTATCTTCATAAAGCGTACCGATGACTTGAGCATCGGGTCACGGAACATTAGTAGCAGCCGGGTCTTCTACCGTTTCATCGTGTTTCTCTACAACAACGCCACTTAGGGGAGTTTGACTAGGACCTAGAAGACCTGCAAAATTTGATAAAATAAGAAGGTTAGCTCTAATCCATTGTGCATGAAAGGATGAAAACTTTCCGTATACTAAGGAGTAAAGAAAGATACCAGCATCTGGTTGACTCTCTATCATCGCCAGGGTGCCTCCTTCTAAAATGGTGGATAGCATCTTGGGCTCAAAGCCAGGCCTATACGGATCATAACCAAGATCATGCTCCGTATCAAGAGAAGTTGATGTTCCGGCTGCTTGGAATGAAGAAGGACCTTTAGGATCCGTCCTTGAAGACCCGGCAATAATCTCTCCTCCTTTAGTAGGCGCAGAGGCCTTGAAAAATCGAAGTTTTGCAGCAGCTAGATCTGAAGGCTCGTCCCTGCGAAGAACTTCCCACGCTAATTCTTCCTCGTTAATATCGGCTTCATCCAGCTCATTCTTCTTCATTTCGACGATGTGCTCCCAAGCTTCAGCGAGCGATTCGAGGTAACCCTCACCGAGAAAGCTTAAGTCACGATGGATCAGAACTTTAGCATTGTATTCAATATTCAGCGGATTAAATAAATCCTTAATCTCATTCCTGTCGGACTCCATCGCAGCTTCCACTTGGGAGTTAATTTATTAGGTCATCTCTCTTCAGCCCTCCTCTCGAGCTTCTTCTTTGAGAGCTTCGATTCTCGCGAATTGCACGTCGAGTTTATCCTTGAGGCTTCTAGCCTCAAACACTTCTTTATAGTATTTCTGCAATTCCTCTTGAGCTCTAATTTTTTCCTCCTTTTCTTTCTTTAAAAATTCTTCAAGTTCCTCAATGCGGCGAGCAAGAGCGTCCTTCTCTTTATGTAAGGAATCCTTTTCTAAAGCGAGTTCCCTGCTGCGATGAAGTGCCGCGTCGAGTTCCTTTTTATGAGTAGCTTTCAACCAGCTTACTGCCTCTGTCGTTTCCTTGGCGTTCTTCTTCACTTCAGAAAGTTGGGTTTTAAATTCTAGCAGTTCAGCGTCCTGATGCTTGATTATATCTTTGTCATGTATAGCTTCCAACTTGAGGCAGTCAATCTCGTGTTGTCGCTCATTAGAAACTTCAGAGACTTTCTCTGCCAAGTGTATAAATGATTTGTCCTGCACAAATACGTCATTCACGCACGCAAGAGAACTTTCCTTGGCATTCCTTGTGATTGTATGAATAGAGGGAAGGAATTTAAGGCCATCAAAGCAAATCTTTGGAAAAGTGGCCTTGAGCTCGGTCAACTTCTCTACTGTGGAAGCGTCGGGAGCACTAGCCGGCAAAGGTGGTTCAGAGGTAGCAAGAGGATGTTTGCCAGAACAGTGCTCATGAGATTGTCTGGAGCTTGAAGAGCTGGAATGTGGCTTATGAGACGAGGCGATATGAGGACCATGATAAGAAGGCTGCTCTCTACTTTGGTAGGAAAGTTAGACTGCTCGCCTTGTCGAGATGTGTGAGATTAAGATTTGCGTTTGGAAGAGGAAGAAGATTCCCTTGAATGATAATTCTTATCTCGCCCATCAGATTTTTCCCTAAGCCGAGTATACTCTGAATCCCGACTTGATCGGTGATATGCATAAGAACTTCTAAGGTGACCAAAGGCTCTTGATTGAGACATTTCACTTGTAAAGACCGAATAGGAGTGTATTAATAATTGTCACACAAAAGATTAACAGAAGTGTGTGTGGTTGTGAGTGTTCTAGTGCTCCCCCAACAAAACAGTAATGGCAGCTTTGCTCATTGGCGTTTGCTCTCCTTTGTCCGAAGGTTGGATGCCTTCTCCACTTCTGGTGGGAGAGTTGAGTCCTTCAATGTTAATGTTTGGAAAGTTATAGGAGATGATGTTGTCCGAAATAGAAGATTAGAAAACCCCTTTGGCGACCTCTCCAAGTGCTGAAAGGACGATTCCTCTTCAACCGGAGTAATACAAATTCAGGATCCGAGGTAGTTTTTCTTCTACGAAACCTATACGCCAACCTTTTATTTCTCTTTATAGGTGTTTGGGATTGTCCAACTTGCGGCGGTTCGACCATTGGGCATTTTTCCGAGACCTACATCAACATCTCCCGGCTTCTCGGCCCGAGAATCCTTAATCTCTCCCTCCTCAGTTTCATCCCAGTCCCCTCGACAGGGGGCACAACGGGGTTGACAATATCCCCCTTTTGATCTGCAACATTCCTTAATAATGTTGCACTCCCAGGAAGTCCAATCCTACGGCCTTCTTCCAATAGCCTAAATAAAGATAGCAGTTCATCGGTAACGAGGAGTTTAATGTCCTTATCCTCAGCGGGAGTGGCGCGGATGGTAGAAACGGCTCTAGAAAAACCAACGCCTTCCGAATGTGGGCTAACACTTGAGAGAACTCTATATGTTAGTCGATTCAAAGGAAAAACTATGACTTGGATCAGTGAATTTGAGAGAAAAGTAAAAGTAACACTTATGTCCTTCCAACCATCGTCTTGCAAACCCAGGAGGGCAACGCATATAGAACCATTCATGCTTAAATAGTGAGAGTTTGTTCCAAGCACCTGTTAGAACTTGACAATTTGGCGAAGGCTCGAGAAAGACGTACAAGGGGCTTCCCGATCGTCTTTTGGAATTATAAATGAATATGATGTCTTTAGGAGTAGGCGGATGAAATAGAACATTCATGAATAGTAAGAAAGTCCCATGAATAAAAGCATAATTGTTGGGATGAAGTTGTGTTGGGCAATCCCGAGATATTTCAACATCTAGCGGACAAACGAATTGAAAGGTGGAATGCATCCAGCCCAGCACATAAACTTGTTGCATGTTATATACCCGGCTGGGGGCAAGTGAGGTCTATCTTGTCTTGAAGGGAGCAAGATGTCCTCAAACGAAATTCCGTAGATGGGGCATAATCGGCGAAGAGCGGCTTCGCCAATTCGAGAAGCCTGTGAATCCATTGGAGTATCAAGGAGAATGGCGCCATCAACAACATCAGAAGCAGGGCTAATATTTTCCGTGGGAAAGACTGGAATGTCGGAGAAAAGGTCAACTTGTGGGTTAGAAGCTTCTATTCGTTCTACATGATGGCTTGGAGAAGGCCTTCCAGATATAGTTGCAGAACTTGACTTCGCTTCAGAACCAATATGTCGCATCGCCGAATTTGAATACATGTCAATTGAACGCTTCGTGCGTCTAGAATCTATATCAGCTATACTCAGTAGATAATCAAGGTTAGAAAAAAAACATGTTCCTCCCCGTGTTAAGTGTGAGCTAGTGCAATGCACTGCAGTGTGTAATAGGCATAAACAGTTTGAAATCAGAAAGGTGAAATAAAATGATGAGACTTGGGAGTTTTGTCCAGAGAGACTGTCGTCGCTGACCGTCTCAATTGGCAAGAAAATTAATCGGCAATGAAGGCTTTGGGATCGACTATCGGCATGTCAAATTATGAAGTCTATTACTTAAGTTCATTAGCAAGTTTATCGCTTAGTTCGTATTTAAAATTCTAGAAATTTGATTGGTCAGTTTCATCAACAGTTCGAGTATGCATGTTATATCTTTCATTGTCATCTTATATTCAAGTTCAGCAAGGCAAACTTGTGTTGAGTTTTAGAATGAGTTGAGTTGGATTAGTCTATAATGCATATGCCAATCCCTAAACTTCACTACCGATCCCTTACACAAGACCTTCATATCGATCCCTCCATCTAAGGCTTCCTCTACCGATCCCTATCCTATAACACCACCTCATACCGATCCCTCCATCTAAGGCTTCCTCTAGCGATCCCTATCCTATAACACCACCTTATACTGATCCCTCTCCAAACCTTTCCTATCTGATCCCTTTCCATAACCTTCCTTCATCATCTCCCCAATGAAAACAACTAAACAAACAAACCCTCGCTTGTCGATCCCAGCCGCTGGCATCTCACCATAGACCGAACCTTGCCTTTCTCCACTCCTAATTCTTTCTCCACTAAAGGCCTTCACCGAACCCTCATATCTCTTCTTACTTTGAGATTTTTACACCCAATTCAACCCATAAAACATCTACTCCAGCAGTCATTTGCCTCACCAAATTCATTCGCCATCACTACGTCAAGCACTCGCTAACAGTTCAAGGCTAATAATCCTATCACACGATTAGAGAAAAATGTTACTGAAGCTTTACTATAAAAGGATATGAATGCTTGAGCTAGAATGGAGGCGAGTATCTAGCTATGCGTAACGTTGAAAGGCAAGGCAAAATCGTTTGATGGGGAGATTTGGAAGGTGGATGAATCTGTAAAGGGTTGAAGGTTCTAGCGCTGGTAGGAGCCTAGGTTCGAAAAAGAAGTTTTGTTCAAAAGAAAATACAATGAGAAATTAAGGAAAGAAAGAACGGCTTATATATATAAGAATGTATTGGAGAGGAATCAGTCACAGGAGAGTGTTGAAAGAGTCAAAGGCGAGGAGGGATCGGGATTGGGACCTGCCGATCCCTATTTGTGTAGCCTCAGCAACGGATCAGCATGTTGAATGCCGATCCCTACCTATAAAAAAAATGAAAAATGAAAAAGGAAAAATGATGGATGAGTGAAAAATGAATGACGATAGTACTCATGAAGGTTTGACTGTTAATGCGAACATACAAAATACTATAAAAATTGGCAACGACCTGTGAACGTTCGAACACGTCTGGGAGCTGACGATAGAAACGTGTATATGAATATATGTGTGAGTGATTCTCAACCTTTTTGAAATCAACAAAAATTGAAAGCAAATCTGAAACCTTTAAGTTTGAGTTTGGACCAGATAATAAAAAATTTATAAGTCCCGCATGACCGGATTTGTATATGCTGACGGAATACGACATTGGACTTATATTATTGGAAGTCGACCAAGCGTCTTAGCGGTCAATGGAGAATTCAATGCCTTGGAAAACGACTCGACAAATGAATAGCAATCAGTCAGGAAGCTAGATGTACTTCTCTTCGGTAATTCAGACTTGTTTCGATTCAAAGCACGTCATGTTACTCACAAGACGACTTTGAGGGCAAGTGTTACCCATTATCCTGACCGGGCTATATTGGATTGATTGTGCAAGATAGATTCGACTGTTATCAAGAAGGACGAGCATGGAGCAACGGTTGTAGAACCCGAAAGCAGAGCTTAAATGGTTATTTGAAGCCAAGATTGAACAAAGTTGGTAGATAAACGATGTATGGTTCTAGAAATATAGGAGTTAGGTTGGAACTCAAAGGATCGGTATAGCTTTATGGAATAAGAGAGATCGACATAGCATTGTGGAATTGGACGGATCGGCATAGCTTTATGGAATAGGAGGGATCAACATAGCTTTATGGAATATGAGGGATTGGCATAGCATTATGGAATAGGAGGGATAGGCATAGCTTTGTGGAATAAGATGGATCGACATATCATTATGGAATATGAGGGATCCGCATAGCTTTATGGAATAAGATGGATCGGCATAGCTTACTAGAATCAGAGGGATCAGGATTACATGATGGAATTCAAGGGATAAGCATGAATAAGTATGCATGGATCGACATGATTGGATAAGCAGATGGATCACTATAGCATATAATAGGGATCGACATACGAAGTATGGAGTCAACCATGAAGGATCGGCATGATCCATTGAGAAGGGTTCAGTAGAGCTAACCTCCAAGTGGATCTGAACCAAAGATCAAGCAAAAGCACGAGTTCCACTTGTCCAATCAACTTTATATTTAAAGAGCCAACATGTATAAACATGAAGAATCCATCATAGGGATCGCTGCCCAAGAATTGACCAATGGAGGGATCGGTACCGATCCATCTTCATTGGGATTTGGGCCTAGCAACCCTTATGGTGGGCCCATATAGATAAGAAGGTCCTAGCCGAAGTTTCAGAAGGATCGGTGGTTGCCATCACCTATAAATACTGGCCTAAGGGGTCATTCTGAGAATCTTTATGTTGCTAGTTACATAGTTCTTCATTGTAATCAAGTTTTTTCCTTACTTCTTGCTGTTTGCTGCTGTAATCAAATTAATAGTGAATCAATAAAGAGAATCTTCAAAGTGGATGTAGGCATACGACGCTGAACCACTATAAATCCTTGTATTCTTGATTATTGTTTTGATTTGCTTATTAGTTTACTCTATTCCTCTACTGTAATTTAATTTTATCCATCTACTTCTCTACATAACCTATTCTTGGGTGTTTATGACCAATTTGGTTGCAAACACCAAGCTACCTGCCATGGAGAGAATAGATGTGGACCGGTTACATAGCTTGGTAGTAATTTTCTCATAAAAGTTAAACAATGCACCATTGATAATCTCGAGTCGGTAATTGGGGCGCTAAGTAAATAGATGAAATAGGAAAAGGGTTCGGACCAGTACAATGATGAATTTGTTAAGCAGCATTAGAGGAGAGACCTGTTATTCTGATATGAGATTTTCCTTTGTTAATAGTGATGATACTTATATTATGAGAAAATGGCAAAGCTTAGGTAACACTTACAAAATATGAGAAGAAAAGTGAGGGGTACGTCCACATTCATAGTGGTTCAAATCAATACCAGCCATTAGATTCTTTTACTTTAAATCTGGGTCGTTCAGCCATGTCAAAATTTCATAATTGACGTCCCAACCGGTCAACCGCCGCCCCATACCGGTCGACCGGCCACAGTTAGTGGTCGACCAGTCGACCTCAATTATGTTAATTAATTCTGCATCGTTTTGTTTGTTAATTTAATTCCTTATACAGCCGATCGTAATAATTTGTTCCCGCATTCATTAACGTTAATTATCCTTAAAAGTTAAGTGAGCATTAACTGAAGGTTAACATTAATCAATGTTGGTTAATTATATTCTTTCCTTAATTACATATATAATTATTTTCGACTCAAAATATTCAAACGTTAATAACCTTTTCTTTTGAACTCTGATCGGAAAATTTTAAATATGAAAATTAATCAGAAAATCGCCACGACCCCAAGGTGCAAGTTTCGTAGCCAAATTTTTATGCCTGTAAATTTTTTATTTTAGGCATTATTATTTATTAATTAATTTCTTTTTAATTAATTATAGTTAAAATTACAGGGTGTTACATCTTTTCTCTTCTCCTTCTCTTAAAATTTTCTTCTTCTTCTTTGTAATAGGAGGTGGTCGCCTTATTTCTTATGTTTTAGGATTTTGTTTTATGAAATGGAATGAATGAGGAGTTAGGGCTAAAGAAAGTGGGCTATTACTTTTGGCTTGGGCTAATATCCTATTCCACCCTAGTCACACTATTACATTTTCCTTAACACAAATCTTCCCATTCAAAATTTAAATTTATTTTCATTAACAAGGCCAACCTTAATTGCTCTAGTTACCCTTGGTCCATTCAATTAACTTTATAAAGTATCCCATACTTATTTAGTCAAATCCCCCTTAGGCAATCCATGCAATTAAATTATCTTATTTATTTCTTTAATAATATCTTATAATTATTAATTTAATTTAATTTCTCATGTTATGAACCCTCCAAAATATAGCATGTTACAACGTGGGAGCCAGAAGAGAAGATGAGTGCTACTCATCCTCAACTTATTTTCGGTATGTTTCCTGATTTGATTTCCTTAGATTATTCTAGTATTATGATTTGAATACCTTGGATGGATTGATTGTTGAACTTTACGTATGTGATTGAATTTGCATTAATAGGGATATGTATATATATATATATATATATATATATATGTGTGTGTGTGTATGTATGCATGTATGTAAGCATGTACGTACGTATGTATTTATGTATATGCCTATATTAGGATGTTGTGCATCATTCCTCATCATCTTACTGCATTCATATAAGATGCATTAACTGCATTTATGCATCATAGGGATAGAAAACACAAGTTCATGATATTCATACTTATATGTTATTCATATCATTTTATATATTGTTTGCATAAATTGGATGCTATGTTTATGACTTGGATGATATATGTTTGAAGAGTGAGCGTAATATTACATTTTCTATTCCTTGGGAATTTCAGGGATGAAATTCTAATAGGGGAATGCAATACCCCAAAAATTTGGAAAATATTTTAATCAAATATTTATAATATAATATTGCAAAAATATTTAGATTTAAAGAATTAATTTAAACAGATTAAAAATAAAAATTGTAACATCCCTCTACTCGGAGGCCCAAAACTAACGGCTACCGATGTTGTAGTCATCCATAGTTATTAATCCTCGGCAACCAAATACGGTAGTGTTAGATACATTGATACACAGAAACACATGAATATGGGAAAATTATAAAACATCAAACAAAATAACATTCCATTTCAAAACATTTCCAATTCATTATATAATCCCACAATCGTCAACCACGTTTCGAGAAAATATATTTATTACAACATATGCCAAGAGCGACATATGAAGATGCCCCCTTAGATGATCAGAGTATATACAGGCAATATAACAACTTTTCCATTACAAACAACACAGCGGAATCAAATAAAAGAGAATTCTAGATATCTATCATGCCTCCTGCACGTCTCCGGAAGCTTTATTCGTCTAATGAGATACCTGAAAACCTCAACTCTCAAACTACTTAAAAATCAATTGGGTACCCAAGAGTTTAAGGGGAAAATATAAACTTCGAGTCAGACATAAAGACTGGTATGAATAATAATCTACCATCTCAAATCATTTAGATATCTAATGAGACCACGCCCCTTAGTGGAACGGGTTTTCCCCTCACTAGTATCCCAAAACCTTTATAAAACCATATACCGTGCTCCTGCATCCACAATGGTAAAACAATTTAAAACAATATGATATGATGATACGCAAAACAGGTAAATCAATTCTGGATTACACACCCCATTCATTTTGACTATTTGTCTCAATTATAGTTTCTAGGATAACCTAATAGTTTTCATGGGTTGACCAATAACCGGTAAAATGTATAAGGACTCCCTATCCAATTACAAAGTTTTCAAGGGATCACTATGAACCTATTGGTAACTCCAATATCTTTACTCTTATCCTAGTTTTCATGGGTTGACTAGGAACCTATTGGTGACTCCAATATCTTCTCTTCTTATCCTAGTTTTCATGGGCTAATTAGGAACCTATTGACATCTGTCAATATCTTAATCTGGATATAGTTTTCATGGGCTAACTACAAACCTACTGCCCCTGCCAAAATCAAATCATAGTTTTCATGGGCTAACTATGAACCTGTCTTTTTGACATCTTTATTTATACTTAGTTTTCATGGGCTAACTATGAACCTATTGGCCCCCGCCAATATCTTTTCCTATACACAGTTTTCAAGGGCTTACTGAGAACCTATTGGCTCCTACCAATATCTTTTCCTTTAATATTTTAGCATCCTATATTCTGGTCTTCCAGACCTCCTGGGTGCAATTCTACTCATTTATGGGTTATCTTAATTTATATTCACTACGGGGTTAGCCTAGCTGGTTATTCTACCCTTCCCCAAAATTCAGTTATGGGTCCATTACAATGTGAATATATACATATATGAAGAAGCATACACAATAAATTGGTTAATCCCTTTAACCTTTTAATCAAAGAAAACTTCTCCAAAAACACCTTTTCAAAACACTTTATTTAATTATGTCATGGTATTCCTTTAAAAGTGAGATCAGGTTATTTGTTTTGAAAACTAAGGCTGTCGAAATCTTCAAAACCTTGCTTTCGACCTCACTCGATAACCTCCTTCGAAAGCATATAAAACTCATTTTCAAAACATTAGGCCCATGCCTTTTGAAACACTTTAAAACTTTTCTTTAAACCTTTCAAATGTAATAAAGTATTACTTATTATCTTTTAGAAGCATAGCTTCGAAACCATAGAAAGTGCCCATTTCGAAACCTTTGGAATTATCCCTTCCGAAACCATTGAAAGTCCCCCTTTCGAAACCATTAGGTTTATACTTAAAAATATCATTTGGGTCAAAGTGAATACAAATGAAAGTATCTCTTTCGAAACATCGTTTATCATATAAAAATATTGGGGAAAACTTGATGGCGTCGGTACCATCCCTTCTGAAAGCTTCAAATCATTTAAACAAAACATTGAAGGATAGCGTCGAAACCCCCTTCGAAGCCATTGCCTTCGAAACCCTTGGACCCTTTCGAAAGCATTCAAGAAGTGGCTTAAAACATCTTTAAAACAAGCACTACCTTTCGAAAGCATTGATGACCTCAATACACTCGAAAGGTTAAAGAACGACAGCAGAGCTTCGACTAGGTCTGAACCCTCTCTTTCGAAAGCATTATTTTATAAGTAAAGGAACCCATTCGAAAGCTCATTCTTTAAAACATAAGTTGATGGAAACCCCTTTGAAAGCATTTAGAAAACCTCTTTCGAAAACATATGCTTCGACTCCTTCGAAGACTTTAATAAAACAAAGGTTGGCGCTTATATTTTTTAAAACAAATAAAGGTATTGAACCCTTCGGAAGCAATGCTTTCGACGCCATGCCTTCCGCCTTTCTCCAATCCACTTCGTACCATCTAAGTGATACCTTGTGTATTGGTTTTGGCTTAGTGGGTTTCAACTTGATTGAAGGCGGAAGCTCTGAGTCGAAAGGTACTTCTGAAGAAGATGGAACCAACTTTTATGGTAAGCCTGATTTAATACTAATTAAAGCTAACACTTTCTAACTAACCTGCCACGTGTAAACTTATGATTGGTTACCTTAACTTTTCAAATTCTTTACTGAAATAACTGCCGCTAATTTCAAATCTAAACCATGGTTAAGTTAGCAAATAAGCCCTTCCATTAAGCAAAACCAATATTGCAAATAAGTCCTCCTTCTAAAATGATTTAATTTGCATAGCAAATCACATAGGAAAAATCCCCAAAAAGTCCAAAATTTTACTTTAATCATGTTATCTAACGTATCAAAATTTTAGACCTAAATTCTCAATATATTTTCTGAAATAAATTTACTAACCCAATTAATCATCTTTTACTTTGAGAATTCATAATAATCTTTTCATAATTTGGAAAATTATCAAAGTTAAAACCCAACTCCAAAATCATGTTTTATACAACATAAAAATTTTCCACGGCATTTAAACATCAATATAAATCGATTTTTCCCTAAAACCGCATATAATCTTATTTAAACATTCTTGTTTATATCAAAAAAATTGTAATTCAAGCATATCATCATCCAAATCATCATAAAAATGAATTTACCCTTAAATCCAAAAACATTTGATTATAAAACAAAATAGAGATGGAATGAATTATTATTCACCTTGATTAAGATAAGAAGATTGGATTGAGATTTATTCCCCTAGCTTTAATTTCTTTTATTTCCCTTCTCTTTTCCTTGTTAATGGCCGGCTCCCCTTAATATTTGTTTTTTTAGAATCGTGAATGGGAAAAACGAAATGTGAATGGGGAACGAGAATATATATAAGGGTGAGGGTTATGTGCGGCAAATTCCCAATATACCCTTATGTAAATTAATTAACTAATAACCCATTATTAGTCCCATTTAATTATTTAATTGAGCATGGCTTTAATTATATTTATTCAAATCTCAACTCCCTTATCACTTAACATTTACATTATTCAATTAAATTTATCTAATTAAATTTCCTGAATAATGCTATCAAAAATTAGGGGTGTTACAGGCTCCCCTCAAAGAATTTCATTCTCGAAATTCAGTAAGGACTAAACACTAAACATAGCAATCTTCTGTGATGACTCTTAACAACCATACTAGTCTATCTGACTAGGAATTATCTATATAAATCTAATGTAGATAAACCCTCAAAGCAGATCAGGTTAATTATCTCGAATCCTGTCCTATGTCTCCCAAATACAATCCTTCTCGTTGTCGCTCCACTGAACTTTCACCAACTTGACTGTCTAGTTCCTCAATCTTTTCTCATCTCTCGCTACAACTCGAACTGGTTGTCTAACAAAAGTCAAATTAGACTCTACTACTAGATCTTCCAACCATGTCGGAGGAATAGTAGTCTTTGGATCATGTACAAACTTGCGAAGATGAGACACATGAAATACACTGCTCGACAACTCTACTATGTATGCGAGCTTTCCAATCCTCTCTAGACCAACATATCTCGGTGCCATTTTCCTTGACTTTTCAAACTGTACCACACCCTTCATCGGTGATATCTTAATGAAAACCCTATCTCCAACTAAGAACTCTAGGTCTTTAGGCCTCTTATCTGCGTAACTTTTCTACCTGGATTGAGCTTCCTTCATCCTTTCTCGGGTCAACTCAATCTTCTATGATTCCTCTCTAACCAAATCTGGACCCAAGACCAATCTATCTCTTGTCTCCAACCAACATGCTGGTGATTTGCATGGCCTTCCATACAAAGCTTCAAAAGGCACCATTCCTATACTAGTTTGGTAAATATTACTATAGGAAAACTAAACCAAATGTAGGTGATCCTCCCTTGATTCACCAAAGTCCAATACACAAGCTCTCAACAAATCCTCGAGTACCTTATTGACTCTGTCTGTCCATCCGTTTGAGGGTGATATGCAGTACTCGTCTTGAGCTTAGAGCATATCACATCCTGTAGACTCTTCCAGAATTCACTGGTGAACAAAGCATCTCTGTCACTGAATATGCTACTAGGAACTCCATGTAGTCTAACTATGTTCTTCATGAACAACTTAGCTAATACAGGTGCCATCCTGGTTGACTTTACCGAAATGAAATGGGCACTCTTGGTTAATCTGTCTACTATGACCTATATACTTTCATTTCCCCTATTTGACCTTGGCAACCTGTCAATAAAATCCATGGATATCGAATCTCATTTTCAAACTGGAACCTCTAGAGGCTGAAGCAACCCACTTGGTTTCTAATGTTCAACTTTCACTTGTTGACAGTTCACACACTGCCTAACCCACAAGCTAACATCCCTCTTTATACCTTCTTAATAGAAGCTGCTCTTCATATCTTGATACATCTTGGTCCCTCCAGGATGAATCGTAAAATTGGATCGATGACATTCTCCAATAACTTCTTTCCTCAAGTTCTAAACATTTGGAACACATAAACGTCCCTTCTTTATCAACCATTCTCTTTGGTCAAGACTAAAATCTTTCAGATCATCGATCTCAGTTCCAACCCCAAGCCTTCTAACCCTCTCGGCTAATAATGGATCCTCCTTCTGCTTAGAAGCAATTCTCTCGATCAACACTGGTCGAACTTCTAAAAAGGACAACATGACAGTACTCTGACTAGAACTAGCAGTTGATCTTAACTATACACCACAACTGGCCAAAGCTTCTAAATCCTTCCATTCTGCCAACATAGCCAACACCACATTCTGATGTCTTCTGCTAAGAGCATCTGCTACCTTATTACCTTTCCCAAGTGTATACTCTATACCAAAATCATAAGCAGACAAAATCTTCAGCCACCTTTGTTATCTCATATTCAACTCCTTTGGAGAGAATAAGTATCTTAAAGACTTATGATCTATGTATAGCTCAAATCTCTCCCCTAAGAGATAATGCCTCCAAATCTTCAATGCGAAGATCGCCGCAGCCAACTCTAAATCATGAGTAGGATATCTCACTTCATGCGGTCTAAGCTGTCGTGAAGCGTAGGGAATCACTTTACCCTTCTGGATCAACACAGCTCCCAATCCAGTCCCACATGCATCAGTATAAATCTCCAACCTAGATTAGCAAAGATACGCTCACAATGCAACAACCAATTCTCTACCTCAATAGCATCCTCCGTTCCCATAAACGGCTTTCCACCCAAACTGGTGTAGTCCCTGCTCAACTTAGCATAGTTATTTCCAACTAGAGCCACAGGATTTGCTCCTCCAACATTCCCAACAACTCCAGCAGCAGCTCCTGCTTGCATCACATTGACAAAGAACTGATACATCGCCTCCATATCTACTGGTGGATTTCCCACACCTACATTGGCATTAGCATTTTGGTTAGCATTAGCCTATCGACCTTGATTTCTCCTGGTATTAGGTCGAGCATTTCCATTGGTTGTGGTTCTTCCTCCACTGATATTTCCTCTTCCGTTTCCTGCTTTCATATCTTCTTTCTCGTAAATCTGCATATGAGCCTTAGTAAGATACAGAAGAATGATCCGAGAGAGAGAGAGAGGGGAATACGTACTTATATATATATATCAAATACAAGTACTTTACTATAGAGTTATCCCAAACCCCGATCATATTTCTGATTCATCGGTTATGTTTCAAAAAGCTTTTAGGTTTAGTTTTCTTTTATTGTTTCATAAACATATGCTCTGATACCAACTTGTAACATCCCCCTACTTGGAGGCCCAAAACTAATGGCTACGAATGCTGCAGTCATCCATAGTTATGAATCCTTGGTGACCAAATATGGCGGTGTTAGATACATTGGTACACAGAAACACATGAATATGGGACACTTTCAAAACATCAAACAAAATCACATTCCATTTCAAAACATTTCCAATTCATTACATAATCCCACAATCGTCAACCACGTTCAGAGAAAATATGCCCCTTTGGATGATCAAAGTATATACAGGCAATATAACAACATTTCCATTACAAACAACACAGCGGAATCAAATAAAAGAGAACTCTAGATATCTATCATGCCTTATGCACGTCTCTAAACCTCAACTCTCAAACTACTCAAAAATCAATTGAGTACCCGAGAGTTTAAGGGGAAAACATAAACTTCGGGTCAAACATAAAGCCTCGTATGAATAATAATCTACCATCTCAAATCATTTAGATATCTAGTGAGACCGCGCTGCTTAGCGGAACGGGTTTTCCCCTCACTAGTATCCTAAAACCTTTATAAAACCATATATTATGCTCCTGCATCCACAATAGTTAAAACAATTCAAAACAATATGATATGATGATATGCAAAACAAGTGAATCAATTCTGGATTACCGTTCCCCATTCATCTTAACTATCTATCACAATTGTAGTTTCTAGGATTACTATTAACTTAATAGTTTTCATGGGCAGACTAATAAACGGTAAAACGTATAAGGACTCACTGTCCAATTACATAGTTTTTATGGGATCACTATGAACCTATTGGTAACTCCAATATCTTTACCCTTATCCTAGTTTTCATGGGTTGACTAAGAACCTATAGGTGACTCTAATATCTTCTCTTCTTATCCTAGTTTTCATGGGCTAACTAGAAACCTATTGACATCTATCAATATCTTAATCCGAGTATAGTTTTCATGGGCTAACTACAAACCTACTAGCCCCTGCCAGTATCAAATCATAGTTATCATGGGCTAACTATGAACCTGTCTTTCTAACATCTTTATTTATACATAGTTTTCATGAGCTAACTATGAACCTATTGGCCCCGGCCAATATCTTTTCTTATACATAGTTTTCATGGGCTTACTGAGACAATATTGGCTCCTGCCAATATCTTTTCCTTTAACATTTTAGCATCCTATATTCTGGTTTTCCTGACCTTTTGGATGCAATTCTACTCATTCAGGAGTTAACTTAATTTATATTCACTACCGTGTCAATCTAGCAGTTTATTCTGCCCTTTCCCAAAATTCAGTTATGGGTCCATTACAATGTGAATATATACATATATGAAGAAGCATACACAATAACTTGGTTAATCCCTTTAACCTTTTAATCAAAGAAAACTTCTTCAAAACTCCTTTCCAAAACACTTTATTTAATTATGCCATGGTACTCCTTTAAAAATGAGATTGGGTTATTTGTTTTGAAAACTAAGGCTGTCGAAACCTTCAAAACATTGCTTTTGACCTCACTGGATAACCTCCTTCGAAAGCATATAAACCTCCTTTTCAAAACATTAAGCCCCTGCCTTTAGAAACACTTTAAAACTTCTCTTTCGAAAACTTTCGAATGTAATAAAGTATTGCTTATTATCTTTTAGAAGCATAGCTTTGAAACCGTAGATAGTACCCCTTTCGAAACCTTTGGAAGTATCCCTTCTGAACCCATTGAAAGTCCCCCTTTTGAAACCATTGGGTTTATACTTAAAAATATCATTTGGATCAAAGTGAATATAAACGAAAGTATCTCTTTGGAAACCATCCTTTATCATATAAAAATATTGGGGAAAATTAATGGGTCGGCACCATCCCTTTCGAAAGCTTCAAATCAATTAAACAAAACATTGAAGGAGAGCATCGAAACCCCCTTTCGAAGCCATTGCCTTCGAAACCCTTGGACCCTTTTGAAAGCATTCAGGAAGTGAAACAAGCACTACCTTTTGAAAGCATTGATGACTTTAATACACTCGAAAGGTTAAAGAACAACAGTAAAGCTTCGACCAGGTCTGAATCCCCTCTTTCGAAAGCATTATTTTATAAGTAAAGGAACCCATTCGAAAGCTTATTCTTTAAAACATAAGTTGATTGCAACCCCTTCGAAAGCATTTAGAAAACCTCTTTCGAAAACATATGCTTCGACTCCTTCGAAGGCTTTAACAAAACAAAGGCAGGCGCTTCTTTTTTTTTAAACAAACGAAGGTATCTACCCCTTCGGAAGCAATGCTTTCGACACCATGCCTTCCGCCTTTCTCCAATCCACTACGTACCATCTAAGTGATACCTTGTGTATTCGTTTTGGCTTAGTGGGTTTTGACTTGATTGAAGGCTGAAGTTTTGAGTCGAAAGGTACTTCTAAAGATGGTGGAACCAACTTTTATGGTAAGCCTGATTTAATACTAATTAAAGAAAACACTTTCTAACTAACCTGCCACGTGTAAACTTATGATTGGTTGCCTTAACTTTTCAAATTCTTTACTAAAATAACTGTCGCTAATTTCAGATCTAAACCATGGTTAAGTTAGCAAATAAACCCTTCCATTAAGCAAAAAGAATATTTCAAATATGTCCTTCTTCTAAAATAATTTAATTTGCATAGCAAATCACTTAGGAAAAATCCCCAAAAATTCCAGAAATTCACTTTAATCATGTTATCTAATGTATCAAAATTTCAGACCCAAATTCTCAATATATTTTCCGAAATAATTTACAAACTCAATTAATCATGTTTTCCTTTGAAAATTCATAATAATCTTTCCATAATTTGGAAAATTATCAAAATTAAACCCCAACTCCAAAATTATGTTTTATACAACATAAAATTTTTCCATGGCATTTAAACATTTATATAAATCAATTTTTCCCTAAAACCGCATATAATCTTATTTAAACATTCTTGTTTAAATCAAACAAATTGTAATTCAAGCATATCATCATCCAAATCATCATAAAAATGAATTTACCCTTAAATCCAAAACATTTGATTATAAAACAGAATAGAGATGGAATGAATTATTATTCACCTTGATTAAGATAAGGATATTGGATTGAGATTTATTCCCCTAGCTTTAATCTCTTTGATTTCTCTTTTCCTTATTAATGGCCGGCTCCCCTTAATATTTGTGTTTTGTTTTTGAATCGTGAATGGGAAAAATGAAACGTGAATGGGAAACAAGAATATATATAAGGGTACGGGTTTTGTGCGGCAAATTCCTAATATACCCTTATCTTAATTAATTAACTTATAACTCATTCTTAAACCCATTTAATTATTTAATTGAGCACGGCCTTAATCATATTTATTCAAATCTCAACTCCCTTATCACTTAACATTTACATTATTCTATTTAATTTATCTAATTAAATTTCCTTAATAATGTTATAAAAAATTAGGGGTATTACAAAAATGGACAAAATGGTTATTTTTTTCAACTTTGGAATTGTATAACGAAACTGGCATCATTACGACTGACTCATTTTTCTTAGTCGCATGATATTTTTGTTTCCTGTGTTTGGATTTCATATAAAGGAATTATGGTTGAAATAGCATCGAGTTGAACAAGCGCTAACCTTGAGATTTGAAATTTGAAATTTGAAATTTAAGAACAAGTAGTTACTTCCCTCCTTCCATTTAAATTAAAAACACACTTACATTTTTCAGTTCAAAACCAAATCTTTCTTCTTCCTCCTTGTTCCTCTTAATCTACCACAAATCAAACTCGAATAACTCTCACAAAACTTAACCAAATCGAATGAGACCAACGACATTGTAGAGCTAATAGACAAGTCTACTCACCAGTAATAATTTGGAGGTGGAAATCTAAAGTAAAAGGTGTAGCAGGCCGGACAGTGAGGATCTAGGTAGAGATAGATGTTTCAGCGAATAATTCATCCTCTTTCCTTTGTATAATGCAATCATAATCATACATCTATGACATATTGGCTATATTAGTGTAGTTTAACACCTATAAACACTTATTTTAGATTTAAGGGGTATTTTAAAGGGATTTGGCTAATAACAACTCTTAGAAAGCAGGTTATATTAAAATATAGTAACTTGATGATTATATGTTAAATTTTATGAAATAAATGATTAAAGCGAGCTTAGGAACGTAGGGCTAGTAACTAGGGATGTTCTTATGTGACCAGAGGTAGAGCAGAGGAGGCGAGAGGTAGAAAAAACAATGGAACGGTAAATTCTTGAAACTTGAAACTGCTAGAACCCGTATGACTTGGTCAACCGCTGGCGGAACCGTGGCACCAGTGGCCTATCGTGGGTACAAATTAAACCTGGATCTAGAAGGCCCTATATAAATAATAAATGATCGATTTGAGTTTTGTTTCTCTTGTATTATGAAGGATGATTGAGGCTAGTGACGAGGCAAACGATGGTGATACAAGGTGAATGAATGGCGGTCATGATTATTTGTAATTTGAAATAAATGTATATGTTATTGCGATCCAGAGACGAGATACGATGGTGAACATGAAACACAAACGAGTCTTTGGTGTAGGTAGACATCGCGGGACATGGATATGAATATAGATAGTAATGTGGATATGGATACGGATACAAATGATAAGGATATGAGTATGGATGCGAACCTATGACACAAATAGGTGATTTGGGTATTATGTTGCTCCTCCGTAATGCTTTAAAGGGCCAGTTGGAAGACGTGGATGTTAAGCGACTCTTTACGCACGAGCGCAGTCTAGGGCATGAATCCAATTAGTTAGCGCAAGAACAACAAGTGACCATGTAGAGAATGAGGTTAGTTTAAGCCATGAGTCCTATATGCCATTGACGTGATGATGGACAATAGGCGACCTTATAGTGTATGAGGCAAGTCCAGGGAAGTGAGTACATATAGATATGATGCATTATGACTAGATGTTTTTGATGATTAGGAGTGATGTTATGAAAAGACATGAGGTGATTTGGTGAAAGACTTATATGATGTTATAGTATTATTTTCGTAGTATATATAGAGTAAAAGTATGGCTCACTCACCAGATTTATGTCTGACCCCCTCCTATTTTTCCTCTTTATATATATGTTCGGGTGGGTGGAATTTGGAGACAGGATGGTATCAGAAATAGAGACTCATTTATATATATGGTGTATGATGTAAATAAGTGGTGTAACTAGATTTGACTATATTTATGGTTTGTATTGTAGTTATATCGTTCAAACATACGTACTTGACATTTTAGACATGTTATGGTGATGTGACTATGGATACAGTCAGTATATTATATTTTATTTCCCTTTGTTGTGAGATTCTGAAACTAGGTGATTATTAGATAATGTAGTCGGTATTGTATGTGATTTTATCCAATATTTATTTTATCTTACCCCAATGACTCGTTCTTTTGGTTCTTGGGTCTTGATGTTAGTTCAAACAATGAATCTAGGATCGAAAAAAGTCGGGTTGTTACAAGCTGAACATGGACCAACAAAGGTGGTTGGAGTTTGTGACATTATATGATTTTGGAATAGAGTATACACTCGAAAGGGATTTAAAGTTGCAGACGCCTTAAGCCGAAAACTGCAGAATTGTGTTTTGACTATGATCAATGAGTGGAATGCCTTAGAGATGCTAATGCCTTATGATGTGCAGTTTCAATCAAAAGCCGGTCCGAGTCAAAAATTAAGGATGTTGACTTATTTGGAAGTTCATTCAATACTTATAGTAAGGATTGCTGAACGGCAAAAGGATGATCCCCTATGTGCCTTAAGGATCGATGGCTTAAAGAGTGGTGCCAACACCGAAGATCTAAAGGGCTTTAGTATTAGTGAGAAGGGTTGTCTTTTGAAGAACGGAAGGTTATATGTTGCAAATAATGGAGAGATTCGAAAGCTAGTCCTAGACGAATGTCATTGTTCCAAGTGTAATGACCTGGAATTTTATCGCTTTGATTTGTAAATGTTCAATTAATTTTAAATATTCAATTAATGACTTTTATTAATCAGATAACACTATTTTAATTAATAAGTAAGGATGGTGAACTCATTTTTAAAATTGGTTTACAAAAATAAATAGTTCGGTGAAAAACTGAAAATGTGACCGAAAATCGTTTTTGGATTTTCGACTTTTCATCAAGCTGAAGTTGTTGTAAATTTTTGAACATAATAGTTTATAATGAACACATATAATAATAATTTAAAGTATATCAAATGGATTGATTAAATCAAAAAGCCATTAGTAGTTTATAGAATTTGATCAAGTAATATAATAAAGAAAAAAAGACATTTCTTCTTTAATTTAAAATGATAAAGTACATGTCATTCATCATGAAAGGTACCATGTCACATTGGTTATTATCCCTTTCACATCTCCTTTTTATTTCATTATTTCATTTTTCAAAATATTTCAAAAGCTTTCAAAGCAAGAAAACTCAAAAATTGCTTCTTCTTCCTCCTTCTTCATTTTTCTTCTTCAAAACACAAAAAACCTACTTCAATCTCCTCCAAACTTTCACAAAAGTCTTAGAATATCATTAGAACATGGTGTAGCTTGTCAAAAGCTAAAAAATATAGAGCAAGGGAGGAATCTTCCTAGGTCATGGGCATGCAGGGGTTGGGGAAGGAGTCGGCTTGGCTTGGTCAAGCTAAAGGTTGGATCTGGTGTAGTTTTGTGATGGTAGGAAGTGATTGTTGGTTTCTAGTAGCTTTTGGTGGTGGTTAGCATGCTTTGGAAGTGAGGTTTCTTACCTTAAAAATTCCCCTATTAATATATATATATAGGATATAAATGATGCTTGTGCTGGTGTTTATATATGTGTGTGTGTGTGTGTGTGTGTTTGTGTGCGTGCGTGCATGTGTTGCTTGAATATATTATGATGTTGATGCTTGCTTTAGAAAGCAATATCTTTGTGTATGTTATAATGCTTTAGAAAGCACTTTGATGTGTGGGTTTAAATAGCATATGTAGCGACATATGTAATTGAAGTGGACTATGGACTCAAATTGTAAAGCTTATGAAAGTCCAATGGGAAATGATTTTGATAATGGACTTGGACTTGTATTTTAAGCATATGTAATAGCACATAAGGATTAGTGGCACATATGTAATGGCACATAAATATTAGCATACGCAATTGCATAAAAATTTGGCACAAACATCTAATAGATTATATGTAGAGAAATAAATGAAGAAATATAAACTAAAACAGAGGAAACAAGTAAAAAACAATGACAAACAGAATTATAGTGGTTCGGCGTTGAATGCCCACATCCACTTTGATGAAATAGCTTTATTAATCACTTGAATTTCTGAGTATAAGAGGGATCAGATTGGAATCCATGAATACAATGGAGTACAAAGAAAACAACAGCTTAAAGATCCCTAAAATGAACTATGAACTTTGTATTCATAGGGATAGACGACCGAATATCTTCCTGAAAATTCATCGGCAGAATCTCCATATGTGGACGTGGTCATCTAGAAAATTTCGAGTCACAATTCCCAAAGGGGAGTGATCGGGTCCGATCGGTCTAAGTGACCACTATGGGTCATGTGATCCCTCATGTAGATCCATTTTGATAATGGCTTCATGTTTCCAAAGTTGTTTGCATAGTGTCTTCACGTTTTTTAGAGATATCGATCGACTCCTATTAAGTTTAGTTGCTGATTCAAGCTACTTATAGCCGTAGGGATCTGATCCCCTACCCAAAGGAAGGCACAAATCCATACTTAGAATATTCCGGAGAGCCTATCTCTTGGTCTCGCTTTATCGTTGCTTCATATCATTGCCTATGCTTGATCTCTGGACTCTATGATCACCTCTTTGGGCTATTTTCCTTGTCTATCATCGAGTCTAACTTATCCAATCTGTCTGGATAGAGCCGGGTCAAAAGGTCAGATAACAGTTGCCCCCTAAAGTATGTCTTGTTTTGAACATGACATGCTTTGAATCGAAGCAAGTTAGAGTCGCCGTGAAGGATTCCATTCAGTTTCCCGAACGGTCGTTACTCTTTTATTGAATTGTCTTTTTGAAGAGTCGTATCTCTCTCTCTCTCTATTCACTACGACGGTTAGTCTATATCTGATAGTATAAATATTGGATTGTAACTTGTCAACAACATTCCATGCTCGGTTCCATTAAGCTAATCAGTCGAGCTAGTAGGCCTCGGTTATCTAAACTGGTTCATACTCTGAGCATTTCAGGTGAGAATTTAACTTCCGTCGATTCAAGAAATAGAATGTTGGGTATGTACACGTTTATAGATCTTTACCAATTTCATGTAGTTCAAACATAGTTGCATTGCTATATTCTCTTTTTTTTAACATTGGTAAGGGATCAATATGAATACCCTAGGCATGGGATCGGATCTGATCCCTTCACTTATATGGACTTTGCCGATTTCAAGCTTGTTGGTTTGGCCCGCATACGATATATAAGCTAAGGACTTAGCTTACTTTGTGCACATACAACTATAATCGAACCGATCCCTAATATTCCTTCAAACTTACCATTAATGAGCTCAAAATCGAGAAATTCATCAATCTATCCAATCCTTTTGTCGATCAAGCCTTCCTCATTCTTAACAACCCTCGCCACCACCTTCAATCTCATCCAAGCATCTAACTCTACTCAACCTTGCCCCAAATCAAACTAAACCCAACACCTTTGCTCCATTCCTTTCAACTTCACATTCTTCCTTGTTGATCGAGTCACCTCTTTATATAGGTGGGTTTAATTTTGGTTATGTATGATTTAGATTAAGGTTATGTGATCAGTTTATTAGGATTATTCATGCTGGTGGATTATGAACTTAGGCTTTGGTCGCTGGTTGGCATGTGAGGATCGATGTAGGTTTTTAGAGAAGAAATGAAGCGATGAAAATTAGAGCGCGATCGGTGTGGATATAGAGGAGAAGGAGTATCTGTGGATATGGGGTGAAGGGATCGATGGTTTATTGGAATAGAAACGAGATGGATTGGTGAAGTCTAGGCGATCGGTTGTAGGCATGCGATCAACTGTGATATAAAGTGAAACAAAGTGATGGAAGGATCGGTTGCATTGTGGAGTAGATGAAATGGAATGTTGAAATTAAAGGGATCAGTTGTTATTTAGAAAGAGGAATCGGTCATGGCGATATGGGTTCAGAAATACATAAGGCAAGACTGCCTATGTGAGGGATCGGGTGCGATCCCCTTGCCTAGGGGACTTAGCTATTTTTTTAGTCTTTTTCATTCACACTTGAACTTTTAGACTTGACCACATGGACTTGCATGCATGACCAAACCCAGACACTTCCATAGAAGCATGAACATGTGAATAAACTCGGACATGAAAGTGTGCATATCCAATGTTTGACCTCAACTTGAACACTTGAACTCTGGAATGAGACTCGAACATGATTTTAGCACTTTGACTTGAATACTAATGCATATGACTTAGAATGTTATTAGACGTATTTGATTGAATGCATGAACTCTGGACTTGAACTCTAGTTTCAATACGCATAACATATAAACCTAAATGCAAACATCATACTCCAATATGCCGGCGATGGATCCCGAACCTTAGATGAAAGCCACAACCATCGACATGAAAGCATATTAGGACGATCAGCAATGACGGTCACTACGGTCGAATCCCAGAGTCTAGTCACAACTGTCGTTTTAATTCTATTTATCACTGCATTGCACAACACTGCACCACACCATACTAGTTTACACTTTTCATGGGGGGAACAAGTTCATTTCTCTAAGACTATCTGCTAAGTTTGATAGCTATGATTTCCAGACACTCGGAGTGTTAGCTGCTATGGGTACTGAACAAACTTCTTATTATAACATTCAATGCCGAGTCAAGCTCTACAACGATATCTGCTCAAAACTCTCTAGGCCATTAATTTGAACAGCCTGAAAGTTCTCAACAAGTGCTATAAATTCCTTCGAACTTAGGAAATCGAGCCAGCACCTGACATTTTAGAAGATGCCATATTTTTAAATGATCCGGAAGATTCGGTCGCTTCAAGAGTCGATGAGCCCTCTCTCTATAGATTTTGCATTAAACACGGGATTCCCTACAAGGATGTGTGAGTCCCGTCTCGTAACGATAGGGTTCACTTGCCCCCGAAGGGGTATACTGCATGCAACAGGTTTATGTGCTAGTCTGGTTGCATTTTGTCTTTCAATCCATTCATTCGGAAAATGTTACATTATTTAAGATTGGTGATGGCTCAGATGCATCCAAACAGTTACGCGTTTCTACACTGCACGTATATAATGGTCCTCGAATCCTTATACCGTGAGCCAACTCCAAAAGACATCAAATTCATTTACAATCTCAAGCGGTGAAGGGAAGCCTCTCATACAATTTCCTCGAGTCAGTCACTAATTACCAGGTCGTAACTAGCACTTGGAACAAACTGAGCGCTTTTAAGAATGAATGGTTCTATGTGCGCTTCCCACCTGGTTTTGCAGGACGGTGGCTAGAAGGATGTAAGTGTTGCTTCAAACTTAACTTTAAGTGCTTTTATTCAAGTCGTATGTTGAACTACGCAGTTTTTTATTAAACATTGCAGGTAGCCATCTATGTCCCACCAGTGCTAAAAAATATACCCATGGCGGACAGGGACATTAGATCTCTTCCTACTGACGAGCACCTTTTTATCTTTGGCTTACTGGAAGAAGGCCGCAACATGGGACTACCAAGAAAGCCAAGGAGGAAGTTGTAGAAAGAAGAATGACCGTTGGGCAAGGAGGTGACGAAGTTGATCCTATCTTGCCCCAGTCAAAGGGGCTCGGGAAGTCACCGAGGAAGGCAAGATGAGGGGCGATGCTAATAACCCTGGTCGTGACAATGCGAGCTTAAGTCAGGAGCCTACGGTCGAATTCTCCCAAGACCCATAACGTCCTACCTTAGAGAAGAGAAGAAGAAAGAGGCTCGTTTATAAGCATTGTAGAGGGTAGGTCTCCAAAAAATCTATGTCAACCTCTACTGCTACGGATCAATTTAGCTCTCTGCCTCCAGAAACTTTATTTGGGGGGTTGTCGAACATCTCAATTCCAGATGATGTTAGGAATTGTGATTTCGCTAATTTAAGCCTCGGGGGCTCCGAGTCCCCTATTCGATTCGGCTCCGACGTTCCTCCAACTAACATGGGAGAGATTACTCCAGCAAGCAAAGCTTCAGTAACTGGTCCATAGGAGGGACACTAGGACACTCATGATCACGTGCACTGCACCGAATGACACTTATCCACCTTTAACTGCAGTGATTCTTATACACTCTCATTTTGTTTGCAAGCTCGATGGGATGCCCCTACAACTATGATCGCTTGAAGATCAGCATACTCCTAGTCATCTTATTCTGGGCCTAGTCAAGGTCCAGACCCTGGTCGAGACAGAGAAGGGCATGAAGGAATAGAATACCAAGACCGAAGCCACCAATCCAAGAACTCGTCATCCAGGCATAAGTCAAAATCTCAGTCTTCACACTACAAGGGTGCCGGTCAACACCCCATTATATATAGTAGTAACAAGTCGCTACCTCATGCTGCCACTTTGGCTGTTATGCATGAGCAACATTCGGGTTCTTCTGGCATCCTTCAATCTTTGGAACGCCATTCTAGCACAGTAGGTCTGGATACTTTATCCCGTAAGCACAACAAATAGGCCCTCTCAGCCCCGACTACTCGTGATTCCACTACTGCTGAGAAGATGGATGAGCTCGAGGCTACATTTCCAAAATTGTGTTTTGATGAGTTCATGTTCGTTCCTCCTATGCATCTGATTCCTCCAAAGGCCAAGGACACAGTGCTATCTTATGTTAATGATGTCTGTGTCCAGCTTAGTACAACTCTCTGTATGGCGAAGAGAATCTCTGAGATGTCGATGGAAAGGAAACATGAAATTGATCGCTTAACTCTTGAGGCGATCCATGAAAAAGACATCATTAAGCACTTGGACGAGGAGGTCAAGTAGTTGGGTACAAAGCTGGTCGATGCTGAGAAAAAAGATAGCGAGTCTTCAGAAGCTGTTGAGCATTTAATGAAAGTGCACCAAGCTGAACTGCACACTGTCGTTCGTCGCAGTGGTGCTTTAACCCAGGAAATAGACATCTTACAGAAGAAGAAGGATGTGCTGAAAAAACGCAATGATGCCTTAGCCCTTTGTATTAAACAACTTAAGGAGAAGCTTGAGAAGGAAAAGCAAGAGAAAGTTGAGGCTCGGCTGGAGTCTCAACGATACTGCAAGGAGACCGTCGAGGCTCGCGAAACTAAAATAGAGATTGACAGACAACTTGCGTAGATAAAGGCCCTTAAGGAAGAAGCTAGGGAGGCTGGTCGAATGAAGATAAAGGATGAGTTTGACCCATTGCCGATATATTACAATGCATGCATCCTCATGAATCGCAACCTCCGCTTCCTTGAAGAGGCATATCTAAATTCGCTTGTCGAAGTCTGGGATAATATTGTAGATCTGAAGAAAAAGTCCTCTGTGGTGTTGAAGTGGATAAAGAGCATCTCATGCACGAAATTTTGCATGATGAAGAGCCCGATGAACTCAGGGCTGCTCGACTCAGTTAACTCAGTGATCCAGCAACCACAAAAAGGGGAAAGATAGAGATGAAGCCTCGAGATCTGTTCCCAAGACCATTCTACTACTCAAGCAACTGGTGCTTCAATTTCTTGTACCCTAGAAGAGGATGCGGGCTACGATCTAGATCAGCCAGGGATGCACAAATCTTTTGGGCTGTCTTCGATTCTGGAAGGTGGCACTCCAGCTACGACCGAAGGCTAATCTGGCGAAGGTATATTTCTTGCTTCTTCAATATTCAAGAAGGTTTATGTCTCGCATTCATAGTCATGGACTTACCCATTAGTCTTTATGAAATTGCAGGTCTGTTTGCATCTGTCCATGCCCTCGATGATGTTACCTTGGGACAGTAGGCGCCGACCACGGGGTCTACTATGGTCGTCATTGTATAGGTGGCTTCTACCAGTCAACCTGCTAAGACTCCCGGCACGAATGCTAAACTCATAAGGGCTCTGAATGAAGAAAAGACGGATGACCAGCAGGGCCAGGATGAAACAGAGGACGTCGTAGTGACTCATGCCTCTGAACACACCGGTAAACTTAGCATGAAGGAGCACAGTGAAAAGGAGGAGCTGGATTTGCAAGCTAATAAGGAGAGTGCTAAAGTGGATATTACTCCGCTCCAAGTTATACTGCCGAACGGTGTCACTCTGGAGGAAATCAATCCTTTTGTATCCCAACGTGAGACTGCTTCTGCTCCTGTCTCTGAAAGCATTTCTCCTAAGGGAAGCAAGAGCAAATGAGGGTCGAAGAGGAGAGGACAAGGCGGTGGCTTTGGAGAGTCCACCTCGAAGAAGCCCATAAAAGATGATAAATGGTCATCAAACCGACTTGGGTAGTGTGCAGCAAGGTAGCTAGTTTCTTTTTATTGGCTGCAATTGTGTGGGTACGACCCCCGCTTTTGTCTCTTAGTTTTTGAAATAAACTTGTACTTTGTTTCCAAGTTTCGGTATCTGAATAAAAATTCTTTCATTTCTGTTCAGCTTTTGTATGAAACTTGTTTAAGTGTACGAACTATTACGTTTTCCATTCAATTTACTTATCATTCATCGCTCGTCATTCAAGTTGCAACGTCTTTCGGTCGCCCGTTATTTCGGGTGTCGATCCGACAAATCCGTCTCAAGGCCTCCATTCGGTCATGGCATTGAGTCATATCAAACACTAGGTGCAAGCCACAGTGTTACACTGTCATGTTTAGTGGTTAAGTGATTATTCTCCTACCCCAGTCTTGGGTTGGCGGAGTTAGTTCGTGGACGGTCGAGTCTCATCCATGATGAGTTTATACTCCTCCTGTCGGGCTTAGGCCGGAGTTGGAGAATGAATAGTCAAACTGCACTCATTCATTTTTTTTTATACTCTTATCCGCACTCTTGATATCAGAGTTAGCCGATGGGCGGTCAATCACACCCGTTTGATGTTCATAATCTAGCCTACACACTGGGAACCGAAGTTGTTCTGGGAAATTGTCGAATCACATTTCCTTTGAATAATTCCCTTGCCCCCAAGTCTGAAGCAAAAGTCGAAGAGTGGTCGATCATAGCACAACCACTTTATTTCACATTCTTCTAGTCAAATCGGGAGACGGAGTCAGTTAACAGATAGTCGAGTCATACCCTTCTCTATTTTATAATTAGCCCATCGGATTGCAAACGCGAATTAATGGATGGATGGTCGAGTCACGTTCATTTTTTTAATTCGATTATGGACCCGAGTACTTGGTTAGCACCAAACTCCGAGTACCTATCAGTTTATAATAAGTATATGTAGATGTAACTTGGTCGTATATAACAACTATTATGTTATGCATAAACAATTCACAAATATGGAGCAAACTTCATATTTTATTGCAAACCGAAAAACAAGTGACAAAGTCTGTCTTATTACATGGCTTTGAATTTAAACGCAAAAGAAAATTTTAAATGAAATACAACTGAATGAAACAAAACGAAGTGAAATAGCATCGTAAATGCTCGCTATTCAATGCTCTAGGGAGTGTGATGCCATTGACAGTCGCTAGCTTGAAAGTTCCATCTCCAAGCCTTTGATTGATGACATACGGTCCTTCCCATCTCGGACCCATGTTTATGGGGCTAGGAAAGATCCATTTCAGGACAAGATCATCAACTATAAAGGTATTGGTTCAAGCATCAACATTAAAGTATCAGGCGACTCGGTATCAGTGTGCAATTGCTTTCAAAATAGCTTCTTCACGCTTCTCATTGACCATATCTACATATTCCAAAAGGAGATCTCTATTAGTTCTAGGATCATAATAAGTCACTTGATGAAAAGAGACTTGAAGTTCAACAGGAATCACGGCTTCAGAGTCATAAACAAGGGCGAACGGAGTGTGGCCAATCATGGACTTGCGGGTGGTTCTGTGTAACGACCTGAAATTTTCAACCATTTGCATCCATACATGTCGGACTTGAATTGCTCAAAATATCAGATTGTTAATTTAAATTTGGCAAAACTCAGCATATACAGTAAATAAAGATCACAGAATCACAAACACAGAGTAATATAACAATAATGCAGCAGTAACAAAAGAATAGTAGTTCATGAAGCTACTATATATATAACAGAGTTAAATAAGATACAACAGAGGTCTCGAATACATAGATGTCTCAATACAATAGTCAAATACAAAATCTGAATACATCACTGGAATCAACCGAATAACTGAAAGCAGAATCGATAGATGGATCTCCAAGCGAAGCTCCAACTCCAAAGGTGAGTCTCGAATGCTGTATCACTCAGTCTGACCCGAGCGTTGTTTGCACAAAAAATGGGCAAACACCTCCAAGTCGTATGATTTAGTTGACTTTATGTTGTTTTTAGTGATTTCGGAGATTTATGCAAATATGTAAAAAGCAGGGACTAAACTGTAAAAGACACGCAGATTTATAGTGGTTCAGCCAGAATATGCCTACGTCCACTTAATATATTATTTCTCTTTTCTTGTTCAGATTACAAGTACAAAGCTTTGATACAAGTATATGAAAGTTGTTTGAAAACTCTATCCGTGCTTGAGCTCTCAAAACTTGTCCTCCATTGCTGTACCCCTACCCCTCTATTTATAGAGTGAGGCAAGGGGTAGGGGTCTAGGATGTATACAGCTGTTGGTGGGCTAGGGCTGATGTAATCTGGCCTGGCCAGGTTGGTTCGGTTGTGAATGGAGTTGTGATTGGTCCGGTGGTTCTGGTCCGGTGATGAGCTGTGAGGAGTGGTCCGGTGGTTCTGGTCCGGTGAAGAGTTGTGAGGAGTGGTGCGGTGGTTCTGGTCCGGTGAAGAGTTGTGAGGAGTGGTCCGGTGGTTCTGGTTCGGTGAAGAGTTGTGAGGAGTGGTCCGGTGGTTCTGGTTCGGTTATGAGTAGGAAGGAGTTTGGTCCGGTAGTAGGTGGAGTGTGGGTTGGTTTGGTAGTATGTGGTTCGGTAGTTAGGGGAATTGGACCGGTGGTAGCTTGGGAGAGAGCTGATTCGGTGGTAGGGAAGGAGCCGGTCGAAACACACCCAACATTTGCCCCCCAAAGTAGGGCATATGCCCGTATATGGCGTGCTTTGTTTTAAGTCATTCATGCTATCATCCGATCTCTAGTGTCGAACCAACTGGTCCGGTCATTGATATTTGCTTATAAGTAGGGGCCGAACGCTTTCGTTTTTTCTTATCAGCCGAACCAACCCCTATCTTTGCCAAATCAAACTCTCATCTCCGCCGAATCAAACATGTTAGCCGAACCAGGATCTTACTTTTGCCGAACCAGGTGAGATCCTTTTCTACCGAATGTGTTTTCGTTCTGGACTACCGAATGGTTTTGGGGACTCGACTCACCGAATGAACTTCGTGGGGTATAAGTGCCGAATGAACTTATATACTTGGATTACCGGATGAACTCAAATCTTGGGTTTTTTATATGTCTTCATCCTTTGTTCTAACAACGTGCTTTCTGTTTTTGTTTTTTTTCTTTTTTTTTACAGATAAATGTCTCATAAGGTGGAAACTCGATCAGAAAAGAAGAAATCACAGGACAGAGAAGAGCCTTCCATAGTGCCCCCAGCTCAGTCTGGATCTGTCTGTCATGGGCCCGCCCCGAGATCACTAGTAGATGGGTACGGCCCTCAGGAGCTTCTGAACTCACCTCCCGATTGTTTCCCTAGCTCACTTAAAGAGGAGCAACTTGATGTTATTTCTCGCTCCTTTGGGATTGACAGAGCACGCATGCTATTGCCGGGGGAAGGAGTGATGCCGTATGACCCCCCTGAAGGCTACTTTGCTTACAGCAGGTATCACTGTATGTGCGGTGCCATCCCGCCTATCAATGCCTGGATAGTCAGCTTCGTCACATACCTGAAGGTTGCTCCACTTCAGCTTCAGCCTAACTCCTATGCCATTCTGGTGAGCCTTTTCGTCATCTTCCAAAGGAGATACGAGCGTCCTCCTTCCAACCGGGAGATCCGGTATTTGTACAACTTGAGGGGCTATAAGAAGGGATCTCCATACATCAGCTTGGAATCGGACGTATCCTTCAAGCCAGTCCTGGACTTGTACTCGAAGTACAGCATGTTTAAAAAGGAATGGTTTTTTGTCGGGGACGACTCTGTTTCTATCCGTCGCTTCACCTCGGGATGTAAGTCAAACCTTATTTACAATTTCCGCTCTGGTTGCAATGCTTCTTCTTATGCGTTTTTATTCCTTGCTAGCGACAGGTGGTTTTGCGATCGTGGAGAATGATTGCCTGGTTCAGATGGCAGCGGAAATAGAAGCTATTTCAAGAAGAGATAGGTCGACTGCTTACTTGATCAGGAACGCTACACTTCTGGGGCACAACCTGATCTTACCACATCAGTCCATGGTCAAGCAGAGGGATACGGCGGAAGAGAGGGCTGCCCAAGCTAAAGGAGGGGCTGCGTCGAAGAGTAGCAAAAGGAGACCCTTCTCGATACCTCCAGCTGCCGGGGGAAAGAAACTCAAGAAGTCTGACGGTCCCTCTCCCAGTACATGTCCAGACATTCCGGAGGAGGGAGATGTGGATGAGGGGAAAGGCGGAGATGAAGGAGGTGAGAGCGGAAGGAAAGGAGGAGGTGATGGTGGTGGCGATGGCACCAGGGCTTTGTCTTCTGGGCAAGTAGGCGAGATGGAAGAGTGGACGGATGACCCTTTCCGCCAAGCCTTCGAAGGTTTGGAGGAAACGGAGAAGTCCAAGAAAGCTGATAAGGTTGGGACCGGTGTCGATTTATCTTCCGGGAGTGCTTCTACTGAGGCAACTTCTGCGGTTCAAGGTGAATTTCTCTCTATTCTTTTTAATTCTCGAATGAGGGCTCAATGCATGCTGGTGACACTTGATTTTTATTCCAGGAGCGGGCAAAACGGCCAAGACCTCAGATCTTCGGCACAGGCTTGAACAATACAAACTCCTCAAAGCTTCCGCCAAGCCGAAGCCTCCTACTAACCGTCCTGGAGACGTAGTCGGCTATCGTCCTCTTCTTGGAGTCATTGAAGAAGATATACAAAAGAAGAAGAGGAGTCGATCTATGTTTGAATCTCTTCCTGGTCCTCCAGCCCCACTCTAGCCTATTCACGATATTACGGAGGATGATACTGAGTTTAGGCCTTCCCCACATCCGTCTGAGAATCCAACCTTCACCCCGATAGATCACCCTAGCTTAGTTTGCAATACGTTTGCGGGTCATCCAGACCTAGACCCGACCTCTCATGACATCTCCTTTGATGAGTTACTGGTGAGCATCTTCTCCCTCGCAATCCTATGGTACGGGTGCTTGACGAAGCTAAGTCCCTGGACCTTGATTTGCGTACTACCCGGGTTGTAACTCTGGGGGATGAGGCTAAGGCAAATATTGACCGGGTTGCTGAGGAGACCAGGAAATTGATGGGGCACCACGCTCGATTGGTCAAGGCTGGGGAAGAGATAGGGAGCGCCAACATTCGGCTACGGTTGATGGTTTCCGACCAGGCTAAACAACTTGCCGACCAAGCCATCCAAATCTCTCAGCATGAGGCCGCATCCAGGCAACTGAAGAAGACTATGGAAGAGGCCAGCAGGGCAGAGTTGCGAAAAATAGAGGCCGCTTGCAAGGAGCGAATTGACATGGCCATCACGACGGTGGATGAGGTTCGACAAGCGGACCTCGAGCGAGCACTGGAATTGTCGGGTAGACTCGAGGCCACGGAGCTTGCTCAGTCCAGGTTGAAGGAGGAGATGGAGGCGATGAGGATATCCCTTAAGGCGGACCGCTCACGATACCGATCGGAGAGGGATGCTGCCATTGCTAAGCTGCGTGCTTCTGAGGTCCGAATGAGGGAGCTTGAGGAAAACGAGGGGATGATGGATGAGATGCTCCAGGATATGTATTTCCATACTTGGAAGCAGGGTAACTTATCCTGGATGGATGATTACCCCCGAGTCATGGCTAGGATTTATCTCCGGGCTCTGGAGGAGGCTAGGGTTGATGCGGGTAAAGAGGGTGGTGCGGTCTTCAGCATGGATGTGGTCACTGCCCAGTTTACCAAGGAGGAGAAGGTGGCGGTGAAGGAGGGTATGCGGCTGCTTGCTGCTGAGGAGGCAGGAGTGCAAGTAGGGGATGATGACCAGGATGGTCAAGAAGCAGGTGCTGGTAAGTCTTCCTTTCTAGTCTTTCCGTTAACTTGGTTGCTTATCACTAATGAATTCTTTCTTTGACCGGACAGGTGGGCAACAGGACAAGGATAAAACTCTGACGCAGCCGACTCCTTGATTGGACCTGGATATCTTTTGGTGGACTTGACATTGTTGTATATGTTAGTCTCAAAACAGTAACGTAACTCTTAGGTTGTAATTATGCTACTTGTAATAAACAACATTATTCTTGACGTGTAATTTTTTAACTTAAGATGATTCTGTCGTTTTTGAATGTTTTTGCTGTTTTGACATGTTGTATGAGAAATATAGCTATGCATATGCTTGTAATTCAATCGTGTTTGATGTCAAGTTCTTGCTTAAAACATAATGTCTTGCAATGTTAGCGTGATGTGCGAATAAATTATAGCCACATGTTTATACATAAAAAGAAGAAAATACCGCCCTTCATATTTTACTTGTAGATGGCAGCTTCGAATGTCCTGTGTGACCGAGTATGGAATGCGGTCCAGTGTCTTGTTGTGAGTACCCGCTTCCATTAGCGAATGTCTCCTATTTTGTGTCCTGTACTTTAGGGATTGTTACAGAGGATAGGAGAAAAGCTTTTTTAAATAAAATTGAAATATGTGTAATAGTAAAACTTCCAATCACGGAAGGCCTTCGATGTGCTTAAGTTCATGGCAAACGGGCTTTGTAGTCACTTTCCCTAGCTGTGGGTCTTGGAGACATTTGTCACCCATCTTACGCCTCCGCGGGGAGTTAATTCTTTTTTACCACAGCCGCACTTAAGACACATCGGAGCCGAGATCGCGCACAGTAACTACCCGGGCCATTATGGCCCGTAATCGTGGGTATTATTCGATTTACTGTGGCCGGCTAGCGTGGGTGCCGATCGTCAACCGTGAACTACCCCTGGCTGGCCACACCTTATGTTGGGGCTTATAGTCGGTTCATAGTTGCCGGCGAGCCGAACGCCGTAATGAGCTGCCTTGGCTATAGTCGGCCTTCTCGGTGGCTTATAATCGGCTCATTACAGTTGGCTTTTAGGGCCGTCGCGAGCAATGAGTTAACCCGCAGCAGAGGGATGCCGGAGCAAAAGTGTCTCATTGGCGAGGGCATAGATTCGCATAGTACCTGTTGGGTCTTGTTCAGGTGAAGTTGCGCTGTGGAGTGCTTTGAATGGAAATGCTATATGCACAGGATTTTGTTCAACAGAAAAGGATAAAGTTAACAAGCAGCCAAGATACAAAGGAACAAGTTAAAAAAAAGACAAGGTTTTTTAAAGTGGTTCGGCACGAAAATGCCTACGTCCACTGATTCTCTTTGTTAATTCACTTCATATGGGCAGTACAAGTTAAGAAAAGTATCGACGGAGGTGTTGGATTTTCCATGCCCTCTGGAACACCTCTCTGTCCACTGTTGACAAAATATAAGCTCCATTGTGGAGATATTTATGAATTACATATGGTCCATCCCAGATTGGATCTAGTGCTCCGGGGCGAGGGAAGACTCGCTTGAGGACAAGATCTCCTTCTTGTAAGATACGATGCTTGACCTTGGAGTTGTATTGTGCTGCCACCTTCTTCTTGTGGGCTGCTGCTTTGAGGACCGCATCATTTCTTCTCTCTTCAATTAGATCCAAAGACATGTGAAGGAGTTCTTCGTTCTCCTCTGGGTTATAGTGGATCCTACGGTGGGAAGGCACGATGGTTTCAACTGGGAGCATAGCCTCCGATCCGTATGCCAAAGAGAAAGGAGTATGCCCCGTCGATGTTCTGAAAGATGTGCGATAGGCCCACAGTGCCGTAGGGAGCTCATCCACCCAAGCGCCCTTTGACTTTTCGAGTTTCTTTTTTATTAGAGTTTTCAGAATTTTGTTGACGGCTTCGACTTGTCCGTTTTCCTGGGGATAAGCTACGGATGAGAAGCTTTTGTGAATTCCGTGCTCTTGGCACCAGTTGGCGAACTCCTTGCTGTCAAACTGAAGTCCATTGTCTGATATAATTTTGAATGGGACTCCGTACCTTCATAGAACATTTTTTATCAAGAAGTTAATAACTTTCGCTGAAGATACTTTATTCAGGGGTTCTGCTTCCACCCATTTGGTGAAATAGTCGACTGCCACTATAGCATATTTAGCCCCGCCTCGGCCCATTGGCAGTTCGCCGATTAAGTCAATTCCCCATACTGCGAAGGGCCAAGGGCTGGTCATTTGAGTAATCTCAGTTGTTGGTAGCCGTGGAATCTTAGCAAACTTCTGGCATCTGTCACATTTTCTGACGAAATCTAAGGCGTCCTTGCTTAAGGTGGGCCAGAAATATCCATATCGGAGTATCTTTTTTGCTAAAGTTTGCCCTCCGGTGTGATCTCCGCAGCTTCCTTGATGAATGTTGGATAAGATTTCTTTGGCTTCCCTTCCAGCGACACACCTTAATAAGGGGTTAGAGAAGCCACGCCGATAGAGGTTGTCCTCTTGTATTGTGTAGCGGGAAGCTTTCCTTAAGATTTTCTTGACTTCGTTACGCCCGTTGGGTAGTGTGCCACTTTGTAAGTAGTCTCGGATGGGAGTCATCCAAGTTGCTTCTTCGGTTGCAGCTATCAGATTCACTTGCTCAAAACTTGGGGTCAGTTGCTTTGAGATGGCTACTGCTCCGGAAATAGCGCCGTCTCTCACGCTAGCTTGCTTCGCCAATTCGTCGGCCTCTTGGTTCTCTTCCTGAGGGATGTGTTTGACTAAGTAGTGGTCCAATCGACTGAGAAGTAACTTGGTCTTCTTTAAATATGCTATGAGTCGTTCTTCTCGAGCCTAGAATTCTCCTAGTATTTGATTAACAATAAGTTGAGAATCGCTATGAAGACACAAAGAATTGGCTCCGATTTCTAAGGCAAGTTCTAATCTAGCTATCACTGCTTCATATTCTGCATCGTTGTTGGTGGCAGCGAACTCCAACCTTATAGCATAGTGCAGCTTATTTCCCCTGGGAGTGATTATTACTACACCTGCCCCCGAGCCTTGTTCGTTTGACGCACCATCCACAAAGAGATTCCACTTGATGTCTTCCGTTATTTCTGATTGCTCCTTGCCTTCGTTGGTAGTGAACTCTGCAATGAAATCGGCCATGGCTTGTCCTTTGATGGCGGTGCGAGGGTGGTAGGTGATATCATATTGACTTAGTTCAATGCACCATTTAAGTAGTCGCCCAGAAGTGTCGGGACGATGGAGTACCTGCCTCAGTGGTTGATCGGTCAGAACTTTGATGGAATGGGACTGGAAGTAGTGACGCAGTTTCCGTGATGTGATTAGTAAATAGTATGCTAGCTTCTCAAGTTTGGGATACCTGACTTCTGCCCCCGTAAATCTCTTACTTACAAAGTATACTGGCCGCTGCGTGCGGTTGTCTTCTCTTACCAAAGCAGCGCTTAGGGCGTGAGATGATACAGCAAGGTATAGGTATAACTCTTCGCTTTCGTTTGGAGTCGAGAGTATCGGCGGTTTCTGGAGGTGTTCAATTAGGTTAAGGAAAGCTGCTAAGCATTCCTCAGTCCATTCAAACTTTCCTTTGTCTTTCTTTAGAGCTTCGAAGAAGGGGACGCACTTGTCCGTTGCTTTGGAGATGAATTGGCTTAAGGCGGCCACTTTCCCGTTCAGACTTTGCATTTCCTTTCGAGTGGTAGGTATCTTGATATCTCTCAAAGCTTGGACTTGTTCAAGGTTTGCTTCAATTCCTCTAGCATGGACGATGAATCCTAGGAACTTTCCTGATGATACTCCGAAGGAGCACTTTAGGGGATTCAACTTCATTCCATACTGGCGAAGTACTTGAAACATTTCGCCTAGGTGGCTTACGTGATTGTCGGCTTCCCTTGACTTTACCAGCATGTCATCCATATAAACTTCCATAGTTTGTCCTATTAACCCTGCAAACATCTTGTTGACGAGGTGCTGATAGGTGGCTCCTGCGTTTTTAAGTCCGAAAGGCATTACCTTGTAGCAGTACAATCCCCGGTCAGTGATGAAACTAGTGTGGTCTTGATCGGGAGCATGCATAGGAATTTGTTTATATCCTGAGTATGCGTCCATAAAAGATAAGAGTTCGTGCCCGGCTGTGCTGTCTACAAGCTGGTCGATTTGGGGAAGTGGGAAGCAATCCTTCGGGCAGGCGTCATTTAAGTTGGTGAAGTCAATGCATGTTCGCCACTTCCCATTAGCCTTCTTTACCAGCACCGGATTGGCGATCCACTCTGGGTAGATGGCTTCTCGTATGAAGTCATTGGCAAGTAGATTCCTTACTTCTTCATCGAGGGCTGCTGATCGTTCTGCCCCCATGCTTCTCTATCTTTGTTTTACGGGCGTCTTGGTAGGATCAATGTTTAGTACGTGGCATGCTATGTTAGGGGAGATTCCGGTCATGTCAGCATGTGACCATGCAAATACATCCAAGTTGTGGCGGAGAAAGTCAATGAGTTGTTTCTTCAACTCTGCTTTTAGTTAGTACCCGATTTTCAATAGTCTACTCGAGTCATGTTTGTCTACAGATACAAATTCCATAGCCTCTGCAGGCTCGGCGGTGGCCTCCTCCTCTTTGTCCCTAGGGTCTAATTCATTGAAAGGGTCGTTGGTATATCGAAGAGGAGGGGCTTTCTTTAGTTGCTATGCTTCCAAACTTTTTGTGCAGAGGGCAACCTCTACACTCTTCCCTTTATCCTTCATGTGGTTGTTGCGAAGTTCAGTTACATAGCAGTCTCGAGCAACGTCTTGGTCTCCTTCTACTTCCCCTATTCCATTGTCCGTTGGAAATTTCATCTTTAGGCACCATGGGGCCAGGACAATTTGGAAGTCAGATAAGGCTGGCCTTCCTAAGAAGGCGTTGTAGGCCGAGTGGTTTTCTATCAGCACAAATGTCTGTTTCCGCACAACGGAGCGGGGATGACTTCCAATTTCAACAAAAAGGTCCAGTTGTCCGAGGGGCATCTTCACATCTCCAGTGAAACCGTGTAGTGGTTTATTGTAGGGAAAAACGTCCTTTATTGATAGCTTCATTTTGTCGAATGCATGCTTGAATAGGATATTTACTGAGCTTCTAGTGTCTACTAGAATTCGGAAGACTTCGGCTGGGCCGAGCCGGGCAGAGAAAACCATGGGATCCATATGAGGGTACTGCCTTCCCTCTAGGTCACGCCTACTGAATGTGATGTCGTCACTCTCTTTCCGCTTCGGGTGGCGTTCTTCTATAACAGAATTAACACAGTCTTCATTGTTTCTAAGCGACTTTCCAAATCTTTCCATTTCTGCCCAGCTTCTATCGGCGATGTGCGGTCCTCCTGAAATGGTATGGACCACTATCTTCTCTTGACTGGAGCCGCTAGTGTTGCGATTTCCTCTGCCTACCTCTGGTGAGGGTAGCCTTAGGTTCTCATTGGCAAGAGCTGGAGTCTTGTTCTGACCTTTTACATAGCGTTCCAGTCTCTTCCTTCTGATGTGTTCTTTAATCAAGTCCCGGAGATGATGGCATTCATTGGTGTCATGCCCATGAGATTCGTGGAAGCGGCAGAACTTTCTAGATTTTTGTGCATTATCTGATTCCTTCTTGTATGGTGGGCATTTGTATCTAATTTCGTCTTGGGTGGCAAGGAAGATGTTTTCAATGGTTTCATTCAAAGGAGTATAAGTGTCGAATCTCGGTCCCGGCCGATATAGGCGCTTTTCTCCCTTCTTGCCCCCAGCATTGTCCCTAGAATCATTTCTTAGAACGTCCTTCGCTGCAGCGGGTGCATTGCCGTGAGCAGCCTTATTTTGTTGCCCTGACTGCCCCTCAGTAGTAGCATCTTCAAGCCTCATATATTTCTCGGCTTCATGGAAGAAATCGGGTAAAGTAGTTGGTTTTTCTTTTGTCAATCTTCTAGCAAATTTAGTATCCGGATGCACACCACTACAGAGAGCCATTAGGATAAGCTTCTCATCGGCATCTTGGACTTCGACCGCTGCGGCATTGAATCGGGTTAGGTATTGCTGCAGCTTCTCTCCAGGTTTCTGTTTGATACTGGATAATGAATAAGCGTCCTTGGGTTGTTCCACATGAATGCGGAATTGACTGATAAACTTCTCTTTCAACATTTCCCACGAGCTGATGGATCCCTGGGGTAAATGACAGAACCAGGAGGTAGCTAGATCTGCTACGAATAGTGGAAAGCATTTGCACAGTACTCCTTCTGTTGCTCCACTCATGAGCATAGGCTGTGTGTATCTCTGTAAGTGTACAACGGGGTTGGAGGTTCCTTTGTAAGGTTCCATTGTTGGCATTTTTCATTCTCGGGGGGTGATGGCAATTTCGATATTGCGAGCGAATGGGCTGGTTACCCTAGCGCCTATCCCTCGATCTCTTTAATCTTGTTGGACACACTCTTTGAACAAGCGTGCCATCCTTCCATCAGAATTTGGAGCAGACAGGAATGAGTTCGGTTCTGCTCTGTGGGACTGATTCCGTCCGGATGACCTATAGGGATGGTATCACCTATCATTCCTGATATTTTCCAGTGGCTGTCTTTGGTCTTCTAGGAGCATGCTAGGATCAGCTACAGCTGGCCCTTGCCTCGATCTTCCCCTGCTGGGTTCTGATCTAAGCACTTCCTCGGGTCCAACTTCGGGCTGGACTCTAGCTCGGCCCCGTTCATTGGCGTTTCCGTGGTTAGGCAGTATGACAGGCTCAGCTACAGTTGACCTCCGCCTGGTACCTCCCCCGTTGGGTTCGGTTCCAAATGTTTCCTCAGGCCTAACTTTGGGCTGTGCTCGGTCTCGGCTCCTACCATGGCCGCTTCTGTTGTTAGCTCCTTCGAAGAAGGAAGATCTTTGCTATCTCCGAGATCCTCCGGACTGGGACTCTCCCCATGATTCAGTGTTGCGGTTGGACTCTTCAGCATCCCTTAAGCGTGACATGAGATGGTCCACCAAGGCTTCCTGCTGGGATGTGAAGCGGATAGTCACTTCCGCCACAACCCTGTCTAGATCTGCCCTAGTAATTGCTGTCGGCTGTTCTGAGGCTGGGGTTGTCGGATTTGCCTGACCTTCATCTGGTACTGCTGCTGGAAGGGGACGATTCACCTGGTCTGCGACCGCTGGATCTGGAAGATTGCTGGTTGCGATGTTTTTCCCTTTGTTAACATCTTTCCTTTGCTTGGGAGGCATGTTTTCCAAGCAATGAACGATGCAGTTAGGAAGAAGGTTAAGTGGAAGAAGCTGAAGCTTCGAGCTTTTATTTCTCAGTGAAAGCACCAAAAATGTTTGCACAAAAAATGGGCAAACACCTCCAAGTCATATGATTTAGTTGACTTTATGTTGTTTTTAGTGATTTCGGAGATTTATGCAAATATGTAAAAAGCAGGGACTAAACTGTAAAAGACATGCAGATTTATAGTGGTTCAGCCAGAATATGCCTACGTCCACTTAATATATTATTTCTCTTTTCTTGTTCAGATTACAAGTACAAAGCTTTGATACAAGTATATGAAAATTGTTTGAAAACTCTATCCGTGCTTGAGCTCTCAAAACTTGTCCTCCATTGCTGTACCCCTACCCCTCTATTTATAGAGTGAGGCAAGGGGTAGGGGTCTAGGATGTATACAGCTGCTGGTGGGCTAGGGCTGATGTAATCTGGCCTGGCCAGGTTGGTTCGGTTGTGAATGGAGTTGTGATTGGTCCGGTGGTTCTGGTCCGGTGATGAGCTGTGAGGAGTGGTCCGGTGGTTCTGGTCCGGTGAAGAGTTGTGAGGAGTGGTCCGGTGGTTCTGGTTCGGTGAAGAGTTGTGAGGAGTGGTCCGGTGGTTCTGGTTCGGTGAAGAGTTGTGAGGAGTGGTCCGGTGGTTCTGGTTCGGTTATGAGTAGGAAGGAGTTTGGTCCGGTAGTAGGTGGAGTGTGGGTTGGTTTGGTAGTATGTGGTTCGGTAGTTAGGGGAATTGGACCGGTGGTAGCTTGGGAGAGAGCTGATTTGGTGGTAGGGAAGGAGCTGGTCGAAACACACCCAACAAGCATAAAGCAAAACACAAAACACTCGAGTCAGGATTAACATTCTTATATCAATAAATCCAACTCAAGTGAAATATCAACTGAAATACAAGTAACTTAAAGGATGTTTGGGATAACCATCCTCTAAGGATCCGTTAAACTATCTACCATGCAGTACAATATGCTATTATAATATGTCTATAGTAAAGTAAACTATTAAAATAGCGTTAAGGCGTTACCCATATCCCCCTTAACACATTTTATAGTACCAATAGTCTATACAGTACCGTAATACCCCGTAAACTGGAGCTACCAGAGGATACTCCATAGGTACGACACAAAACAAACTCGTAGAAGGCGCGCTAGGGTAGGTGACACGGCACAACAAGGCAATGCCAAGGTAGATATACCAATTACGCATCCGGACTGTTGGTAACGCAAAGCCGCATCAATCACCCAACTCGAGCCACACTCCTGAATCAAAGGTGTGCACCAAATCAATCACAAAGTAATAGAATGTCATACGATGGAGTGTGTCCGATAAGAGGAGCTACCTCATTGGCCCGAAATCGCTCCTGTTTTAGCCACCTTATGCTAACTCACGGGAGTTAGGTCCACGTAAATATACCTTAGGATCGTCGCCACCATCCTACTTCATTCTGGAATCTCCACCGCGTACACAGTTGTTAAAGTGGTTTTCGGTATCGATAGAGAGTATGCCCATATCCGATCCCGGTCTCTTTAACAACCAAACGTTATTATAACACCGCGGTCATTTCAAAATAGTTTATACTTCAAAACCAAAATATCATTTTCATTTCAAAACCAAATCAATACGATAACATTTTCATTTCAAATATATCCATTTCCAAAAATCATATCACTTTCCAAAGTTATAACGCTTTCGAAATCATAAGTCTTTTAAAATCAAAACACTTTGGAAATCAAAACCTTGAAATTCATAACACTTTGAAATCATAGCTTTGAAATCATAGCACTTTGGAATCAATAACACTTTCCTCTTAAACAGTTTAGATATTAAAATTAGTATATATAATAAAATAGTTTATAAAATAAAAATAGTTTATATAAAATAGTTATAAGTTAAAATAGTTTATAATAAAATAATTTATATTGAAAATGATTTATATTAAAATAATTTATAAAGTAAAATATAAATAGTTTTAGATATAGTTTAAAATACTTTATATAATAAAATAGCTTCCTCAAATTTCATAAATCGATTCTAATCAACTCGAATTCCAAAATTCAATTTTTAATTCAATTTCAATTCATAAATTTCAACTCAATTCAGTTTTAAATAAACTATTTCAAATTATATCGATTTCAAATACAGATTTGAACCACACAATAATCCATTCAAATTTCAATATATTTCAAAGTCAATATATTCAACAATCTCTGCTACAATTCTGAATATCACATATATATAATACTATTCTAAAATAAAATATGTACATATAAACATATATATAAACATATATATATATATATTAACTTACATACATATTATAGTTCAAAACAATATAACACTGACTATGTATAAGACTTTTATAGCTTTATATATACTATAACAATACAACTTACTATATATACATATTAAACTCATAGATCCTTGTGTATTTAACATAGACAAATCAGACATTAAATAACATGACATCTGAGATGAATATATCACTGTAAACAACTTGCATATACTACATGCATACTGCAAAACTATAACTGTACCATAACTAAACATACTTTATAACAATTTCTATTATTAAGCATATAATATATTATAAAATACTATATAACATCAAATAAATTTTAAAATACTGTAAAATATTTGTGTAAACACCATTTAAATATACAACAAACAAAGCATATATATCTGACTGTAATATATATATATAGAACTAACGTATATAGCTTGCATCCTATATAAAGATATATGCTACTAACAGCTAACATATAAGATAAAATATATATATAACTAATCATAAACAAACTATACATAGAAATATATATATATATATATATATATATATATTCTTACCTAATATAAGATCAAGTGATATTCGCCAAGCAAGAGAAGGGAGGGTGCTGACGTGATGAGGTGGCTGAAGTGGGAAGGTGCTGTGTTGGTGAGGTGAATAGGCAGCGTTGGGCGAAGGGAAGAGAGGAGGAGGCTTGGTCGGATTTGAGCTGTTGCACGGTAGGAGGGGTGCGCGCTCGGTCATCGACGTGGGTGGTTGCGCTGGCTGAGGTGGTCTTCGAGATGCGGGCCTTAGCTGCTTTGGTGCATAGGGTAGGCCGATGTAGGGTGTTGTCACAGTGGAGGGTGGAAGGAATGGTGGAGGAGAAGGAGAATGGAGGAAGAGAGATAGATAATGGATATAACAGGAATATAAATTTTTGATTTATTTCTTTCTTTCAAGAGAAGCACGTACAGGAGAAAGTGGAATAGACAGGACGAACCAAAAGATAATAATTTCAACAGTGGGAATGAAAAGGGTCAGATATTAATAACGAATGACCATTGGTTTTAAACAGTGGAAAAATGAATGGTCACGAAAAAGAAAAAAAAAAGGCAAACCGTTACGGTTGATTGTTTCGCGTGTTTCGTCGTCCCCTGGACTCCAAAACACAGAATTGAATATACCACAAAGATCAGCACGATGAGACGATCAAAACGGTATACAGATATCAGTGGTACGATCATCCTATCAAAAGTCGATAATCGGTACCAAAATGCTGCTAATTTTGCCAAAAATAAGAAAAACGGGCAATAGCAGTCCAAATTTGGCGAAACAAAATATGACGTCTTACTCAGAAGATGATTTACAAATTTATTGTATAAAAATATTCAAGTTTGGAAGACATTTTATAATCATCAAATATTAACTGATTTGAATTGAAATAGAATTACACAATAAAAATAAACTTCCATATCATCTGATGAAAATTTACCATTTGCTATGTTTTAATGGGCGTAATCCAAATATCAAATATTTATTTCAAAATTTTATTATTTAAAATTTCGCAAAAATTCAATTAATTAAATAAATAAAACCACTAAAATTTACGGGTCGTTACACTCTCCCCCACTCAAAACTTTTCGTCCTCGAAAAGGAAGGAAGTAGGAGAATGGAAACAACCAGAAAGAAAATAGATTGAAAAACAAAATAAAATAATTAATTTAAACCATATAACTTTCAATTTAAATTAATTTATATTCAACAATTGATTTTAAATTCAAGGTATTTCATTAAGTTGATTTTATTTCAATTTATTAATATTTGATATAAAAGGTTTCTTTCAAAACAAAATTTTATTTAATTTGTCTCATTTACTATTCAATCAACTTATTATTCTATTTATCTCTATTAACATTTTTATAATTAAAAATTAAGTGTATAACATATATTATGATCACTCAAATTTTATTTATAAAAATCATCTTATATTGTATATTATCCAAATTACATATTCAACTTCTGAATAATTTAGGTAAGTTATATTAGAATGAAATTGGGTATTATACAAGTAAACTTTTCCCAACTCAATTATTTAAAGTTTAAATATTTATTCAAAAATTTAAGAGTTAAATTTCCGATTTCTCTTTAAACAATTTAGAGATAAATATATTATATTTTCAAATCAAATTTATAAACATATACCTATATATACATCATAAATCAAATCATACACCAGAAATTCAAATCAAATTCAAATTCCAAAACAAAAGTGTAGCAAAGCTACTGAGTGGCCTCTCGTCTTCGAAACTCGAAAATGAATATCGATGATGCTGCAGTCATCACCGAAATTATTTTCCAGCGACAAAGAGAAGAGTACTGATTTAAAACTTTTAAAATTCTTTGAAACGATTTCAATTTGAAATTACTTTAAATAATATACACTTTAAAACTTTAAAACCAAAGTTTGAAATCACCGGAAATTTAAATTCTCAAATTCTTGATAAAATTCATTTTAAACTCTAAATCAATTCATAAACCATATTTTATAACTTGCCTCAATTTATATGTTGGAAAAATCAGTAGTTTACAAAACAATAAACGAAAATAAGATATTATCATTTTAACAACTCATTCAGTTAACAAATCAATTTCAAAAAATTCTACTTATATATATATATATAATATAATCATACAAAAATTTATTTTATTTTACTAAATTTGAAAACAATATTATGTCAGTTTGCCCTGCTCAAGTGTTTTGGAAATCCTATCGATAGCGTTGATCAGACGAATCGGTCGAAAATCCAAATCAACATTAACTACTCAAACAACACAATATATAAACAATTTAATATTAATTACAATATACTCCCTCACTCGATAATACAAAATAAATTTCAAAACGAGAATAAGGATTCAAATATAGAGGGATCCTAACCAAAATAATTCAACTAGAAAATAAACTTGAAACGAAGATGAGATGATCAAATAACAAAATAGGAAGATGGATAAACATATATTAATCGCAGGCGGCCTAAACTGGCCAACCATGACTTCAAAATAAGATCGAGGTAGAATTCTGGAACAAATCGACATTCGATCGCCAGAGATAGAATTCGGGTACAACAAAAGATAGTAGCATCGAAAACCGAGGGTACAGAAATCTCCGGTGAATCAATAATGATTGTAAAGGAGTTTCACTCTTTTACAAATCATTCCGTGGAGCTATGGGATGCTTCGTAATCAAAGAAACACGAATAGGGAGAGACAAGAATGAACATTGGAACTAAGGGGAACATTCCAAAATTCAAAGGAAACCGAGTCAAAGAGGAAGAGATTCAAGTTCGAACGAAAGTGATTCTGTAATCAAATTTACTACATATGCTAAGTTTTACCTAAAACCTGGCTCTGATACCACATGTAACGACTTGAAATTTTCAACCAGTCGCATCCATACATGTCGGACTTAAATTGCTCAAAATATCAGATTGTTAATTTAAATTTGGCAAAACTCAGCATATACAGTAAATAAAGATCACAGAATCACAAACTCAGAGTAATATAACAATAATGCAGTGGAAACAAAAGAATAGTAGTTCATGAAGCTACTATATATATAACAGAGTTAAATAAGATACAATAGAGGTCTTGAATACATAGATGTCTCAATACAATAGTCAAATACAAAATCTGAATACATCACTGGAATCAACTGAATAACTGAAAGCAGAATCGATAGATGGATCTCGAAGCGAAGCTCCAACTCCAAAGGTGAGTCTCAAATGTTGTATCACTAAGTCTGACCTGAGCGTAAAGCAAAACACAAAACACCCGAGTCAGGATTAACATTCTTATATCAATAAATCCAACTCAAGTGAAATATCAACTGAAATACAAGTGACTTAAAGGATGTTTGGGATGACCATCCTCTAAGGATCCGTTAAACAATCTACTATGCAGTACAATATGCTATTATAATATGTCCATAGTAAAGTAAACTATTAAAATAGCGTTAAGGCGTTACCCATATCCCCCTTAACACATTTTATAATGCCAATAGTCTATACAGTACCGTAATACCCCGTAAACTGGAGCTACCAGAGGATACTCCATAGGTACGACACAAAACAAACTCGTAGAAGGCGTGCTAGGGTAGGTGATACGGCACAACAAGGCAATGCCAGGGTAGATATACCAATTACGCATCCGGACTGTTGGTAACGCAAAGCCGCAGCAATCGCCCAACTCGAGCCACACTCCCGAATCAAAGGTGCGCACCAAATCAATCACAAAGTAATAGAATGGCATACGATGGAGTGTGTCCGATAAGAGGAACTACCTCATTTTCTCGGAATCGCTCCTGTTTTATCCACCTTATTCTAACTCACGGGAGTTAGGTCCACGTAAATATACCTTAGGATCATCGCCACCATCCTACTTCATTCTGGAATCTCCACCGCGTACACAGTTGTTAAAGTGGTTTTCGGTATCGATAGAGAGTATGCCCATATCCGATCCCGGTCTCTCTAACAACCAAACGTTATTATAACACCGTGGTCATTTCAAAATAGTTTATACTTCAAAACCAAAATATCATTTTCATTTCAAAACCAAATCAATACGATAACATTTTCACTTCAAATATATCCATTTCCAAAAATCATATCACTTTCCAAAGTTATAACGCTTTCGAAATCCTAAGTCTTTTAAAATCAAAACAATTTGGAAATCAAAACCTTGAAATTCATAACACTTTGAAATCATAGCTTTGAAATCATAGCATTTTGGAATCCATAACACTTTCCTCTTAAACAGTTTAGATATTAAAATTAGTATATATAATAAAATAGTTTATAAAATAAAAATAGTTTATATAAAATAGTTATAAGTTAAAATAGTTTATAATAAAATGATTTATATTGAAAATGATTTATATTAAAATAGTTTATATTAAAATAGTTTATAAAGTAAAATATAAATAGTTTTAGATATAGTTTAAAATACTTTATATAATAAAATAGCTTCCTCAAATTTCAAAAATCGATTCAAATCAACTCGAATTCCAAAATTCAATTTTTAATTCAATTTCAATTCATAAATTTCAACTCAATTCAGTTTTAAATAAACTATTTCAAATTATATCCATTTCAAATACAGATTTGAACCACACAATAATCCATTCAAATTTCAATATATTTCAAAGTCAATATATTCAACATTTTCAAAACTAAATTCGATAATTTCATATATATATATTTACCAAATTCACTTTACTATTATTAGTTTGGAAATATTTACTTAATCATTTCAATAACATCTAAATACAACTTCAACTTACAAATCTAAATAAACAAAATATCCCATTTAAATTTATATAAGTTTGAAATATTCATTTAAGTCACTTTTGATCAAATCCAAGTTATAAAATCATATCTTTAAAATTTCAATTTTGATAAATTTCAAATCAAACTTATTTAAGTATAATTCTTAAATAAATATAATTTCAAACCAATTTCCAACCTGAATTTATTAAAATCATTATAAACTCTATATTTGAAAATATAAATTTTCAATAAATACTTAAACAATATTAAACATTAATCTATTTATATATATAAAAATTGAAAAATGATAAATAAATTATTCAAATTTATAATTTCAAAATTTACTTATAGCTATACAATTTTCAAAACATATGATTTTAGAAAATCTAAAATTTTAAACTTTTTAAATACATTTACATATAAAATCTTAAAAATCAATATTTAATAAACTATATAATTCTTTCCAAACCCATAGAAATCAATTTCAAAATATCTTTATATAGACCAACGGTGTCTGTATATAATTTTCTATCCTATGGTCAAGTGATACGGATATTTATCATTTCAATTCATAATTTAAATATATACGGGTATATATCTTTTCAACCCGTAATCCCAAATTCAATTCAATTGAAAATCGCTTGGGTTTATCATTTCAACCCATAACAATTTCCTCCTATTCTACAGATCGTTCGGGTATGTATCATTTCAACCCATAGGGAATTCTATACTAACAGGGAACTTGAAGAGTGATAACAGATATGATAATAATATAACAGGCATATATCATCAATATAAATAACAGATAATGGTGTCAGATGTCACAGGTGAACAGATACAGATAATAACATATAGATAGCAATGTAAATAACTAACAGCAACATATTTCAATTGACGTTTCAATTGAAATCAAAATTAATAACTATAAGGACGTTAATCGTGAGTGATTGCTCACCTTCCGAGGCTAGAGAGATAGACAATGAAGTTGAGTTACGAAATCCAGGCACGAGTCCAAAACAAACAAGGTTGGTACGAATTCGACGGAAAGAGCTGATAACAGAAAATGATGAGAACAAATCAAAATCAGTTTGAAATCACAGAAACGAAATGTACATTATATTATTTTTATCATTTTCAAATCAATATTAATTTAAACACATATTAAATTAAATATATATGTAATTCAAAATCATTGATTTAAATAAAACACATATAAAACAAACATATTTACATAGTATAATTTGAAATAAATGAATATATACCTATAAAGATAGACAACATATTACATGTATATATATAACATAACAAAATCCTATATAAACTATATATATACATTATGTTTTAAAACAATACTCGTATATATATAAATTGATAGTCCACTATATATAACTAACTTACATATCAAATTATTCGGTATTAAACATGTATGTTACCAGAACTAATACATTGTATGATATACAAACAAATACACTTTATTATATGCCTTAGAAATGTAAGTTATAAAAATATCTATTTTAACATATTTCACTATACCGTAAACAGTCTACCAATACAGTAAACACAAAATTTTCTTCACCTATATTATCATATATAGTTAACAAAACTTTCATTATTAAAATTCATATACTATACAACATATAAGTATCAGTTTATATAAAATAATATATAACGATTGTATGGGATAATAAAACCTGTAAATGTACCTACAAACAGTATATATATACTATAGTATATATATATCTGCTACAATTCAGAATATCACATATATATAATACTATTCTAAAATAAAATATGTACATATAAACATATATATAAACATATATATATTTTTTAACTTACATACATATTATAGTTCAAAACAATATAACACTGACTATGTATAAGACTTTTATAACTTTATATATACTATAACAATACAACTTACTATATATACATATAAAACTCATAGATACTTGTGTATTTAACATAGAAAAATCAAACATTAAATAACATGAAATATGAGATGAATATATCACTGTAAACAACTTGCATATACTACATGCATACTGCAAAACTATAACTGTACCATAACTAAACATACTTTATAACAATTTCTATTATATAGCATAGAATATATTATAAAATACTATATAACATCAAATAAATTTTAAAATACTGTAACATATTTGTGTAGACACCATTTAAATATACAACAAACAAAGCATATATATCTGACTGGAATATATATAGAACTAACGTATATAGCTTGCATCCTATATAAAGATATATACTACTAACAGCTAACATATAAGATAAAATATATATATATATATAACTAATCATAAACAAACTATACATAGAATATATATATTCTTACCTAATATAAGATCAAGTGATATTCGGCAAGCAAGAGAAGGGAGGGTGCTGACGTGATGAGGTGGCCGAAGTGGGAAGGTGCTGTGTTGGTGAGGTGAATATGCAGCGTTGGGCGAAGGGAAGAGAGGAGGAAGAGGCTTGGTCGGATTTGAGCTGCTGCACGGTAGGAGGGGTGCGCGCTCGATCATCGACGTGGGTGGTTGCGCTGGCTGAGGTGGTCTTTGAGATGCGGGCCTTAGCTGCTTTGGTGCACAGGGTAGGCCGATGTAGGGTGTTGTCACAGTGGAGGGTGGAAGGAATGGTGGAGGAGAAGTAGAATGGGAGGAAGAGAGATAGATAATTGAGATAACAGGAATATAAAGTTTTGATTTATTTCTTTCTTTCAAGAGAAGCACGTACAGGAGAAAGTGGAATAGACAGGACGAACCAAAAGATAATAATTTCAATAGTGGGAATGACAAGGGTCAGATATTAATAACGAATGACCATTGGTTTTAAACGGTGGAAAAATGAATGGTCACGAAAAAGAAAAAAACGAAAAGACAAACCGTTACGGTTGATCGTTTCGCGTGTTTCGTCGTCCCGTGGACTCCAAAACACAGAATTGAATATACCACAAAGATCAGCACGATGAGACGATCAAAACGGTATATAGATATTAGTTGTGATGCCCCACCTCTATACTCACGCTAGCCAAGGACACTACTGGGTAATGCCGTCGACTAGCACAAAGAATAAGGCTGTTGAGGAGCGACCATCTGTGTAATTGCTTTGTGCGAGTACCGATATGCCAGATAATATAAGTTACATTTCATTTCAAGAGGAAATCCGACATATCCAATACAAACTCAAGGCTACCACACAGTGGCTAGGTGGACTTCGGAAATAAATATAGAAATAAACATAACACAAATCAGTCACGGATATTCATATCACAAAGGCGGAAACAGATATGAATATAACACATAAAAGTGTACATCAAAATAATGGTCAAACTAGATCCACTACATCACAAAAGAACAGATGCAAGTGCTAGACAAAAGAATAAGTATACAACAAGGAGTCTCTATCTCAAATGTATACTAACAAAAACTACTATGCTAAAGTAGTTAGCCAAAAGTCAGGTGAAGGACCCTGATACGAAGTCAAGCAGGAGCACCTGAAATACCTCGGTCTGACCCGAGTATTATTTAAGAAGAAAATAATAAACAGATCAGTCTAGCTATAAATATCAGATAAAATGAGATAGGATAAAAGATATGACAAAAACATATGATAACAATAATGCCATACTGTGATAAGTATACATCAAATAACAACAAAAATCATACAATATCTCAAATCATCTCAAATATTCTCAAGCGCCCAAAAGAATCACATTCTTTAAATTATTCACCAAAACACAAATATTGACAAAACATATCAATGCCAATCCACGAAAATTGGTGAAACACAAATTCTAGAAATCATCAACCAGAAATCCAGAAATCACAAAAGGGGAGGCCTATCACAAACGGGAGCATGAAAACTCACTAACACGTGTATCACAAATGAGACGCTATCTCATGAACCGAACATCGACGCACCTAAAAAGATACGCCCCATGCACAGTCGAACATCGACGCACCTGAAAAGATACGCCCCATGTATAAACTAACATCGACGCACCTAAAAAGATACGCCCCATGTATAGTCGGACATCGATGCACCTAAAAAGATACACCCCATGCCTAGTCGAACATCGATGCACCTAAAAAGATACACCTCATGTATAAACTAACATCGACGCACCTAAAAAGATACGCCCATGTATAGTCGGACATCGATGCACCTAAAAAGATACACCCCATGCCTAGTCGAACATCGATGCACCTAAAAAGATACACCCCATGTATAAACTAACATCGACGCACCTAAAAAGATACGCCCCATGTATAGTCGGGCATCGATGCACCTATAAAGATACACCCCATGCCTAGTCGAACATCGATGCACCTAAAAAGATACACCCCATGTATAAACTAACATCGACGCACCTAAAAAGATACGCCCCATGTATAGTCGAACATCGATGCACCTAAAAAGATACACCCCATGCCTAGTCGAACATTGATGCACCTAAAAAGATACACCCTATGTATAAACTAACATCGACGCACCTAAAACGATATGCCCCATGTATGGTCGGACATCGATGCACCTAAAAATATACACCCCATGCCTAGTCGAACATCGATGCACCTAAAAACATACACCCCATGTATAAACTAACATCGACGCACCTAAAAAGATACGCCCCATGTATAGTCGGACATCGATGCACCTAAAAAGATACACCCCATGCCTAGTTGAACATCGATGCACCTAAAAAGATACACCCCATGCACCGACTTATCGAGCCGAATGCTCCACGAACGGTCCAAAGACCATGGGTCGCTAGCCCATAAAAATGAGACGAAACTCAACAAAACGGGGTATAGTCCCCCACGAGAACAAAGAGACATCGCACATCGCTAGTCTAAATCATAAAATGATCATCATCGATCATCGAGAAGTGTCGATTACACTAAGCTAGTAAATAAATGAGTTTAGCTTCATGTCCCATAACCACTGGCTTAACTTAAATATTTACGAACAGATTGTAGATTTCCACTCAAAGATTATCACAAGATTTCAATCGAACAAGTCTAAGAATTAACCAACAAAGTAAACGCAAGCATTTCATACCACTTGTTTTGCTAAGCCGTTTAATTAGATTTCTCATACGAATGAGGTAAAGGTTTGTATATATTAATAGATTGGAAAACGGTTTTATAAACGAGCTTTGTATTGAAAATAGAGTTGGAATCATCTTTGCGAAAGGGTTGAATATTTACTGCTAGTATAGAAAACCTTTATATTTTAAAGTGACAAATCACAGAAATGATTGTAGAAGCAATCAATCACCAAAATCCACATTCGAAGACGTGAATCAAATCCATAGAAATCGATACTGAATCCATAAAAATGGATATTCTCAAAAATCCTGAAAAGAAGTCATCAAAGTCGATAATAAATGATAACAACAAATCGGATCAACACGAATCGATCAAAATTGGAAACCCACGAAAAATAGGCAAGATGGACTGATACAAGCAGGTCAGTCGACTGAACCAGATGGTCAATCGGCTGACACAATGCCTGGAAACTTTCGGTTTCCAGGTCAGTCGATTGAACCAGGTGGTCGGTCGACTGATACAGGGACAGAATGTTTTCTGCCCCTGGTTCAGTCGACTGAACCTGCTTCCAAAGCATGATCAGCCTAGCCCCCAAGTGGGGAAAAATCCTACCGGAACCGATCGATCGAGCAACGATGACTAGGGATTTATGCCAAGCGACAACCCAGCCTAATAGGCTCTTCGATACACCCCGGTAAACATGTTCAAACACCCATAAAAGGATTTTCACAAAATTGGACTTCAAAAACCAAAAATTGGAAAATTCACCAAATCAATCCAAATAAAAAACAAATGAACATAAATAGATGTTAGGAATTCATACCTAACAACTATCAAAGATATAGACATAGATGTGAGTTCAAAAACTCACCTTTTAAACCCAAACAACAAATGAGAAGCTATAGAACAAAGGAGAGACCAATTCCTCTTCAATCTCAACTCAAGAAGCTCCAATCTAAGCTAATAAGCAAATATTTCCTAAGTTAGGGTTTAGGAATTTCTGAAATTGAAGAGAGATAGAGATGGAGAAGATGGAGAGGATGCTTACCTAAGCTTATCTTTGATTTTGGAGCTAGAACTTGAATTTGCAAAGGAAACTAGGGCTTAGGATTTTAGTTTCCAATCTCTTCCCCCATTTCTCTTGAGCTAGAGTGTTAGGAAAAGGAATGAGTGAATGAAGAGGAGTTGAGTGGAGTGTTAGGGTATTAGATGGGTTGGTGGGCTGAAACCCAAACCCAAAGCCCTAAATGAAAATATCAAAATTTCACTCAACTCCAAACATACCGATGTTTATACTTAAAAAGGTCGCAAACACCATTTTGGACTCAATGGAAGTGGTCTCGAGTCCCAATTCGACTATTTGCAAAAAGTGACATTTCGGACTTAAATTTGACTAACGATGCTATATTTAAATAAAACATTTAAATATACAATCGTAAATATGCGGGTTGTTACATCAGTGGTACGATCATCCTATCAAAAGTCGATAATCGGTACCAAAATGCTGCTAATTTTGCCGAAAATAAGAAAAACAGGCCATAGCAGTCCAAATTTGGCGAAACGAAATATAATGTCTTACTCAGAAGATGATTTACAAATTTATTGTATAAAAATATTCAAGTTTGGAAGACATTTTATAATCATCAAATATTAACTGATTTGAATTGAAATAGAATTACACAATAAAAATAAACTTCCATATCATATGATAAAAATTTACCATTTTCTATGTTTTAATGGACGTAATCCAAATATCAAATATTTATTTCAAAAATTAATTATTTAAAATTTCACAAAAATTCAATTAATTAAATAAATAAAACCACTAAAATTTACGGGTCGTTACATTCTGTATGCCTATAATGCTGACGGGAGTTCATCAACCCACTTGCCTCTAGCCTTTTCCAAATGCTTCTTTAGAATGGACTTTATGATTTTATTAACAGCTTTGACCTTTCCATTAGCTTGAGGGTGAGCAACTACCGCAAATCTTTTCTCAATATAATGCTAGCGACATAAGCCTTTGAATTCAACACTATCGAATTAGGTCTCGTTGTCGGTTATGATTGTTCAAGGGAGACCAAAACAACATATGATGCTTTAAACAACAAAATGGATTACTTTATTTATAGTGATTGTGGCCAAAGGTTCGGCTTTGGCCCATTTAGTGAAGTAATCAACTGCGACGATGACGTACTTCGCACCACCTTTGGAAATCAGTAAGGAGCCAATGATGTCAATACCCCAAGTAGCAAATAGCCATGGACTAACCATTTGAGTGATTTTCGTCGGTGGGGCTCTACGACCCTTTTCAAACATCTAGCACTTGTCACATCGTCTAGCATAATCAGCTGCGTCTTGATTGACATTTGGCCAAAAATAACCATAGCGGAGTATCTTCTTCGCCAAGGTTTTCAACCCCGTGTGATCGCCACATTCTCATGGACTTCTCTTTCTGTACATGACTCCTTCTTGAAGGATGTATCGTAAATCTTTACGAAGGATCTGTTTTTTTTCATTCCTCTGTTCAGGAAGGATTCCCATTTACAAATAGTCTTTAATCGGAGTCATTCATGACTCCTTCTTGGGCTCCATCTCTAAAGCCCAATCAATCTCCATTTGTTCAATGTTCGAAGTGCTAAGTATTTCAATTGGAACCAGTCCCATTTTCCATGCATCCTCGAAACTGATCAGCTTGGCCAGTGAGTCAGCTATCTCATTATGCTCTCTGGGGATGTGTTTAATAGTGTAATGCTCGAAATTGGTCAGTAGCTCTTGGACACGACTAAGGTAAGGAGCAAATTGTGCTCCTTTACCCTGATTTCTCCCCTGACTTGATACACTACTAACTAGGAATCATAGAAAATTTGCAAAGCTTTACTCCCAGCTCTCTAGCCTATTTAAACCCAACGATTAAAACTTCATATTCAGCCTCATTATTTGTTACAGGAAAGTAAAGTTTCAGGGCATAGCAGATCGAGCATTCCTCAAAAGTTACCAGTATGACACCAACGCTAGTACGCCGATCGTTGGATGCTCCATCCGTGCACATCTTCCATTGGTGTGATGACCCACCTTTTTGGATGATTAAAGTCGACAATAAACCACACATGTCTAACTCAAACCATTCAAAAGGGCAGATTATCAATGGGATTTAATAAGAAAATAAGAGAAAAGAGGGAAAGCAATACACAGAATCTTGCAGCGGAATGACAAAATATAATAATCAAATAAACAGTTCATGAAGTTGTTTTACAATATACATTTGATTTCAACTTTTACAACATAATCAGAGTACAATCAATAAACATACCAAAATAATGCAGTGGAATAATAATAGTAAATACGGTCTAGCAAACTCCATTTTCATCTTCAAGGAATATTGTCTTCAAACACTGAGATACTCAGGCTGACCCGAGCGTAATGAAAAGACAAAACACTCGAGTCAGAACTAAAAGTTCTTATGTAAGTTAAATCAATAACAATTAAATATGAGTGTAAGAGCTTCGAAGATGTGTACTGGATTTTCCATCTCCTATCAAGTGTACAACGTGAGTGCAATAACTTAAGAGATGTTACGGTATTTTTATCTCTTAAGGATCCATTAAACTATATATATGTAGTAAAATACGCTATATATGTAGTGTCTATCAGTAAAGTAAAGTATTAAAATAGCGTTAAGGCTTTACATTGATCCTCCTTAACAGATTTTTAAGTAGGTAGTCTATGCAGGTCCTGTAACACAACCAGTAATGTCGGTAGCTAGTGAGTCCCCTATAGGTACCGCGCTAAAACAAAATCGTAGTGGGGGCGTATTAGGATAAAAGTATGACAAGGCACGTGAGGCGATGCCCAAGGTAGGATGCTACTGTTGTGTGTTTCCTGATTGGTGGTAATTCCTAACGGCCCACCGCAAACATCCATCCTATGATCAAATCAAGGTGCACTAATCGATCCAAAAAAATCAAGATGGAAGAATGAAGAACAGATGTCACTAGAGGTAACTAGCCTCATTAGTCAGGTATGGCTCCTGTTTTAGTCATTTCAAACTGACATAAGTGTCGGAATCATCCATCATCGTTCTCTTTCTTCAATCCAGCAAACGTCGCCAATTCAACATCTACATTCTAGATAACATCCACCGCATACACAGTTGTTAAAGTTGTTCCGGTATTGACAGAGAGCATGCCAATATTTGGCCCCGGCGTCTTTAACAACTAAACATCATTTTTCACGCCGGTTGGTTCTTTTAAATTTCAAGAACAAGTCATATTTCATATCAAAATATCAGATTCACTTCAAAAATCATTTTGAATCCAAAATAGGTTATACCTTCATACCAAAACATTCGTATTTAAATCAACGATTTAAATCTAAATAGTTCACCTTTAAAACAATTTGAATATCGAAAATGGTTTTGAATAATTAAAATAGTTTGAATATTGAAATTATTTTGGATAATTAAATAGTTTTAATATTGAAAAATAGTTTGGAATAGTTAAAATAGTTTTAAAGATTGGAGATAGTTTGAAATATAAAATAGTCTTAATATCGAAAATAGTTTAGATAATTAAAATAGTTTATATATTAAAATAATTTTATTATTAGAAATTTTATATGTTAAAATAGTTTATATTAAAACTATTTCTTTCTTTCACAACAATTTGACCTCGGTTCAAATTCCAAATCACCACGAATTCAATTTTCACTTTTCAACTCAATCGACTTCAAATCCCATTCGACTTAAATAAACCTCAATTCAAAACGATTTCAAAACTTTACTTCAACTTCAATTTAAACGGTTCTATTCAAATGGCTGAAAGTTTCAATTCAGATTCTCATTTTTAAACAAATTAGTTTAAACCCATTTCACATCTAAAGTTTTGAAATACCAATTTAAACCACTTTAATTAAAGTAAATTCAAAGTTTAAATTAAAATTTTAACCTTTAGAATAATTCACTTTCAATAAATTCAAATCATATCTCAATTTCAACTTTAAGATTTCAAATTAATCTTTAAACAATTTCATTTAAACAGTTTCAATTTCAACATTTCAAATCTCGAATTAGAAAATAATTTAATTCGTATAAATCAAAATTTTATTTTCTTTAAAACAATATCATTTAAACCAATTCAAATTTAAGATTTGTAACCATTTAATTTAGCCAAATCCGGTGTCCGTATATAATTTTCTACCCTATGGCCAAGTGATCATTTATTCAATTTGAATTACATGGATGGATATAAATCATTTCAACCCATATTTAAATGACATCGGTATATATCATTTCAACCTATTTCTTAGTTCAATTCGAATAATCCAAATGAAAATTTATAAGATGTCAAATAATAAATAGGGGAATAACAGGGATATATGAAAATAAATAAACAACCATGCGTCTAACATATCCATCAATAAACATCCAATTGCAATCAACATCCAAATCAATCAATATAACACAACAGTTACAAATTATCAAATGTCGGGAGTTTAACAAGCAATTCAATCTTAATATCAATTTATAGGTCAATTTAATTTGTTTTCAATTTCATATATAAAAATCAATTCAATTTGGTGTCAATTCAATTTCAATATCAATTCAAATGTCAAATTAAATTTCCAAACAACAGTCAATATAATTACTCACTTCATAATTTTTTATTCAACTAACATCGGAAAATTTAGTATTGCGTGAGTGGGTTTAATCACTCACCTTTGGTTTATAGCTCATTAAAAATCCAACAAAAGCCCAAAATCTCAACAGTCTCCAAATTCAACCAAACCAGCCTCATACTGTCCGAAATTTAAATATGAATCCAATAGAAGAAACCGCGAGTGAATTGAAGTTTGTATGCAAAAGATATTCATGTTATAAGAAATAATATTAAAATATTAATAGGTACACATTTAATAAAAAACAACAAAGTTTAATACTCACATTTTTCTCAAGATGAGGCTTTAGGCAAAGATGGAAGAACAAACTAAGATGAGGTCAGGACGTGTAGGAAAAATGAAAAATGAAACTCATGTTTCATAAAAGAAAGCTTTTGAATTTGCAAAAATGAGAGCTTTTGAATTTGCAAACTCACATTAAAATGATTTGGGGAAAGGAAGATAGGAAATGAGGTGGCAACAAGAAAATAATGAAGGGACAAGTTTAAAAATGTGAACAATTTGCTGATGAGAATATAGCTTCAGTAAAGAATTATTTGAACTAAATGAATATAAGGTGTCAGGAGAAACAAAATGCAAAAGAAGAAATAAAGTGGTAGGTTGTTTAATAATAAGGAAATGAAGGTGGAAGGAAAAAAGGAATATCACATTTTGTTTCGAAAGCTTCGGGCATTAATAATGCATAAAGAAATGTACGTAGGAATATGAAAGTTTGCAATCCAAAAGAAAATGAAATTTTGTACAACCAAAAATGAGATGGCAAGAATTAAATACAGCCTAAAAGTCTAGGCTCGGGTACTAAACAAAAGGAGAAATGAACGGATCAAGTATTAATAATGAGGTAACTATTTTAAAACGTACAAATAACCATTAATAACAAAAAAATATGAAGGGATCGTGTACATCGCACAACCTTCTGAAAATTCAATTTTTGAAACATGTTCTTCTTAATCAAATTAATCTCATTAACTCGAATAATCTCAAATTTGTACACATTTAATATTTTTATCAACACACAATAAATAAAATTATACTTACTTTAAAATCGAAAACGTTCAGTTTGGTTTTCCCAAAATGATCTTTTATTTCCATTAAAACACCATTTCTATTTAACACAAAATGTGCGTTTCTTTTATTAAATCTATTAATTGCAATTAACGTTTTCTTTCCTTTTAATTGAAATATTTCAATTACATTAATTGTAATTAATTACAAAGTTAAATTTCAAAACGGACAAACTAAAATGGATGAGAAACTCCTTTAGTCATTTCACGTTTATAAATTTTTTGTTTATAGACCAGAGCAATAAATAACTTAAATAAATGATTTTCCTATTCTTGTAATCAATCTGTATACTAAAACACAGTTCAAATAAACATATGTTTCTTCCTTTAATCAAATCATTCTATTCTTCATTTTAATGAAATTAAACTTATATTCACAAATGATACATTCATTTATTTGATAAAAATGTTCTTTTCATTAAATCAAACTTTTTCTTTTATTTTCACAAAACATATACGTTTAATTACACCTATTAATTTACAATTTAGTGTCTTATCTCCTATTAATTGAAATTATTCAATTACAATTGATTACAAAGGTGAATTTCAAAATGGACAAAATAAATGTGATGGGAAATAATCAATTTTTCCTTTATAAATTTAAAATCGTTGTACACAAACAAGAGATATAAATTCTTACTAAAGAAGATCTATTATTTCTATAATCAATATCTAAGCTACAATAGATTTCAAATAAATAAACATGTGATTTTTCCTTTAATACAAAAACATTCATTTTATTCCCTATTAAAGTAAACATTTGTTATTTCAAATCTTGTTGTTAATATGCAACCCAACATTGATTTACATCCATAAATAATAAATTTTTAATTTCTAACAAATTTGAATTTCAATGTCTTATTTAATTTAATATGTTTAATTATCAAAAATATGGGTTGTTACAATTGGATGGTAAGTTCTCCACTGCTCTCCGAAGAGTCGTCTTATGCAGTGAATTCGGCTTTGAAGTCCGCCAATGCTTATCCCTGGATAGCTCTCCAAGAAAGATAAGTGATATCAAACTGGCTCAATTCGATGTTCCATTTAAGTAATCTCCCAGATGTCTCAAGTCGCTATAGGACCTGTCATAATGGCCAGTCGGTAAGACATTGATGGGATGAGCCTAGAAATAAGGGCGGAGTTTTCTTGACGCAATCAACGGGTAGTGCTCGAGCTTCTATAGTCTCGGATAGTTCCTTTCAGCGCTTTTCAATCACTTGCTAACATAATACACTGACCTTTAGATCTGATCCTCTTCGCATAGCAGTGCGGCACTTATGGCACATACTGACACTGCTAAGTAAATATACAAGTCTTCATGATCTAGTGGCTTGGACAAGATGAGGGGTCTCTCCAAGTGATGTACAAAAGCTGGAAATGCATCAATACAATCCTGCGTCCATTTAAAGTTTCTCTTCCTTCTCCTGATTAAGTCGAAGAAAGTAATGCACTTGTCGGTGACTTTGGAGATGAACCGGCTCAGGGCGACGACCTTCCCATTTAGACTTTGCACCTGCTTGATTGTCTTCGGCACTTGGATATCCCTTATCACCTGAATCTTCTCGAGATTGGCTTCAAATCCATGGGAGTCAACGATGAAACCTAAGAATTTCCCTGATGCAATGCCAAAAGAGAATTTTAAGGGATTAAGTTTCATTCCATATTTTCAGAGAACACTAAGCATCTCCGCCAAATCATCGATGTAGTCATTTGATCACCGTGACTTCATGAGCATATCATCTACATATACTTCCACTGATCGTCTGATCTGGTCTTTGAACATCCGGTTGACCAGTCCCTGGTTGGTAGCTCCAGCTTTTTTTAGTCCAAAAGGCATTACAACGTAGCAGTATAATCCTAGGTCGGTGATGAGGCTGGTGAGTTCCTAGTCTAGGACGTGCATCAAGATCTGATTGTATCTGAAGTACACGTCCATGAATGAAAGCAGTTCATGTCCAACGGTTGATTCTACCAACAGTCGATCCTCGAAAGTGGAAAGCTGTCTTTCGGGCACGCCTTGTTCAGGTTTAAGTAATCGACGCATGTTCGCCACTTTCCATTAGCTTTTCTCATAAAAACTGGATTGGATACCCATTTCGGGTAGAGGGCATCATGGATAAACCCATTATTCTTGAGTTTATCCACCACCTCTTTAAGTGTAGCAGATCTCTCCGGATCCATGCCGCGTCGTTTTGTTTTACCGGGACATGCCTCTGGTCGATATTCAATAAATGGCTCATGATGGTCAGCAAGATCTCACACATGTCAGAATGGGTCCAAGCGAACACATTAAGATTTGTTCGTAGAAAACCAACTAATTCCTTTATCATCGTTGCATAGAGCTATGGTCCGATCTTTAGGACTCGTGATGGGTCGTCGTGGCTGACCGTGATGTCGATCATCAGCTTAGTTGGTGCAGCCTTGGTTTCTTTGGGCTCCTCTTCTTCTTCTCTCGAATCTATATCTTTATAGAACTGACTGTGGTGCCCGAGCCAAGGCTCGAACGATGATTGTTGAGTTTCATTCATTTTGATGCAGCGAGGCTTCTCCATATCCTTTCTCCTTTCGCTGAGCATCTCTCAAGTCTCAACTCAGCCACATAACTGGCACGTCCAATCACCAGATCTCCATGGATAATTCCCATGCCACTTTCTATCCAAAATTTAAGTGTCAGACTCCAAGGGGCAATTGTTGCCCTTAATTCAGCAAGGGCTGGTCGGCTCAAAAAAGCATTGTACGGAGAGTTCACATCGATCACAAAAAACGGCAGCACCCACACTCTCCTTTGGCTGCCGTCTCCTAACTCTACCGGTAGCTTGACATAGCCTATCGCTTTAGTTGCAATACCGTTAAAGCCATGAATACGGGCTTTGCACGGTTTCAGATCTTTGGCTTCCAGTAACATCTGATCATATGCCATTTTGAAAATGATATCCACAGAACTTACACAATCAATCAGAATCTTTTTCACCAAGGCGGGACCGATCATGGCCGAGATCACCATTGGGTCGATCGTAGGGACCTCCACCTTGTCTACATCTCAACTCTAAAATACGATATCTCGTTGCTGCTTTGCTAGAGCACCATCCTCCATGTTTGAGCAACATTCAATGTCAACATGTCTGATAGCATTCATGTAACCCTCCATTTCATTCCAGCTTTTGTCGGCCAGATGTGGTCCTCCAACAATGGTTTAATAACTAATCTCCCTCCTGTTCGCCCGAGATTCCTCAGCATTGGACGATGCTTGTCCTCGATTCGGGTTGGATGTCCCTTGCTCGCTATCCTACGGGGCTTTAACAAATTTCTGCAACTTTCTTTTTCGAATTAACTTCTAAATAACATCATGGAGGTGGCGACACTTTTCTGTGGTATGTCCATATCTTTCATGAAATCTACAGTACTTTCCAGACTATCTCTACTTCTCCGTCGGCTCCTTCGGAGTTGGTTTCCTGTATTGCATAGTGTTACAAGTATATAGATAAAAATTCTCTAGCGACATATTCAATGACATGTATGTATCAAACGATGGGATCTTTGGCTTCCCTCTCCCGAAATCCCATTGCCTGTCACAGTTTCTACCACCACCTTACTTCTACTCATTCGTTTTGTTCTGAACATTGATTTGAACTTTTCGAAACTATCACTGGACTATTTTACTGCCACATTACTTTGTACTCCCTTGGCGCTTAGGCCTGCAACGTCTCTCTTCCTGATTCGCTTTACCTCCTCCTTACATAGAAACCGAGCCGCCTTTGAAAAGAAACAGTCCAATGAAGAAAGGGGCTTTCTCGCCAACCAATCACCAAAGTTGGAATCGGGGTCGACTCCTCTAGTTAGGGCCATGAGTATTGCATCATCATTCGGATTACTGACTTTTGTAACAGCTGTTTTAAACCTTTTCAGAAAATCTTTCAGTGACTCCTCCGATGCTTGAACCAAGTTGGAGAGTGACATTACATCCTTGGGGCGAGTCATGTGCATGCAAAACTGCTCCAGGAACTTCTTTGTTAATCATTAAATGAAAAGACTGACTGTGGTGGTAGCTTGGTGAACAACATGGTCGCAAAATCTTCTAGAAAATGGAAAAACACCTACACCTGACTACATCATGGCTCGGGCAGAGTCCATATGCCATTCGTACTTCAAGAGATGCTGCCTGGTGTCGGTTTTTCCCGCATAGGCAGGCATCGTAGGCATATGGAATCTCCACGGATATTCTGCATATAGATTGTTGTCGATGAATGGAGTTTGACTTCTAGAGAGTCCCCAATCATCATTGGTCAAGCCTTGACTTTCTTTCCCTAGCCATCCCACCGTAGTTATTGAGTTTGGTGTTTGGAGAGTTAGTGCCAGCGGTAGTTGTGTTCTACCTCACGTGAGTGACCCGATTAATGTCTCCGGACAGCGCCACGTTGCCTTGGCTCATCTTGCTCTTAATCCATTTCCTAAGCAGTAGTTCTATCATCATCTCTCAGGTGCGGTTCAACCACATTGTCCTGAGTTACAGCGCCTTAATCGATCGCGCCACCTCTAGAGTAAGCTCCTCCACCTACATGCCGATCGCCCGCTTGACTCGAGGGTTCAGTGTCGATCCCCTTGGGAGTTTGGTACAGATCCATGTTGTTTGATGGAATTCAGCTGCGTAGTTCCTCCTCGATACACCAGCATCGTATGCATCCATCTTGCGGCATCTGTTTCTATGATATTCGTCGGATGAGGAGGATTTCTCTGATCTTGAGTATAGAGTAGGCTTCCTCCTTGTCTTTCCATGCTGATCTTTCAACTGGTTCATCATGTCGATGTTAGCCTAGATTTGCTGGTTGAGCTGCTGATGGCTATCCATTAGTTCCTTCCTTAGGACTTCAAAGTATGCTTTGGTGACATAGTCATCTAGATTCTGGGGATAGGCAGCAGACGGTTATACGCTCTGATCAACCTATTGAACGTTGTTATCTTCATTGCCTTCAACAGCACGAGAAGTAGTAGACTTTCCTCTGGCCATGGCTAATAGCCTCCTTTTCTGAGTAGAAATGGAAATTGGTCGGTGGAAATATTGATCTATCTCGTGAATATGGAAATCCACAGGTAGATGATAAGATCCAATCAAGCTAAGAATTCCCTCTCAATGAAAGCACCAAAGTTTGCACAAACACCCAATAAATTATATATCGAGAAATAAATGAAGAAATATAAATTAAAATAGAGGAAACAAGCAGAAAATAAGTAAAAAACAATGACAAACAAATTTATAATGGTTTGACGTTGAATGCCTATGTCCACTTAGATGAAATAGCTTTATTAAATACTTGAATTTCAGAGTACAAGAGGGATCGGATCGGAATCCATGAATACAATGGAGTATAAAGAAAATAACAGCATAAAGTTCCCTAAAATGAACTACAAACTCTGTATTTATAAGGGTTTGGCCAAATATTTTGCTAAAAATTCGCTGGTAGAATCTTCAGATGTGGACGAGGTCATCTAGAAAATTTCGAGGCCCAATTCCCAAAGGGGAGTGCTCGGGGCCGATCGGTCTAAATGACCAATGTGTGTAATGTGATCCCTTATATATGTCCATCTTAATGTTGGTTTCATGTTTCCAAAGTTGTTTGCATAGTTGTCTTTACGTTTTTAGAGATATCAATCGATTCCCATTGAGTTGAATTGCTAATTCAAGATGTTCATAGCCACAGTAATCCGATCTGATCCCCTGCCTAGGGGAAGGCACAAATCCATACTTAGAATATATTGGAGAGTAAATCTCTTGGACTCGTTTGATCGTTGCTTTATATCATTGCATATGCTTGATCTTTGGACTCCATAATCACTTTTCTGGGCTGTTTGCCTTATCCATCATCAAGTCTAACTTGTCAATTAGTCTATATATAGTCGGGTCAAATGGCCGGATAACAGTAAGGAGCTTGGACTTGAAATGGAAGTGTTCGTGTAGCGATAATAGCTATATAAGCATTGTGATGTCATGTATTTTATTCGTGTTTGGATATTTTTTTTCATATATATAACGTTGTGTATATGATTTTCTATGCTTTTTGTGATGTAATGTGAAGTTGAGAATTATTATATCACTTGAAAGTTGACTCCTGTAACATCCTGCCTTTTTGTACGCTTTAAGCAGACACACATGCCGACTCAAACCATACAGAAGGGCGAATTATTATTGGGGTGAATAAGAAAAGGAGAAAGAAATAAAAAACAGAACAGAATCTCGTAGCGGAATGACAAAATATAATAATCAAATAACAGTTCATGAAGCTGTATACAAAACATTTGATTATACTAATACAATACAAAGATCAGAGTTACACATATCAGAGAAAAATACATAACATTGCAGTGGAACAGTATGATGCAGCGGAATAATAGAATAAATAATAATAGTACAAATCTTCATCTTCGTCCTCCAGAAATAAGGTCTTCAAATCCTGAAAGGCTCAGGCTGACCCGAGCGAATTGAAAGGACAAAACACTCGAGTCAAACTAAAAGATCTTATGTGAGTTAAATCAACTGTAAATAAATATGAGTGTAAACGGCGTCGGAGTGGTTTACGGGGTTTGACATCTCCTATCCAGTGTCTAACGTGATTGCAGTAACTTAAGAGATGTTCGGGATTCACATCTCTTAAGGATCCGTTAAACTATCTACTATGTAGTACAATACGCTATTATAATATGCCTACAGTAATATAAACTATTAAAATAGCGTTAAGGCTTTACATTTTCCACCTTAACACATTTTTATTTCTCATAGTCTATACAGTACCGTAATCTCCCCCGTACCGCGCGTCGTCAGAGGGCACTCCATAGGTATGGTACAAAACAAACTCGTAGTAAAGCACGCTAGGGTAGGTGACACGGCACAAGGCAATGCCAGGGTAGATATACCAATTACGCGTCCGGACTGGTGGTAACGCATAGCAGCCACTACCGCCCACCTCGAAACAAACTCCCAAATCAAAAATCAAGGGTGGCCACCAAATCAATCGCAAAGTTAGAATATAGTATCGAAGGAATGTGTCCGATCAGAGGAGCTACCTCATTGGCTTGGAATCGCTCCTGTTTTAGCCACCTTATGCCAACTCACGGGAGTTGGGTCCACGTATATACCTCATATAGGGTCGTCGCCACCATCCTACTTCATTCTGGAATCTCCACCGCGTACACAGTTGTCAAATTGGTTTACGGTATTGGCAGAGAGTATGACAATATCCGATCCCGGTCTCTTTAACAACCAAACGTTATTATAACACTGGATTGTTCTTTTATACTTCCAAAATCGCTTCATAATTGATATCAAAATATCATATTCAATTCAAACCATATCACTTTCGAAATCATTACTTACTTTCGAAATCGCATTCACTTTTGAAATCATATCATATTGGAAATCATAGTTCGATAATTTTATTTCCTTTCAAAAGTCATATTCACAATTTATACCAAATTATCATATTCTCAAAACCATAATATTTTCGAAGTCATATCCACTTTAAAATCGAGAATTTGAATATAAACCCATCCATTTTCTTAGTTTGGAATTTAGAAGAAATTAGTTTTAAATAGTTATAATAGTTAATATAGATTTAAACTAGATTAAATAGCTTTAAAATAGATTAATTAGATTTAAAATAAGTTAAAACAGGTTAATTAGTTTAAAGGTTGAAAACCTTAATAATTAAAGTCTATAAAATAATGTATTTTTAAAACAGTTTATATAAAAATATGAATTTAAAAATTTATATCAATTTAAACTATTTATTCCATTCCAGTACATATGGACCATTTCGATATCCCAAAACCCAATTTCAAATTTTCCAATTTCAATTCTCAATAAAATATTTAATTCAACATCGCCTCCAATCCATGATCGAAATATCGATTTAAGTTACTCCAAATTCAATATATTTCAAAGTTATATTTCAACAACTTAAAATAATTCAATTCTGACAAATTTCACTTTTTATTCCAAATTCAACTTTGAAATTTTAATTAAATCCTTTTTAACAATACCTTTAAACCAATTCCAATTTTTATCATAAACTTGAATTTCGATAATAATTCAATTCGTAAAATCAAATTTTTATTTCAAAATATCATTTAAAAGGATTCAAAATTTAAAGCTTTAAATCATTTAATTTAACCAATCTGGTGTCCGTATATAATTCTCTACCCTAGGGTCAAGTGATATAGATATTTATCATTTCAATCCGCAATTTACAATGTTACGGTTATATATCATTTCAAACCACAATCCCGAAAAATCAATAAAATCGCTCGAGTCTATCATTTCAACCCATAACGATTTTTCCCTAATCTATTGATCATTCGGGTATGTATCATTTCAACCCATAGTGAACTTGCAATATTATATCAATATAAAATGCAACATCCAGACATCCAATATCAACGAATCAAACATCATCACAATCATCATCCAAATCAATCAATAAATATCAATATAGAACTGATAATCAATCACAGGTATTTAACTGGCAATTTATATTCAATGATAAATTAAATAAAGGTTTAATTCAAATAAATTCAAATTAACTGAGATGATGATTTAAAATATGCAAAACAGTCATAAATAAATTTCTAATCATATCAAACATTAATTTAACAAACATAAGAAATTTTAGAAGTTGTGCGTAGGTTAAAACACTCACCTTTGAATTTAAATTGAATTTAAATCCAATTTAAGCCCAAAAATTTGAACGGTCTCATAATTTGTCCAAACTAGCGTCAAAATGTCCGGAATTCCAATACGATCCCAACGCAAGAAACCGCATGTGAAACGGACCTCATATGTGAAAGTTATGCATTTTAGAACCTTTGAATTGAAATTTAAATAAATAATATTTTAACAAATCAAGAATTTCCATGTCACCGTCATCAAGAACAAAACCCTAGCACTCATCATCTTCAGCTCGAACGGAGGAAGCCGCCATCTCCCGAATGACCTGCACGCGCGCCTGCCACGTCGCACCCAGCCGCGATCCACGCCATGCCGCCTGGTTCGACGCCCCCCCTGCCAACCTCACACGTGACCGAGTAGCGCACGCGATGCACACAGCCGCCGCCCCTTCAATCGTAACCCTAGCGAATTTTTGCGCCAAATCCAACCGTCGACGTCGCCTACGAACCACACGGATGCACTCCCCTCGGTCCTCTCTACAAAACTGTACCAATGATTTGGCGATCCATCGAAGTTGATCGTCGCGTGATGAACGGCCGTTGATAGTTCACCCAGTTCCAGCCACACAGAGACCCAGATCAAACAACGAATCACATATATGACTTGCGCTCGTCGAGAGCTTCTGATCAATATATAATTCGATATAGTTAGGGCAGTTTGAAATTTTCGATTTGAATTTGATTAGAAATTGCAATTGGGAATTAGGGTTTGTCTGCCATTGGAATGAGGAGGAGCAAATGGAATTGTACGTATAGAAATGAGGAATAAGAAGTGACTAGGGTTTATAATGAGGTATTTATAGGCAGATCAGAAAAATAGAATGAATGGATACGACTGATTTACCCGTTGAACGATAAATGACCCGAAAAGCCCGTTCTGTCTCCGGAACGAAAATGGGTAATCCCATATATCAAAATAGATGTTTTTAAATATTTTAAATTCAATGGAACAGGTTTCAAGTTCAAATTCAATCGTATAAAGAAGTTATGGTAAAATCAATTTATTTCAAATTGATTCCAATTGATTTCAATCAAATTGATTTTGAGGCGTTTCGAGCCTGTACGATCAAACGACAAGTCCGATCATTATGAAACTTGAAATCCTACAATAATTCACCATTATGGATCCGATGAAACATGATTCGTCATAATCCGAGTCAGTAGCCAAAATGGCTATATTTCAGTTAATTAAATAAATTAATAGTAAATTAATTAAATCAAATTTTTAGTTTCAGTTTTAATAATTTATAACTTCTATCATTTTTGATTTATTAATCATCTACAATAATTTAAACAAATTTAGATGTAAATTTAACGTTGATTAATTCATCAATTTCAGTGTTAAATTTCAATTTCATTAAATTCAGAAATATAAATTAAATTTTCCATAATTCCATTTAATTGACCTTTCATCCTATTATTCAATCCATTATCATCAATTGGATGAAATTAACATTAGTTCATGGTTTATTGCATTAACATTCTCAATTTCATCTAAATTTTCCATTAACGTAATATTTAAATATTTAATTTCATTTATTTGCAATTAATCCAATTATTAAAATTTTAAATTCTAATAAATTGATAAGTCTTTATTTCCATTCTCTTATTAGATCCATTATTACTTTATGAAATAAACTAATATTTCCACTCATCTTATTACATTCATATTTTGCAAATATTGTCTTAATCTCATTAAGGTAACATTAAATTTCATTTTAATTTAATTGATTCCCCATTTCAATTTAATAGCCTAAATAAAGAGGTAACATATTATAGTTGTTACCATTAATCTTTAGTTACATTCATAGGTTTATTACTTACAATAAATGTTACCATTCCTTTCATAACGCTAATTTTTGTTCAATTACCATTAACTATTTATTATTTCCTTGGTTAATCCAATATTTTATTTATTCACTTATATTCAATTTATACCCAAGTATAACAATTTTCATTATTTCCTTATTGGAATTTCATTTCAATTGTTAATAATTAGTTTTAATTACCATTTTTACATTTCATTTTAGCATTCATTCATTATTTAAAATTTCCAAACTTATTAATTTAACAATTTAAATTATTGAAAATTTACAGGTCGTTACACTCTCCCTCACTCAAAACTTTTCGTCCTCGAAAAGGAAAAGAAGGGAAAAGAAGAAATTAAGCAATCAGTATATCTTATTCAAAATATTAAATTTATAAACAATTAATTTCAAAATTAAACAATTTAAATAAAATATATCCATTTATAACCATTAGATCTTTTATACTCAAGTTATCAAAAGTTTGGAAAACCTTTCACAAAATTTTCTAAGTCCAAAATTCATGAAAAATTTCGGCAGAGTCTCCTTTGTACGGAGAGGCTCGGGAGAAAATATAATATCAAATATAACAATTGTAACAATCCGCATATTTTACGATTTTATATTTAAATATTTTTATTTAAATATATCGGATTTAAGTCTGAAAAGCTACTTTTTGCAAACGGTCGAATTAGGACTCGGGACCACTTCCATTGAGTCCAAAATAGCGTGTGCGACTTTTTTGAGTATAACCTTCGATATGTTTGGAGTAAGTTGAATTTTGCTATTTTTTGTTGGGCTTTTTGGGTTTGAGTTTGACCCAACTCATCATATAACCTATTTCAGCCCCTCTCCTCTCCTCTTCACTTCATTTCTATTTTCTTAAACACTCAAGCAACTGAAAATGGGGAGAGGAAAGGGAAATTAAAATTCAAAACCCTAGATTCAATTGCAAACTTCAAATTCGTGCTCCAAATTCAAAGAGAAGCTAAGGTAAGCTCCATCTTCATCTTCTCCATCTCTTCCCCTCTTCAATTTCAGAAATTCCTAAACCCTAATTTAGGAAATACTTGTTTTGATATTAGATTGAAACTTGTAGGGTTGAAGTGAAGAGTGGTTGATCTTCTTCTTGTAATACATGCTAGCTGAAATTAAAATTAGTATATTGCTATTAGTAAATTAAGTATATCTCATTCATCTTAAATCGGAATTAAGTTTTCTTGATGTTTTGGAAAGCTTCTTTTGTAGTCTATAACTTCTTTGTTTAGAGCTTTGCATGATTTTGAGGTTTGAATGGTCGAAATCATGTTTGTTTGTTGCTGACCTGACAACAAACTACAGGGTTGATAAAATAAAAACCTGAAATTGTTTTGGCCATAAGTTACTCGTTTCTTATCCAAATCTAATAATTTTGGATGTTCTGGAAAGCTTAGATATAAGGCTAAAAGTTTCATGTTTTGAGTTTCATGAAATTTCGAAGTTAATTTGGTCAAAACTGTGAATTCTTACTACTATCCCGAGAGCAAAACGACAGTGATATAGAATTTAGATCTGAGAATTGTTTTTGTCATAGAATTTTCATCCCTGATCGGAATTTGACGGTCTTGGTCATTCCGAAAAGCTTAGAAACTAAGTTACAACTTTTATCTTATTCATTTTGCCCGAATTTGAAGTTTACTATGCCAAAATTGTGGGTTTTCGTCTCTGGCCTGTTAGTGCATAGCTACAGGCCTTAGTCTCTTTTCTCCCGTTGTTTTCAGCGCAGAACCCCGACTTTGCGATGCCATCCCGGGCTCCTCCGATGTTGGATTTCATCGATTTTGGTCTCGTTCGAAATATGAGGTCGAGATCTTCAACTCTGTAAAATTTGGTTAAGATCTGGGTGCGTTTGATACTTCGTTTTTATTGCCGAAGTAGCACCCAGAAACTGTTTTGAAAAACATTGATTAATTGTAGTTCAAACGACCAACTTCGCGACCTCGCTGCGAGCGGGTCCGATGTCGGATTTCATCGATTTTGGTCTCGTTGGAAAGACGAGGTCCAGATGTTCAATCCTGAAAAGTTTGGTTTAGATCTGGGTGCGTTTGATACTTCGTTTTTATTGCCGAAGTAGCACCCAGAAACTGTTTTACAACAGTGATCATTTTCAGTATCGTCGGACCAACTTTGAGACGTTGCCATTTCTTCGTTTCAAGTCAGAACCGAACGACTCTTGTTGCATATCAAAGTAGGAGTATTGTACTATGCTATTGCAAATTTTCATCAAGATCTGGGTTCATATGACCCTTCGACCATGTCGTCGAAGTTGGACCTTTGCACTGTTTTGGCACAGCAGAGTTTTTTGATTTTTGTCCGACTTTGAGACGACGCAGTTTCTTCGTTTCAAGTCAGAATTGCCCGATTCTTTTTTTAGTTTGGAGCTGGTATGTTGTTCTACATGCCTGCCAATTTTCATGCCATTTGGACTTGGTATGTAGGTTCAAATCTGCCGTCTAACAACTGACTTCGACTTGTTTTCAGTGATTTTATACTTAGTATAATTTCGATTATTTTTCTGAGTTTTTCCGATTTCTTTGAGATTTGTCTCTAGATTTCATGCACGGATTTTATAAATCATTTTAAAGTGATTTTCCATCAAATTGGCTTTTGAAACTATTATTTAGTATTATTTTAAATATTAAATTAATTACTCCATAATAGGAGAATTTCAAAGACTATTTCTAAAGAGGTTTTCAAACGATTAAAAATCCGCTTTCTCCATCTATTTTCTAAGTAAAATATACACTCTTCTGCACTTGGAGCGAAGTGGAAAGGTGATTAAATGGTTAGGTAAAACACGGACCATGAATCCACGCGTTTATCTTTCTGATTAATCCCCGACCTATTCGATTGATCGTTTTGGCCTTTTGGCCTAGTTTACCGATGACATGAGGTGAACTTTTTACTGCTTTGAGTGTGGAAGCTTACAATTGGTTAGTAAACCGTTTAGTGCGAGCATTGGGGTATGGGACTCACGTTACTACTTTACGGGTTCCTTGATAAGAGTTCGTGACACATTCCTACCGTTAGTGGTAAACGAGTACTGGGCCTACGAGCCTTTACCACTACGACGTGTTTCCTGAGTGATACCTCTGGGATAGTGTCTTCGGACTGTCTCCCTTGGGTTTATTTGCCTTTGGGATAGTGTCTTCGGACTGTCTCCTTCTGGCTCATCACCTTCTGTATAGTGTCTTCGGACTGTCTCCTTTAGGTGTTGCCCCTTAGCTAAAGTGATGGGTGTGTCACTGGGGTATATTTCCTGTGTGATTGAGTACAGTACTAGCGTGCTAATGTTTTCCTGTGTGATTTATATTCCCTCGCGTAGCGCCATTCGGTGATGGTTTTATGCAACCACACGATATAAGCGCGACTACCTTGTGGGACTTGTTTTATGCCTACACTAGCACTTGTGTTTATGTTATGCCGATGATATGAGGGTTGTTATACATCTCTACTTAGATGTTTGTTTCTTCTCTATGTGAGAGATTTTGGTCTTTATTACCATGATATATGTTTCTCTTTTGAAGATTATTATGTTATATGTTGCCGCATTATCTTATCATGATTATTGTTGAGTTTATCTAACTGATTTGTTTAGCTAGCCTGACCCGAGTATTTTATGCTCGGGTCAGACCGAGTTGTTTCAGGTTAGGTCGCTTTGGACTTAGCTTTCTTCGGTGCTTCCGCTTTGGATATATCCGTTATACTATAGATAGCTTTACTTGTTATCCATCCTTTATGATACTCTGATATTATGACTATCTTGTGTATATTCTTTTGACTCACGGATGTGTGAGTAGTGGCTTTGTACCCACTTTTATATTTGGATCTGTACTTGATGTTGTATTGTGCTGAGACTATTTTCTTATTATCTGATGTTGTTCTGTGATGATGTTCATTTTGCTATTATACTTTGTTCTGATAGATCTTTTAGCCATTGTAGTTTTGCTTTAAGTATTTATTGAATATGTCGAACCACATGAGATTGAAAAAAAATATAGATTCCACTTTTCGACGTGTTCAGTAGATAGTTAAAGTAAGATTACACATGGTCGCATCCATTATACTCTATTGTCCGCATTAGCAGACGATATTATACATATAATACTCTTTGTTAATGAGGCTCTTGGAGTGGGGCGTTACAACAATATATTTCATAATTTTCAAAATAATATATCCCAACTGCGGGACAACAATATAATATCGCTAGAAAACCGTAATCCGAGAACGTACCTATTTGTCGGGCAAACAACACTTAAATTATGAAACCAAAGCAGTAGCAATTGCTTCCATAACCTGTATTTCACTTATATAATCCAAAAGAGTTAATAATTATATAAAATGAAATATTTAAAGTTGTTTCACTCACTAACAAAAAAAACAATATAACATAACAACAATCACTTACAAACAAGCATACAATCTTCACATTAAATCAAAACAAATCAATTATCCATCCATAGCAAACAACAAATAGTTTGTTCGGGTTAAGACACTTCTAATCACATAGAATGACAAATAACTACTAAGTATACCGTTACTCAACAGTCTTCGATATCTTAACAGATTATTCATACATCCAAATAATTAGAAGTATCATTTCCCAAACAATCCATAAACCAAATAAACAACAGATTTCTAACATTATTTAAGCTTATTATTATTAATTTCTTTTCACAAGATATACAGTTTTTTTTCATTCATACAAGGATTATTTCTTTAACTTACATTAATCTCTTACAAATTTTTTTATTCTCATTCATTCATTTAGTTTTTATTTCATTTATTTTTCTTTATTACTTACAAAACTTCATTTTCATCTATTCATATCATGTAAATCTCTTTTTATTGCATTATATTCATTCATTCATTATCACTTAATTTCATTTATTTACAATATTCATGTTCCATTCAATTGCTTAGCATTTCAATTCATTTACTTAAGTTTATAATCATTTATTTATAATACTCACCTTACTATTATATTTAATTAGTAGCATTTCAATTATACTTCAGTTTATAACAACTACAACATCAAATTCTTATTTATTAAAGCATTTCATTGAATACTTTCATTACTTTAAGTTTTACTTGTATAATATCCTATTACATTTTCTTATTAAACATTTCAACTTTTAATAATCTGGTAAGTTATATATATGTCTTTAAGGATGCAATTGAAAGTTACACAAGTTTATCTTAATTATTTTAGTTAACAAAATGTTCAATAATCATATCTTTTAGATTTTTATTCTTTTACTTACAGGTTACAAATTTCGAATTCCTTGTATATTTCATTTATAATTAAACATTCAATTTCTTATTTTCATTTAAAAGTTTCAATTATTAATTAGTTAAATTTCATTTCAATAATTAAAATCTCTAATTTACAGAAATTTAAGAACTAAATGCCGGGTTCCATTTCAATTCATTTAAAAATAATAGATAGATGTATACACTTACAATATATATCCAATTATATTTAAAACAAATTGAAATTTATATTTTTTTATCAAAATAAATCTACAGTAAAACTACTACAGTGGTCTTCCCACTTCGAAACTCGAAAATGAATGTCGATGATGTGTGCACTCATCACCGAAATTATTTTCCAGCGACAGAGAGGGGAGTACAGAACTTATTTCTTTCCAAAATTTCTTTAAAACAATTCTTTCAAATCATATTGAAATATTTATATCAGAAAATACTTCAAATAATATTATAATTATATCCCAAAATCATTCGAAAGAAATTTTAAAAAAACCACGGAACTTAAGTTCTAAATTTCCAAATTTCATTTGTTTTATTTTCAAATCTTATTTCCAATCCTATATTTATAAATTTCACTACTTAACAACCAATATATTACAACCAAATATATCATCTATAAATCATTATTTTATATATAAAATATACAATAGGCAAAATTATTTCAATTACCTATATTTCAAAATAAATATTGTGTCTGTGAGTCCTATTAAGCATTTAGAAATCCCTATCGATGTCATAGCATCCTATGTACCGACCAGAATTTATAAATACAAAATGGAAAAAATTAACACAATATCAAGACCCTTTTTAACACTAACAAATACGCTCTCTCATATATATACACTCAACGACTCATCATAGGGTAAAACTACCCTATTAATAAAGAGCCAGACCCCACAAAGCTAAGGTTTTCGCTAAACCAAAGCTCTGATACCAACTGTAACATCCTGCCTTTTTGTACGCTTTAAGCAGACACACATGCCGACTCAAACCATACAGAAGGGTGAATTGTTATTGGGTGAATAAGAAAAAGAGAAGGAAATAAAAAACAGAACAGAATCTCGCAGCGGAATGACAAAATATAATAATCAAATAACAGTTAGTGAAGCTGTATACAAAACATTTTATTATACTTATACAATACAAAGATCAGAGTTACACATATTGGAGATAAATACATAACATTGCAACGGAACAGTATGATGCAGCAGAATAATAGAATAAATAATAATAGTACAAATCTTCATCTTCGTCCTCCAGAAATAAGGTCTTCAAATCCTGAAAGGCTCAGGCTGACCCGAGCGAATTTAAAAGACAAAACACTCGAGTCAGAACTAAAAGATCTTATGTGAGTTAAATCAACTGTAAATAAATATGAGTGTAAATGGCGTCGGAGATGTTTATGGGGTTTGACATCTCCTATCCAGTGTCTAACGTAAGTGCAGTAACTTAAGAGATGTTCGGGATTCACATCTCCTAAGGTTCCGTTAACTATCTACTATGTAGTACAATACGCTATTATAATATGCCTACAGTAATATAAACTATTAAAATAGCGTTAAGGCTTTACATTTTCCACCTTAACACATTTTTATTTCCCATAGTCTATACAGTACCATAATCTCCCCCGTACTGGGCGTCGTCAGAGGGCACTCCATAGGTATGGTACAAAACAAACTCGTAGTAAAGCACGCTAGGGTAGGTGACACGGCACAACAAGGCAATGCCAGGGTAGATATACCAATTACGCATCCAGACTGGTGGTAACGCATAGCAGCCACTACCGCCCACCTCGAAACACATACCTAAATCAAAAATCAAGGGTGGCCACCAAATCAATCGCAAAGTCAGAATATAGTATTGAAGGAATGTGTCCGATCAGAGGAGCTACCTCATTGGCCTGGAATCGCTCCTGTTTTTAGCCACCTTATGCCAACTCATGGGAGTCGGGTCCACGTATATACCTCATATAGGGTCATCACCACCATCCTACTTCATTCTGGAATCTCCACCGCATACACAGTTGTCAAAGTGGTTTTTGGTATTGGCAGAGAGTATAACAATATCTGATCCCGGTCTCTTTAACAACCAAACGTTATTATAACACCGGATGGTTCCTTTACACTTCCAAAATCGCTTCATAATTGATATCAAAATATCATATCAATTCAAACCATATCACTTTCGAAATCATTACTTACTTTCGAAATCGCATTCACTTTTGAAATCGTATCATATTGGAAATCATAGTTCGATCATTTTATTTCCTTTCAAAAGTCATATTCACAATTTATATCAAATTATCGTATTCTCAAAACCATAATATTTTCGAAGTCATATTCACTTTAAAATCGAGAATTTGAATATAAACCCATCCATTTTCTTAGTTTGGAATTTAGAAGAAATTAGTTTTAAATAGTTATAATTAGTTATAATAGTTAATATAGATTTAAAATAGATTAAATATAATTAAATAGATTAAATAGCTTTATAATAGATTAATTAGATTTAAAATAAGTTAAAACAGGTTAATTAGTTTAAAGGGTGAAAATCTTAATAATTAAAGTCTTTAAAATAATATATTTTTAAAATAGTTTATATAAAAATATGAATTTAAAATTTTATATCAATTTAAACTATTTATTCCATTCCAGTACATATGGACCATTTCGATATCCCAAAACCCAATTTCAAATTTTCCAATTTCAATTCTCGATAAAATATTTAATTCAACATCGCCTCCAATCCATGTTCGAAATATTGATTTAAGTTACTCCAAATTCAATATATTTCAAAGTTATATTTCAACAACTTAAAATAATTCAATTCTGACAAATTTCACTTTTTATTCCAAATTCAACTTTGAAATTTTAATTAAATCTTTTTTAACAATACCTTTAAACCAATTCCAATTTTTATCATAAACTTGAATTTCGATAATAATTCAATTTGTATAAATCAAATTTTTATTTCAAAATATCATTTAAAAGGATTCAAAATTTAAATCTTTAAATCATTTAATTTAACCAATCCAGTGTCCGTATATAATTCTCTACCCTAGGGTCAAGTGATACGGATATTTATCATTTCAATCCGCAATTTACAATGTTACGGTTATATATCATTACAAATAACGATTTAATTCAAATAAATTCGAATTAACTGAGATGGTGATTTAAAATATGCAAAACAGTCATAAATAAATTTCTAATCATATCAAACATTAATTTAACAAACATAAGAAATTTTAGAAGTTGTAAGTGGGTTAAAACACTCACCTTTGAATTTAAATTGAATTTAAATCCAATTTAAGCCCAAAAATTTGAACGGTCTTAGAATTCGTCCAAACTAGCGTCCAAATGTCCGGAATTCCAATACGATCCCAACGCAAGAAACCGCGTGTGAAACGCACCTCGTATGTGAAAGTTATGCATTTTAGAACCTTTGAATTGAAATTTAAATAAATAATATTTTACCAAATCAAGAATTGCCACGTCAGCGTCATCAAGAACAAAACCCTAGCACTCATCATCTTCAGCTCGAACGGAGGAAGCCGCCATCTCGTGAATGACCTACACGTGCGCCTGCCACGTCGCACCCAGCCGCGATCCACGCCATGCCGCCTGGTTCGACGCCCCCTCTGCCTACCTCACACGTGGCCGAGCAGTGCACGTGATGCACACAGTCGCTGCCCCTTCAATCGTAACCCTAGCGAATTTTTGCACCAAATCCAACCGTCGACGTTGCCTACGAACCAAACGAATGCACTCCCCTCGGTCCTCTCTACAAAACTGTACTAATGATTTGGTGATCCATCAAAGTTGATCGTCGCGTGATGAACGACCATGGATAGTTCACCCAGTTCCGGGCACACAGAGACCCAGATCAAACAACGAATCACAGATTTGACTTGCGATCATCGAGAGCTTCAGATCAATATATAATTCGATATAGTTAGGGGAGTTTGAAATTTTCGATTTGAATTTGATTAGAAATTGCAATTGGGAATTAGGGTTTGTCTGCCATTGGAATGAGGAGGAGCAAATGGAATTATACGTATAGAAATGAGGAATAAGAAGTGACTAGGGTTTATAACGAGGTATTTATAGGCAGATCAGAAAAATAGAATGAATGGATACGACTGATTTACCCGTTGAACGATAAATGACCCGAAAAGCCCGTTCTGTCTCCAGAACGAAAATGGGTAATCCCATATATCAAAATAGATGTTTTTAAATATTTCAAATTCAATGGAACAAGTTTCAAGTTCAAATTCAATCGTATGAAGAAGTTATGGTAAAATCAATTTATTTCAAATTGATTTCAATCAAATTGATTTTGAGGCATTTCGAGCCCATACGATCAAACGACAAGTCCGATCATTATGAAACTTTGAATTCTACAATAATTCACCATTACGGATCCGATGAAACTGGTTTCTTCGAAATCCGAGTCAGTAGCCAAAATGGCTATATTCTAGTTAATTAAATAAATTAATAGTAAATTAATTAAATCAAATTTTCAGTTTCAGTTTTAAGAATTTACAACTTCTATCATTTTTGATTTATTAATCATCTACAATAATTTAAACAAATTTAGATGTAAATTTAACGTTGATTAATCCATCAATTTCAGTGTTAAATTTCAATTTCATTAAATTCAGAAATATAAATTAAATTTTCCATAATTCCATTTAATTGACCTTTTATCCTATTATTCAATCCATTATCATCAATTGGATGAAATTAACATTAGTTCATGGTTTATTGCATTAACATTCTAAATTTTCTTCTAAATTTTCCATTAACGTACTATTTAAATATTTAATTTCATTTATTTGTAATTAATCCAATTATTAAAAATTTAAATTCTAATAAATTGATAAGTCTTTATTTCCATTCTCTTATTAGATCCATTATTACTTTATGAAAAAACTAATATTTCCACTCATCTTATTACATTCATATTTTGCAAATATTGTCTTAATCTCATTAAGGTAACATTAAATTTCATTTTAATTTAATTGATTCCCCATTTCAATTTAATAGCCTAAATAAAGAGGTAACATATTATAGTTGTTATCATTAATCTTTAATTACATTTACAGGTTTATTACTTACAATAAATGTTACCATTCCTTTCATAACACTATTTTTTGTTCAATTACCATTAATTATTTATTATTTCCTTACTAATCCAATATTTTATTTATTCACTTCTATTCAATTTATACCTAAGTATAACAATTTTCATTATTTTCTTATTGGAATTTCATTTCAATTGTTAATAATTTGTTTTAATTACCATTGGTACATTTCATTTTAGCATTCATTCATTATTAAATTACAAAGTTTTTATTTCTTTCCATATTAAATTACCAAACTTATTAATTTAACAATTTAAGTTATTGAAAATTTACAGGTCTTTACAACTCCTTTGATGTAGAAGTGAATTGCATTTGATGATGTGCTAAGGTAGTTGTTATGCCTCTTTGGGTATTGAAAAGTTATACTTATGGATTTTTAATCGACTCGTCTTTGATTTGAGGTAAAAAAAGTTGTTATACTTATCACAGTATAAAATATAGAAAGAAACAGAGTTTAAATGCTATTTGATTTACAAAACAAAGTTTAAAGAGTTATGGTCCATATAGCGATGGTCGTTACAGATGTAGTTTTGAAAATCTATGATTTTAGTAGACATAAAAGGTTATCTACTTTAAATATTTTGCAAATTGTTTTTAAACGTGTTTTATATGGGTTGTATAAGTATTTGAAAAGAATTTAAGGTTTTAAAATTATTTTTAATGGTATTTAATAATTTTAAAGTAAAGGTTTTTCATATTATAAAACTTGTTTTTTTTAGAAAGGAGTTTTTTAACAATATTAAGGAATTGTTTTAAAGTAATGTTTCATATATAAAAGGCAGTGGCTTTTAAGTTATGATTTGAATGGAAGTTTAAACTTTGTTTAGAAATATCTTAAAAGAGGTTTGAAATTTATATATTTGATTTAAAGGATTATTTGATATAATAAAATTACTGGTACTCTTATGAAGAAAAGATCTTATCTTTTCAAATCAAATGTGGCTTTAAACATAGGTTTCCAAGTGATATTTTATATAGAAATTTCCAGGTGATTTATAAGGGTTTAGGTGAAATTTTTAAAGAAAACAATATTTGAATTTTAGCAAAAGATTTTGGAAAGTGGAAAAAAGGAGTTTAGTTTATATCTCTTTGGGTTTAAATGAAATAGTATACGAAATTTATAAATTTTTATGCTGGATATTAGACTTTGAGGTAGGTAGACTCTTACATATCCCGAAAGATAAGAATGTTGTCGAGTCAAGGTTTGAGAGGTAATAATACCCCAACTTGAACGTCATTGTTATCCAAAGAATAGTTTAAGTTTGAAATCGAGGATTGATGTTCAGTATATTAAGTATTATTTCTGTATGCGAAGTCGGTTATTTATGGAAATTAAGTAGCCTATAGTTGGCACTAAAGCCGATGAGTAGACCGATCCTATATCTGTGAGATCAAGAATCGGAGTGCCTAGGCAAGGATCTAACTTACCTGGCTTCATTTCTATGCAAGGTATAGGGTAAGTCAAAATATCATAAACGTGACAAGCGTAGGAGATTGAATTTCCATAATTGATCATTATAACTTATCGTGGTATGGAAAGTATTATTTTCATACGTAACATCAAATTCCAAGGCACGGAAAATCGTCTTTATCTTGAGAATTAAGAACGTATGTCGAGGCAAGGATAATTCTCTAACTTGTTCGATTTCATTGTTAATTGAGGTATAGTGTTGTTTGAAATCAAAAAGTGGTGGTAAGTATATTTAGTCTAATTTCCATACGATCTATTTACTTACACCAAAAAGAAATGTGTTTGGGTTTATTGTAAACAATATTTTAAACGACAGTTGTTTTTGACCCTCTTTAATATGGTTTGGAAAAATATGAAATATTCCTTAAGATTTGAGAATATACTTATACCGTTGAGATAAGTATATGGATACAATTTCTAAGTATTAAGTGTGTAATTTTTTGTGAATATACTTATACCGTTGGAATAAGTATATGGATATTTTTCCAAGCATTAAAAAAGCATAAATGATAGTGAATGAGAAATATATATCTTTTGTAAAGGGTATTTTAATACAAGTATTTACAAAGTAATTTAATTAATGAAAGGATTAATAAAAGAGGCTTAGTGGTTGCTTTATGTGCTTAATTGCGAGGTTTCCATGTGAAATTAAATCTTTGGTTGGTTTGTGTGTGTTTATTTGATAGTTAAATAACCGACTATCAAATCTTGGTCAGTTTTAAACTATTGATTGTTGGCACAGAGAGACCAAGATTGGATAAGCATGAGTTATCCGAAAACCACTTTGGACCGATATAAGCGTTCAAATTGAAGACAACTTGAAGATGATGAAAATTGAAGACGAAGCTCTTTAAAGTGCAAGAGCTACTTGCTACGAATCCTGAGTGTGATTCCAAAATGGATGCAGTAGAAGTAGTATCTTCGATTTTTTTCATATCTTAAAAAAGTTGTATGGATGAATGATGACATTGCATTATTGCCTGGAGAGTAGTGTTAGCATTTCAAGAGGGATTTGTTAAGAGGAAAAGGTAACTGCTGCCTTACAAGCTTTACACCTGGGAATGACGAAAATAAGGGATATGTCAAGGCTATGTGGTTTGCTACCAGTAGGGTATAGTCATCACCTTTCCAGATCACTATTTATGGATTTGGTATGTGCATGAGGGCTCTCAAGGAAAAGGTTTTAAAGCAATCTGGGTGATGTCATACACGATACTATCTAGGATGGACAAGCCGATCTGGTCATGCATGGGTCGCAAAGTTTGTGACCTTGGTACATTTTATCTAGAGATGTACCATGGTAAGTGTTACCCCAGTGCCTTGTCATTGTATGAAATCCATTTTCCAATACATGTCTTTACGGACTTAGTTGTACACTAAATATGTTGTTGAATGTAATTAATGTAACCATTCCGGCTACGATTCAATATTTAATTTAAACCCTAGACGTTATTATAATATCACTGGATTTCTATATAAAATGGTTTGGTTATCGTAAGGTAAAAACCCATCCGTGTTTATGTGTGGCATGGTCTTACAGGATACCATTATTTTTAAAAGAGTTTTATAAATATAACAATCCATAGTGATTTGAGTTTTCTCACACTAAGTTTAACAGACTGATCCAGATGTTATTTTCTTATAATACTCGGGTCAGACCCAAGTATTTTTCCAAAGTTAGCTCTGGATGATTTGGAGCTTTAGGAGATGAGCTGGATACCTCCAAGACATATTCCCGTACTTATATTATTTCGACGCATTTGTTTTTATGTATTAATCTTCATTTGTGAGGAAGGGTTGTTATAACTGTCCAGGCTGATGATATGGTAGTATACTCTGATTGATGTATGTACAATAATCTTTCTTTTTGTAAAGATCTGTTGTATATTATATATTACTTGTCACAATGTGAGATTTTGTTCTGTCTTTTCTTTTCTTTCACCCCAACAATCTGTCTTTCCGACACTCGGATGTTCGACATATGAATACTATGGATGTATTAGTGTCAGCTTCTGAGGGTTAAAATGGTGGGTCGTTACACCAAGTTTTCTTATATTCACCTAGGAAGTACCAAGATGTACTGAGACATGAAGAAGAGCTTCTACTATGAAGGAACAAAGAGAGATGTTGGAGAATGTATGGGGAGATGCCTCACATGCTAATAAGTTAAGGTAGAGCATCAGAAACCAAGCGGCCTTATGCAGCCTTTGGAAGTTCTAGCATGGAAATAAGATTCGGTTTTGATGGACTTTGTTGATGGTTTGCTGAGGATGAGGGAAGGGAATGAAAGTATATGGATTATAGTTGATAGGTTTACTAAGAGTCCCTATTTCATTCTAGTAAAGTTCATAAGGACGGCAACTAGGTTAGCCGAAATATATCTTAGGACTATAGTGAAACTTTATGGAATTTAAAGCACTATAGTGAATAATTGATTCCCAATATTTTCTAGTGAGTTAAGGCGAAGCCTACAGAGTGCGTTGGTCTCGGAGTTATATATGAGTATCGCCTAACATCTGTAGGCAAATGGCCAGGCTGAAAGTGTCAACCGAGTGTTAGAAGATTTGCAAGAGCGCATTTGCATTAGACTTTGGCGGATCTTTGGAAGATCACCCGCATTTTCATGACAATGGTTACCAATCCAATATTAGGATGATACCTTTTGAGGCATTATATTAAAGGCCTTATTAATCACTAGCAAGTTGGTGCAAAACGAGAGACAGACTCATGTTAGGTTTGGATCTAGTAAAAGAATCTTTAGAGAAGGTTGAATTGATTAGGAAAAGAATGAAGGATGCTCAATCCAGGCAAAAAGAGTTATGCAGATAGGATGCGGAGAGCCCAAAGTTTGATATAGGAGACCATGTGTTTGTAAAAGTGTCACATGTGAGAGGCACTATGAGGTTCGAAAAGGCCGGAATGTTGGCACTAAGATATATTGGTCTGTTTCTAATATTAGAGAAGATCAGTAAAGTAACTTGCAAAGCCAATTTTCCAAACACTTTGCTGGGGTGCATAATGTGCTTCATGTATCACATTTACAAAAGTGTGTCCGAGACCCCATGGATGTTGTGATTCTCAAAGCTAGGAAAGACTTAGTTGTTGAACCAAACATGACTTATGTTAGAAAACCTATTCTGATTGCAGACCAAGATATCAAAAAGCTTAAGAACAAGGAGATAAAGCTTATTCAGATCCAGTAGAGTGAGGAAGTATAAAATTTTACCTGGAAAACGGAGGATTAATTCAGGAGGACCTATCCCGAGTTATTTGTTCAGCATAACATGTATGTTTGCTAGGTTCAGTTTATGCTATGTGTGTATGTGTGTGATACTTTGGTTAATTTGTTATGCATTGGTAGAAGCATTAATGCATTTTTGATTGGAATCCCGAGTAAATAACTTATGGGTGTGCAAATTAGCATAGCATATAAAAGCCTAGAATTTATTATCGTACCTTATTTGAATTTCAAGGATGATTGTAACGACCCGTATTTTTAACTATTTTAAATTATTAAATTTAATATAATTTTAGAATAAAAATGGTTAGAAATAAGATTTAATGATTTATTAATCTGATTTATTGGATATGAATTTAGATAAAATTTTAAATAACAAAATTCAATATGAGAAAAGATGATAACTTATATTAGAAAGTAAATTAAATAATATAAAATTGTAAGTAATTGATAACCGAAATTGAAATGATCAATGTTAAGTAAATAAAGAGTCAAATGAATGTTCATTTAAAAGTAAAAGCATAAATTTATTTATATGAAATTCTATATATTGAATGTGTTTATAATCAATAGCTGGAATTGAATAATGAATGTTGAATTATTTAGATGGAATAAAATAATTGTTTGATAACTAAAATTCATCTGAAATTCTAATATTGGAATTCATCGTAATTGAATTATCTAAGGGCTTTGATTTATGAAGTGTAATCTTTGTATTTAGTGTAAGAATTTTTATTGTTCTATATTTGAACGAACATTTTATTTTTAAGGTGAATTTGTTTATGAATTTAAATGTAAGAGCATTGGTTGTATAAATTTGGAACAAACATTTTAATTTACAAAATAGTTTAAGATAAAATTGAAGTTAAATTATTTAATTGATTTTAAATGTTAAAAGGTTAATTTTATACATTAAATAACTTATATTTTTAAATAACTTATATTTTTAAATATAGTGATTTATTGAAAATTTAATTGTTATATTTAATATTGGAATTATTTAAATAATTAAATCTTGAAATTAAATGAATGGAAACGATTTCAAAAGTTGATTTAAATTCTATTTAAATTAGAATGGATTTAGTGAACTTTTTAAAATTGGATTTGAAAGTGATTAAATTGATTTTTAAAATAACTTGTTTTCAATTCACGGGTAAAAAATAGTCTTTTTGAGAACTGTCTCGGATTTCAACGAAACCAGTTTCATCGGATCCGTAATACTGAATTATTATTGGATTTCAAGTTTCATAGCGATCGGACTTATCGTTTGGCCGTGCGAGCTTGAAACGGGTAGGATTTATTTTCAGAACTTTAATTAAAATAAATTTATTTTGAAAATCTATCTTCTGAATATGATAGAATTGGCTCTCGATACATATTCCATTGTGTTCGGAATAGGGGTATCACATATAGAACGCCAAGCGGCACGCTTCGTTTGGAGTTCGGAAAATTTGTCGCGTGAAAAGTGTTTTGTAATTGCCTATATAAGGCCCTCATTTTGGAAACCCTAGTCTTCCAAATCGTTCAGTGTCGCTTCATTCTCGTTAATGGTCGAAATTGTTCGATCTTCTCCTCTCATTTTCTTCCAATCCGCTCAACGAATTCGAACGATTCCAAAACGAAAAGTGTAGATCTCGACGAGCTCTACGCATCCAACAGTTGGATCGAGGAGATACGACTCGAGATCGCCTGGATTGAAGCTCGAAGTTTGCGTGGGTTTTCTCGAATCGCGCGATGACGGCGGCGGCGGTGGTGATTCACGAGAAGGCGGTTGCGGTAGTGGGTTCGGATCGGGGTCCGACGGCCCTGGGTGGCATGCGCATGTGGAGGATTAGCCGCGACTATTGGGTTCGCGATTTTGGGTAGCGTGAGCGGGAGAGGTAGAAGGTAGGCTATAATTAGGTTTAACGCTTTAAAGTTTTAATTATTTTAGTTAATTATTATTTTAATTATATCGTTATTAATCGTTATATTAATTAAAGCGTAACTTTTTCATACAAGGTCCGATTCGAGCGAAACAAGTCGCGTTGGGTTCGTATCGACGAGGACTACGACATGGAGTTGAATTGAAGTTTATTTATGCTAAAAAATTGTCAGTTTCAAATAAAGATGACTGTTTTAAACGCTCACGAATTACTAAATATTCTTACGATTGGCTAAATCGAAATCATGAAGTGATTTATATTTATTGATGGTTGTTTGGTAAATTAACTGATATTTAGAATTGAGATAAAACCGTTAGGAATTGAATTGACAGTTAAATTGAAACTGAAATTGAATTGCTAATTAATCGTCCGTTATTGATAACTAGTTAACTATTGTGATTTATTGACTAAAATTGAATTAGTTGAATTTGAATTGATTGATAGTTAAAACCAACATTTAAAATTTGATTGATAAATTTGATATTAAAATTGATAGGAATTTGATTGTTAAATGGATAGTTGGAATTGATGGTAAATGTGACATTTAAATTTGATAGGGAAATTTTGACATTTTATACACTTATTAAATCGACATAAAAATTGTATATTTAAATCGATATTGATTGCATATCACCTTTAGTTAAACACCCCGACACTGATAATTATTGATTGTTGTGTGATATGGTTGAATTGGTTGATTTGGATGTTAACTCATATTGTGATGGATGATATTGTTGATTTGTTGTATGTTGTTAGTGGTTTTGGTATTTCTGTGTTATCACGTTGTTATTACCACTATTGATATGATTGATCACGTGGACATTTAAATTTGATATGGATTTCGGATATCCTATTTGATATGCGAATTTTGATGCATAGTTGACTGCTTGGGCAGAATTGTAATTTTTGTGATTCTATCGTCGTTCGACGAAAATTGGGTTTTATTTATTGAATTTTAAAAGGCTTTAAAATCTAACCTTTAGAAAATTATATATTATAAAGATTTTAATTTTGTGAATCAAATTAAAAATATTTTTTGAAATTAACTTGAATTTCATTTATAAAAATTAAATTCTAATTTTTAATAATAATATATATTTTTCCTAAAGAGTAATAAAAGGTTTACAAATTTTTCTATAACTTTAAAGAATAAAAGGAAGTGTTTGTAAGACGGTCGATGTTGAAATCCAATCATCAAATGAATTTGATATGTTTGAATGGGATTATCGAATTTTGAAAATCTGTACAGTGTTGTAAAATCCTCTGAAACTCCAAGAAATTATTTGAATAATATTTGATGTAAGAAATATGAATTTAATTCGATGATTTAAAATAATTTGGAATTTTAAACATTGAAGTTTTGTTTAAACTGTGAAATATATTGAATCGTTTTGTAGTAGATTAACTTATTGAAACTCTATAGTGAGGATTTAAATGGCAAAAACTTTATGGAAATTTTAAACAAATGAAGTTATTTACTACTATATTTCACTTGATTTTGATTTGACTTACATGAGTACTTTTAGTCCTGACTCGAGTGTTTTGTTTTTTCATTACGCTCGGGTCCGATCGAGTTTTTAGTTATCGAAGACAGTTATTCCGGAGGACGAAGACAAAGATGATATATCATATTTACTAGTATTTATTCCATTGCACTATTTCATTCTGTCTATTAAAATGTATAACTATGATAATATTGTATAACTCTGATTTATGTTGTAAATTTGAATTGAGTATATATTGTTAAACTGCTTCATGAACTGTTTATGCGATTATTGTATTTTATCATTCCGTTGCGAGATTATGTTATTGTTTTTTTCTTTTCTTTTTATTTCTTTAAAATAAACCCATTGATAATCTATCTTTTAAACGGTTTGAGTTGGACATGTGTGGTTTATTGTTGACTTGAACTGTTCAAATAGGTGGGTCGTCACAGTTGGTATTAGAGCTTTGGTTTAGCATATACCTAAACACCTATAGGATAAGCTCATTGAGTGTATATACATATAGGAGAGAGCGTATTTATTAATGATATAAAAATATTTTGAAATTGACAAATGAAATGATTTTAACTTTGATTATATATAGAATATAAAAGAATGAATTCTATAAACTGATAAATCATTCGTGACTGTTGATGATGATTGGAAGTTATCTCATTGTTGATTGATTGTTTGATTAATATGGATGTGCATATTATCACTTATTGATTGATGAGTCGTGCTTGGCAAGTTTATGAGCATCGACTATTGGCTGTTGATTTAAGCATTTGACTATGGTTGGAAATTTTGGTTTTTTTGAAATATATTTAACCAGTTTGAGAAACTGCATGTTTTAACATGGATTTTGAAGTGAATATATGTCTGAATTTCCCCCGTATCATTTTAAAGAGTAATGGATACCATTTGAAAGTGATATATGAAATATGATTTATCTAGATATGGTTTATAAATAAATAAAAAGTTATTTAAACTGAAAATTTATGAGTGAGAATTCCGAGAGTTTGAAATTAGTTTTAAGATTCTGGAAATATATGATAGCATGATTTGAAAGTATGTTCCGAACAGAAATGTTTATAAGTAATTTCAAAATGATTTAAAATGGTTTTCAAAATAATTTCAAAAGGAATAGAAGTCCAGAACTCACATATGTCGCTGGAAAATAATTTCGATGATGACTGCAACACCATCTACATTCATTTTCGAGTTTCAAAGTGGTGGAGGCCACTTTAGTAGCTTTGCTACTCGATTGTTTAAAGAAACTAATTTGATTCAAATTCCTGAAGTATGATTTAATATTCAAAAGAGATATGTATATATTTATTTCAAACGATTTGAAATAAAACCCAGTGTTCAATTCTTGAGTTTTCTATTGAATAATATTATGAACACATGTATCCTATGCATTAGGATTGTTTGATTGTGCATCTTGTTGAGATGATTGATTGCTGATTTCCAATTTTGAATTGGAATTTGATTTTTCCGACTATTCTGAATAGTCGAACACTTCCAAATTGAGAATTAATTTTCAGAGCTAAGTATTTTGGAAAGTATATAAAGTTTAGTTTTGAAAATTTCAAAATGAAGACTAATGGGAGTTGAACAAGTTTTAAAAAGCTAAATATTTTGATAAGTAAATTGTATAAGCTTTTTTTGAATTATACAAGTATGGAATTTAGTTTTAAGATGTTTTAAATGAAAAGAGTTTTAAGAAATATTTTGAACATAGTAAATATTTATAAAAACTTATTTTTGGCAAATTGATTTTTTTGTAAGCAGTTCTGACTTTGTATAAATATGAAAAATAGTTTTGAAAGGTTTATAATGGAATTTGTTTTAAGAAACATTTTGAACCTAGTAAATGTTTTATGGAAAAAAAGATTTTGAAAAGTATTTGATTTAGAAAGAAATTTGATTTTTATCTAAATTTGATATAAATATAAAATCTGAAGTTGTGAAAAACTATTGATCTGAAATTTGGAAATTTTTTGAATTTGAATGATATATGATTTGAAAAAAAATGATTGTTGAAATCCTATATGAATTTGAAATGAACTGGTATTTGAAATTAATTGATTTCGAAGACCTTTGACTCTATAAAAATATTTGATTTGAAAGTTTTCGACTCTTATATGAAAATGGTTTGTATAAGTATGAAGTTATTTTGAAAACTATTGATTCTGAAAGATACTCGATTTGAAAAGCGATAATCTTATATATAACGGAATTTATATAAGAATGATATGATATATTCGAGACTATTGATTTTGGAAACTACTCGATTTGGAAATGAAATCTAAAATATAATGGAATTTATATAAGTGTGACATTCGAAGTTATGATTTGGAAAGGGTACTATATATAGTATATATATTTTGAAGTAAAAGATATGGGAAGTACTCTCCGTGATTTTCGATAATCCACTTGGTGGATTCATTCTATTGATTGATTTCGGTCGTCCAGACATAAACTCATGAGTTCCTTTGAATTCCATAGCGTAACCTATGGTCTTATGATTCGATTAGCATAGCGTAATTCGGGGGGGGGGGGGGGGGGGCGTGATGCCTACAGTCTACTTATGATTTCGCTGGAATAGCGACGTAACCATTGTGTAGCTGCGATCTATGGTCGATGTCATGGCGTAATTCGAGGTGGCAGAGATTGCCTACAGTTTACTACGATTTCACTGGGATAGCGACGTAACCATTGGGTGTAACCACTAAGTAAACTGTGATCCAGGTGGCGTAATTCGAGGGGCAGTGATTGCCTATAGTCTACTATGTTTTCTTTGGGATAGAGATGTAACCATTGGGCGTAACCGCTAAGTAGACTACGATCCATGAGCGAATTGATTTTTATTTAGATGGCGTAATTCGTTGGGTAGAGATCACCCAAAGTTACAGATGTTTCCTCTGGGATAGGGGCGTAACCATTGTGTAGCTGCGATCCATGATTAGTTTTCAATTGGTACTTTCCATATCTATTTTTAAAAGTTTTCCAAGTATTTTCACTGGATGTTGAAACAGGTCTACTAAGTACTTAGAGATTTCTAGTCTTGCGTCTGATCAGCGTATTACTAGATTCTGTAAGAATGAGGATAAACTTGTTGAAACATCTAGTTATCAAAAGTATTTTCAATATAAAATTATTTCGATATAAAAGTATTTTGTTATAAAAGAATTTTTAACAAAGAAAATTTTCAAACATTTAAGAATTGAATATAAAAGAACCACTTGAATTATCTGTTGGTATAATTAAGAAACCAATGGAATAAATACGTAAGTTGTATATAGACCATTCTATTTGTATTTACAGTTTTGATTCAGATTTATATACACGATTTTAAGGTAATTCACACATGTCCGATTTAGGATTGTTCGCTCGATTCCCGACGATGAACACTGATACGAATTTTTGATATGAATCTGAAGTTCTCTATCATAGTTTATTACTATGTAAGGAGGATGGAAGTTTCTAATCAAGAAGTTGGATTAGAGTCCGCACTAGAGTAGTCGGGTTACCAATACTAGTTCAGAAAATAAAATTGCGTATTCGAGTAAGAGATTGAAATTGTTATACGTACGAATGGCATATATATATCATACGGATTTTAATAAAATGATTGTATGTTATGATTGCTAGCTATAATTGTTTTTTTCTTAGGATTGCTATGTTGTTTGGCTGCATGTAGTTTAGCATCATCCTTATCAATTGCATTACATTCATGTGTTGCACAAAGTTGTTATAATAATTTCTAGTTGCATTTAGCTTTTACACCATTATAGTTTCATATAGAATTGCATCGTCCTTGTAGTTGCATCATATTACCATGTTATATCTTATTGCTTTGTTTTAATGATGCTATGTTGTTTTGGTTGCATGTAGTTTTGCATTTCATTATAAATGTGAATTGGTTACTTGTGTGTTAAACATAGTGAAGTAAATTAAAATTGAATTAAATTGAATGTTAATGAAATAGATATGAATTAATTGGATAGATATTATTTGTTGGATGATTTCTTTTGTTGCAAATAATTGTTATAACCGTTTTGGTTACATATGATTGTTATGTTGTGTACTGATGCTTATGCTTATGGTTTGGATTTCGAAATCATGTTATATGGTTCTATTAAACTCATGCATGGTTCTCTATCTTATTATAAGTAAATAATATTAAAACTGAGTTGAGATAGGTACATTGAAGACCATTTGGACGTATATACGTTTTGGATCGCTTTTGCTCGCTTTAATATGAACGAACTCGCTCATATTATTAATAACAAGGTACATATCTAGGATTACGTACCGTACTTTTATGTTTTTCCCTACAGGATGCCTCATTATTGAGATGAGATGAATATTTGTTATATATATGTGTACTGTAAATTTTTACTATCGAGATGCGCAAAGGAGACGTTGCCGAAATTTTCCATAAATTCGGGTGTTAGAAAAATTTTAAGACTTTAAAATTTTAATAACTTGTTTTACAATAAGCCGACATCAGAGTGGCGTAGTAGAGGCATGGTAAAGGTTTTGCAAATAAGGTTTTTATGTTTTATATGTTGATTATTTTGAGTAAAATATATTGTATGTTAAATTCCTTACTTGGTTCCGTTTCGTGAACGAAAAGTTTTGAGTGGGGGAGATTGTAACAACCCGTATTTTTAACTATTTTAAATTATTAAATTTAATATAATTTTTGAATAAAAATGGTTAGAAATAAGATTTAATGATTTATTAAAGTAATTTATTGGATATGAATAGATAAAATTGTAAGTAACAAAATTCAATATGAGAAAAGATGATTACTTATATTAGAAAGTAAATTAAATAATATTAAATTGTAAGTAATTGATAATAGAAATTGAAATGATCAATGTTAAGTACATAAAGAGTCGAATGAATGTTCATTTAAAAGTAAAAGCATAAATTTATTTATATGAAATTATATGTATTGAATGTGTTTATAATCAATAGCTGGAATTGAATAATGGATGTTGAATTATTTAGATGAAATAAAATAATTGTTTGATAACTAAAATTCATCTGAAATTCTAATATTGGAATTCATCATGATTGAATTATCCAAGGGCTTTGATTTATGAAGTGTAATCTTTGTATTTAGTGTAAGAACTTTTTTTGTTCTACGAACATTTTATTTTTAAGGTGAATTTGTTTATGAATTTAAATGTAAGGGCATTGGTTGTATAAATTTTGAACAAACATTTTAATTTACAAAATAGTTTAAGATAAAAATTGAATTTAAATTATTTAATTGATTTTAAATGTTGAAACGTTAATTTTATAAGTTAAATAACTTATATTTTTTAAATATAGTGAATTATTGATAATTTAATTGTTATATTTAATATTGGAATCATTTAAATAATTGAATCCTGAATTTAATATGAATGAAAATGATTTCAAAAGTTGATTTAAATTCTATTTAAATTAGAATGGATTTAGTGAACTTTTAAAATTGGATTTGAAAGTGATTAAATTGATTTTTAAAATAGCTTGTTTTCAATTAACGGGTAAAAATAGTCTTTTTGAGCACTGTCTCGGATTTCGACGAAACCAGTTTCATCGGATCTGTAATAGTGAATTATTATAGGATTTCAAGTTTTGTAGCGATCAGACTTATCGTTTGGCCGTGCGAGCTTGAAACGTGTAGGATTTATTTTTAGAACTTTAATTAAAATAAATTTATTTTGAAATACTATCTTCTGAATATGATGGAATTGGCTCTCGATACATATTCCATTGAGTTCGAAATATAGATATAATATATAGAACGCCACGCGGCACGCTTCGTTTGGAGTTCGGAAAATTTGTCGCGTGAATAGTGTTTTGTAATTGCCTATATAAGGCCCTCATTTTGCAAACCCTAGTCTTCCAAATCATTCAGCGCAGCTTCATTCTCGTTAATGGCCGAAATAGTTCGATCTTCTCCTCTCATTTTCTTCCAATCCGCTCAACGAATTCGAACGATTCCAAAAGGAAAGGTGTAGATCTCGTCGAGCTCTACGCATCCAATGGTTGGATTGAGGCGATACGACTCGAGATCGCCATATTTAAAGCTCGTAGTTCACACAGGTTTTCTCGAATTGCGCGACAATGGTGGCGGCGGAGGCAGCGAGGTTGCTGGAGGTGGTGGCTCACGAGAAGGCGGTTGCGGCAGTGGGTTCAGATCGGGGTCCGGCTGCCCTGGGTGGCATGCGCACGTGGAGGTTAAGCCGCGACTATTGGGTTCACTGTTTTGGGTAGCGTGAGTGGGAGAGGGAGAACATAGGCTATAATTAGGTTTAACGTTTTAAAGTTTTAATTATTTTAGTTAATTATTATTTTAATTATATCGTTATTGATCGTTATTTTAATTAAAGCGTAACTTTTTCATACGAGGTCTGATTCGAGCGAAACAAGTCGCATTGGGTTCGTATCAATGAGTACTATGACATGGAGTTGAATTGAAGTTTATTTGAAGCTGAAAAAATTTTAGTTTCAAATAAAGGTGAGTGTTTTAAACGCTCACGAAGTACTAAATATCTTACGATTAGCTAAATCGAAATCATGAAGTGATTTATATTTATTGATGGTTGTTTAGTAAACTAACTGATATTTAGAATCGACATATGAATTGAACCATTAGGAATTGAATTGACAGTTAAATTGAAATTGAAATGCTAGTTAAAAGCCCGTTATTGATAACTAGTTAACTATTGTGGTTTATAGACTAATGAATTGATTGACAGTTTAAATCAACATTTAAAATTTGATTGATAAATTTGATATTAAAATTGATAGGAATTTGACTGTTAAATGGATAGTCGGAATTGATGGTAAATGTGACATTTAAATTTGATAGGAAAATTTTGACATTTTATACACTTATTAAATCGACATCAAAATTTGATATTTAAATCGATATTGATTGCATATCACCTTTAGTTAAACACTCCGACACTGATATTTGTTGATTGTTGTGTGATATGGTTAAATTCGCTGATTTGGATATTAACTCATATTGTGATGGATGATATTGTTGATTTTTTTGTATGTTGCTAGTGGTTTTGATATTTCTATGTTATCACGCTGTTATTACCACAATTGATATGATTGATCACTTGGACATTTAAATTTGATATGAACGTCGGATAACCTATCTGATATGCGAATTTTGATGCATAGTTGACTGCTTGGGTAGAATTGTGATTTTTGTGATTCTATCATCGTTCGGCGAAAATTTAGTTTTATTTATTGAATTTTAAAAGGCTTTAAAATCTAACCTTTAGAAATTTATATATTATAAAGAATTTAATTTTGTGAATCAAATTAAATTAGTTTTTAAAATTAACTTGAATTTCATTTATAAAAATTAAATTCTAATTTTTAATAATAATATATATGTTTCCTAAAGAGTAATAAAAGGTTTACAAATTTTTCTATAACTTTAAAGAATAAAAGGAAGTGTTTGTAAGAAGGTCGATGTTGAAATCCAACCATCAAATGAATTTGATATGTTGAATGGGATTATCGAATTTTGAAAATCTGTAAAGTGTTGTAAAATCCTCTGAAACTGCAAGAAATTATTTGAATAATATTTGATGCAGGAAATCAGAATTTATTTTGATGATTTAAAATAATATGGAATATTTAAACATTGAAGTTTTGTTTAAACTGTGAAATATATTGAATCGTTTTGTAGTTGATTAACTTATTGAAACTCTGTAGTGAGGATTTAAATGGCGAAAACTTTATGGAAATTTGAAACAAATGAAATTATTTACTACTATATTTCGCTTGATTTTGATTTGACTTACATGAGGATTTTTAGTCCCGACTCGAGTGTTTTTTTTTTTCATTACACTCGAGTCAGACCGAGTTTTTCAGTTATCGAAGACAGTAATTTCGGAGGACGAAGACGAAGATTTGGTATATCATATTTACTAGTATTTATTCCACTTCACTATTTCATTTTGTCTATTATAATGTATAACTTTGATAATATTGTATAACTCTGATTTATATTGTAAATTTGAATTGAGTATATATTGTTAAACAACTTCATGAACTGCTTATGTGATTGTTGTATTTTATCATTCCGCTGCGAGATTCTGTTACTGTTTTCTTCTTTTCTTTTTATTTCTTTAAAATAAACTCATTGATAATCTATCTTTTAAACAGTTTAAGTTGGACATATGTGGTTTATTGTCGACTTGAACTGCTAAGAAAGGTGTGTCGTCACAATGATATTCCATGGGAGATGTTTGTAACACCCCATAAATTAATAATTAATTAATTAAGTGATTGTTTTTTGGAATAAAGAAAATTAAAATAATGGAAGGAGTGAATATTCATGTGGCACGTGGTTACTCTTTATGCTTCAATAAATCAAGTGATACTAGGGAAATCCTAGTTGAAAATCCAAGTTAATGAAAATTTGAATGCAACCGTCAAAGCTAACTAATTTATAGGAAATGGGATAGTGTGCCAGCGGCCTAACTATTCTTTTGAAGTAAAGATAACCACCTCCCACTTTCCATTGGATTGCACTTAAAAATTGAAATAAAACGCTTGAGCACTTTAATGGTATTTGCAACCTAATAACGAGAAGAAGAAGAAAGATTAAAGCTAAGGGAACTAGAAACTCCATCGACTAAAGAATATAGGCGAGTAATATTTTCCCTATTCCGTTTCCTCTCCATGTATTGTTTATGGCCATATGATAATTTGGCAATTACTTTGATTTTGCTTGTTTAATTGATATAGGGATTAAATGTTGGGATAAGAACATCATGTTAGAAAACAAATTTAATTGATAGGATTTATCCATGACTAGATAGATTGTTCTAAATTAATTAAGATTCGTATGTTGGGAAATTGGTTAGTTATAAGGAAAACCAAACATGATAAAGTTTACTATAGAAACACGGGAACAAATTAAGTATATTCTAAAAGAAAGTAAGCATGGCTAAGGGTTATTATAAGAAGTCAAAAGGCAAACAATTATTGTTAGAAAGTATAATAATGTAAACAAGTAACAAACATTAGATCAAGAGACCAGATCCATATTTTGTACTGAATGTATCAGCAAAGTATTAATAACGATGAAACAAACTAAGTCAACTGAACCAGTAGTCGACACGGGGAAAGTTTGTGGTAGATGTGCAAGAACGGTTTCCAATGTGTACATCGGGCAATGCTAAAGGAGGTGGAGCAGAACCAAACGCTAATTAAAACTAAAATATTAAATATAATGGCTTAAGTAGAAATGCTAAGATAAGCAAGGTCTGAGGCTAGGGTTGGAAAACTGAAGGTATAAACCGAGGACCGAAGGCAGTCGACAGTTGGTGAGGAAATATGAGCAAAGGAGGTGATTTCAGATAAATTAAAGGTAATTTTTAGAAAACATTGAAACTAAACTCTATCGGGCTTCCTTAGACGAGACTGAAGGTAGTGACTTCTGAAAGTCACGTAATTCTCTATAGAGAATGTAAATTGGGAATAATGATTTCCAAGGATTGTAATGGGTGCTAAGGCTTAAGATAGCTGATATGGGTTTTAGACACATGTATGATAATTTGACAACTGATATTAACAATGGAAGCACTGTTGGTCGAGATGTGAAATTAACAAACAATTAAGTGGAAAGTATAAAAGTAAATGATTAGGTAGAATGCTCTATAGGTATAAGGCATGTGTGGCAATTGAAACCGAAAGTTTAGGTGTACGGCCTATGTGGCAATCGAAATTGAAAGCATTGGTTGTAAGGCCTAGAGTGGCAACCAAAGGGGATGGTAAAAGACATAAGGCAGAAAGTGGAAGTATAGAACCATAAACGAAACAGGTAAAAGGCATGTATGACAGTCGAAATAATTCATTGCTTTGGTACTGTAAAGTGGAAAACCCATCCTTTATATCAGTTGAGCGGTTTCTTTATTCCTTGTCTAGGTTAATATGTTACTCATACTGGACTTTATGTCTGACCCGTATTTTCATTCATGTTTTCTCTTTAAACTTATGGGTACTCATTTGAGTATGTTGAGCTTATGAACTAAGACAGGTTGCTTTAGGAAAGGTAAAATAATGCAAGTCGAAGACAAGCAGGAGGCTTGGATGTTATATTTAAGTTTATTTCTGCTGTACCTAGTGTTGCTGCTCGCATCTCCATATGTGCTACATGACACTATAGCTATGATGTACAATATTTTTAACCTTGTATTGGTATGACTTTAGGATGTAAAATCAATTGTTAAACTAAATCTGTAACAATGTGTTTCCTTTTATATATATATCTGCTCGGTTTACTTAAGATTGTATAATATACTAATCTCATTTTTGTCACCGAAAGATACCTGTAAAGTGACTATAGCATATTGAGGTTCCATCTTTAGGTTTCAAAACGAGAGGTATTACACTCACGCTTTAGGCCTCATACAAATAACCTATCCAACCACCAGCTTTAACCATCGTTATCAACCAACACACACCACTTTGCCCTAATCCGACCTCACCACCACCTCCCTCGACCATCCACGATGCCCCATGGCTGCCACCGTCGCCCCTAGATCTTTTGGACGGTTTTCGAATTATTCCTATCACTTCGTCTAGATCTGAGACGATCGGCCACCATGGATGCATCTTATTCGACATCCTCTATGCAACTATACCCTCGGATCATCGATTGGTTGTCATTTCACCGTTGAATCGAAAACCTAAAACAAACAAGTGAAACTTCTTCATAAACTTCTTATCAATTAAAGCGTAGATGGAAAAACTAATTTCAAATTCCTCTTTGCCTCGTCGAGAGCTTCAAATGCATATGTAATATGCTGGGTTCGAGCACACTGAACTTTGACACGATTTGTAACTAGCCAAAATCATCTGCTACTAAAATGAGATTAAGAGAAATTTCAGGATTAGAGAGGAGGGACTAATGTGACGGTTCTCTTAAGGTTTATTAACATCATTTATATAAGCAAAGAGGCGGTTTCGGTTATATGTAACCGTTTGCGCAATTTATATAAATAATGTAGCACCTTTATTTTGCAAACCGTACCTCCAATCTGTAATACCCCGCTCTGACTCTCTTTGTCAGAATCGGAAATGCTGCCTTCATAATGTGGTGCTATCATATTAGTGTCACAGGTTTGCAAGGAAAAGTGCCAAAATATTAAATCATAAGAGAAAATGATTTCAAGCGGGTGAAATGTTATACATCCATGCTTGCTTTACAAGGTAATTTACATAGGGACTTGTCTTCGACTTCATACATATATGCACCTCAAGGTTTACAAAACTAGACAAAATCTAAGAAAATTTCTTCCATTGAGTTTTCCATGAAAAGTCTCAAAATCCAACTTTACCTATCCAAACCAAAAATATTTGTGTAGCATCATGAGCAACATTGACCAATTAAGTATCTATTTAATCTAAATTTTAGGTCATGTCACAAAATTCTCCAAGATGCCCAAACCATATTTTAAAGTATATTACCATATCAAACATATACTATATAAGTAAAATAGGTAAATTTTCTCAAAATTTATTTGTCAAAACTCACTCGACATATGTAGATATCTTTTGTAAAGTAGGAACATAACAAATCTGAAATCTATGTCAAAATCAATTTGACTACACAAGGATCTAATCCGAACACGGAGTCGAGAATTAAATCTTGAGAACTTTTTATTCCATAACAGCTGGCATCCTAACACACAATATGGATATACCCTATCTCCTAACATGTAGTACGGATATAAAGTAATAGTGCACTATTCTGGATCTTTTGTCTTTTATCATATTCGTCTGAAAGCCAACATAGTTAATGTTCCAGTCTGAAATCACAAATCATAAGTGTGTGTGTATATACAAGTATTCTTTAAAACATTTTATAATCATAAACCATTACAGGTTATTCTTTCTTTCAAATAACGGAAGCATCAATCCTATAGAATTGGGTATTCTAAACTTTATTAAAAATTTATAGTATTATACATAGTTCGGGTTAAACCAACTCTTGACTCATTTATTCTCTAAATTTGCCAAAGGGTACAAGGATAAAGTTTTACTATATACTCATATCTTTTTAGACAATTTTATGAATTATTACCAATTAGGTCTGTAAATCATGTGTTACAAAGTCGAGACTGAAGGGGTTAAATTATGGTCCACCAATTCAGTCCAAAATATTAAAAATTTCACATTGCAACAAGATTTTAGGTGATTATATTTTTTGATTTGAATAAGTGGTAAAGTTGAAAGTTATAAGTCATCAAAATATATTTTAGTAGCACTTAGTTAAGGTCAAAATATTAAACACAACAAAAGATACATCTATAATACTAAAAGTGGTTAAATAGTGCAACATATAGATTAAACATGTTATAAATTACACACCACTTCATGGAATGACTGAAAATTTTAAAATTAGATAGTTTTCCTCACCTCGATGGTTATACTTTCAGCCTATGGTTTAACTCCTTGGCTTTTCCTAAGATCTTCCTTGTTTCCTTACTTTTGTTTTGTTTTTAGGTTTGTGGAAGTATGAAAACCAAATGGAATTACCATGTTATTTATACCCTTTCTTCATGGCTAATTTCATCCAACCTATGTGTCACTCCCTTCTTTAATTGCCATACTTAATGCCATCTTTTGCTTTTTAATATAGAGTTTCCATGTAGTCTACCACTTATGTTAGATTTCAAAATTTTGAAATATTTTGAATAAAATGTAAATTTAAAGATTTTATGAGGTTGGGACCATTATTTTCTCATTTTTGAACTATCCAAACAAAATTTCGGTATTCTATTTTCGAATTATTTTTAACATATCAGATCACAAGGTTATAATTTGGTCTTTGAAACAAAGTTGTAACATAGTATTTCATCTTTCAAACTATTATAATATCATTTCATTTTGATTTATGAATTTTACAAACACACAAGAAAGTAAGTTGATCAGGTTCTTGCGTTCCACCCCTTAAAAGGATTTTGTCCTTCAAATCTTGACTTCAAATAAACATGGATAACCTTTAAGCATTTCCAATTCAAGTTCTCACGATGACTCATTTTCGTGATGATTATTCAATAAGACTTTTACAAAGGGGATTTTTTTGTTCGTAATTCCTTGACTTTTCTATCAAGAATTCAGATGGTTTGTTCAATGTATGAGATACCCTTCTTAACATCGATATTACTCTTATCAACCACATGTAATGGGTCAGGAATATATTTTCGTAGCATTGATATATGTAAATTTATGAATATTTGATAATTTTTTAAGCAATGCTAGTCAATATCCAACTTTAACTATTCTTTCAGTGATTTGAAATGGTCCAATAAATTTAGATGACAATTTTACCTTCTTTTTTCCAAATTTCATTACATCCTTTATTGGAGAAACCTTTAAAAGAACTTATTCCCATACTCAAATTTCTAGTTCTTTCCATCTTTGATTTACATATCTCTTTTATACATTGAGAAACTTTTAGTCGTTCTCATATGGCTGTAATTTACTTTGTTGTTTCTATCATTAGATTAGGGCCGAGAAATTTACTATCTCCTACCTTTGCCCGACAAACTGGTGAATGACATGGTCTTCTATATAGAGCTTCAAATTGGGTCATACCAATACATATGTGGTAACCATTGTTATAAGCGAATTCAGTTAATGGTATGCTTGTTACCCCAGAACATTTAACTTCCATCACTTAAGATCGTAGCATATCTTCTATTACTTGGTTTACCCATTCCATTTGTCCATTTGTTTGAGTATGAAAGGCAATACTCATATTGAGCATTGTACCCAGAGCCTTTTGAAAACTTTTCCAAAATAAAGAGGTAAATCGTGATTTTCTATCTGTAATAATTGTGACAGGGTGTAACAACCCGCATATTTTACGATTGTATATTTAAATGTTTTATTTAAATATAGCATCGTTAATCGGATTGAGGTCTGAAATGTTACTTTTTGTAAACAGTCGAATTGGGACTCGAGACCACTTCCATTGAGTCCAAAATGGCGTTTACAACTTTTTTGAGTATAAACATCGATATGTTTGGAGTTGAGTAGAATTTGCTATTTTTCTACTTGGCCTTTGGGTTTGGGTTTGGGTTTCAGCCCACTAACCCATCATAATACCCTAACTCCATCCCCTCTCCTCTTCATTCATTCTCATTTCCTAATACGTTCAAGCTTAAGTAAAAATGGGGAGAGGAATGGGAAATTAGAAATTCCAAACCCTAGTTTGATTTGGAAACACAAGTTCTTGCTCCAAAATCAAAGAGAAGCTTAGGTAAGCATCCTCTTCATCTTCTCCATCTCTATCTCCAATCCTCAGAAATTCCTAACCCTAACTTAGGAAATATTTGCTTATTAGCTTAGATTGGAGCTTCTAGAGGTGTATTGAAGAGGAATTGGCCTTTCCTTTGTTTTAAAGCTTCTCATTCGTGTTTTTGGGTTTAAAGGTGAGTTCTTTAACTCACATCTACGTCTGTAGCTATCATTGTTGTTAGGTATGAATTCCTAACATTTTTGCATATTCATTTGCTTTTGATTTGAATTGATTTGGTGAATTTTCCAAATTTTGGTGTTTTGGTCCAATTTTATGAAAATCCTTCTATGGATATTTGGACATTGATATTCGGGGTGTATCGAAGAGCCTTTAAGGCTGGGTTATCGCTTGGCGTAAATCCTTAGTCGTCGTTGCTCGTCCGATCGCTTCCGATACGTTTTGGCCACTTTGGCCTAGGCAAATTGTTGCCCAGACCAGGTGACCAGACGTCTGGTGATCAAGTCCAGACGTCTGGTTTGGACCTGGAGCAAAAATATATGCACGCAGATTAATAAAAAAGGGCAGAGACTAATTTCAGACGTCTGAAAGGGTTTCAGACGTCTAGATTGCCAAACCAGACGTCTGGAAGGGTTTTTCTGGAATTTCCAGAATCTAAATCCAGACGTCTGGATTGACCCCCAGACGTCTGGAACTGTGTATTTTTGCCTGTTTAGGCTTTTCTTGATTGAATTTCCATTGTTTATCGATTTTAGTTGCTCCGATTAGTTGTTATCACTTTTATCGACTTTGATGCCTTCTTTTTCGGGATTTTTGGGAATATCCATTTTGATGGATTTGGTATTGATTTCTTTGGATTTAATTCACGTCTTCATATGTGAATCTTTGGTGATTGATTGTTACTACAATCATTTTTGTGATTTGTCACTTTTAAATACAAAGATTTTCTATACTAGTAGTAAATATTCAAACTCTTTCACAAAGATGAATTCAACTCTATTTTTAATACAAAGCTCATTTATAAAACTGTTTTCTAATCTATTAGTTTATACAAACCTTTACCTCATTCGTATGAGAAATCTAATTAAACGGCTTGGCAAAACAAGTGGTATGAAACACTTACGTTTACTTCGTCGGTTAATTCTTGGACTTGTTCGATTGAACTCTCGTGATAATTTTCGAGTGGAAATCTACAATCTGTTCGTAAATATTTAAGTTAAGCTAGTGGTTATGGGACATGAAGCTAAACTCTTATATTTACTAGCTTAGTATAATTTACACTTATTTTCGAGTGGAAGTCTACAATTTGTTCGTAAATATTTAAGTTAAGCTAGTGGTTATGGGACATGAAGTTAAACTCTTATATTTACTAGCTTAGTGTAATTTACACTTGTCGATCAATGATGATCATTTTGTGATTTTGACTAGCGATGTGCGATGTCTCTTTGTTTGTGTGGGGACTAAAAACCCTGTTTGTGGAAATTCGGTTCAATTTGGTGGGGTAGCGACCCATGGTCTTCGGGCCGTTTGTGGAGCTTCGACTCAAATTGGTGGGGTAGCGACCCATGGTCTTCGGACCGTTTGTGGAGTCTCAGCTCAAAATTGATGGTTAGCGACCATGGAATAGCGTTCCATTTGTGACACACGTGTTGGTGAGTTTTCGTGCTCCCGTTTGTGATAGGCCTTCCCTTTTTTGTGATTTCTGGATTTCTAGTTGATGATTTCTAGAATTTGTGTTTCACCGACTTTTGTGATTGGCATTGATATGTTTTGTCAATATTTGTGTTTTGGTGAATAATTTAAAGAATATGACATTCTTTTGGTGTTTGAGAATATTTGAGATATTGTATAATTTTTGTTGTTACCTTATGTATACTTGTTATAGTATGGCACTTTTGTTATCATACGTTTTTGTCATATCTCTTATCCTATCTCATTTTATCTGATATTTATAGCTAGACTGATCCGTTTATTATTTTCTTCTTAAATAATACTCGGGTCAGACCAAGGTATTTCAGGTGCTTCTGCTTGACTTCTTATCAGGGTCCGTCACCTGACTTTTGGCTAGCTACTTTAGCTTAGTAGTTTTGTTGTTATACATTTGAGATAGAGACCTCTTGATGTATACTTATTCTTTTGTCTAGCTCCTGTATCTATTCTTTTGTGATGTAGTGGATCTAGTTTGACCACTACTTTGATGTACACTTCTATGTGTTATATTCATATTTGTTTCCGCCTTTGTGATATGAATATCTATGACTGATTTGTGTTATGTTTATTTCTATATTTGTTTCTGAAGTCCACCTAGCCACTGTGTGGTAGCTTTGAGTTTGTATTTGATATGTCGGATTTCCTCTAGAAATGAAATGTAAGTTGTATTATCTGACATATCAGTACTCGCACAAAGCAATTACACAGATGGTCGCTCCTCAACAGCCTTATTCTTCGTGCTAGTCGACGGCATTACCCCGTAGTGTCCTTGGCTAGTGTGAGTATAGAGGTGGGGTGTCACAGCTTGGTATTAGAGCCAAACTTCGGAACAATGTAGAATAATCTAACAAGGATCATTGTCCTAAGTCTTTCTTAGGAATCATGCCATAGGATTTAATTCGAGTCTTCGTACCGTTCTATCCTATTTTCTTTTGTGATGTCTTGTTTTATCAATCAAGTTTGTTTAATATTCATTTTGAGAATAACCTTTTTCCTCTTCTTTCTTTCTTTCTTAAAGAAGAGAAATGGTTAGATCTGGCAGTCCTAGCGCTGGTCAATCCAGTAGTCCTTCTCTGGATGGCGTATTCATGTCTGCCCAACAACTTTTGGATCTTGTAAAGAATCAAAAGTTTATCTGTGCTTTGAGTAAGGACCCCAAAAAGGTTTTGCCTCTGAAACAAGAAGTTCCTTTCGATCAGCTTGTAGATATCACTCTTCGACTTGAAGAGGCCGATAAAGAAAGTGATGTTGAAGTTATGGATGCCAAACAAAACTTCAACATCAACAAGAAGAGGCATATTAAGTTCAAAAGCCCTAATCCCAACAAGAAAGGGAAGCTGGCAACTTCGATAGCAAAGACTCTAATCCCTAATCGTGGACGATGCTACAATTGTGGTTCTACGGACCACTATGCAAATAAGTGTCTAAAACCTCTTACTTGTCGCTATTGCAAAGGTTTGGGTCATCTTTTATTTTCATGCCCCAAACTTCCAAACAAGAAAGAGGGAAAGCTAAAGGTTGAACAAGCCTCTACTAGCACTTCTCTTGGTCAAGGTATTTATCATTCTATCCTTGATGACATTTGTTTTGTGATTATCTTATTCGAGTTCTTGTTGATTTGGGTTCATCTCATTATTTTATATCAAAAGAACTTGTTGATTCCTTTTCTTTAAATATTATGGTTTTGATGATTTCACTGAGAATTGCGAATTCGGTTGGTGGATCCGCAACACTCAGTTTACTTTGTGAAAATGTCGAGATTATTTTATGTGATTATTCTTTTCGAGCCAATTTGCATGTTATGCGTTACTAAGGCTTCGAAATTGATTTTTTGGGAAAGGATTGGCTTGATCATTATGAAGTCCACATCCTATGTCCTGAGCTGACTATTTATCTTCGACATTCTCAATCTGTTAAGCAGATTTCTATTGTTTTTAAAGATTTTGATTTCCAAATTTGGTGGCAACATTTTTATTCTTTAAACCCACTTGATGAGGGAGAATGTTATTTCTTTCATTCAAGTAATTTGTGAATTTTCCGGTATTTTTGAGCTTGTCTTAGGATTATCACCTAAGCAATCTATTGAGTGGTGCTAAGGTCTTTTCAGTTCGACCTCGCCACCTGTTTTCATCAGCTACGAGTTGCGGAGGATAGCATTCCACATACCGCATTCCGCACTCATTATGATTCTTGTGAGTGGTTCGTTATGTCATTCGGTTTGACGAACCTTCTACCTTATTTCATCCATTTTGTGAATCGAGTATTCTGCGAATATCTCGATGAGCCCATCTTTGTATTTATTAATTATGGATGAAAACAACAATTTAAAATTCGCAAATCTTTTTAATAAGATATTTATAAGTATAATTGGATTTTTTTTCTTAAAACGAACAAAGAATGTTTGTAAATTTTAAAGAGACTTGTTTATCATATAGAAGATGATTTTGTGTTGTTTTTCCCATTGAGTGCTTTAAGAATTCTGGTCGATGCGCTTGATCAACGCTATCGATAGGAATCTCTTAAACGCTATGATGAGACAGTCAGACACAATAAATTGACTTGTAATAAGTAAATTTTTCTAAAAAGATTATTACATAAAGTTAATTATAATTTTGAATGTCTTAGCTTTTCGGGGAAGAGGATCGATTAAAAGAACTCCTTTCCGATGCTCCTATTCTTGTGATTCCCGATGGGAACCAAGACTTTATTATCTATTCCGATAATAGTCGTGTTGGTTTTGGTGCCATTTTCTTGCAAAGGGAATGTGTTATCACATATGCTTCTTGACAATTAAAGCTTGTCGAGACTAGATATGCCATTCATGATCTGGTGATCGCGGCTATTGTTTTCGCCCTCAGAATTTGGCATCATATCTTTTGGGAGAGAAATTTTTTCTCTACAACGATCATAAATCTTTGAAGTATTTATTTTCTCAAAAAGAACTTAATTTGTGTCAACAACGTTGGCTCGAGTTCCTTGCATCTTATGATTTTGATATTCTTTATACTCCCGGAAAGGGCAATCGAGTTGCCGATGCCCTTAGTCGTAAGCAACAAACGGTTGTTTTTATGATTATATCCGAATGGAATGATCTCGAGACTTTATCCACTTGTGAGATTCGAGATCGTGAATCCAATTTATGTCCATCTCTTGTTTTGTGTAGCCTTGAGGCTCATCCTTCTCTTTTAGACCGCATCCTTGAAGCTCAAAAGCTAGATCCCGAATTGGCTCTTCTTAGCCAAAGTTGTAGGGATAAAATTGATATTGAAGGTTTGAAAGACTTTTATATTGATGCTCGTGGTGGTATTCGAAAATTTATTAGACTTATCGTGCCAAATATTTGTGATCTTCGTAAAGATATTTTAGAAGATTCTCATCGTTCTAAATTTACCATTCATCCCGGTAGTAGTAAAATGTACGTGGACATGAAGCGACTTTATTATTGGGATGGAATGAAATCTGATATTGCTAACTTTATTAAGTGTTGCATGACTTGCCAACTCGTAAAGGCCGAGCATCAAAGGCCCAGTGGGTTATTGCAACCTTTGGACATTCCAATATGGAAGTGGGATCAAATTTCCATGGACTTTATTGACGGTCTTCCCCGTTCTCGTTCGGGTCATGATAGCCTTTGGGTGATAGTTGATAGACTTACAAAATCCGCCCATTTTCTTCCCGTTCGGTCCAATCGGACCGTACCTATTTTGGCTAAACCCTTTGTCAAGGAATTGTTAAATTGCATGGAGTTCCTACTTCTATTGTTAGCAATCGTGATCCATTATTTTACTAGTGGATTTTTGGAAAGGTCTTCAAAAAGCTTTGGGAACAAAGCTTAATTTTAGCACCGCTTATCGTCCTCAATCCGATGGACCAACCGAGCGTGTGAATCAAACTCTTGAAGATCTCCTTCGTGCATGTGTTCTTGATTTTGGTGGAAGTTGGGAAGATCATATTTCTTTTGTTGGGTTTTCTTCCAATAATAGCTTCCAATCTAGTATTGGTATGGCACCTTTCGAGGCACTATACGGAAGGCCATGCCGATCTCCTTCGTGTTGGCTTGAAGCCGGTGAGAAGCTGGTTTTAGGTTCAGATTTTATTCGGGATGCCACAGAAAAGATTGACCTTATTCGTCATAGGATGAAAGAAGCTCAAAGTAGACAAAAATCCTATGCCGATAACCGAAGAAGGAAACTAGAATTTTCTGTGGGAGATTTGGTGTTCATTCGTGTTTCACCTATGAAGGGTGTTGTACGTTTCAGTCGATCGAGAAAGTTAGCACCTCGATATATTGGCCCCTTTCCTGTCACCGAACGCATTGGTTCCGTGGCTTATCGCCTTTTATTACCGGCTCAGTTTTCTACTGTTCATGACGTATTCCACGTCTCTCAACTACGGAAATACCTTCGTGATTCCAATTCTATTCTTGAGCCCGGTGTAATTGAAGAAATTGAAGTTTCACCAAATTTGACTTATGAGCAACATTCTATTCGTATCATTACTTCGGAGGTTGAACGCCTTCGAAATAAAGATGCTCTTCTTGTGGAAGTTCAATGGTCCTCAAATCCTAAGGATTTCTCTTGGGAATTTTGAGAATTCATCGAGCAAACACATCCGGACTTACTCTTTCGTGCTCTTTATGGTGAACTTCTTATTTCAAATTTTCTTTTGTGTTGATATGCTTTTATGGTTGTTACTCTTTATTTTCCTCTTAATTATTGCGAGGACGCAATTTCTTTAAGGAGGGGAGTCTGTAACAACCCGCATATTTTACGATTGTATATTTAAATGTTTTATTTAAATATAGCATCGTTAATCGGATTAAGGTCCGAAATGTTACTTTTTGTAAACAGTCGAATTGGGACTCGAGACCACTTCCATTGAGTCCAAAATGGCGTTTACAACTTTTTTGAGTATAAACATCGTTTATGTTGGAGTTGAGTAGAATTTGCTATTTTTCTACTTGGGCTTTGGGTTTGGGTTTCAGCCCACTAACCCATCATAATACCCTAACTCCATCCCCTCTCCGCTTCATTCATTCTCATTTCCTAATACATTCAAGCTTAAGCAAAAATGGGGAGAGGAATGGGAAATTAGAAATTCCAAACCCTGGTTTGATTTGGAAACACAAGTTCTTGCTCCAAAATCAAAGAGAAGCTTAGGTAAGCATCCTCTTCATCTTCTCCATCTCTATTTCTCTTCAATCCTCATAAATTCCTAACCCTAACTTAGTAAATATTTGCTTATTAGCTTAGATCGGAGCTTCTAGAGGTGTATTGAAGAGGAATTGGCCTTTCCTTTGTTTTAAAGCTTCTCATTCGTGTTTTTGGGTTTAAAGGTGAGTTCTTTAACTCACATCTACGTCTATAGCTATCATTGTTGTTAGGTATGAATTCCTAACATTTTTGCATATTCATTTGCTTTTGATTTGAATTGATTTGGTGAATTTTCCAAATTTTGGTGTTTTGGTCCAATTTTATGAAAATCCTTCTATGGATATTTGGACATTGATATTCGAGGTGTATCGAAGAGCCTTTAAGGCTGGGTTGTCGCTTGGCGTAAATCCTTAGTCGTCGTTGCTCGTTCGATCGCTTCCGATGCGTTTTGGCCACTTTGGCCTAGGCAAATTGTTACCCAGACCAGGTGACCAGACGTCTGGTGATCAAGTCCAGACGTCTGGTTTGGACCTGGAGCAAAAATATATGCACGCACCATGCCTTCCGACTTTCCTCCAATCCACTACGTACCATCTAAGTGATACCTTATGTATTGGTTTCAGCTTAGTGGGGTTTCGACTTGATTAAAGGTGGAAGCTCTGAGTCAAAAGGTACTTCTATTAGAGGCGGAACCAACTTTTCTGAGTAAAAGCTGATTAATGCCAATTAAAGCAAATTCTATCTAACTAACCTACCCACGTGTAAACATGTGGTTGGTTGCCTCAACTTTTCAAATTTTTTATCAAAATAACTGCCACTTAATTTCAAATCTAAACCAAGGTTAATTTAGCAAATAAGCCCTTCCCATTAAGAAAAACTAATATTGCAAATAAGTCATTCCTCTAAAATAATTTAATTTCCATAGCAAATCACTAAGTAAAAATCCTCAAAAATTACAGAAATTCACTTCAATCATGTTATCTAACATATAAAAATTTCAGACCCAAATTCTCAATATAATTTCTGAAATAAATTTCTAAACCCAATTAATCATATTTTCCTTTAAAAGTCAATAATAATCTTTCCATAGCAATCATGTTATCTAACATATCAAAATTTCAGATCCAAATTCTCAATATATTTTCTGAAATAAATTTCTAAACGCAATTAACCATATTTTCCTTTAAAAATCAATAATAATCTTTCCATAGCTTGGAAAATTATCAAAATCTCCAAAATCATGCTTTACATAACATAAAATTTTTCCATGACATTCAAACATTTTAATCGATTTTGTCCTAAAACCACATAAAACCTCATTTAAACAATCTTGTTTAAATTAAACAAATTATAATTCAAGCATATCATCATCCAAGTCATCATAAAAATGAATTTAGTCTTAAATCAGAAAACATATGATCATAAACCAAAATAGAGATGGTATAAATTATTATTCACCTTGATTAAGATAAGGAGATTGGATTGAGATTGAGATTTATTCCCCTAGTTTTAATCCTTAGCTTTGCTTTGATTTGAATTCTCTTCTCTTTTCTTCTTAGCTATGGCCGGCTCCTCTTTACGTTTGTGTTTTGCGTTTTTGTGAATTGAGAAATAACCATGAATAGTGTAAGGGACGTGAATATATATAAGGGTAGGGGTTATTTTCGGCTAATTTCCATAATACCCTTGTGTAGATTAATTAACTTGTAACGCATTCTTAAGCCCATTTAATCAATTATTTAGGCACGGCCACGTAATATTTATCCAAACCTCAATCCCCTTATCACTTAATATTTACATTATTCTATTTAATCTATCTAATTAATCTCATGTATAATGTTATCAAAAATTAGGGGTGTTACTGGCTACCCTTCTTAAAGAATTTCGTCCTCGAAATTCAGTAAGGACTAAATACTAAACATAGCAATCATCTATAACGACTCCTAACCACCTTACTTGCCTACTTGACTAGCAATTATCTATAGAAATATAATATAGACATACCCTCAAAGCAGATCAGGATAAGTATCTCGAATCCTGTCTCCCAAGTACAGTCCTTCTTGTTGTCGCTCCACTGAACTTTCTCCAACTTGACTGTCTTGTTCCTCGATCTTTTATCATCTCTTGCTACAACCCGAACTGGTTGTCTAACAAATATCAAATTAGGCTCTACTACTAAGTCTTCCAACTCTGTCGGAGGAATAGTAGTCCCTGGATCATGCACATACTTCCGAAGATGAAACACATAAAATACATTATGGACACCTGCCATATTTCTTGGCAACTTTACTCTGTATGCAAGCTTTCCAATCCTCTCTATAATCTAGAATGGACCAACATATCTCGGTGCCAGTTTCCTCGACTTCCCGAACCGTACCACACCCTTCATTGGTGATACCTTAATGAAAACTCTGTCTCAAACTAAGAACTCTATGTCTTTATGCCTCTTATCTGCGTAACTTTTCTGTCTAGACTGAGCTTCCTTCATCCTTCCTTGGATCAACTCAATCTTCTCTGACGCCTCCCTAACCAAATCTGGACCTAAGACTAATCTGTCTCTAGTCTCTAACCAACATGCTGGTGATTCGCATGGCCTCCCATACAAAGCTTCAAAAGGCGCCATTCCTATACTAGTCTGATAACTACTATTATAGGAAAACTCAACCAAATGTAGGTGATCTTCCCAAGATCCGCCAAAGTCCAACACACAAGCTCTTAGGAAATCCTCAAGTAGCTTATTGACTCTCTTTATCTGCCCACCTGTCTGCGGGTGATATGTTGTACTCATCTTGAGCTTAGTGCCTAATACATCTTGTGGACTCCTCCAGAATTCACTAGTGAACAAAGCATCTCTGTCACTGACTATGCTACTAGGAACTCCATGTAGTCTAACTATATTCTTCATGAACAACTTAGCCAAAAAAGGTGCCGTCCTGGTTGACTTTACTGGAATGAAACAGGCACCCTTAGTCTACCTGTCCACTATAACCCATATACTTTCATTTTCTTTATTTGACCTTGGCAACCCGTCTATAAAATCCATGGATATAGAATCCCATTTCCAAATTGGAATCTCTAGAGGTTGAAGCAACCCACTCGGCTTCTGATGTTTAACTTTCACTTGTTGACAGGCTGCACACTGTCTAACCCACAAGCCAACATACCTCTTCATACCTTCCCAATAGAAGCTCCTCTTCATATCTTGATACATCTTGGTTCCCCCAGGATGAATCGTAAACTTGGACCGATGACACTCTCCAAGTCTTTCCTTAAGTCCTCAACATTTGGAACACACAACCGTCCCTTCTTTCTCAACCATCCTCTCTGGTCAAAAATCCCTTAGATCATCGATCTCGTATCCAACCTCACGCCTTCTGATCTTCTCGGCCAATAATGGATCCTCCTTCTACTTAGAAGCAATTATCTCGATCAACAGTGGTCGAACTTCTAAACAGGACATCATGGCAGTACTCTGACTAGAACTAGCAGTTGATCTTAACTGCACACTACAGGTAGTCAAAGCTTCTAAATCCTTCCATTCTACCAACATGGTTAACACCACATTCTAATGTCTTCTACTAAGAGCATCCGCTACTTTATTACCTTTCCCTGGTGTATACTCTATACCAAAATCATAAGCAGTCAAAAACTCCAGCCACCACTGCTGTCTCATATTCAACTTCTTCTAAGAGAATAAGTATCTTAAAGACTTATGATCTGTGTATAACTCAAATCTCTCCCCTAAGAGATAATGCCTCCAAATCTTCAATGTGAAGATCACCACATCCAACTCCAAATCATGAGTACGATATCTCACTTCATGCGGTCTAAGCTGTCGTGAAGCGTAGGCAATCACTTTACCCTTATGCATCAACACGGCTCGCAATCCAATTCCACATGCATCAGTATACACCACCAAACATTGGTTTTCGTCTGGAACTACTAACACTGGTGCATTGGTCAACAAATGCTTTAACTTAAGGAATGCTTCCTCACATTTGTCGAACCAAACAAACTTCACCTCCTTCTTGGTTAGCTTAGTCAAAGGCGCTGCTATCCGCGAGAAATCCTTAATGAATCTCCGGTAATAGCTAGCAAGACCAAGAAAACTTCTAATCTCAGTCACCGTCTCTGGTCTCTTCCAATTATTAACAGCTTCAATCTTATCTGGATCACTTGATAACCCTTTCTCTGAAACCACGTGACCAAGAAACTTAACCTCTTTCTTCCAAAAATGACACTTGGAAAACATCGCCTTTACCTGATGCTACCTCAGCATCTCAAGCACAACTCTAAGATGATCTTCATGCTCCCTTTCATCTTTAGAGTATACAAAATGTCATTTATAAACACCAACACCAATCTATCCAAATACTCTTGGAAGACTCGGCTCATCAAATCCATGAAGAAAGAAGGTGCATTTATTAACCCGAATGGCGTTACTAACCACTCGTACGAACCATACCTAGTCCGAAATGCTGTCAAAGGGATACTGTCCTCTGCCACTCTTAACTGATGGAAACCTGTCGCCAAATCCAACTGGGAAAACACTTTAGCTCCACACAACTGATCAAATAGATCATCAATTCTCAGCAAATGATACTTATTCATTATCATCCTCTCCTTCAGCTTACGATAATCGATACACATCCTCAATGACCCATTCGGTTTCTTCACGAATACTACTGCCGCTCCTCAAGGCAAACTGCTTGGTCTAATAAAATTCGTTCCTTCTAGATCCACTAGCTGCACCTTCAATTCCTTCATCTCAGTCAGTGTCATCCCGCTAGGTGGTCTACTCACAGGTTCAGCTCCTGGCACAAGATCTATCTGAAACTCAATAGCTCGTTTCGGTGGTAGTCCTATGGCCGACTCAAAGACATCTACAAACTCCCTTGCTACCTGAACCTGACTTAGTTCTTCTCCCACTTCCATTGGACTTAACAAAGCACAACTACTCCGGTCAGAATTCTCCACTGAAAAAATAATATGGTTATGGCTATCATGGTGGCTTAGTGATATCTTCCCATCCTGGTAAAATATCCTAGCCTCATACCTTCTCAACCAATCCATACCCAAAACGATTCCGAAATCTGTGAAATCAAAAACATATAGACTGCATGCAAACTTATGACCTAACAAATCAAGTTCTAACAGGTCACATCTCATCCCTTAAGGAAGTAATACGGTATGTGGGTTCTAAGCATAACCTATCAACCAAACATTGTGATATAAATGAATGTGATACACCAGTATTAAATAGTATCCTAACTGGTATACTCTGAATCAAAAACGTACCTTCCATCATAGTCTTTCCTTTATCAGCTGCAGTTGGCTTAGCAGATGATGGTCCAACAGCAAAAACCTTTCCCTTGTCCACCCTAACTGGTTCTGGACACTGGTTCTTATAATGCCCAACTTGATCACAGTTAAAGCACTTCACATTCTTCTTTTCTGCAGCCTACTTCCCTTTGCCTGATCGGCGCTCAGTTGCATAATGACACTTCTTGTCACACTTGTAGCAAACTAAATCAGCCTTTGCCTTCTTAGCAGCATCTTTCTTCTGGGCTCCCTTCTTCTTAAAGAACTTTCTTTTCTTTCCCTAAGAACCATGGGTGTCAACTGGCTTCTCTCTGGCACAAACAGCAAGCATCTCCTCATGGCGAATTACCATCTCCACAATTACATTACAAGGATCGCGGATATGCGTCAAGGTCACCCTAGCAAGCTCAGGTCTCAAACCCTGAATGAACCTCTCATTTCTCCTGATTTCAGTATCTATAGTAGCATACCCATATCGAGATAGCTCATCAAACTTAGTGTCATACTCGATAACCGACATCTCTCCCTGAACTAGATCCATAAACTTTCTCATCAATGCTGACTTAGCAACCTCAGATAAAAACCTTTGTTCAAATCTCCTTCTGAATTCAGCCCATGTCAACTCTTCCTCTGGAACCCTAGCAGTAACACTATTCCACCAATGAAGTGCTGACCCTTGCAACTACCAAGAGGCCAACCTTCTCTTCTGCTTATCCTCTAAACCCAAATCAGCAAAGATACGTTCACATTGCAACAGCCAATTCTCTACCTCAATGGTGTCCTCCATTCCCATAAACGGTTTCCGATCAAGATTGGTGTAGTCTCTACTCAGCTTAGCATAATTATTACCAACTAGAGCCATAGAATTAACTCCTCCAACATTACCAGCAACTCCAGCAGTAACTCCTGCTTGCATCACATTGACGAAGAGCTGATACATTGCCCCCATATCTATTGGTGGATTTCCAGCACCTACATTGGCATCAGCATTTTGGTTAGCATTAGCCTGTCAACCTTGGTTCCTCCAGGTATTAGGTCGAGCATTTCCATTGGTTGTGTGCTTCCTCCATTGAGATTTCCTCTTCCGTTTCCTGCTTCCATATCTTCTTTCACGTAAATCTGCATACGAGCCTTAGTAAGATAGAAGAATGGTCTAAGAGAGAGGAGAATACATACTTATATATATATCAAATACAAGTACGTTACTATAGCGTTAACCCAAACCCCAATTATATTTTTGATTCGTTAGATTATGTTTCAAAAAGCTTTTAGGTTTAACTTTTCTTTTAAGTTTTCGTTAACCTATGCTCTGATACCAACTTGTAACATCCCCCTACTTGGAGGCCCAAAACTAACGGCTACGGATGCTGCAGTCATCCATAGTTATTAATCCCGGGCGACCAAATACGGTAATGTTAGATTTATTGATACACAAAAACACATGAACATGGAAAAATTTTAAAACATCAAACAAATTCCGCATTCCATTTAAAAACATTTCAGATTCATTACATAATCCCATAATCGTTAACCACGTTCAGAGAAAATATATTTATTACAATATACGCCAAGAGCGACATAAGAAGATGCCCCCTTGGATGATCAGAGTATATACGGGCAATTTAACATATTTTCCTTTACAAGTAACACAACGAAATCAAAATAAAAGAGAACTCTAGATAGCTATCATGCCTCCTGCACGTCTCCGAAATCTTATTCTTCTAATGAGGTACCTAAAAACCTCAACTCTCAAACTACTCAAAATCAATTGAGTACTCGAGGGTTTAAGGGGAAAACATAAACTTCGATCCAGACATAAAGCCTGGTATGAATAATAATCTACCATCTCAAACCACTTAGACATCTAGTGAGACCACACCGCTTAGCGGAATGAGTTTTCCCCTCACCAGTATCCTAAAACATTCATAAAACCATATACTGTTGTTTAACGACAAATTTTCTATCGAGTTAGAAAATTGGCAATAAATTTTGAATTAAATTTTACTGCAAACGCACGGCGTACTATCGTAGTACGTAGTGAGTACGGGTCGATCCACAGCGAATTATTGATTTTAAAAATCTATTCAATCAAATTAGACCAGGAATTTGAAGAGAGTGTTAAGCTAGAAAAGGAGAAAACTAACAAACTAACAAAAAGAAAGTGATAAAAAGATGATAGTTAAATGACAATTTAGAGTTAATTTCCACTCTCTAGATCACATAAATCAACAAATGAAGTTATGATCTCTCTTTTCTTGTCATTAGTCTAATTAGTTGATGTGCTTATCATAAGTATGACATATTTGTGCTATAATTAGCCCAACATAAACCATCAAACTCTAACACAACCACTAATACACTTTTAACTTTCATGAAATATGACAATAAAGTTGAAAGCAAAATTTATTTTAAGCATAGCCTATTAACTATGAATTAGAAATATAGACCATCAAATTTTAATTTCAACATTCACTTCATTACTATCATCATATGTAGATGAAGAGGTAATTTGTGTTAGTGATTTTTTAAGCATAGACTATTTGGTGTCAACAATACAGGCTATCAAATTCAAAGCAAAAATAACAAGTTAACCACTTCATGCATTCTCATTAAAGCACAAAAGGAGAGCATAAACATCAAAATGTTGGATCTACATACTAGAGAGCTTCATTACCCCTAAATTGAATGGATTAGCCTCTCATATTTGTTATCAAATCAACAAATGTAGAAAGCAACATTAAACAAACAAGAGGAAAAAGATAGCAAAAAGAAAGGAAAAACTAATCTACTTGCATGAAATGTAAATCTACACTACTAACATGCAAGTAAATAAGCATGTAAAGGAAAAGAACATGTATTAAAGTTGCATAAAAAAAGTACATAAAGAGAAAATGGCTAAGTAGCCATGAAAAGAAAAGAGAAGAGCTTTGATTTATTTTCCTAAACTAAGAGGATAAGAGAGAAGAGAGCCTAAGAGAAGAGAGGGTTACATGAAACATAAGGGGTATTTATACAAGTTTAAAATCCTAATTCACTTTTTTGGGAACTACCCAAAATACCCTCTTAGGAAGTGTGGTAGCCAAGTTATCATTAACTTCAAATAATCATCCATTAAGTGTGCATGAAGATTTAATGGCCTTTTAGCATGTGCATTAGCTCCTAAGTGTACATTAAGGTAGGTGGGTAAGTGGGGTCCTCCATGATTATTACTTTGAATTATTTCCATCTCCATTCATTTGTATTCACTCTTGTGCATGCATATCTTCATGAAGCCACTTGTCAAATTCACTAAAATTCCTACAAAACAACATAGAAAATTCCAAGTAAATTTTCACAAGTTAATAAATGCACAAAAATGATCATTTTTCTCCTATATGAAGATGAATATGTGGCAATTTGAAAATAATTTGAATTTTGGTTTAAACAAGTTAAAACACCCAATATGATCATTTATTTAATTTAAATAGATTAAATATGGTGGTAAAAATATGCACATTTATGTGCACATCAAACACCCCCACACTTATCTTTTTATTCGTCCTCGAATAAAGAAAAACTAAGATAAATCTTTTTCCGTAGGGAGCACGATTGCATTGAGCGTATGCAACAAGCCGTTAAACCTCTAGGTGTCCCCAGTAGGACGAGTGTTGTCTCGTGAGGGTTTTCAGCGGATACTACCCACAAAATCCAAATGCAAGATGAAAATATTTGCAAAATTCAAGATTTATTTACAAAGAGATGAATGCGAGTTTTTGGAAATATTTACAAATGAAAGATTTACTTTTAAATAGACACAAATAATTTAAATATAAGTTTTGGTCATTAGCTTGAAAATTTAAGTCATTTACTCGTCAAAATTTCCAACAAAAATCAAGTTATCATAACAAATAGACAATAGTTTAACTCGTTATTTCAGTTGATAACAAAGTGTAACCATGAAATAGATCCTTAGTTGATTATCAAAGTTTATCAAAGTAGTATTTTCATTTCTTTTTAATAACAAGTCAAATAAAATAAGTAAAAATAGTGCTTGGATTTCAATTGCTTACTCTCTCTTATTTGAAAATTTTATTGATATTAACAATATTTACATATGTCTAACTTAGATAAACTGAGGCCAGATATAATACCCATGCACTACCTTTTGGGCTTACATGAGGGGAATACAGAGCGTGGCGAGTGAACACACGAGTATGAACACCTATCGACTGTAGGCATTATTAATGAAAGAATTTTTATATACATACACCTAACTCAGATAAATCGAGGCCAGATATATCGATCGTGCACTGCCTTTCGGGCTTATGTGAGAAGGGTATAGAGTATGGCGAGTGAACACATGAGTGTGAACACATGACTCTAGGTGTTTATTAAAAAAATATACATTTATACAAGAAATATTTTTTTTTTGCTTATTAGAAGAGAGAGTTTCGCACTATCATCTTAGCACCATTTAACTTAGAAGACAAAAAATGTCATATTTTTACTTTAAATCAACCACTTTTTAAAACAAAGATTTTCAATTAGGATGTATTTCATAATTAACACGTATGAATCTTCCTATATACTAGTTAAACCATTGTTGTTTGTAATCAAACTTCATTTTTATTTTTGTTAAGACAAATAAATTTTCAAAAATTTCAATTTAATAAACCAAAACCATATATTTATCCTATAGTTCTTTAACAATAAATCAAAAATTCTTAAAAAACAATTTTTTAAGATTTTTTTTTTCTAAGTTTTGGAAAGAAAATGTAAAAATAAACCATGAAAAATTAAAAATTGCCATGAAAAAATAAAAATGAAGATGAGACTCCCCCCACACTTGATTTTGACTTTGTCCCCATAGTCAACCCAAGTGGAAGGAGAAAAATAAAACAAAAATAAAAATATGACCTTTATTTAAATGAAAATAAAACGATGGTTATTTACAAGACATCAGAAAATATGATGTTAAAGAGTAAATGAACCGGTCTTCCAAAGACCGATTCATTCGTCTCGTCAAGTGTGTGAGACACAACTTGAGCGCAGAAAACCAAATCATATAAGATTTCATAGTTGAATGTTAATTTGGAAAAACGAATGTCGTTTTATTAAAAATCTACGAGGTTTTTTAATTTTGATGATTTTCGGGATTGATAAAACAATTGATTGAAATTCAAGTTTATTTTCACCAATTTGAAATTCTAACATATCATTGGAAAATTCTTCAGAATTATCAATTTCAAAATCAAGATGGTGATTTAAATCTACCCCTTTGGAATTTAACAACTCGTCTTCGAAAATTCCATAAAATTCGTGTTCATTAAATTTGTCTTCCTTATTTGGATTATCAACAACTTCATTGCGATCTCAAGTTCAAAATCCAAAGTTGTTGTATTCAAATTTTTGAAATCGAGAAAAGGAAGATCGAATTTTAAATTTGGTTCCACACCCTCAAAAGAATTGATATCCAACTCAATTACCGTTTTTTCAACAACTTAATTAAGATTGTCATTTTCCATTTCAAAAGTTGTTATTGGTAAATCGTCGATTTGGGTAAAAGGTGGATTATCACTCGACTCTTCACACGTTGGAATTTGATTTTGTTGTTCACGAATTTTTTCCAATGTTTTCATCAACAAATCCGTGTGATCTTTTTCCATTTGTTCAACTTAATAAAATTCATGATTATTACTTTGAAATTTTTTAATTTGAACTTGTTGAGGACAAAAATTTTCACTTTCATCGTAGTCGAGATTATTCCTATTGCCAAAATCATTTGAAAAATGATTCACATTTCCATTGTGATTTTGAAATTCATTTTGGAGTTTTAAATTGAATTGGCATGGGTTATAGTCATTTGAATTTGGAAGTGAATTCAAATTTTGATTATTTTGAAAACTTTGACTTGAATTGTTGCATAGATATGAATTCAACGAATCATTATATTGAAGTGTTTGTTCAAGTAAAGATTCAACTATTTCAATACACCTTTCAAGAGTTGAGGGTTGACCATTATTTTGAAAATCTTGTGGTGCAAAATTCGAATAGTTTGTACAATAGTCGTTATTAAAATATCCATAAGAATTTTGAGTGAAATTATATGGATTATATTGATTTTCACAACTATCGTCAAATTCATGTGAGTGGGGAAACACGAACATTTTCAAGAATGTTTTTTTTATAAAGTAAAATTATTTACAGAAAGAATTTATTTTTCAAAATAGAAAATTGAATTTTATTTTGTTTTTGATTTTTCAATTTTTTTTATTTATAAAAAGATTTTATTTTATTTTTTTTATTTTTTATTTTCTAAAAAAACAAAGTTAATTTTTTTTCCTTTTTTGGATTTTTGATTTTGAAAATTTTCAATGGAAAGGAAACGGAATATTTACAATTTTTTTAGTTTTGAATTTTGATTTTTTTTTAAATATGCATGAACTAATGCAACTAAATGAATGCAAGGGTTAATTACAAAAGATTTATCCTAAGTTAACCCAAAATTGTATAATCACACTCTGTCTTAAATCAACAAGATAGTTCTTAGCCAGGTAACGGTCATGATTTATCGGTGCACCACGAATCACCGTAGAAATGCAGCCGAAGGTTTAAGTACCTTCAAAGAAATAATTCAGTATAATATTTACGAATCAACGTAATATTTATAACTTATTTTCACACTCGTGTGTTCACACTCGTGTGTTCACTCGCCATGCTCTGTACCCTTCTCACGTAAGCCCGAAAGGCAGTGCACGATCGGTATATCTGGCCTCGGTTTATCTGAGTTAGGTGTATATATAAAAAAAAATTTAATAACGCCTACAGTCAATAGGTGTTCACACTCGTGTGTTCACTCGCCACGCTCTGTATTCCCCTCACATCAGTCCGCAAGGTAGTGCATGGGTAATATATCTGGCCTCAGTTTATCTGAGTTAGGCATATGTAAATATTGTTAATATCAACAAAATTTTCAAAAGAAAAAATGGAGAGAGTAAGCAAATGAAATCCAAGCACTATTTTAACTTATTTGATTTGATTTGTTATTGAAATGAAATGAAATACCACTTTGATAACTTTGATAATCAACTAAGGATCCATTTCATAGTTACATTGTGTTATCAACCGAAACAACAAGTTAAACTATAGTATATTTGTTATGATAACTTAATTTTTATTGGAAATTTTGACGAGTAAATGACTTAAATTTCAAGATAATGACCATAACCTATATTTAACTTATTTGCGTCGATTTAAAAGTAAACTCTTCATTTGTATATATTTTCAAAAACTTGCATTCATCTCTTTGTAAATAAATCTTGCATTGTGTAAATATTTTCATCCTGCATTTGGATTTTGTGGGTAGTATCCGCTGAAAACCTTCACGAGACAACACTCGTCCTACTGGGGACACCCAGAGGTTTAACGGCTTGTTGCATATGCTCAATGCAATCGTGCTCCCTACGAAAATGGATTTATCTTAGTTTTTCCTTTATTCGAGGACGAATAAAAAGATAAGTGTGGGGGTATTTGATGTGCACGTAAATGTGCATATTTTTACCACCATATTTAATCTATTTAAGTTAAATAAATGATCATATCGGGTATTTTAACTTGTTTAAACCAAAATTCAAATTATTTTCAAATTGTCACCATATTCATATTCATATAGGGGTAAAATGGTCATTTTTGTGCATTTATTAAATTGTGAAAATTTTCTTGGAATTTTCTATGTTGTTTTGTAGGAAATTTGGTGAATTTTACAAGTGACTTCATGATAATATATGCATGCACAAGAGTGAAGAGAACAAACGAAGATGGAAATAATTCAAAGTGGTGTTCATGGAGGACCCCACCGACTTACCTTGATTTTCAAATTAGGAGCTAAGCACATGATAAAAGGACAATAAAGCTTCATGTACATTTAAGTGGGGATTAGTGGATGTTAATGATTACTTGGCCACCACACTACCTCAAGGGCAATTTGAGCATTCCCCAAAATATGAATTAGGGTTTCATACATGTATAAAGACCCCTTATGTTTCATGTAACTTCCTCTCTTAGTCTCTCTTTAGTTTAGTTTAGGCTCACAAATAAACAAGCTCTTCTCTTTCTCTTTTCATGGCTACTTAGCCATTTTTATTTTCATGTAATTTTCTTTTCTTTTTTTTATGCAATTTAATACATGATCTTCTCCTTTTCTTGTTTATTTCCTTTCATGTTGTAGTGTAGATCTCTTTTACTTTTTGCAAGTAGAATAGTTTTTCCTTTCATTTTGTTCTCTTTTTCCTTTCTTTTTAGTTACATGTTGCAAGCTACATTTGTTAATCAAATGACAAATATGAGAGGCTAAACCCCTTCAATGTAGGGGTAATGAAGCTCTCTAATTATGTAGCTTCAACTATTTGTTAATTCATGCTCTCTTTTTGTGCTTAATAATGATGATAGAAATGGTTTACTAGTTGTTTTTGCTTTGAATTTGATAGCCTATATTGTTGACATCAAATAGGCTATGCTTAAACAATCACTAACACTAATTGCCTCTTCATCAAAATATGATTATGGCAAAAGAAAGTGATTTGAAATTAAAATTTGATGGTCTATATTTCTAATCAATAGTTAATAAGCCATACTTAAAATAGATTTCATTTTCATTTTCATTGTCAAGTTTCATGAAAGTTAGTAAGTGATTTAAGGGGTGTGTCAAAGTTTGATGGCTTATGTTGGCTAACTAATAGCACAAATATGCCATACTTATGATAGGCACATCAATTAAAGCACTAATGACTATAAAAGAGAGATCATGATTTCATATGTGTTGAACTACATGATCTAGAGAGTGGATTTATTCTCTAAATTGTCATTTAACTCTTATATTTGCATTTCTTTTCTTTTAGTTAGTTAGCTAATTTTCTAATTCTCTAGCTTCACTCTCGACTTTGGTTTAATTTGATTGAATAGATTTTTTAAAATCATCAATTCCCTGCGGATCGACCCGTATTCGCCACGTAGTACAAGTGTACGCCGTGCGCTTGCGGTTATATTTTATTTCTAAATTCGTTTGACGGTTTTCTAAACCGATAGGATTTCCGTCGACGAACAAGTTTTTGGCGCCGTTGCCGGGGAATTGTTTTGATTTTAGTTTTCTATTCTTCGAATTATTTTCGTTTGATTTTTGTGTGTTTTATTTTGTTTTGTGTGTTAACTTTCATTTTTTTTAATAAAAAAATTAGTTTGTATGTTTGCTGTGTGACTTGATTTTGTGTGCTTGTTTCTTGTTGTTCCTCTCTTTGCATCTCTAAAAAAGTACACAATTTCATTAAAAAAAAGTGTTTACATTTCATTAGCTCTGTTTGAAACTGTGTACATTGGATTGCTTGTTTCTACATTCTGTTTACATTTCATTTCTTTTGCATTTTGTTTTCATATTTCTGTTACATCTTTAGTTAAAAAAAACAATTATGTTCTGTTCTCCTCCACATTCTTCACCCAACCATTCCAAAAATCCACACAATCCCTACCATACAAAACTGCCTACAAGACTTCACCTCTGTTACCAGACATATTGCCAAAACCCCTGCCTTCCCCTGTACAACAATACTACTCCTCTGTTCCATCAAGCATCTTTCCATTCACACAGCATAACCACCCACCTGCTTACAGCACTTTCAACCATTACTGCCATTCATTTGCCAAAATTCATTACTGCCATATTGTTCCCCTACCACCACCATTAACCAAAGCTGTTCACTGCTCTACCCATACTCCTCAACCAAACTGCACTGTGCACTGCCTCGATATCACTGCATCACCCTCCATATCACCTAATTGCAACTGCAACTGTCAAGACTTAGATTACAACCAGACATACTCTACTGCATTGCTTCACTTTGAACATCACAATTGCAACTTCACTTCACAAACAACAAAACCACTTCCATCTCAATCATACTATCTTCACCCCCCTTGCTTCATACCACTGAACATATCAAACATCCGCGACATCACTTCCTCTCCAATATCAGTTCACCCTCTACATCACAAACAACAACAACCACCCAATTTTCACAGTCAACCACCATACCTCACACTCCAATATTCATTATATTTCCTGCCTGTACATACCACCCTCTACAACCAATCTGCCTCGACCACAACCTACCACTGTAATCACCATCCCTACATATCACTGTGCACATCAGTGCTCTGTCCTCTTAACATCACCGAAACCACTCCTCACATCACCTGCCGAACCACTACCGCAACGAAATCAACCTGAGATCGCCGATCAATCTCCCACGCATACAGTTTCACTTGTCACATACCTTCTTCCAGCCTACATACCTTCATTTTCATTGCTGCTACACTTCATTTTCATTGTTACACTTCATTGCCACTGTGCACAACTCCAAACCAAAGCATATACTACCATCCATCATAGTTCGCTCATTCATACCACAGTACATTCACTGCCCCTGCCTACTGCAAGTTCACCCACCAATCCATCACTGCAATACCCCCAAAACCCGAAACCAATTCTAACAAACCTCAAATCCACCACTTCTTCGCAACACAGCTAGCAACCCATTCTCGACGACCTACCAGAAACCCATCTCTGCCTACATCGTCACAACTTCCTCCGACCTAAATCTGCACTGTCTCAACACACCATCGTTACATCATCTACCTACTTCGTCGCTCCTCTGACAACACCAAACTGCCAACAACCTTCAATTGTCTTCAACACCTGACTATAACAACCCGGTCGCCTCAACGAAACAGCAATTCTATCGAACAACGAAAAGCATCTCAGCCAAACGCCTGAACCAGCTTCGATATCCCTCACCCAATTCGACTTCACAACTTCCATGTCGAACTGCATCACCCAAAGTCACGCCCAAATCGACAATCACTCCTCGCCAACCAAAACAACCAGCCACTGAACGCAAGTCACAGCAACCCTATCAAATTGCGAATCATCCAAAACCACTCCTGCAACAATCGTGGATTGGAATCGTTGATTTTGAAATTTGCTGTTAAGTTGGCTCGAGACTTTGATTTTTTTATTTCTTTCTTTTTTTTTTGTTTGAGATTTTGATTTTTACTTTTTCGGCTAATTAAACTTGTGTTCGTTTTTTGTTCTGTAATAAGTCTAGTTTGGGCCGGGCTTTTAGTTGAGATTGCAAAATAAAAAAAAATCTCTTTTTTATTTGTTTTTTGTTAGTTTGTTTTCTTTTGTTCTAGCTTGTTTAGTTTTAGTTTGTGTAAAAAGATTTTTTTTTTTAAAGTAAAACTCTACTTTTAAGTTTACTTTCCAAAAAAAAAATATTTTACAATTTCAAAAAAAAGGGTTTTTTTGAATTTATTTTCATTTAGTTTATTCTAGTTTTTCATTTTTCTTTGATATATATATAATCTGTGTATATATCTTTGGTTTTTACTTTTCAGGTTGCCAAAGCAGATAGGAAAAGTGCTTGCTTCGCTGTGCTTGCCAAAAAATAATAATTGCCTGCTTGCTTATAAATAACTTTTGTTGCTTTTTACTCCTATTTATTGTTTTTAATTTCTTGCATTGTTGATTGCTTGCATTTGCATTTGTATATAAAAAATAATAATAATAAACATCAAAAAGAAAAAAAGAAAAATCCATTCGTAGTTGCATTGTTAATACACGTTTAATTTCTGCTTTGCATTTCATCCCAGAATTTTGATTAGTAATAACGGTTAGATATCGATAACACTTAATTGTATATTGACAAGCTGTCTTCTTTGAACAATTTAATTTCTTGGTGTCTAGGCTACGGCAGAGTAATAACCATTTATAAATATTACGGTGATTCGTAAATATTATAGTGGTTGTTCCTCTGAAGGTACTTAAACCTTCGACTGCATTGCTACGGTGATTCGTGGTGCACCGATAACTCCTGCCCGTTACCTGGCCGAGAACTATCTTGTTGATTTAAGACAATGTGTAATTATACAATTTTTGTTTAACTTAGGATAAATCATTTGTAATTAATCCTTGCATTCATTTAGTTCATGCATATTTAAAAAACAATTTCAAAATCCAAAATAAAAAAATTGTGAATATTCCATTTCCTTTGAAATTTTTAAATCCTTTTTCTTTAAAATTTCAAAAATCCAAAAAATTTAGAAAAAACCAAAATCCAAAAAAAAATTATAAAGCCTTTTCAAAAACAAAAAAAAATTGAAAAACCAAAAAAAAATCAATTTTCCATTTTGAAAAATATATTCCTTTTGTAAATATTTTTCCTTTATAAAAAATAAAATAAAAACATTCTTGAAAATGTCCGAGTTTCCCACTCACTTGAATTTTACGATAGTTGTGAAAATCAATATAATCCATATAATTTCACTTCAAATTTTTATGGATATTTCAACAACAACTATTGTTTAAACGATTCAAATTTTGAACCACAAATTTTTCAAAATGACGAACAACCCTCGAATCTCGAAAATAGCATTAAAATGATTTCATCTTTACTCGAACTCTCTACATAACAAAATCGAGAGATAAATAATTTGTGTAATTCATATTTGTGCAATGATTCAAGACCAAGTTTTCAAAGTGATCAAAATTTGAATTCAATTCAAAATTCAAACGATTTTGATTATAACCCATGCCAATTCAATTTCGAACTCCAAAATGAATTTCAAACTCAAAATGGAAATGGAAACAACTTTTCAAACGAATTTGGCAACAGGAATAATCTTAACCACGTTACGATTGAAAATTTTTGTTCTCAACAATTTCCAAGTGAAAATTCTCATGTTAATAATTATAAATTGGATTTTGTTGAGCAAATGAACGAAATTTATGATGATTACACGGATTCGTTGTTTGAAACATATATGAAACAAAGTGAACAACAAAATTAAATTCTAACGTGTGACGAGTCAAACGATAATCCATCTTTTACCCAAATCGACGATTTGCAAATAACAACTTTTGAAATTGAAAATAATAATCTTCATGAAGTTATTGAAAACACGATAATTGAGTTGGATTTCAATTCATTTGAGGGTGTGGAACCAAATTTAAAATTCGATCTTCCTTTTCTCGATTTCGAAAATTTGAATACAACAACTTTGGATTTTGAAATTGAGATACGCAATGAAGTTGTTGATAATCCAACAAAGGAAGACGAATTTAATGAACACGAATTTTTTGGACTTTTCGATGACGAGTCGTTAAAATCTAAAGGGGACGATTTGAATCATCATTTTGATTTTGAAATCGATGATAAGCTTGAATTTGGTGATAATAAATTTGAATTTCAATCAATTATTCTATCAACCCCGAAAATCATCGAAAATAAAACAAGTCGTACGGTTTTCAATAAAACGACATTCGTTTTTCCAAATCAACATTCAACTTTGAAATCTTTTACGATTTAGTTTTTCGAGTTTGAGCTGTGTCTCGTATACTTGACGAGACAAATGAATCGGTCTTTGGACGACCGTTTCATTTACTTTTTGACAATATACTTTCTGATCTCGTGTAAATACCGTTAATTTTCATTTAAATAAAGGTCATGTTTTTATTTTTATTTTTCTCCTTCCACTTGAGTTGACTGTGTGGACACAGTCAAAATCAAGTGTGGGGGGAGACTCATCTTCATTTTTAATTTTTCATGATTTATTTTTGCTTTTACTTTTAAAAACTCAAAAAAAAATCCCAAAAACAATTTTTTAAGCATTTTGATTTATTTTTAAAGAAATACTATAGGATAAATATATGGCTTTTGTTTATTAAATTGAAATTTTTGAAAATTTATTTGTCTTAACAAAAATAAAAATGAAGTTTGATTACAAATAACAACGGTTTAACTAGTATATAGGAAGATTCATACGTGTTAATTATGAAATACATCTTAGTTGAAACTCTTTGTTTTAAAAAGTGGTTGATTTAAAGTAAAGATATAACATTTTTTTTGTCTTCTAAGTTAAATAGCGCTAAGATAATTTTGCGAAACTCTCTCTTTCAAAAAAAAACAAAAAAAATACAAAATACAAAAAAATATTTCTTGTATATATGTATATTTTTTTAATAAACACCTAGAGTCATGTGTTCACACTCGTGTGTTCACTCGCCATGCTCTGTACCCTTCTCACGTAAGCCCGAAAGGTAGTGCACGATCGGTATATCTGGCCTCAGTTTATCTGAGTTAGGTGTATATATATAAAAAAATTCTTTTTAATAACGCCTACAGTCAATAGGTGTTCACACTTGTGAGTTCACTCGCCACGCTCTGTATTCCCCTCACATCAGTCCGCAAGGCAGTGCATGGGTAATATATCTGGCCTCAGTTTATCTGAGTTAGGCATATGTAAATATTGTTAATATCAATAAAATTTTCAAAAGAAAAAATGGAGAGAGTAAGCAAATTAAATCCAAGCACTATTTTAACTTATTTGATTTGATTTGTTATTGAAATGAAATGAAATACCACTTTGATAACTTTGATAATCAACTAAGGATCCATTTCATAGTTACACTGTGTTATCAACCGAAACAACAAGTTAAACTATAGTATATTTGTTATGATAACTTAATTTTTGTTGGAAATTTTGATGAGTAAATGACTTAAATTTCAAGATAATGACCAAAACCTATATTTAACTTATTTGTGTCGATTTAAAAGTAAACTCTTCATTTGTATATATTTTCAAAAACTTGCATTCATCTCTTTGTAAATAAATCTTGCATTGTGTAAATATTTTCATCCTGCATTTGGATTTTGTGGGTAGTATCCGCTGAAAACCTTCACGAGACAACACTCATCCTACTGGGGACACCCAGAGGTTTAACGGCTTGTTGCATACGCTCAATGCAATCGTGCTCCCTACGAAAATGGATTTATCTTAGTTTTTCCTTTATTCGAGGACGAATAAAAAGATAAGTGTGGGGGTATTTGATGTGCACGTAAATGTGCATATTTTTACCACCATATTTAATCTATTTAAATTAAATAAATGATCATATCGGGTATTTTAACTTGTTTAAACCAAAATTCAAATTACTTTCAAATTGTCACATATTCATCTTCATATAGGGGTAAAATGGTCATTTTTGTGCATTTATTAAATTATGAAAATTTACTTGGAATTTTCTATGTTGTTTTGTAGGAAATTTGGTGAATTTTACAAGTGGCTTCATGATAATATATGCATGCACAAGAGTGAAGAGAACAAATGAAGATGGAAATAATTCAAAGTGGTGTTCATGGAGGACCCCACCCACTTACCTTGATTGTCAAATTAGGAGCTAAGCACATGATAAAAGGACATTAAAGCTTCATGTACATTTAAGTGGGGATTAGTGGATGTTAATGATTACCTGGCCACCACACTACCTCAAGGGCATTTGAGCATTCCCCAAAATATGAATTAGGGTTTCATACATGTATAAAGACCCCTTATGTTTCATGTAACTTCCTCTCTTAGTCTCTCTTTAGTTTAGTTTAAGCTCACAAATAAACAAGATCTTCTCTTTCTCTTCATGGCTACTTAGACATTTTTATTTTCATGTAATTTTCTTTTCTTTTTTTTATGCAATTTAATACATGATCTTCTCCTTTTCTTGTTTATTTCCTTTCATGTTGTAGTGTAGATCTCTTTTACTTTTTGCAAGTAGAATAGTTTTTCCTTTCATTTTGTTTTCTTTTTCCTTTCTTTTTAGTTACATGTTGCAAGATACATTTGTTAATCAAATGAAAAATATGAGAGGCTAAACCCCTTCAATTTATGGGTAATGAAGCTCTCTTATTATGTAGCTTCAACTATTTGTTAATTCATGCTCTCTTTTTATACTTAATGATGATGATAGAAATGGTTTACTAGTTTTTTTTGCTTTGAATTTGATAGCCTATATTGTTGACATCAAATAGGCTATGCTTAAACAATCACTAACACTAATTGCATCTTCATCAAAATATGATTATGGAAAAAGAAAGTGATTTGAAAATAAAATTTGATGGTCTATATTTCTAATCAATAGTTAATAAGCCATACTTAAAATAGATTTCATTTTCATTTTCATTATCAAGTTTCATGAAAGTTAGTAAGTGATTTAAGGGGTGTGTCAAAGTTTGATGGCTTATATTGGCTAACTAATAGCACAAATATGCCATACTTATGATAGGCACATCAATTAAAGCACTAATGACCAAAAAAGAGAGATCATGATTTCATATGTGGTTAACTACATGATCTAGAGAGTGGATTTATTCTCTAAATTGTCATTTAACTATTATATTTGCATTTCTTTTCTTTTAGTTAGTTAGCTAATTTTCTAATTATCTAGCTTCACTCTCGACTTTGGTTTAATTGGATTGAATAGATCTTTTAAAATCATCAATTCCCTGCGGATCGACCCATATTCGCCACGTAGTACAAGTGTACGACGTGCGCTTGCGGTTATATTTTATTTCTAAATTCGTTCGACGGTTTTCTAAACCGATAGAATTTCCGTCGACGAACAGAGTTAAATAACAATTTAGAGTTAATATCCACTCTCTAGATCACATAAATCAACAAATGAAGTTATGATCTCTCTTTTCTTGTCATTAGTGTAATTAGTTGACGTGCTTATCATAAGTATGACATATTTGTGCTATTAATTAGCCCAACATAAGCCATGAAACTCTAACACAAGCACTAATACACTTTTAACTTTCATGAAATATGACAACAAAGTTGAAAGCAAAATTTATTTTAAGCATGGTCTATTAACTATGAATTAGAAATATAAACCATCAAATTTTAATTTCAACATTCACTTCATTACCATAATCATATTAAGATGAAGAGATAATTTGTGTTAGTGATTGTTTAAGCATAGCCTATTTGGTGTCAACAATATAGGCTATCAAATTCAAAGCAAAAACAATAAGTTAACCACTTCATGCATTCTCATTAAAGCACAAAAAGAGATCATAAACATCAAAATGTTGAATCTACATACCAGAGAGCTTCATTACCCCTAAATTGAAGGGATTAGCCTCTCATATTTGTTATCAAATCAACAAATGTAGAAAGCAACATTAAACAAACAAGAGGAAAAAGATAGCAAAAAGAAAGGAAAACTAATCTACTTGCATGAAATGTAAATCTATACTACTAACATGAAAGTAAATAAGCATGTAAAAGAAAAGAAATGTATTAAAGTTGCATAAAAAAGTACATAAAGAGAAAATGGCTAAGTAGCCATGAAAAGAAAAGAGAAGATCTTTGATTTATTTTCCTAAACTAAGAGGCTAAGAGAGAAGAGAGCCTAAGAGAAGAGAGGGTTACATGAAATATAAGGGGTATTTATACAAGTTTAAACCCCTAATTCATTTTTTTGAGAATTACCCAAAATACCCTCTTAAGAAGTGTGGTGGCCCAGTTATCATTAACTTCAAATAATCATACATTAAGTGTGCATGAAGATTTAATGGCCTTTTAGCATGTGCATTAGCTCATAAGTGTACATTAAGGTAGGTGGGTAAGTGGGGTCCTCCATGATCATCACTTTGAATTATTTACATCTCCATTCCTTTGTATTCACTCTTGTGCGTGCATATCTTCATGAAGCCACTTGTAAAATTCACTAAAATTCCTACAAAACAACATAGAAAATTCCAAGTAAATTTTCACAGATTAATATATGCACAAAAATGACCATTTTGACCCTATATGAAGATGAATATGTAGCAATTTGAAAATAATTTGAATTTTGGTTTAAACAAGTTAAAACACCCAATATGATCATTTATTTAATTAAATAGATTAAATATGGTGGTAAAAATATGCACATTTATGAGCACATCAACTGTGCTCCTGCATCTACAATGGTTAAAACAATTCAAAACAATATGATATGATGATATGCAAAACAAGTGAATCCATTATGGATTACCCATCCCCATTCATTTTGACTATCAGTTTCAGTTATAATTTCTAGGCTGACAAATAATCGGTAAAAATGATTATGGACTCCCTGTCCAGTTACATAGTTTTCATGGGATCACTAAGAACCTACTAGTAACCCCAATATCTTTACTCTTATCCTTGTTTCCATAAGCTGACTAGGAACCTATTGGTAACTCCAATATCTTTTCTTCTTATTGATGTGCACGTAAATGTGCATATTTTTACCACCATATTTCATCTATTTAAATTAAATAAATGATCATATTGGGTATTTTAACTTGTTTAAACCAAAATTCAAATTATTTTCAAATTGTCACATATTCATCTTCATATAGGGGCAAAATGGTCATTTTTGTGCATTTATTAAATTATAAAATTTTACTTGGAATTTTCTATGTTGTTTTGTAGGAAATTTAGTGAATTTTACAAGTGGTTTCATGATGATATATGCATGCACAAGAGTGAAGATAACAAATGAAGATGGAAATAATTCAAAGTGAAGATCATGGAGGACCCCACTTACCCACCTACCTTAATATACACTTAGGAGTTAATGCACATGCTAAAAGGTCATTAAATCTTCATGCACACTTAATGGATGATTAGTGCATGCTAATGGTTACTTGGCTACCACACTTCCTAAGGGGTAGTTTGGGCATTCCCCAAAAATATGGATTAGGGTTTCTAACTTGTTTAAATACCCCATATCTTCATGTAACCTCCTCTTCCTCTTAGTTAGTTTGAGGCTCAAAATAAAAGAAAGCTCTCTTTCTCTTTTCATGGCTACTTAGCCATTTTTTATTTCATGTAATCTTTCTTTCTATGAAATGTTAGTTAATGTTCTTTTACATTTACATGCTCTCTTTCTTATGATGTTAGTAGCTTAGTGTTCATTTCTTTTTACTTAGCTTTTCTTTTCATTTTACTCTCCTTTTCCTCTTGTTTTCCTTTAATGTTGTATGCTACATTTGTTGATTTGATAACAAATATGAGAGCTTAATCCCTTAAATTTAGGGGTAATGAAGCTCTCTAGTATGTAGATGCAACATTTTGATGTTTATGCTCTCTTTTTGTGCTTAATATGAAGTGGTTTAACTTGTTGTTTTTTATGTGAATTTGATAGCCTATATTGTTGACAACAAATAGACTATGCTTAAACAATCACAAACAATGATTACCTCTTCATCTACATATGATGATGGCAATGAAGTGATTGTTGAAATTAAAATTTGATGGTCTATATTTCTAAACAATAATTAATAGGCTATGCTTAAAATAGATTTTGCTTTCAACTTTGTTGTCATATTTCATGAGAGTTAAATGTGTATTAGTGGTTGTGTTATAGTTTGATGGTTTATATTGTGCTAACTAATATCACAAATATACCATACTTATGATAAGCACATCAACTAATTACACTAATGACAAGAAAAGAGAGATCATAACTTCATTTTGTTGATTTATGTTATCTAGAGAGTGGAATTATCTCTAAATTGCTCTCAAACTCTCATACCTTTATCAATTTTCTTTTGCTCATTTTTTTTACATTTTTAGCTTCACTCTTTTCAACTTTGGTTAATTTGATTGAATAGGAAATTTAAATCAAAAATTTCCTGCGGATCGACCCGTACTCGCCACGTACTACGATAGTACGCCATGCGCTTGCGGTTATATTTTATTTCGAAATTTTTTCGACGGTTTTATAACTCGATAGAAATTCCGTCAATAAACAAGTTTTTGGCGCCGTTGCCGGGGAATTTGCTTCGATTTTAATTTTCTATTCTTCGACTTATTATTATTTTTTGTTTGATTTTATTATGTGTTTGTTTTGTGTGTTGAGTGCATTTTAAAAAAATTGTTGTGTGTTTTTGTGTGAATTTTGCTTTCATTTGTTTGTGTTCATTGTGTGCTTGTTTTCTAATTGCATTTCATATTTAAAAAAACAACGCACAAGTTCTTTTGAAAAAGAAAAAAAATTCATTGTCATTCACATTTTACATTTTCACAAACATTTTCTATTTTGATTTCCATTCATTTCATTGTGCACTGTGCACACAGCCTGCACATACTCTTTTATACAACTGTTACCACTGCTTATTCACCATCCTCCTCCACCTGACTGCTACAATCACCTGCAATTCACCTTCACCAAAGCACCGCGAACCAATCCCATACATCACCACAAAGTTATCTACTTCCTCCACTCCATTACAGTGCCACTGCCATTGCTTACAACTCTACAAACTGACTATCACAACAGCCTCATCATAAAAACCATATTCACCACCAACAACTGTTGCTTCCTCTCTGACCATCAAGATTTTACTACCACACAATGCTTCAAACCAAACTATAAACCACAGTGTTTCACATCTGATCATATGTTATAACTGCACCATCATACTCATCTTGCCTGAACACATTAATATACCATTCTCTGCTGCACAATTTCAAACCACTGCATAAGTTCTCTTTCAAACCATTCTCGTACCATTCTCATACCATTTACAAACCACAACAACCCATGTCCATTACTGGTTGTTACTGCACATCAAAAACAGTGCCATTTTCTAGCCACAATCATCACTGACTTCTACTTCCCGCTGCCATTCCCACTGCCACCATATATCACAACATCCAGTGCAACCCAGTGCAATCAGCATAGCAACCACATCCCAATCTCTTCCCTGAAACCATTTTCATCAGCTATATCACCAATTCATAGACATCTTCATACAAGACTGAAACCACTACAGCTCTCTTCAAATCATTTCTCCATCCTTTACAAACATCTCACCACTATCTGAAGCAACATCACTGAACATACCACATTCGACCACCTGCAAACAACCATACACATCAATACTTCATTCAACATCAATCACCATATCACAGTGCCTCTATCCACTGACCACACTTGCTAATTGCATGTGCCCAGTGCATTCACCACCGACATCCACCCTGCCAACTATACACTACCCTGCACATACAAGCAGCATCACATACCTGTTCCAATCAACATCAGCAAACAACACTTGCTGCCACAGTCTCAACCAGCCACTTCCCCCTTCTACTTCCACAAAATACAACCAACTTTACTGACACTTCCACTTGCAATCCCCTGACCAAAAAACTACAAACACACTTGCTTGCAGCATCCTTAACTTGCCAAACCGAACAGCCAATGTTCCTCTCTCACAAAAAACCACCACCACACCATATCCATATTGACAGCAGCATCACTACTCCTTCAACTGCATAAACAAGTTGTCACTCACCACCACAAATACCACTTCACCTATACAATCTGACTGCCCTCTTTCACCATAAAACTACCACTGAACAGCATCCCCCAAACCAACTACATCAACTGCCCACTTCACTGCCTTGCCAACAACAGACATCAGTGACACGGCCTGCCTACAAAGTCATATTCAGCCGCCTCAACTTCATTTCCACCAATCATCACACTACCATTCAACGGCCCACATATCACTACACCATTCAACTGGACATCCTCCTATCAACACAACATCACCTCTAAACTTCATACAAGCCTTCCCCACATATACACCTTACTGACAATAACAGCAGCAAACATCGGCAATTCACAGCCAACTTCCATTACCTTTGCTGCCTCATCAACAAACAATCCACTAACTATCTCTACTCTCCAATATCCAAAAAAACAAAAAAAAATCGGTTGCATACCATTCAGTAATCATCTACAACATATCTACCTCACATCACAACTTCCTTATATACACCGTCAAACTACCTGCATTGACCTTCACCATCTCACTCGACCTTGTCACTGCCTATATCACCATTTCATAAACAAAACAACATACGCTAATCGCTGCAGTTTCACTCTGCCCAGAAACCACAGTGTCACCAAAATATTCAACTTGACTTCGATCAATACCACAACCTCACTGACCATTTGCAACTATCCCCAGACCATGAATCCACTATGATCATATACAACAGTGCGCCCCTGCCATTACTTCATACCAAACATAAACAAAACAAACTTTCATACTTACTGCAGTGCATTGTCGATCCCATACATCTCCACCATATACCACTCTGCTCTGCTGTTCCAACCGACATCGAACTTCATCGATCACTGTGCCATCAGCAGCCAACATCCAACTACCATGTTTCAGATAACCACACAGTTCTATTCACCTTACCATTTCACCATTGCAGTGCACATCACCAATACGACCATCCACAATTCAAAACTTGCTACTTGTCACCGCCTTGATCCACGAATTCACACGAAACCTAAATCCAGCCCTGACCATCCGCGACTTCGCCTTCACCTAACTCGACAATCGCCAAAGCCGAAACCACTTTGCAACCAAGCAACAACCATTCCCAAGTCCAAATCGCCTAGACCAATCATGGAAATTGTTTGTGGAAATTGTTTTTGAAATTGACAGCTTGAATCATGGAAATTGATTTGGGAAATTACGTGTAGTAATAGATCGATAATCGATACTCTTTTTCTTAATCAGATAACCCAAAGAAAAAAAATAGAGAGGGGGGCGTGAGTTCAAACGGGCCGGGTTATTGTATAATTAATATATTTTTTCTCCTTTCTTTTGTTTTGTTTAGTTTAGTTTGTTGTGTTGTTTGTTCAAGTTTTTTATAAAAAAAAACCTTGTTTTTATTTTAGGGTAAATTCATTTAGCTTTTGTTTTTGTTCTATCACAAAAAAAAACAAAACAAATTGTTTTAGGTTTTATTTAGTTAGTAAATTTGGTTTTGGCAAGTTGTTTGTTTTGGTTTCAATTTTTTTGTTCTTAGTTTCTTTCTCTTAAAAAAAAGGAGTTTGAGTTTTTAATTACCTTTGATTTTGACGATTTTCTTATCATTTTCCATTTATATTATTTTTTTATCATCATAAAAAAATTAACTGTATATATATGTATATATCTTGTTTTGATTTAAGGTTGTCAAAGCAGAGTTTCAAAAGAAGAACTGCTGCCAAAAATAAATTGCTTGCTTATAAAAAATATTTTTGCACCCTTGTCTATTGTTTTATTTGCTTTGCATTGTTGATTGCTTGTATTTTATAAAAAAATTCAAAATTTTCAAAAACCAAAAACAAAAACAGAAATTTCATTCGTAGTTGCATTGTTAATACACGTTTAATTTCTGCTTTGCATTTCACCTTAGAATTTGTTAATAATAACGGTTAGACATTGATAACACTTAATTGTATATTGACAAGTTGTCTTCTTTGAACAATTTACTTTCTTGGTGTCTAGGCTACGGCAGAGTAATAACCATTTATAATATTACGGTGATTCGTAAATATTATAGTAGTTGTTCCTCTGAAGGTACTTAAACCTTCGGTTGCATTGCTACGGTGATTCGTGGTGCACCGATAAATCATGCCCGTTACCTGGCCGAGAACTATCTTGTTGATTTAAGACAACGTGTGATTATACAATTTTGGGTTAACTTAGGATAAATCATTTGTAATTAACCACTGCATTCATTTAGTTGCATTAGTTCATGCATATTTAAAAAAAAATTCAAAATCCAAAACCAAAAAAAAAATGTAAATATCCCTTTTCCTTTGAAATTTTTAAATCCTTTTTCTTTAAAATTTCAAAAATCCAAAAAAAAATTAAGAAAAAAACCAAAATCCAAAAAAAATATAAAACCTTTTCAAAAATAAAGAAAACAATTTGAAAATAACAAACAAAATCAATTTCCCTTTTGAAAAATAAATTTTATTTGTAAATATTTCTCCTTTGTATAAAAAAACAAAAACATTCTTGAAAATGTCCGAGTTTCCCCACTTACGTGAATTTACGATAGTTGTGAAAATCAATATAATCCATATGATTTCGCTCCAAATTCGTATGGATATTTTAACAACAATTATTGTTTAAACGATTCGAGTTTTTAACTACAAAATTTTCAAAATGACGAACAACCCTCAAATCTCGAAAATAGCATTGAAATGATTTCATCTTTACTCGAACTCTCTACACAACAAAATCAAGAGATAAATGATTTGTGTAATTCATATTTGTGTAATAACTCGAGTCAAGGATTTCAAAATTTGGATTCAATTCAAAATTTAAACGATTTCGATTATAACCCATGCTAATTCAATTTCGAACTCCAAAATAAATTTCAAACATAAAATAAAAATGAAAACACCTTTTTAAACGACTTTGGCAATGGGAATAATATTAACCACGTTACGATTGAAAATCTTTGTTCTCAACAATTTCAAAGTGAAAATCCTCACGCTAATAACTATAAATTGGATTTTGTTGAGCAAAAGAATGAAATTTACGATGATCACACAGATTCGTTGTTCGAAACAGATATGAAACAATGTGAGAAACAAAACCAAATCCGAACATGTGACGAGTCAAACGATAATCCATCTTTTACCCAAATCGACAATTTTCAAATAACAACTTTTGAAATCGAAAATGACTATCTTAATGAAGTTGTTGAAAACACGGTAATTGAATTGGATTTCAAACTCGATTTAAAATTCGATCTTCCTTTTCTCGATTCCAAAAATTTGAATACAACAACTTTGGATTTTGAACTTAATATATGAGATGAAGTTGGTGATAATCCAACTAAGGAAGACGAATTTAACGAACACAATTTCTTTGGACTTTTCAACAACGAGTTGTCGAATTCTGAAGGGGAAAATTTAAATCAACAATTTTGGAGAAGTTTTCAATGATAAATTTGAATTTCAATGTGGTGAAAATGAACTTGAATTTCAATCAATTGTTTTATCGACCCCAAAAATCATTGAAAATAAAACAACTCGTACGATTTTTAATAAAACGGCATTCGTTTTTCAAAATCCAAATTCAACTTCAAAATCTTGTATGGTTTGGTTTTCCGAGCTTAAGCTATGTTTCGCATATTTGACGAGACAAATGAATCGGTCTTTGGAAGACTGTTTCATTTACTTTTTGACGATATACTTTTTGATCTCATGTACATACCGTTAATTTTCATTTAAATAAAGGTCATGTTTTTGTTTTTCTCCTTCCACTTGGGTTGACTGTGGGGACAAAGTCAAAATCAAGTGTAGGGGGAGACTCATCTTCACTTTTATTTTTTCATGGTTTATTTTTGCCTTTTCATTTAAAAACTAAAAAAAAATTAAAAATTAAAAAATCCCAAAAACAAATTTTCTTTCGATTTATTTTTAAAGAAACACTATAGGATAAATATATGGTTTTGGTTAATTAAATTGAAATTTTTGAAAATCTATTTGTCTTTACAAAAATAATAATGAAGTTTAATTACAAATAATGATAGTCTAACTAGTATATAGGAAGGTTCATACGTGATAATTATGAAATATATCCTATTTGAAAATCTTTGTTTTAAAAAGTGGTTGATTTAAACTAAAGATATAACTTTTTTTTGTCTTCTAAGTTAAATGGTGCTAAGATGATAGTGCGAAACTCTCTCTTCACAAAAAAAGGAACTAATATATATATATATATATATATCTTGTATATATGTATCATTTTTTATAAACACCTAGAGTCATGTGTTCACACTCGCATGTTCACTCGCCATGCTCTGTACCCTTCTCACGTAATCCCGAAAGGCAGTGCATGATCGATATATCTGGCCTTAGTTTATCTGAGTTAGGTGTATGTATATAAAAATTCTTTTTAATAACGCCTACACAAGGTTCACACTTGTGTGTTCACTCGCCACGCTCTGTATTCCCCTCACATCAGTCCGAAAGACAGTGCATGGGTAATATAACTGGCCTTAGTTTACCTGAGTTAGGCATATATAAATATCAATAAAATTTTCAAAAGAAAAAATGGAGAGAGTAAGCAATTGAAATCCAAGCAATATTTTAACTTATTTTATTTGACTTGTTATTGAAAAGAAATGAAAATACCACTTTGATAAACTTTGATAGTCAACTAAGGATCTATTTCATAGTTACACTTTGTTATGAACCGAAACAACGAGTTAAACTATTGTCCATTTGCTATGATAACTTGATTTTTGTTGGAAATTTTGACAAGTAAAAGGTCTTAAATTTCTTGATAACAACCAAAACCTATATTTAACTTATTTGTGTCGATTTTTGTTGGGTTGACTAGGGATACTCAGAGGTTTAACGGCTTGTTGCATACGCTCAATGCAATCGTGTTTCCTACGAAAATGGACTTATCTTAGTTTTTCTTTATTCGAGGACGAATAAAAAGATAAGTGTGGGGGTATTTGATGTGCACATAAATGTGCATATTTTTACCACTATATTTAATCTATTTAAATTAAATAAATGATCATATTGGGTATTTTAACTTGTTTAAACCAAAATTCAAATTATTTTCAAATTGTCACATATTCATCTTCATATAGGGGCAAAATGGTCATTTTGTGCATTTATTAAATTGTAAAATTTTACTTGGAATTTTCTATGTTGTTTTGTAGGAAATTTAGTGAATTTTACAAGTGGTTTCATGATGATATACGCATGCACAAGAGTGAAGAGAACAAATGAAGATGGAAATAATTCAAAGTGAAGATCATGGAGGATCCCACTTACCCACCTACCTTAATGTATACTTAGGAGTTAATGCACATGCTAAAAGGCCATTAAATCTTCATGCACACTAAATGGATTATTAGTGGATGCTAATGTTTACTTGTCCACCACACTTCCTAAGGGGTAGTTTGGGCATTCCCCAAAAATATGAATTAGGGTTTCTAACTTGTTTAAATACCCCATATCTTCATGTAACCTCCTCTTCCTCTTAGTTAGTTTGAGGCTCAAAATAAAAGAAAGCTTTCTTTCTCTTTTCATGGCTACTTAGCCATTTTTTATTTCATGTAATCTTTCTTTCTATGCAATGTTAGTTAATGTTCTTTTACATTTACATGCTCTCTTTCTTATGTTGTTAGTAGCTTAGTGTTCATTTCTTTTTACTTGGCTTTTCTTTTCATTTTGCTCTCTTTTTCCTCTTGTTTTTCTTTAATGTTGCATGCTACATTTGTTGATTTGATAACAAATATAAGAGCTTAATCCCTTCAATTTAGGGGTAATGAAGCTCTCTAGTATGTAGATGCAACATTTTGATGTTTATGCTCTCCTTTTGTGCTTAATATGAAGTGGTTTAACTTGTTGTTATTGATGTGAATTTGATAGCCTATATTATTGACAACAAATAGGCTATGCTTAAACAATCACCAACAAAGATTACCTCTTCATCTACATATGATGATGGCAATGAAGTGATTATTGAAATGAAAATTTGATGGCCTATATTTCTAAACAATAGTTAATAGGCCATGCTTAAAATAGATTTTGCTTTCAACTTTGTTGTCCTATTTCATGAGAGTAAAATGTGTATTAGTGGTTATGTTATTGTTTGATGGTTTATATTGTGCGAATTAATAGCACAAATATACCATACTTATGATAAGCACATCAACTAATTACACTAATGACAAGAAAAGAGAGATCATAACTTCATTTTGTTGATTTATGTGATCTAGAGAGTGAAATTATCTCTAAATTGCTCTCAAACTCTCCTACTTTTATCAATTTTCTTTTGCTCATTTTTTTACATTTTTAGCTTCACCCTTTTCAACTTTGGTTAATTTGATTGAATAGGAAATTTAAATCAACAATTCCCTACGGATCGACTCGTACTCGCCACGTACTACGATAGTACGCCGTGCGCTTGCGGTTATATTTTATTTTGAAATTTTTTCGATGGTTTTCTAACTCGATAGAAATTCCGTCGATAAACCTTATCATAGTTTTCATGGGTTAACTAGAAACCTATTGACATCTGTCAATATCTTAATCCAGATGTAGTTTTCATGGGTTCACTATAAACCTATTGGCCCCTGCCAATATCAGATCATAGTTTCATGAGCTAACTATGAACCTGTCTTTCTGACATCTTCAATTATACATAGTTTTCATGGGCTTACTATGAACCTATTGGCCCCTGCCAATGTCTTCCTTTAATATTTTTAGAATCCTATATTCTGGTCTTTCTGACCTCCTGGATGAAATTCTACTTATTCAGGAGTTAACTTAATTTATATTCACTACTGGGTCAACCTAGCTGGTCATTCTGCCATTCCCCAAAATACAGTTATGGGTCCATTACAATGTGAATATATACATATATGATGAAGCAAACACAATAACTTGGTTAATCCCTTTAACCCTTTTAGATCAAAGAAAACTTCTTCAAAAACTACTTTTCAAAACACTTTATTTATTTATGCCATGGTTTTCCTTAAATATGAGATTGGGTTATTTCTTTGAAAACTAAGGCTTTCGAAGCCGTCAAAACCTAGCTTTCGACTTCACTGGATAACCTCCTTCGAAAGCATATAAATCTCTTTTCAAAACATTAGGCCCCTGCCTTTCGAAACACTTTAAAACCATTCTTTTGAAACCCTTGGAATGTAATAAAGTATTACTTATTAACTCTTAGAAGCATAGCTTCGAAACCATTGAAAGTACCCCTTTCGAACCTTTGGAAGTATCCCTTCCGAAACCATTGAAAGTACCCCTTTCGAACCTTTGGAAGTATCCCTTCCGAAACCATTGAAAGTTCCTCTTTCAAAACCATATAGTTTATATTTAAAATATCATTTGGTTCAAAGTGAATATAAACGAAAGTATCTCTTTCGAAAACATTCATTATCATATAAAAGCATTGGGGAAAACTTGATGGCATCAGCACCATCCCTTTCGAAAGCTTCAAATCATTTAAACAAAACACTGAAAGATAGCATCGAAACCCCCTTTCGAAGCCATTGCCTTCGAAACCCCTGACCCATTTCGAAAGCATTTAGGAAGTGGTTTAATAAATCTTTAAAACAAGCACTACCCTTCGAAAGCATTGATGACTTTAATACACTCGAAAGGCAAAAGAACAGCAGTAGGGCTTCGACTAGGTCGGAACTCCTTCTTTCGAAAGCATTGTTTTACAACTAAAGGAACTCATTCGTAATCCCATACTTGTAAAACATCAAATGGCAACCCCTTCGAAAGCTTTTAGAAAACTCCTTTAAAAACATATGTTTCGACTTCGTCGGAAGCTTTAGTAAAACAAAGGCAGACGCTTAACTTTTTAAAACAAACAAAGGTACCGACCCCATCGGAAGCAATGCTTTCGACACCATGCCTTCCGCCTTTCCTCCAATTCACTATGTACCATCTAAGTGATACCTTGTGTATTGGTTTCAGCTTAGTGGGGTTTCGACTTGATTGAAGGCAGAAGCTCTGAGTCGAAAGGTACTTCTATTAGTGGCGGAACCTGCTTTTCTGAGTAAAAGCTGATTAATGCCAATTAAAGCAAATTCTATCTAACTAACCTGCCCACGTGTAAACATGTGATTGGTTGCCTCAACTTTTCAAATTTTTTATCAAAATAACCGTCGCTTAATTTCAGATCTAAACCAAGGTTAATTTAGCAAATAAGCCCTTCCCATTAAGCAAAACCAATATTGCAAATAAGTCCTTCTTCTAAAATAATTTAATTTCCATAGCAAATCACTTAGGAAAAATCCCCAAAAATTACAGAAAATCACTTTAATCATGTTATCTAACATATCAAAATTTCAGACCCAAATTCTCAATATAATTTCTGAAATAAATTTCTAAACCCAATTAACCATATTTTCCTTTAAAAATTCATAATAATCATTCCATAGCTTGGAAAATTATCAAAATTAAAACCCAACTCCAAAATCATACTTTACATAACATAAAAATTTTCCTTAGCATTCACACATTTCAATCGGTTTTGTCCTAAAACCACATAAAACCTCATTTAAACAATCTTGTTTAAAGTAAACAAATTATAGCTCAAGCATATCATCATCCAAGTCATCATAAAAACGAATTTAATCTTAAATCCGTAAACATATGATTAGAAAACAAAAAAGAGATGGTATAAATTATTATTCGCCTTGATTAAGATAAGGAGATTGGATTGAGATTGAGATTTATTCCTCCTAGCTTTAATCCTTAGCTTTACTTTGATTTGAATTCTCTTATCTTTTCTTCTTTGCTATGGCCGGCTCCTCTTTACGTTTTTGTTTTGCGTCTTTGTGAACTGAGAAATAACTGTGAATAGTGTAATGGATGTGAATATATATAAGGGTAGGGGTTATGTGCGGCTAATTCCCATAATACGCTTGTGTAGATTAATTAACTGATAACCCATTCTTAAGCACATTTAATCAATTAATTAGGCACGACCACTTAATATTTATCCAAACCTCAATCCCCTTATCACTTAATATTTACATTATTCTATTTAATTTATCTAATTATATCTCCTAAATAATGTTATCAAAAATTAGGGATGGTACAGATAACTAGACCTCAAATCCAACTTTGAAAATATGGTAGCTCCTTGGAGTTGATCATATAGATCATCAATCTGAGGTAATGGATATTTCTTTGTAATTTTAACCTTATTAAGTTCTCAATATCCAATACATAATTATAGAAACCCATCGTGCATCTTTACGAATATACTGGAGCTCCCTAAGGTTATTTGCTTGGTCTAATAAATCCCTGATCCTCTAACTCTTGAATTTTCTTCTTTAATTCTTGATTTTCTGGTGGAGCATACGATAAGATGTTTTTGCTATTGGGGTTATACCAGGGACCAATTCGATATAAAAATCGATTTCTAGTTTTGGTGGTAATCCTGGCATATCCTAAAATACATTTTCAACTTCACTGATCACTGTCATTTGGTCTAGTTGATGGCCCACATTTTTAATGTGTATATGTGCTAGATATCCAGAAATGAATGCATTTTCAAATTTATTACATGAATATATGAATGTCTTATATCCCGGAATAGAAAATGTTATAGTTATGTCTTGATAATCTTGTTAGACATAATGTTTGTAAAGCCAATCCATTCCAAGAATGAGATTAATATGAATCATTGGGAAAAGGAACAAATGGCAAGCATTTCCTTATCTTCGATATAAAGAAGACAATTCTTACACATACTTCTAAGTTCAGTTTCTCCTTCTACTAAGTTGTCTATTATTAGGGGATTTGTTAACTATTCAATTGATAATCCTAACTTAGTAGCGAATACTATAAATATTAAGGAATGTGTTGTACCTCGATCAAATAAAACTTTAGCTTGAAAATCAAATAGAAATAAGGTACCTTCCATACCTGGTTGTTCAGAAATTATCTCATATACGTTGGCTTGATTTCTGGTGTTGCTATGTTTTCCTTTTTTGGCATTTTACAAATGTTGCTTATGTATCCAGGTTCATTACAGTTGTAGCATACAATAATTTTTCTTTCCTTTGGATGGTTAGGAGCAATATAACCCTTCTTATTACAATTATAATGTGTCTTTATTTTGTTTAGACCCTCTCCTTATTATGCCCCTCCTTACTTGTCTTCCTCGTTATACTATGACTTCTTTCCATTGAATTCCTTTTGATTATTGAATTTCTCTTAATTGTTGTGATTTCTCTTATTCGAAAGATTCCTTTCTTACTAAAATTGAATGTTGTCTTCTTCAAGATTAAGAGCTTCAGATATGATTACCTCATAAGTCTTGCGACAATTACCAATTACATGTCTCCTTAATGGTGGAATCAATCCTTTTAGGCATATTAATTGAATGACTTGCAAATCGAGACAATACCTCAAAACGATTTTGATATTAGGCTGCTATTATTTTCCTTGCATGCAAGCTTGAAATTTTAATCCCATCCTCTCTCTTTCTTGTTCTTAAAAAATACATTTCTAGAAACATTTCCTTAAAACTTCTCCAGGTTATCATGCTTGAATCAATTATGGTCCTAATTAACTCCCACCAATTTCCTACCTCTCCTGCTAGTTGAAAAACAGCCATGTAACACCCCGCATTTTTATATAGTTAAAATGTAACGTATAACGATAAGTAATGAAAATAAATAATTTTGGAATTACTGGAATATGGCTTTGAAACTTGTACCATTGTGTCCAGGGCGATTTTCTGATCAGTTTCCATATATAACCTGTCTAAAACTAAACCAATATGAAGAAGTTAAGAACGAAACAAAATAAGTAATCGAATCGAAAAAAAATATAATAACACGGATATGGGCCGACCAGTAGGTCGACCCAATGGGCGCAACAGTCGACCGCACGGTCGACTGTTGGCTAAGGGCGGTCGACCGCCCGGTCGACCCGTGTGCAACCTGGACGAATTTTCGTCCAGGTATGTGTTGTGACGTGTTTTCTCATTTTTGCGCGATCTGAGCCATACGTTCTTCAATCCTATGGCTCCGAACGACCCTGTGACATGGTGGCTTCAGGTTCAATCAAATAATCCGATGGTCTGAGATCCCTAAGCTCCAATATAAATAGGACCCTATGCCTAGCTATCTTCTCACAATTAGATTTTCTCCCATGGGTTCATTGCCTAAGGCTGAACCGTAAGAAAGAAAATAATTTCTAAGGAGAAGATCTTCTAAACTAAAATATTGTACACCTTGGAAGAAGGGGATCCAGAAGGGCTGTGGAGCCAGGCGGAGCACAAGCGAAGCTAAGGACGATAGGTGAGTGGATTTATTTATATATCATTTAAGTTTAAGATATATTATCGTTAGATTTCCGTTTAGAAAATTTTATTCAGTAATTAATCATATTAATTAAATTAGGCTGAACTATAAGAAAACTTGCAGTTTATTTACAGTATTAGTATTTATACACTATTTTCTATGCCTTATTTACATCTTTTTCTACGTTTTGGATCTTTATGCAAGCGTCGGTTTTCTTTTATCCCCTCTTTTTTTTCTTTCTTCACGTATGGATTAGAATAGATTAAACGCGAATATGGATTATATAATTAAGAAAATTGAAATGAAGGAAATTAGATGTAAAACAATAAAAGTTGAGGAATAGAATTACTGTAATAAATTGCATTAAAATGGGAAAAGTTAATTTGGGAGTAATTATTAGATTAATTGGTTGGTTTAGAAAATAGGATACATTTCCATAACTTAATATCTAAAACGTAACTGCTAGAATAAAAGAAATAAAAGGGGGAATTAGTGTAAAATAGAGAAACCACTGTATTTTACACTACTTCAAAATAGTAAAAGTGATATCTTGCAGTTATGGATTATTGTTTATAGTATTATTCAATATTAAGATATGAAAATGGATTATATATTTTTCATAACCAAACAAATAAAATAGAATTACTTCCTAAAATAGCAGACAATAAAGTAAAGTATGATTTGAAACAAGAAAATTATTAATTTAAGAATTTGAGGCTATAAAAGAAAATTTAAGGAGCCTAAGTCTACATTTACTGCATAGGCTATTTAGCTATGCAACTATTATGATAAGTGAATTATGTAATATTGGAGAACTAAAGAAAATTCTATATCATAATAAAAGAAGGCAGACTAAAGCAGACAAGAAACGCTTGTGATTATATAACGGACTATAAAAGAAGAAAAAGTAACAATTACAAGTAGAATTATAACATAGGTTATAATCATGAAATAAGAACGGAAAAGCTTATCATGAGACTTATAATAAATTGGTAAGCAATGATAGTAGAGAACAATGATAGAAGCTTATTTAAACAACTTATACTAAGTTGATAAGCAAATAACACAGAAATAATAAAAGAGGCTTATCTTATTGAACTTAGGAATTTATATATTAAGTTAAATAAGCAAGATAGTGAATGCGGCTCATACTAACAGCATTCCCTATTAGACATATGGTTATCTCACAATAGTTAGAAGTGAGACGAGGGCAAGAATATGCAAATTAAATTAAAATAGTTAGCCAACAGAATAAGAAAGCAAACTAAATGCAAATTAAAAGATTAGACTTAGGGTCTAATAAAAGAATAGAAATGTGTTTAGAGCAGCCCAAAGGATGAAGCGCCTAACGAAGCAGTTCATCACGGATTTCAGCAATGGAGAAGCACGTCCAACTTAGTATTTCTGAGCTTTAAAGAAGTACGAGACTTCAACGGGACATGAGGACACTCTAGGATGGCCCTCTAGGTAGGCCTAACGAAGCTGCATCCCCGAAGGCAGGTCTGTAGGTGTTCCATCAAAAGAGTATGCCTTGACTGCATTTGCATTGTAGGCCTAACGAAGCGGATCCTTTGTAGGCAGTCAGAAGGGTTTGGTGTTCGGAGTAGAGTATTCGTATGTCCAATACTTGCAAGTAAGGTTAAGGATAGTCGCAAGCGGATATCGGCCAGCATCAAGACCAAGAGCGATTTCGGAAAAGACTAGAGCTAAACCAATAGGCCAATGATTCTTTCACTATCAAGACATTGGATGTGGGGCACCGCAAATTGGATGTTAGATTGTTTGCAGTAGAGCACGGCCACTTAACTCTTTAGAAGTCTTTCGATTAGTTGAGGGGTGGCTGCGGTGGGGCCATAGCCACAACGAGAAAGGGACAGACCAACTAGAATATTTGTATTGTAGGCCTAACGAAGCGGTCCTTTATAGATATAGAAAATCCCCGGTTGAGTTCGTACAAGGTAGACCTTGTTGGTGGGATTCAGATAGTAGATAGAACGATTACGTAGTCCTCAATGTACGCACTGGGTGGTACATTGTGGATGTCCGAGCACTGGTATAGACTAGTGCGGATGCGATTTACATTTTCATAGTAAGTAGTAGAGCATCTGTATTGTAGGCCTTATGAAGTGGTCTTTTACAGATGTAGTTACGGAACGCTCTCGAAGCTAGACGATGGAGTCCTTTTCGAGGAGGATACGGAAGGTACCATGGGTGGTACCTAGGACCAATATGGTCATTGAGCATATAGCTACATATATGTATATATTAGTTATTAGGTTTTTATCTACTATGGAGTAGATGGGCATGATTCACGAATAGAGGTGAGAATATTGTAACCTAATGAACCTAATATAAGAGTAAATGGAAATAAAACGATTAAGCCTAGAAGTATATAACTTATCCATTCACCAGAACTTTTGTTCTAACCCCCTCCTCATAACATCCTACAAGTTAGGTAGATGGCAGAGACTTCTCAGCTATGTGACACTTACTAGGGAAGTGTCATTATTTGGGTGAGTATTTACTTACTATTATATTTTAATCAATTCCGCTGTGAGATAGATAATTGAGCTCTGATATATTTGTCTTTGCCTATTTGCAGGATACAAGATTTCCAACTCGGGTTTCAGTGGGCTTGGGTTTTAGCATTTTTTGCGAAAAATCTGGACCCACTGGAGTTCGGGTTGTTACAAGCTAACTTTGTTTTATCTATTTCACCACGATCCAACACTTCAAAGATGTCTTCTAAATGTTAAAATATAAGATGGATTGTACGTGGATCTTTAGGAGATTTGTTCCATTTGTTTGAACGTGCGAACAACTCCATGGGATTTTGTTATATGGAGCTTGAGCCCTTTGACTATGAGTTAAAGTAGTAGTTTCCTGGTCTTCCACAACCTTAGTGAAACAAAAGAACTTTGTTATGATCCAGACCATATATAACTACATTACTTAATATTATGTAACTAAACTCAAGTCATACATATAAAGGACATGCTACTTATAAACCTTTTTAACACAAAATTTGGGTTATTATTTACAAACTTTTGCACACATCTCTGATATTTACAAGTTAAAATTGGGAGATTAAACCACAAAAATTTAATCAACCCTTTAGTTCTTTATATTACTTTCTCCATGGAATTCGTGGTATAGGAAAGAATTCGGTAGTATTATCCAATTTTTTCCATGGTTGCTTTCATAAGCCCCATAACTTCTTTTGAGACCTCGTTTGATCGTTAGGATTTTGACTCATCTTCATCCAATTGTCTTCCTTTTACCATGGGAACCTTTTCCATCGTGTAGGCCTTCAGGTTTTGGAATTTTACCTCGACGTCTAAGAAATTATCGAATTTCTACAAACTTGGTTATCTCTGTCATCTTTATAGCTTTCTCTATTTCCTTCTGTTTTTTATGTAGACGGTACAATACAAGGTCACTTTATGGTACCTCTTTATAGTCATATGCTCTATTTGCCACTTTTAGTATTTACCTCACTAAAATCTTTTGTGCCTTCCTTCTAATCATCTTCTTCTTGAATTATGGGAAGGTTGGGGTTAATCCTTCTTGGGGATTAGTTATGCAATTAACACCTCCCTATGAATCTCTAGTATTCCACGTCTTTTGGAATGTCGTTGTTTATAACTATAATAATTATAAACATGTCAAAGAGTCATAAGCATCATATTCTAACAAAATCCAAACTATAGGATTTTATTTTTATGACAATAAAGGGCTTTTAACTAAGCACCACTTAAACTTGGGCTCAAATTCCATTTTGTAACACCCCGCTCTGAAACTCTTGGCCGGACTCGGGAGTGCTACCCACATATGTGGTGTTATCGTATTAGTGTCGAAATTTGCAAGGAAAAATGCCAGAATATTAAATCATCCAGAGTAAATGATTTCAAGCGGAAGAAATATTGTACATTTATACTTACTTTACAAGATATTTACATATGGTCTTGCCTTCGACTTCAAACATATATGTACATCAAGATTTACAATACTAAACAAAAGCTAATTAAAATCTTCACTTCGAGTTTTCCATGAAAAGTCCTAAAATTCAACTTTACTTATCCAAACCTAAATTATTTATGTGTAGCATCGTAAGCAAAACTAACCTAGTGAGGTCTCTATTTAATCTAAATTTTAGGTCATGTCACAAAATTCTCTAAGATGCTCAAACCATGTTTTAAATTATATTAGCATATCAAACATATATTGTGTAAGTAAAATAGATAAATTTTCTTCAAACATATTTTTCAAAGCTCATTCGACATATATAAATATCTTTTGTAAACTATGAACACAACAAATCTGAAATCCATGTCAAAATCAATTTTAATACACAAGGATCTAATCCAAACATAGAGCATGAAATTAGAGCCCACGAAATTTTTATTCCATCATGACTGGCATCCTAACATGCATAGTATGGATGTAATTTATCTCCTAACACGCAATATGGAAATAAAGTGATAGTGCACTATCCTAGATCTTTTGTCTTTTACCGCATTCATCTGTAAGCCAACATAATTAATGTTCTAGTCAAAAATCGCAAATCATAATTATATATATATATATAAGTATTCTTCAAAACGATTTATAGTCATAAAATAATATAGGTTATTCTTTCTTTTGTATAACTGAAGCATCAATCATATACACTTGGGTATTTTAAACTTCATTAAAAATTTCTAGTATTATACATAGTCCGGGTTAAACCAACTTTTGAATCATTTACTCTCTGAAATTTTCAAAGGTTGTAAGGAATTTCTTTTACTATACACTCATATATTTCTAAACAATTCTATGGATAACCAATTGGGTATGTAAATCAAGGGTTATAAAGCCAGGATCGAAGGGTAAAATAGGGTCTACAGATTCAATCCAAATCTCAAAATTTCACATTGCAACAAGGTTTTGGGTGATTATATTTTCTAATTCGAATAAGTGGAAAAGATGAAAGTTACAGGTAATTAAATATATTTTAGTAGCACTTGTTTGATGTCAAAAATATAAAACACAACAAAAGGTATGTCTATAATATTAAAAGGGGTTAAAATAGTGTAACATATAGACTAAACATGTTATAAGTTACACATCATTTCGTGGAATGACTTTAAATTTTAAAATTAAACACTTTTCCTTACCTTAGTGGTTATACTTTTGGCCAGTGGTTTAACTCCTTAGGTTTCCTTAAGATCCCCATTGTTTCTTGCTTTTCTTTAGGTTTTTAGGTTATGGAAGTACGAAAACCAAATAGAATTACCATCCTATTTATAGCCTTAGGCAAATTAAGTCATTTTAAATTGGACACTAGTCCTCCTTATCCCAGGCAAATATTAGTGCAAGGACACATGCCTCTTTCGTTGTCATCTTAATAAACATGGTGATTTTACAAGCTTACACATATTTAACCTATGTGTCACTCCCTTCTTTAAATGCAATACTTAATGTCACCTCATGCTTTTTAATATGGAATTTCCATGTGATCCTACCAATTATGTTAAATTTCCAAATTTAAAAATAGCTTAAATAAAATGTAAATTTAAAAGGTATTATGAGGTTGGGACCATTATTTTCTCATTCCCGAACTATCCGAACATAATTTTGATATTCTATTTCCGAATTATTTTTAACCTATCAGATCACAAGGTTATCTTTTAGTCTTTGAAACAAAGTTGTAACATAATATTTCATCTTTCAAACTATTATAAAATCATTTCATTTTGATTTTATAAATTTTACAAACACTCAGGAAAATAAGTTGATTAGATTCTTACAAAATCTATCAACATTATATACCAATTAATCAACTTGAAAAGACCTTTGCAACAGTTATAAACAAGATACTTAAGTCAGCTTTAATTATAAATTCATTTTTAAATAATTTAATATTAATACTGTTAGTGTTTACAGGCTTAAGAGACGACTCTCGATCCTCGTAAACTTCTGCAGTTTATCAATAACAATAACTCGATGCGCCTTATTTTCATGGACTTAAGAGACAAATCTCTTTTAAACATCTCCAATGTGCATGGGCCTTACAACAAGATTGATAGAAGGGTCCTTTAGAGCGAACACCAAGATTTTTGATTGTAAAGAAATTTTACTAATTTAATTACTAATAAATAGATTTTCAAGTCATGATAACATTAAATGCTACGAAAATATCGTTAAGGTTTTTGTTAGTAAGCTTAATGATGTAATAATCTTTCTTAAAAAAGGAACAAGGACGTTTTTGGCAACATTAAGAATAAAAAAGAGAACTTAATTTCTGAAATTCTTAAATTAAATAAGTTGGAGGAATTAAGAATTCTTAATGCTTCAGAACAGAACATGCTTTCAAACCTTAAGGAAGAGCTTGATAAGGTAATTTAGCAAGAGGAAATAAAAAGGAAACATAGGTCGAAGGTCCAATGGATGGATGAGAGAGACAAAATACTAAGTTTTTTTATAGTGTCCTTGTAACAACCCGCACCTTAATAGGTCCGAATTTCAACTAAAATGAAATCCAAGTCCAATAGGGCATGGATCATTTGTTTTGGTAACTTGTAATAAACACAAGTACCTCAAAGTGCGATCAATATTAACTCACAGCAGAATAGAAAAATATAATAAAACATAAATTATGACTGAGGCTGCTACCTTGAATTAATAATATTCCTTGGGTTTCTAATTGCCTTGTCAGCGCCTAGTATGAACAAGAAGACTTCATCATCGATCGTTCTCATCTTGCACCGGTAGTCTGTAACTCTAAGTCTATCCTGTAGGTTGTAATGAAGAAGGAGGTCAGAACAACGTTCTGCCGACTAGAAAGTTGCACACTTTACCTATGACATTAATCTTATGCTAATTGATTTCCATTTAAGTATTATGTCTATTATTTAAGGCTAATCTGTTTAATCCTAAGTGTGTGTATGATATGCTTAATCTCCTCCGAGGTATAATTATATATGTGTCTATACACATATATATCTAAACATAAACTACCCAAAACCATGACCACTTAATACTTCTTAAATAGAAAGGAGGTAGACCCAGGGGCCATTTAATACCTCGGTCCCTGAAGCGGATCCTCTACAAAATCGGTACTAGCTACAGAGACTGATGACACCTATATATGGATCCATAATATATAATTTAATTATCGTACTACTAACGCATCTCAAAGGCTCATCTAAGATTTAACTGGCCTACCTCCAATAAAAAATTACGTCTAATTAATTACTTTAAGGTCTATGCGTATCCCATATGGATTCTACACTAGTAGGAAGCAAAATCCATCAGGGCATAACCAAGTCTTTGCTACCGCTCGCTCAAAACCGTTGGTGGTCATTGCCTATATGCCAACCCTACTACAAAATACCGGTCCGATAAAATACTGACATAGCCCGTCGACCTTTCTCACCAGACATATCATTTGGACTAACCTAATGTAAGTCAAGGAAATGCCCCTTTCGGTTATTTAATACCTCTTATTATAAATGAAATAGACCCCATTTACATAAAAGTACCGGGCCATTTAATATTTCAATTTCGAGGCAAACCCTTGGTATATTTTCCCTTACCTATCCGCAAACACATATCCCTTTCCCACGAATCCTATGGTTATAGTTGTCCCACATCAGTAGTAAGTATACACAACCGTTGGTAGCCTCTAGGTGAAGGGCGGACTTTAATTCTACAGAACATTAATTTTCTACAATTTAATTTATTAGAGCTATCCTTTTGAAAAGATTACAGTTATAACTTTCCATAACTTACCCAAAATGAGACTTTTGCTCCGCTTAAAATTACAAGAAACTATCTCTTTTCTTTTATTGGAATGGACAGTGTAAACTACGAAGAAGAATATCCATACTTTACACGTCTCTTTCTTTTTGATATATTCCTTTTTAATTCAAATGACGCACTTTTTATACATTTGTTGAATTAGATAATTTATGGAAATTACACAAAAATGGATACAATTAAATTATACCCTTCTCCCAATAAATTAAAATATATAAATATACAATTCAGTTCAACTAGGGCGATCTAATTTGCAATCTGATTATAAATCTGAAATAAACTTTACACTTTACAAACATTCTACATTGATAAATATTTGGAGCTGATTTCAAATTTCCAAATTAGGTTGTACATACTATTCCAATTTCAATTAACCATCTTATTGAATATATAGGCGATATTCTTATACGTTCATTTAAGCCTACAACTCATCAGATCTTATATAGGTATACTACTTAAATAAAAATTCAATGAGATAAATTTCAATGTTATAAATAAATTATATAATTTCTACTCACCTTTCTATCTTTCCAAATCTCCAATCTGATTTCATCTCTTTACTTGATTCATTTTCCATTCTAATCCAAAAGAATATGTTTAACAAGGTATATATATATTATTAGTATTACAAATCTATGAAGATATTTCAAGGTTAAGGGAACATAGATTTATAACTATAGGAATTTTCCTTTTCTTTCGCAATATTGATTCGTTAGACTAAAATAATTAAATCCGGGTCGTTTGGCCAAGGTTCAAACCCAAGCCGCCACTATTCAACTAGTCGACTGCTCCACTATAAGCGATCGACCGCTAGCGGTCGGTTGACCCAAGGAGGGGATCGGCTGGTGGGGTCCGCATTGAATATAATTTATTTCCTATTTTCATTTTTAATTATTTTCGCTCTAAAGACTTCAAACGCTAATATCTTATTCGTTTGAGCTCCGAACGTAAAACTCCAAATATGAAAGTAGCTCAGAAAATCGCCATAAATGCAATGTTGCAAGTTTCGTGGCCTAATTCTATCATTTACTCAAATTCTATTTTTGGAGCTTTATTAAATATTTTTTAATTATCGTTAATTTTATGGGCTATTACATTCTCCACTTTGAAAGAATTTCGTTACCGAAATTCCCAAAGGGTTGAATCATATAACATAGCGCGCAGCCAATCTAGACTATCCAACTAATTACTATACAATCAATTTTGCACATATAAGAAATGTATGCAAAATGATTCTAAATCAGCACCTTATATATGAATGCATTCCTTTAAAAAATATGAAAATATGATGCAAACAACCTAAATATACTGGCAATTCAGTATGTATGCAAGTTTTCAAAAACAAAAAATACTTTTTCAAACAACAATTTCTACACTCCAACTAGTAGGAGCTACTAGTATAAGTATGGTTCAACCAATTTTGCATCCAATCTTTACCATCCAAAACCTAACACACAATTTCTAACATTCAAAATTTTAAAAAGTTAGATTCTACATCTATACTCCTATACTGGAAAAGGAATTTAGATGGAAAATTTTACTTTTCCACCCTTCTTTTTGGATACCTATTCCATTATATCTTGGAACCTTCTCTCTTGCCCCCAATTCTTATCCAATTTTTTCAATAATAATACGCAAAAGGAGGTTTATTTTTGTATGTTATGTAATTATCCTAAGCGAAAGTTTCATTTCAATATCAACAAGGTATGGGAAAAGAAATTTCAAAGCTAAACACGACATTTTCCCTTGTTATTGTCTATGTTTAATACATTGTCACCATTGTCCGATAGTAAAACTCATATTTCCTAACACATCGACACTCCCTACATTAAGTATGTGGCATTTGAAAATCATAAATTTTCTCATTTCAAAAGAAAACTTTTCCCCCTTTAAACAAACCTGCAAAATAGTTTGAAAATGAGTTCTAAAAAGCATTTAACCACCATTTTTTTTCAAAAGCACTTGAACAAAAAATTTCCATAAACATTTGAACCCAACTTCTAAAAAGCATTTAAACATAATTTTCAAAATCTTTCGAACACAATTTTTTCAAAACAATTGCAGCTCCATCCTTAAAACAAATCAAGTCACATCCTAACGTAATAGGGATTCGGTCATTGAGTTAATGCATATGATTGGCCCTAGCATCATGCAGTATACCCTAGATTTAGGAAACTTTTTCTTTTATTCTAAAACAACAATCTACCTACAAGCATATTTATAAATTTTAGCTTTTAAGGCATAGAGATAGCGACCCGTTATTTCGCAACAGCCTATTTTTGTCCACGGTTTTCTAAAATTTACTTTTTCCAAAATTCTAAAGTTTCTTGGATTAAAGCATCATAGCTGTTAATTTAATTTCTTAACCAATTTCATAAACTTCCAGCACTAACTTGATTTTATCGTTAGTTAAGTGTCCTTATGCCTTATTTACATTGTTTCCTAATACACACACATATACATACATACATATACATAAATATACATACATACATACATACATATACATAAATATACATACATACATACATATATATATGGCGGTCAAAGCTCAACCAAACCATCAACACGGTAATAAAATAGGAACATATCTCATATCATATCATACACTTTTCCAATATCCGAAGGGAGACAACTAGCGACTGCAACCCAAAAACCCAAAAGAAAATTATTGTTGGAAGCTTATGACATCAACTAGTGTAATAATGTTGTGGTCCTATCATTCCTTAATTATTATCCAATATGTCATTCAACTATAATCCACATGTCTTCACTTACTTCATTGACTTCTAATAAATAAGGTTCATCCATTACTTCAATTATTACCCTCGATTGTGGAGTAAATTGTTCATTCCCACACTGCAGTAGGTAGGAAATGTATAGGAAATATAAGCTATACACATTTGTAATATAATCTATGCATATTTAGAATAACTCATCGAAAAAATTTGCTTGGTGGAATAACTTTCCTACCACCTATCTTACCTTCTATAACCTTGAGTCAACCATCATCATTTATGTGTATTTGCCATTTCATTACTCTCTTCTCCAACCATACTATTATCTCCTTTAATTCAAATTTCTTAATAGTGTTATCAAACTTTAGTATCTACCTTCTTTCCTTGATCTTTCATGCGAATATTCCTAAAACTCGAAAAATTGTACTTTAATACCATTCCCTATTCTTTTAAGGGTTCTTCTTATGGCTTCCACATGTCTCTAGTAAAATACTCCTAGGTTCATTCAAATATTCATTATAATAAATGGGATTCCTTGTTGCTACCCTATGAGCATCCGTAGTTATTTTATTCATAGCCTAAACCTTTACCCATCTTACCTAGGTAGTCATCCCTATCTACTCCATATTAAAATTTTGTTTGGGTTTCGGCTTTCTTTATATAAATAAATCTTCACAATAATTAAATATATAATCCAAAAAATTTATTTTTGAAAATATAAACTTAGAAACACTTTTTTTCAAAAATTACTTGGTTTTCAAAATGAGCCATGAAAATTTCCCATTCTGACCAACTTTCCTTTTCTTAAGATATTCTACAATGGAAATTTACTTCTTTTAAAAGTAGGATTTTTTAAACTCAAAACATTCCAAAACTAAATTGTCACACCAAACCATTTTTCAAAAACATCTTCTATAACTTTAAATAATAAAAATTGGATTACTAAAAGATACGTGTGATTGCAACATCTATCTAAACGTCTATCCAAAATATATGTGCAATTACTACATATCTATGTAATTTATCCTTTCTTCCTATTATATTCCTATTGTCTTTCTCCTATATTATTTCTAACTAGATTGTTAATCCAATTATTATATATAAATTTCTAATGCTATTTTTATCTACATTTACCAATATTGACTCATTGTAGTGCATCCGCCTACTGCTTTAGTCATTGGTCTTTTCTTCAATAATATGAAAAGAGATATAATTTTTTTCAGCTGTTTTTCTTCGTATATTCCTCCTAATCATCACTATCAGGCATTTTAAGTTTCTATTCTATTTACCCCATTTTTACCAAGTACCATTTTCATTTATCCACCTCTTAGAGAAAAACCTTCAAGCTTACAAAAATAGGAAAAATCATCGAGCCAAACCTATGCGCTAATTTCCATTCATTTCAAAAACGAAAAACCCATTAATCAAAATTCTTTAAATCCAAACTTATTGACTCAACCAAAATTTTAAATAAAAATTTTAAAATTTCTTTGCTTTTCAAAACAACAACTTTCCAAAATAAACCCTTTGAAAAACTATTCAAAACATTTCAAGGAATTTTCCAAAATCTTTTGTCAAATTATTTCATATGGGGTCGGATATAGAAATTGACTTCACCTGCCCTTCTTTTGCACTTTCCTTCCTTTCTACCTACCTTCATAAAAATCCAGTTTATCATCTTGTGATGGTTAATGTACACCTGTTTGTGAGAACTTGCTCCACTCCTATTATACCTTGCTTTTGGATATTTGCAACATATAGTTTCTTACTTCCCATTTGTCCAGATGAAATACGCATCTTCAATCGGCAGTCCATTGAAATCTACAATTATAAGGCATTTCAGATCAACTAGGGCAACCTAATTTACAACCCGATTATAAATCTGGAATAAACTTTATGCTTTATGTGACAAATCACCTTTCTTACTACGAAAGACGAGTCACTAAGGGTGGAAGAAAAAGAAAGATAAGAACTACCTACACAATTACAGAATCTCACCATGAATCAGAACAACATATAATAGATAACATTGGATATTATAGTCATTTCCATGATAATAATACGTTAGAAGCATTACATTACAACCTTCAACTGGACAGTTATAGACTTCCATACAAAAATACATAGATCATACATACATACATAGCAGAAATAGAAATAATTAGCTAATGGTGAAGCCACCTGCTCCAGCCCCTTCAAATGCTTCTGCGAAAAACCTGGATCACTTGGCTACTCATACAAATTTAAATTCCTAAGAGTTTTAGCAAAAGAAAAGAAAACTACGGGCCAGACATGGGTCCGGTGGGAGTAAACTCAAACAACTTAATTTTTACTTTTATAAAATGCTTTGAAAATTAAAGGTATCTCATAAAACCACATTGCACATTGACACGGATGGATTATTACCTTACGATAGCCAAAAACACTTTATATAGAAATCCGATGATATTATGATAATGTCTAGGGTTTTCAAGTAAAATAAAACATAGCTAAAATGCTTGCATCTCACATTTCAACATATTTGGGTAAAACTAAATCCGTACGGTACTTATTAGAGAATGGATTCCATACATGACCAAGTAAGGAACTACCTTCCGAAAAGTGCACCTCTAGATAAAATACACCTGGGGTCTGATAGGAACATCTTGTACACAGAACCGGCTTACCACTTTACTAGTAGTACCGAATACATCGCCAACATGGTTGGGATCAGCAACCGTACCGGAGCATACAAAATGTGTCAAATATCGAATCTAGATATGGTGATGACATACCATGATGGAAGCGACCTTCATAGCCTACTGTATACTATGTTTTGGTCATTTCCGGTTGATGAGGCCTGAGGCTACATTTACCTTTACTAGAGCACTGCCACTTGGAATGCAACATCGCCTTCTAGATGTTGACATAATGTCAGCATTCATCCATACAAGTCGTTCAGGAGATGAACGAAACAAAGGCACTACTTCCACTATACCCATTTTGGAATCACCTAAGGGTTAGTAGCAAATAGTCGTTGCACTTCAAAGTCTTCATCTTGGACCTTGCCTTCACTATTTCCAATTCGAATGCTTATGTTGGTTCAAAGTGGATTTCAGATAAAAACTGTTATCCGATCCCGGTCTCTCCAATCCAATGTTCGATAATTTAGAAGGGTCAAGTTGTTTATAGTGGACCATTCCACTATCAGGGTGTGAGATTTACATATGAACATATGTTCTATATGCTTAGATTATCATAGCCCAACTATTAAAATTAACCCCCTAGTATTCATCACGTTATCGAAGTGCGGTATTTGTGATAAGTACAAGTCGACTTACTTTCAATAAAACGTGCAACTTTTTATTACAACTACTTTAATTCATTTGGCTACTTAATAGCATGGACGAGAGATCCCTTGGTTTTCAAATAATTTACTTAAATAAGAAAGTTGGTTAAAAATAAATTAACCGACAGAGTTTTGAAAGAAACTTTAAAATAAATAAACCTTAATTAAATCATAAGTCTAAAATTTAATTAAACTTTAATTAATCTTAATTAAATCAAAATTAAATCATAAATAACCCTAATTTATCTTAGTTAGGTCTTAATTTATCTAACTAAAAATTAAACCTTGATTAAGCTTGGTTAAGTCAAAATTAAACCTTAATTAAATAAAAATTAATTAAAAATAAAATTTTAATTGACTTTAATCAAATAACATTCATGTAAGAATTAAACCCTCATTAAGTGGATAATTAACCTCTAATTAGATAATAATTAAATAATAATCAACTCTAATTAAATAATTAGTTAAAGTAAATAAACTATGTTCATATCTGATCTTCAGTGGGATTATGTTTTTCAAGCTGTAAAAGGTGATCAGATGGCTCGAGACTGATTGCTATGGTTACAAAGATATATCTTGATATTATTTGGAAGGAAATAAATACCATTATATTTGAAGACAAACGGAAAACTTTGGATTGCCTTTGGTACGAGATTAAAGCTAGAACACAAATTCAATTGAAGGGATCGTCTTCTAAGTTCCTTGCCAGTTTTACTTTTGCATGGGCTTGATATCTTTCCAATTTTATCTTGGTTCTTTTTTGTTTATCTCTCTGGCCTTGTATTTTTGTTTTTTTCCTTTTCTCTTTTTTCTTTTCTTTCTTTGATTCAAAGTTTGTTTTGAATCTTTTTGTTTTATTGTTTAATTGCAATAAAATCTGGTAGGGGCCTAGTCAACCTCGCTAGCTTTGCTAAAAAAATAAATAATTTTGATTAAATAAAAATTTATTTTCTTTTATCTTAATTAATCATTATTTAAAACTTCCTTAATTAAAAATACTAACTTAGTTAATAACTTCTTAAACTCTATTTCTTAATTAATTAATAAATTAATAATTACCCTAATTAATAAATTTAATAAATAAATTATTAAATAATAGAAGCTTAACCTTTTTACTTACTTCATTAGTTTGAAATGAGTTTTCAAAAAAAACAATCCAAAAGAAAACACTTTAAAACTTGAAATCGTGGAATTTCTCTAAACTACATCTATAGCGACTATCGCTATGAGCGTAGTTAGCCAGAATTGATTTCTAAGTGAAAACCTCACTTTAACTCTAGCTACTACATGTTTTGAAACACAAATGGAAGAGTTTTGAAAACTTAACAAAAGGTGAAAGCTTCTAAAACATTTACTAAATCCAAAAACTAGAAAACAAGCTTTTGTTTTCAAATCGGATCTCGGGTCCTTTGCGACATTTAAAGGTGCTAACTTCACAACATTTGTTTTTTGTTTCATAAACACACTACAATCATATCATAACCAACCATTTACATATCCATATCCAAATATATCATTTAACATCCAAATCACAAATCCAAGCTCAACCACAAACTTATAACCATATGCCATCAAAACAACATGGTATTTCAACACAACAAACATTATATTTTCACAACATATAGTTCATCAAAAACAAATTGTTTTCCTTTCCAAAAATAAGAGTTTTACTCACTAAAAATTTATTAACTCAAGGCGAACTTTTGCTAAAACTTGAAAACAACTTTGGATCTCGCAAAATTTGAAAACTTTAGATGCTTGAACAACCTAAATGGGCTCGGCCAGGGGCTAGTTGGGCTCGACCATGTGGAGTTTGGGCTTGGCCATGTAGGCTAGTAGAGGATGGGTGCCTGTATTTTGGAAAAGGAGGGTTGTAGAGCTTGTAGAAGTGTTTTAGCAAGAACTTGAAGTGTTTTAAGTGGAAAGAAGTGATTTTTTTCCAACTAGAAAATATAAAGAGGAGCCATGGATATATTTCTCAAGCTCTTAGGAAATTTTAAAGTGAAGAGGAGGATTATAAAATGAGAAACATGAAAGAATAGTGGTATTTGTAGGCTTAGGAAAACATTTAAAATATATAAGTGCTTGAATATAATATGTATACATATGCATGCATCTCCATACTTTCCCCCATGATCCGCCCACTTCATGTACTCCCCCCCTCTCATGCAACTATTCATGCCATGCACATATATACTATGTGTTGAAAAATATATTTTTATATGTTAATATATATATATCTACTTTTTATAAGTAAAATCTCCTTTTATCTTATATGTTTATACACTTAAGGAGAAAATACGTACATGCATATATACATGTACGCACCATGTTAGGATAGTTTGTAGTATGTGCATATGTGTTTAAAATAGTGTTATGACATTTTAGATAACTTTTAACCAAACTATGTTAGGATAGTTTGTAGTATGTGCGTATGTGTTTAAAATAGTGTTATGACATTTTAGATAACTTTTAACCAATGGAAAATCAATATTTTGGAAAATAATTTCCGGTCACATTTTCTATTTCACTATGGACTATATATATTGGTAAACAAAATTTGAAAACGATTTTATCACCATTAGTTATTATTTAAAATAGTTTTATTTATTAATAAAAACCCATTTATTTAATATTTAAAATATTCATTTATTTAGCGATTTAATTCCGGGTCGTTACACTTTACAAACATTCTACAGTGATAAATATTTGAAGCTGATTTCAAATTTCCAAATTAGGTTGTACATACTATTCCAATCTCAATTAACTATCTTATTGAATATATAGGTGGTATTCATATATGTTCGTTTAAGCCTACAACTCATCTGATCTTATATAGGCATAATAATTAAATAAAACTTCAACTAGATAAATGCTTGTTATAAATAAATTATATAATATCTCACTCACCTTTCTAGATTTCCAAATCTCCAAATCTGAATTCATCTCTTTACTTGACTCCTTTTCCGTTCTAATCCAAAGCAATATGTATAACAATGTATATATATACTATTAGAATTAATGATCCGGGTAGAGATTTGAGGTTAAGGGGAATATAAATTTATAACTATAGAAATTTACCTTTTTCTTTTATAGCATTGATTCACTTCTTCTCTTCTTCTCTTCTATTTTCTGCACTTCTCTGATTTGTATATATATAATATTCTATCATTTTTAGAAATAGCTGAAAAGAGAAAATGTTAGAGCTTCACTACTTTGATTAGAAAATATGAGATAAGAAGTGAGGGGTTAAGCCTATATTTATAGGCGTTCGAATCAACTGTCACCATTAGATTAAAATAATTAAATCTAGGTCGTTTGGCCAAGGTTCAAACGCAAGCCGCTACCATACGACTGGTCGACCGCTCCCCTATAGGCAATCGACCACTAGCAGTCGACCGGCCTAAGGAGAGGGTTAGCCAGTGGGGTTTGCATTTAATATAATTTATTTCTTATTTTTTTTTTAAATCATTTTCACTCTGAAAACTTCAAACGCTAATAACTTTTTTGTTTGAGCTCCGATCGTGAAACTCCAAATATGAAAGTTGCTCAAAAAATCACCATGAATGAAATGGTGCAATTTTTATGGCTAAATTTCATCATTTGGAGTCTTATTAATTATTTATTAATTATTGTTAATTTTATGGGGTGTTATAGTCCTACTCTGGCTAGCTACTTGCCTAACCCAACGATTAAAGAAGTCGAAAAGGTCGACTTAGTTATAAGACCTAGATTTATTTTGGGCATTCATCAGAATTTTAGAAAGTAAAATGAATTTGACGTTTTGTATATACTCTTAGGATGTAGTAGAGTATTATATGAGTAACAACTTGAAGTAAGTTTTTATGAAATGTTTTATAAATAAAGTTACATCTTTATGAAATGTTTATAAAATAAAGTGTTTATAAAATGCTTTATAAATAATTTTTGCATTGAATGAGATAATATTTCTGTAAATGAATGTGGTATAAAAGGTTATTGGTATAGTTGAAAAAATCAATAAGATAAAATATGTAAATTGTACATAGGGCATTCTGTTCGCATGACAGTTCTTGATCCAGGATTCGAGTGCATGGTTTCTAGGTGATTCACACTAGTCCAAGCTATAATTTTTCACTTGATTCTCAACGACGAGCACTTAAAATGGATGCTTAATATGGTCTCTGTTGGAATATGCAAGTATATGATTTTTGTTTGATGATAATAAACATATATATTCATTTAAATGTATTTGTTAATGTACTATTTTATTTTTCACATAATTAAATAAATATTTGCTAAATAAAATAAATAACATAGAATTTAAATTCAAATGGATATTTTATTCAAACAAATATTTTATTACAATTTTTAATAGTACAAATTTGAGCTCTCACTATATATACAACATTTCAAATTACAACAAAATTTCTCACTATACAATTATCATTTACAGTAGGACCTTACTACAAATCACTCATTCACTCGTATTTAATCTTCAACTTTGTTCCAATTTGTATCCAGCATCTGAGTTATCTGCAAAAATAAACACTGACGTAGTAAAACTGAAAAAGAAATATTTTTGCAGTGTAAAATAAAATGTGTTTTGAAAATATTATTTGCCTCGGTTATTTGGGTTGTTCGTCATCATTTATTTTTGAATTCATCATACACGAACAGCTTGTGACATGCATGGTGAATCACTATACATGCCACACAAGGCTGTGCACACCGATATACACTTGATAACACTGAAGGGACAGGTGAGCAAAAGGTCAAACCCGAGCCAAGGCTGGATTCAACTCAGGTGCAATACAAAAGTATCACAAAGTTATCGAGTACAAGTTCTCATGCAACAAGAATCCAAAACCAGACATCATCATCATCAATGGATCAAAATACAACTGTACTCAGACTCAAGTACAAAATCAGTGCAACAACGGTGAACAGCACATAAACGAGGCATGTACAAGACAGCAACTCACCATGCAGACTATAAGTACAAACCAAGGTCAGAGACATTTTGATGAAGTGCATCGAACCACACAGCGAGACAACATGTACATATGCATATGGACCAAACCAGAACACACACTTCAAATGCAAGTATTCAAAGAGTACATGATACAAATGTAACAGAGGCAAGAAATAAATCCATACACCAAGTATACACAACATGGAACACAAGTGAATCGAACCATAAATCAATATCGAACCAAACTGCAACAGTCAATGGTTCAAATGGCCAGACTTACAAGACCGATAAAAACAATAAACCGGCTCGAAGTGACTCGAAGCAACAACTCAATGCAGACATGAACCAAAGTCCAAAATCAAGATGAACAGAGTCAAAGCCAGTTAATAATAAGTTCGAAGCATGGTCAGATATGGAACTAGCACACATGCACCGGTGAAACAAGAACAAGCAGTTCAACAGAGATGAATCGAAGACTAATGCAACTACAGATGCAACAGAGATGTGTGCATACACGTTGAAACCAAACTCGAACAACCATACAACATCTCTACCAAGTGTAGGACCAGTGAAAAATGAAGCAAAATCAAAACAGCAGCAGATTTTACAAAAATCAGGGTAGATTCGTACAAAACCAAGTGCAAGCTCAACAAATACAAGTGCAAAAATCAAATGCACAAGTAACTGTGATCAAGCTTAAATACCAGAGAATCAAAGCCAGATGAAATTGCAAGTACAATGATCAAGTCAAGATAAATCAACATCGTCAAGACAGAAACGAAAGCCGTGTTTCAAAAAAAGTCAATGATCATGCCAAAAATCAAAGCCATGATGACCAAGGTAGTAGTAACAGTAAACCAAACAAAGTTACACGGATTGAACGAGTCCACATAATCAAAGTGCCAAAGTCACAGAAACAAATTCAAATGCCAAAAAGAACGGAACCAAAATCTAAAGAAAATTCATGAAGCTGTGGTAATCAAGCAACGAGGATATATGAATTAAACAAGTCAGTACAAATCACAAGCATTGAAGTAATAATCAACGACCGACCAAAAATATCAGACGATTTCAAATAATATATTTGATCAAAAATTTAGGGAATTAAACCCTATAAAAACCCTTTAACATCATCGGCATAGGCATCGAGTTCAAGCAAACTAACCAGTAAAGAAAAAGCATAAATCACATCCCATTTTAGAACTCGATCAAATTGGAGTGACCGAAATCATATCACAGCTAGAGAATCAATTTTCCAAGCCAAATAGAGCAAATAATCACTGCAATTGATCATATACAAGCGGCGCTTCCAATTTTACAGAAGCCCTAATTTTGTGAAAGAGCAACGAACGAAAAAGAGGTAGCCATTTTCAAAGCAACGAAGTACAAAGAATACAGGTTGATAATTAAAAAAGAGATGGGGATATTGTTTATCACTTCATAATATTTGGGCCGGCTTTTTTATTTGCTTTGGGTTTATTAATAAGGCTTTAATTTTTTAAAATTAGGGTTTTATTGTTATTATTTTTTTTATTTGTAATTTACTTTTTAACTTTGTAAATTCTAGTCATGTGACTAGGGGAAGAACTACGGTGGTGTAGTTCGAGAATTCGCAACTCAGTGGCTGAGTTGTGGCAGGGTTCTAAGCGTAGAGTTAGGTTAGTTGATAGCGGGTGTCACGAGTTTACGTGTGTAGGCGTCTGACTACTTAATTTCTAGTAGAAACCTTGGGGGCAACACGTAGGCAGAGTTTTGCCGAAGCTGGGTAAATCTGTGTTGTTCTATTTCTGCTTTTTATATTCTGCTATTATCTGTGCTGCTATTATTCTACTATATCCGTGTTGCAATTATTTTATATTTCTGCATTAAATTTTTATAATTATTAGTATCACCCTATTCACCCCCCCCCCCTCTAGAGTGAAATCGATCCTATAGTCTTGAGGTTTTCTATTATAGTATATGGCTATGTAAGGGAAACTGAGGCTTCTTATCAAGGAGCATGATCAAAGTCTGCACTAGAGAGGTTAAGTGATCTATACTATTGTAGAAATGAAGTTTATGTGATCGAGCAAGTGATAGATCAGATATTGTATATAGGTGATCCATGTACATTATACAGGCTTAAGTATATGTATGTTAAGTCTTTGGTTAGCTTATAGAGAGTTCAAGGAATGACTCTTCGATTTGTTTTGGTTAGCATGGATAATCATATAAGTAATAACCAAGGCTCATCTAAGTAATAACCTGAGGCTGTTGAGCGTAGGTATGCTTAGTAAATTATTTATCGTCCTTGTGCGATAGGAGAGTTTTTGAAACTGAACAAACCTTAAGCTTTGTTGCTAGTAAGTTTTGAACACTTTTAAGTATTGTTGTTCTTGTTCTTTTTTTATTCATCTCGAAATATCAAGGACGAAATGTTTTAAGTAGGGGAGAATGTAACGACCCGAAATTTCAAACACTTCGTATTTAAATATCTGAATTATTTAAATATTTGAATCTTGGTTAAATGTGATTAAATTGAATTTATAACCTTGTTAAATCTCTTTTTATGAATAACACAAAATGGTAAACTTGTTTTTAAAATATGTTTACAGAAACAAATACTTTGAAGAAATATCGATAATATAACTGAAAATCGTTTTATCAATAAACGGCTTTTTACTCGATATAGGTTGTTCGAACCTTTTGGGCTTGCTTAGGACATTAATGTGTAATTAATTAGCAAATAAAATTATTTTAAGGTTTATGGTTAACTAAATCCATTTTGATGTTGTCATGGGTGATGTCATAAGGTAGAAGATATTTTGTGGAGATATTTTCCTAAGAGGGGTAAGGTGTAAAGTTGGCACATGGGAGGGTGGGTGCATGGTGACCTTCCAAGGAGGTTTGGAGGTGGTCGTGACCTCTTTTTAAGTCTACAAGTACATTACCCTAAGCTCACAAATCATTTTTACAAAACAATAAACATAGAAAACATTTAGTCTTCATGCCTCTTTCTCTCCACTTCAAATTCCTAAACAATATCAAATGAAGTCCAAAATCTCTCAAACTTTGGCAAAGGCCATAAGACAACATAGAAACATGGAATAGATAATCAAAGATGGAAGAAGGGAGGCATAATGAGGAACCATGAGAGGCCTGAGCTATTTTGGTGAATGGAAGCATAGGCGTGATCGTTTGAAGGCAAAAGTTAGATCTTTAGCTTGTTAGTGATGGTAGGAAGTGTTCATATGGTCTTGTATGATTGTGCTTGATGTAAGCAAGGTTATGGGGTGAGTTAAATCACTATTTAAGTGTATATATTATGTGTGTTTGTGTGTGTGTGTGTGTTTTTGTTGCGTGAATATAAAGTTAGAGCAAAGAACTACCGCAAGCAATAACTTTTGGACCACCTTGCTTTGGAAAGCAAGTAACAACTTTATATTATGAACAATCACTTCTATTATCCTCTATAACATGTAACATGGCCTTGACTTTATGTTTACATGTGTGGTTTGGTTGTGTGTGGCATTGAAGTGTGTTTGAAAATGTTTGAAGCAAGAAAGGTCGCTATAAGTGCACTATGTAATCCCTTGTCTTCAACTTGCTTAAAATGGTGATTTGTAAATATATTGTGATATAATATACTTTGGTTGTATGCTACACTTGTAGTAGTGTATGTGAATAGAAATAATTGGTTTGGAAAGTTGTAAAACCTGTTGAACAAAGTTTGCAAAAGTTAGTAGGTGAAAATGTCACTATAGATGCACTTTGAAATACCTAGTTTTTGATGATTTTTAATATGATTTTGAAAAACATCCTTAGGGGTTTCTTTGCATTTTATTAAGTACATTATGTATACTACTTACTATAAAAAAATTAGAGTCTACATCATTTTGGAATGGGTTGAACAAAAAGGCAAAAGTTAGAAGCGAAAAGGTCACTATATGAGCTACAATAGCACTTTTCGCCTAAGGGTTTCTTTGCATGGTTTCTAAGTACTCTAAGTATAGTACTTAATATAAAAAACTAAAATCTCAAATCATTTGTTTGGATAGAGAAAAATGACCACAAACTTCCACGCTTTTTGAAAATGCTCTCTACCTAGTGTCTTTTACATCACTTAATAACCGCTGACTTTGAGCTACAATAGCACTTTTCGCCTTCTATTGGTATTGTGTTGATTTTAGCAAGTTTTGTGATCTAAAGTATTTAAAAAGCATATTTAAATTAATTATTTTTATGAGATCTTTTTACGGAAGTTTTATAATATAACACCTCGTAATTATGATAATTAATTAAAAAATTAATTAATAAGTAGTAACACCAAAAATAGAATTTTACAAACATCAAAATTTGGCTGCGAAACTTGCATCATGGGGTTGTGGTAATTTTCATATATAAAATTTTCCGATCGGAGTTCAAACAAAAATGTTATTAACGTTTGAAGTTTTCAAATCGAAAATAATTATTTATGTAATTAAGGTAATAAAAATAATTAACTAACATTAATTACTGGCGGTTAAAACTGATAGTTAACGCTACTTAAGTGTTAAGTAAGTTAATTGTGGAAAGAAATTGCATTGACTAGTTTATTAAGGAAGTAAATAAACAAATTTAATGTGTGGAATTAATTAACGAAACACAAAGCAACTAGTCGACCCCGAACATCGACCGGTCGACCGTTGGTGGTCGACCAGTAGAAGGTGGCAGTTGACCAATCGAGTTGTGACATGGCCGAACAGCCTGGATTTAAAATAATTTAATGAAACTTCTGACATTGATTCAAACCCCTGTAATATGGGCCTAACCCCTCGCTTTTCTTCTCATATTTTCTGAAGCAACGATGAAGCTCTGTCATTTTCTCTTCTCCATAAACTCTTAATTCTAACTATAGTTATAGTTTATATACGTATATACAAGTGGAGAATGGCAAAGGATAATTGAGAAGAAGAATAGGGCCGAATCAAATTGTCCAAGCCAAGGTAGAATATAAATTTGGATCTAAATTCTAAATTACATTCAAATCTCTTCTTTGATCTAGGTTTCTGATAGATATTTGTATGCTTGTGGTATATGTATTCAAATAGGGAGAATAAGGAAGTCAAACTGAAATAACAAGGATTAGATCTTGAGATTTGGAAACCTAATAAAGTGAGTGGAAAATTATATGTTTTTATATAATACTGAATTTATATCATTGTAAATCTATTCTTGTATGCCTAAATGCAAACTTGGAGTTGTAGGCTAAAATTTTATACATGTAATGAATTTATAAATCCTGCCTACATATTCTATGATCGATAATTTAATTGTAATATGGCATGTAAGTGAATCTGAAATTATTGGATGGTAGTAGTCCCTGAAACTTATAAATTTTGTGGTAGTTCCAAATTTGTAGATCCAAATGACTTTTGCAAGTAAAAATGTAAATTATAGTTATCACGATAAATTATGGGGATTTAAGTAGAATTTTTGTTCATTGGAATATAAGGTGTTGAAATATGAATTTCTATAGATTATCAAGTTTAGATTTGAAAACAAAAGTGTTTCATTTGAAAGAACAAGGAATGCAACTAAATGAAAGAGATGTATAAAATAGAGATACTTACCATATTTTGTACCATTTATTTTGATACTATGAAAAGATAATTCCTTGTACTTTCAAACAAAATACAAATTCCCCTTTGGGATAAGATATAAGAATTCTCAATATTAACTTTTCCTTTTGAGGAAGATGTAATTCCAATACATTAAAACATAGAAATCCTCTGAGATGAATTAAAGAATAGTAAAAGTGATAAGAACTATGGTTTAAGTGAATAATTAATATCTATGCAATAGAGGCAAGATAGGAACAGAATAATAACGTGAAAAGGTAGGCAAGTAATAAATTAAATAGAAAAGAGTATGGAAAGTCCATTAAACAAGGAAGGGTAGTAAATGTTAAAAATGTGATAGAAATGAAAGTTCAATAAAAAGAAACGGAGGTAAACATGAAAAGATGTTTATATCTTTTAACGAGAACGACAAAATGACATTGAATATTAGTGGAATAAGTAAACACATAAAGAAGTAAAGAAATATTATCAATAGATAAACATTTGAGGCGTAATAATTAAACGAGTATAAATATATATGTACCTATATATGTGTAGCTTCAAGTATGCGTTTATGATGGGTGTGAATTATTAAAGTTAGTAGATAACTTAAACAGATAAGAATGACATAGTCATTAAAATGGGTTGGAATGCGAGGTCAGTAGTGTTACACAACAGAACTCTGTCCACCGCAAGGGGCTACTAGTAGTTGTGTATATATTATACTGATTTGTGACATATCCAACTATAGGAGCCATGGAATTATATTCGCTCGCGTGTAGGTGAAGGAATACCCTAGTAGGGCCTGCTTCAACTTTTTAGTAGGGGTACTTCCTTGATTACATTAGGAAATTTAAATGGGACAGTGAGCAAGCTTGGCGCTATGTCGGTGTGTTTGGTACCATATTAGGGAGTACGAGCTGTACATAGATCGAGAACAACATTAGTCCTAAGCGGTCAATGGACAGACGAGGATTACACGTAAATGGGCTACACCTCCTACTAATGTAGGTCACATTTAGGTCATGCACCACCACACTTGTTTGTAGGAAGGAAGGCAAGATAACCCTTAAGTGAAGTCTTTGAAAACGAGTGGGATGGTCCGACGAGCTGAGTCATTTATAGTCCGTGGAGCTGAGTCATAATAAGAAGCGGACAAGTAAGTAAATCCCTAAGGTGAAATAGAATATAGCCAAACTATTATTCTGACGACCCACCTTTTTGGACGGTTTAAATCGACCATAAACCACACATGTTTAACTCAAACCATTCAAAAGGGAGGATTGTCAATGAGGTAAATAAGAAAATAAGAGAAAAGAAGGAAAAAACAAATACAGAATCTCACAACGGAATGACAAAATATAATAATCAAATAAATAGTTCATGAAGCTGTTTTACAATATACATTTGATTACAAAATTATTACAACAATCAGAGTACAATCACAACATACCAAATGATGATGCAGTGGAAACTTACTAATAATATAATATACCAAACTCCATCTTCGTTCTTCAGAAATAAAGTCTTCAACACTGAAATGCTCAGGCTGACCCGAGCGTAATAAAAAAAACAAAATACTCGAGTCAGAACTAAAAGTTCTTATGTAAGTTAAATCAACAACAAGTAAATATGAGTGTAATAGCTTCAAAGATGTTTATGGGATTTTACATCTCCTATCAAGTGTATAACGTGCGTGCAATAACTTAAGAGATGTTATAGAATTTTCCTTCTCCTAAGGATCCGTTAAACTATTTATATGTAGTAATATACTCTATATATGTAGTGTCTATCAGTATAGTATAATATTGAAAATAGAGTTAAGGCATTACCCATATCCCCCTTAACACATTTTTATAGGCATCGTAGTCTATACGGTACTGTAAACTCCACCGTAAACTGGTGGGCTATCAGGGAGCACTCCATAGGTACGACACAAACCAAAATCGTAGTGGGCTCGATAAGGCATAAGGCAAGGCATGCGAGGCAATGCCCAGGGTAAGATTCTACCGTTTTGCACTCCCAGACTGGTGGTAACGCATAGCAGCTACTACCGCCCACCTCGAGACACACTCCCATAATCAAAGGTGCGCACCGATCAATCACAAAACAAATGATATAGTTTCGAAGAAGCGTGTCTGATAGGAGGAGCGACCACACTTGGCCCGGTATAGCTCCTATTTTAGTCATATCAAGCTGACCCGAAGGTCAGGGCTGCGTTCTTACCTCATACCAATAGCGTTTGCCAAACCATCCTGCTTCGTTCTGGATTCCCCACCGTGTACACGGTTGTTAAAGTGGTTCTGGTATTGACAAAGAGTGTGCCAATATTCGGCCTCGGTCTCTTTAACAACCAATCATTATATTTTTCACACCATGGTCATTTTATAAAAACATACTTACATAATTTATATTACATCAAATTCTAAATATTAACTTCAAATATATTTATCATTTGAGATCACTTAGCTTAAACAATTAAATTTATTGATATTAACAAAATCAAGTTATCAAGTTTTATTTCTCAAATCAGTTTATTAAATGACATAATTATATCCTTTAAATTACATAATAATAAAACTTAATAAAATTTTAAACTTAAACTTATCTTTCTTAGAATATATTATTAAAGTTATAAAACAAATCTTTATATAATTAAATTTAAATTTAAAAAAAATAAATTTCTAAATAAATTTTAAAACTTATATTAAAAATTAAATTTTTAAAGTTAAATTATTTATTAAATCAAGTATTTATGTTATATTAATTAAAAATATTTTAAATTAAACTTTTGTATTAAATTAAATTAAAACAAAATTATTTTATTAATAAATTAAATTATATTAAAATTAATTTTTAAAACTAAATAAAATATCTAAGTTAAATTTTTTAAAATTTAAATTCAAAAAAAAATCCACATATATATATTTAAACTTTAAATACATAATTAAATCTTAAACTTAAATTTAAAAAGCTATTTATTTGAGCAAATTAAATATAAATTAAAAACTTAATTCTTTAAAAATCAGATTTTTATTTATCAAAACATTTCATATAGACCAACGGTGTCCGTACATAGTTTTCTACCCTATGGTCAAGTGATACAGATATATATCATTTCGACCCGCAATAATTTAAATTTTCTGGGTATATACCATTTCAACCCGTATCCCGAATCAATAAATTTTCAAATCTATAAAATCGCTCGGGTATGTATCATTTTAACCCATAACGATTTTCCCTAATCTATAAGATCATTCGGGTATGTATCATTTCAACCCATAGTGATTTTCCTAGCTAACATATCAGGGAACTTGTAGTGTGATTTTGATAATTATATAATATAACATATCAGTATATATCATAGAGCATATTATATAATATGTCAGCAAATAAACATCCATCATAATCAACATCCAAACCAGCAAATAAATCACAACAATTAACTGATTATCCATTTCAGGTATTTAACTAGCAATTCAATTTAAATGTTAATTTAAATGACAATTTAATTCCATAAAATTCAATTTCAATTAAAATGTCAAATTAAACTTCCAAACAGCAACCAATAATATTCTTATCACTTCATAAATTTAATTCAGCTAACATAAGAAAGTTTAGTATTGCGTGAGTGGGTTAAATTACTCACCTTTGATTCATAGGCAATTTAAAATCCAACAAAAACCCAAAATTCCAACATTCTCCAAATTCAACCAAACCAGTTCCATGTTGTCCGGAATTTCGATAGGAATGCAACGGAACAAACCGCATCCAATCCGAGCTCGTATGAAAAAGTTATTTATGTTAGAACGTTTAAATTTTAAAATTTAAATTAAAACAAATCAAATGGAAAAATGGTAAATGTTTACCTCTCCCAAACCCTACGCAACTCAAACATTGGGTTTTGGAGTTTGATTTGGAATTGGGGATTTAGGGTTAGAGGATTTTGAATTTTGGAGTTTGATTTGGAATTGAGGATTTAGGGTTTTGATGTCTGACATTGGGAAGAAGGGAAGGAGCAGATGGGAATAAGAAGTACGTACAGAAATTGGAATAGACTGCTAGGGTTTCAGGAAAAATCTATTTATATAGACAGAAATGGAATAGAGATGGATGGAACAGATCGAATGGGCCAAAGCGGTAACCAAGGCCCGAAAAACCCATTTCATTCCCAAAATGAAAATAGGTCATCCAATATATCAAAATATAGGTTTTCGATATTTTTAAACTCAATGGAACTAGTTTCAAACCCTAATTCCATTGTATACAGAAGTTAGCTTTCAAAATCAATTATATTCATTTAAATTATTTTAATTAATTTCTACGTAAATCTTTACCTCGTCCTTTCATGGCTGAAGCATCCTTTCAACCTTTTTCTCCCATCCCTTCATCTAACCTTACCTCGTCCTTCCCCGTTCCACGTCTTTTCAGCATATCAACATCCCCTCATATCCTTTCAACGTCCCTTCCTCCTTCTCAACCGGCGCCTGATCCCCCTCCTCCCCCTCTTACATCTCCAGCTCCTCCTTCTCTCCTCCCTACCTCATCTTTTCCTTCGTCTGTTTTGCCACCGTCTCTTTCAGCAAACTTGCCTTCTTCTTCTAGTTCATCTCAACAGCAATGGACTTCTCTTTTCAAGAGTAAGCCGAAAAACGTGGGGAAGTACATCCCTATTGAGATGACTCCCTCCTTCTCTAATAACTGTTTGGTTCCCTCTCCTACGGTGCTTGAAGCTGGTTCGAAAGTCTGGAGTGAATTCCTGGTTGGTTTTTTCTTGGACAAGCCATTGTCGTTCACTATAGTTGTTCAATCGTTAAAGAGAGTCTGGAAGCTCAAAGGTTTGATCAAAGTAAAATCAGATGGTGTTGTTTTCCTTTTTTACTTTCATGTGAAGAAGACAAACAAAGAATAATACAAGGTGACCCTATCATTATAAGGAACAAACTTTTTATTGTTAAACCTTGGGACCCTACAGTGGGAAATGTTTGTGGATTAGTTAAGTCTGTTCCAGTTTGGGTTAAGATACACAACATCCCTATATTTTCTTGGTCTCATTTAGGTGTCAATTGGTTGGCAAGTCGACTAGGGAAACTGTTATCCATGGATGAAAACACTGAAAAGTTAGAGAGAATTGACTTTGCAAAATGTTTGATTGAAAATAAGCCTGACAAGGAGCTTGTTGACAAGTTTGATGTCCTGTTGGTTGATGGGGGAATACAAACTATTGAAGTGAGTTACTTGTGCAAACCAGATGTGTGTACTAGTTGCAAAGTTTTTAGCCACTGCACTGCTAACTGTATGAATAAAGATAAAAAGGGTGAAGGGCAAGGTGAAGTTGAAAGAAATAAGGAACAAAGGAAACATACTCAATTTAATATGAAGGGTAGTGATAAAAGTAAAGTAGGCAAGAAAACTCAAAGATGGAAAAGTGTCAATAACACAAAAAGAAAAAGAATGAGCGTCCCAACTGTTTCCTATGACAAAGAAAAAGATTCAAAAAGGTAAATGAAGAAACAGTAATTCAACCTGCTGTGGTTAATATGGAGGGAAAATCAAATGATAAAATGAAAGAAAAGGAAGTAGAGTAGGAAATATATTTGGAAGAAGGAGAGATTTGCAGCAAACAAAATGAAAATGTGATCTGAAAGATAACCAGGCAGTGATAGAAATAAATGAAAATGAAGAGTTCGATAATTGTGATGTGCTTGCAGTTGTATCAACTAGCAATAAATATGAAGTATTAAATGATAAGCAAGAAGGCACTTGTATGAATGAAAATACTGGCATGCACATGCACGTACCAATACAAAAACAAGTGAATGATCCCACCCCTATCGGCCAAATCCCCCACCCAAAGCAATTGAATCAAGAAAACCAACAAACTGTTCCCAAAGCTGGAAACAATCAATTAAATGAGATTAATTCAATATTGCCTAATATTGAATTTAACCCTTTTAGCCCTGAACATAACAAAGAATCTTCCTCTCTTCATAATCATCTTCTTTCTCATAAAACTCCAACTCAGCCGTAACAGATGCTACCAAAATTCATCCAAACTGCCAAAATTCAAACAACAATTCCAAATCCCCAGCATCTCCCTCTCTCACATTCACCTTTTCTTCTTCCCTTGCACCCTCCCTTGGAAAAAAAGCAACATCAAAGGTAAAAACCTTGACCTCAATCCCAAAACTACCAAATCTTGCTCAGCAACTTTCCCTGATCATAAGGAATCAAACACCCCTATTATTAGAGGTAGTCTATTGAGAAGTCAGATCTCAAATGAGTTTAACCAATGATCACAATATCTGTGCATGGAACATAAGAGGAGCACATAGTGATGACAAAATCAAAGTTTGCAAAGATATCATCGGCTCATATAATATCAAGTTGATGGCCATACTTGAAACTAAGCTTAACCTCAGTCTTACCCTTCGAGCAGCCAGCCTCATCAACCCTTCTTGGCACCTGAACCACAACTTGGAGGCAGCTTTTTATGGTAGAATAATGGTCATTCATGACCCTCAAATCTATACTCGTATCCCCATCCTCTTTACTAGACAACTTCTGCACTTTCACATCATTCACATCCCCTCTTCGACCTCATTCTATATCTCTTTCATCTATGCTGATAATCTTCTTTCATCTAGGCAATCTCTCTTTAACCTTCTTCCTTCTCTAAGACAAAACACCCACCCTTGGATAGCTATAGGGAATTTCAACTGCTCCATCAAAGTCTCAGATAGGCAGGGTGGAAACACTTATCTCTTACTGAAATTAAACCCTTTAACAATGCTATATCCTCTTCTTCTCTGCTTGAAATAAAAACTGCTAGAGCTCCCTGTTCTTGGAACAATAGTAAAAGTTCTGGTTTGAGAACTTTCTCTAAGATTGACTATGCATTCTCTAATCAAATCACTCTTTCTACCTGGCCAAATACTCTTAACTTCCTCCCCATGCCGTCTTTATCTGACCATTCCCCCCAAGTTCTTTCTTTTGGAGCTAATGCTATGAGAGGAAAATCAAGTTTTAAATTTTTCTATGCTTGGATTTCAGATCTTGATTTCTTATATATTGTTAAAATTGCTTGGACTATCAATTTTTATGGTAATCTTATGTTTGTTTTGCAGAATAAACTCAAAACCAACAAGAAAGCACTTAAATCCTGGTCTCTCATGAAGTATGGATCTGGTAACAAAGTGTCTTCTGCTCTTAAATCTAAGCTTGAGGAAATTCAGAGAGAAATGTTAAATAACATCCATGACAGCTCCCTCCCAGCTTGTGAAACAGCTAGCTCAGTCCAATACAAAGAAGCTCTTCTTTATGAGGAAGGAATGCTCAAGAAAAAACTTTGTCTCAAATGGAACTCTGATGGGGATCGTAATACAGCATTTTATCACTCCTACCTCAAGTCCAAGCATGCCAAAGAAAACATAGTAGCAATTCAAGACTCAACAGGTGAGCTTCTTACCAACAATGAAAAGATTAAGGAACTTTTCCTTTCCAACTTTTTAGATATGCTTGGTAATGATGATGGTTTCATGCCTGATACCCATCATTTGAACTCTATTAATTTGCCTAAACTTAACTCTGATGACTTCAATCTTCTATCTTCTGAAATATCCAAAGATGGAATCAAAAGAGCTATTTTCTCTTTGAACCAGAAATCTTGTGGTGGACCGGATGGGTTTAACGCTGTATTTGATACTTTATGTTGGTCTATCATACAAGAGGATGTGTACAAAGCGGTTCTCAACTTCTTCAACAAATCTAAAATTCTTGGATCTATCAACTCTACAAATATTGCACTAATTCCCAAGGTCAAGCAACCCCAATATTTCACCAGTATAGACCTATCTCGTGCTGCAATACCATCTACAAATGCCTGTCTAAAACCATTGCAACCAGATTGAAACTGATCTTTCCAAACATAATCTCTCTTAACCAAGCTGCTTTCCTGCCTAATAGAAATATTTTGGACAATGTTCTCATGTCTCACGAGCTTTTAAAAGGTTATAATAATACTCATATATCTCCGAGAGCCATGATGAAATTTGATATTAGGAAAGTCTTTGATTCCATTCACTGGGTCTCTATATTCAGAATTATGAAACAAATGAATTTTCTTGAAAAATTTACTGCTTGGATATATGCATGTATATCCACTACTAGGTAGTCTCTGATCATCAATGGATCTCCCGTCAGCTTTTTTCCTAGTAAACAAGGCATCAGACAAGGCGATACTATGTCTGCTTATCTGTTTATCATAGTGATGGAAGTGCTTGCACAAATTCTTAACTCTCTTGTTTTAAAAGGCAATTACCTTCTTCACCCGAAATGTAAAGACCCTCAAATCACCTCTCTTATGTTCGCTGATGACCTTGTTGTGTTCTCTAAACTAGTGTTATTTTCTATTGAAGCCATTCTATCTGGTCCACATACTTTCTACAAAATTACGGGATTGAGAATTAACCTTGAGAAATCTGATATCCTTGTGGAAGGTGCTCACAACAGCAATATAATGCTATCCACACTGCAACTTCATTGCAACCAAGAAATGACACTATAACTTACCTAGGCATACCCCTTGCCACCTCGAGAATATCTAAAAATCAATGTCTTCCTCTATATGAAAAGATTCTTGCCAGAATCGAGAATTGGCCATGTAGGATGCTCAGTCAAGCTGGTAGATTAGTTCTTATAAATTCCATAATATTTTCAATGACAGTGTATTATTCCAGGACCTTCATTCTGCCTAACAAGCTGATCAAGATGATTCATAGTGTTTTGATCAAGTTTTTCTGGCATAGCTCCATCCATTCCAACAAACTTGTCCCTATTGCCTTCAGGAAACTTGAAACACCAAGGATATATGGAGGGCTTGGGATTAAAAGTCTCACCCTATGGAACAAAGCAACATTTGATAAACATATGGATGATATCCTTTCCAAAAAGGAATAATATTTGGGTGTCTTGGTCCCTAAAACACTTCATATAAAGAAAGTCCTTTCGGTTTATGAACATCCCACGGAACTGTAGCTGGACCAGGAGAAATTTGCTCAAACTTCGTGAAACTTTCCTTCCTTAACTCAAAAATGGTGTTGCAGTTGGTGGCAATGTGAGTTTTTGGGATGAACCATGGTTGTAGCATGGTTTCATTTTAAGTAAAAATCTGACCCAGCAATAGATCTCTCAAACTAGCATAAATAGAAATGCTAAAGCACATGAATTCATCAATGAAGGCAGAGTCAGTTTCCCTTACTCCAGTAATCAACTAATCAGACGATTATGGATTGGCCTTCAGGATGTCAGGCTGGAGCAAACCGATTCTGACTATGCCCTATGGTCTGAAAAAGGCAAATACAATATTGGAACTATTTACAAAGCCCTATCTGCTAACATGAATAGTCTCTTTTTCAGTTGGAATAAAAGGGTGTGGCTCAATCATAATAATGCTAAAGAGAACCTTTTTTTTGGAAAGTCTTGCACAATACTCTAAATACTAAGGATAAGCTTCTCTCCGGAGGTATGCTGGTTAATGCTCAATGTATCTTCTGTGACAAAGAAAATGAAGACAACTTGCACTTGGTTTTTGCTTGCTCTGTTGTTTTTCCTCTATGGAAAGATATGATATTTCGATTCGGGAGAGATAATGTTGTCAGAGACAGTTCGATTGAATGGGATTTAATATACAAAGCAACCAGATGGAGAAGTCGTGATACCTTCCTTATATTATTTGCTTTGAAAATTTCCTAAAGGTAATCTGGTCGGAAAGAAATGTTGTTATATTTAATGGCAAAAGAAGAAATAGGGCTTAGCTTAAGCGATATCTCATGCATGAAATAAATGAGGGTTTGACACACTCAAGCATTCAACTTAGGCCTTTCAATCATGGTCGACCTATATGACCTTGTTTTTTAATTCTGTTATGTTGTTCTGTTTTGTTTACTTGTGGTTGGTATGCTTTGTTCCTATGTTTGCTTTCTTTTTTTCCATTTGTCCTCCTCAGCTTGTTGAGGAGGAGTTCTTTTCTCTGCTCTTCTTTTGCATATCAATAAACTGGTAAGGGGCAGTCAACCCCGCGGGCTTTGCCAAAAAAAAATTAATTTCTACGTGTTTCGAGCTCGCACGATCAAATGATAAGTCCGATCGCTACGAAACTTGAAATCTTATAATAATTCACTATTATGGATCCGATGAAACTGGTTTCGTCGAAATCCGAGACGGTGCCTAAAAGGGCAAATTTTCACGTTTATTAAATAAATTATTATTTCGAAATCAATTTAATCACTTTTAAATTCTAAATTAAAAGTTAACAATTTTCATCATTCTTGATTATATAGAAATTTAATAATCTTTTAAAATTAAATTTTCCATGTAAAAATCCAATATTTAAATATTACATTAGTTTCAGCGTTCAATTACAACTGTAATAAATCCATTCATTATAATTTAAATTCCAAACAAAATCTTTTTATTTTGATTTAAATTCTTATATTAAATCCCTATTACCTTATGAATATAATTAACATTAGTTTACATTTTATTACATTCATATTCTACAGTTATCATCTTAACTCATATTAACTGCAATATTTTAAATTACATTAAATTGCATTGATTTCCAAATTAATTTCAACGGATTAAATAATAGAATGAGAAATAAATCAATTGTTATACATTAATAATTCATATTTATTAACCTATTGTTTATAACCAAAGGTTGATAAATTACTTACCAAATATTGATTTCATTCTATATTAACCAATTTCAAATTAAATAACCTATGATTTCTAATTTTAATACAACATTAAATTTATTCCTTATTAACCTTTTCAATTATAATTGATTGGAAGTATATTAAAATAAATGTCAGTTACATCCGATCAACATTATTAAATTGTAATTTAATAATTTCTTTCCATTTATAGATCATAAATTTTAATTTCTCACAATATTAAATTTTAAAATCTTATTAAATTTAATATTTTTAATTATCAAAAATACGGATCGTTACAATCTCCCCCACTCAAAACTTTTCGTCCTCGAAAAGGAACAAGAAGGAATCAAGAGGTTTGATATATTTTTATTCAAAATAATCAATTTATGAACAATTAAATTACATATTCAGGTTTAATAGAAATTTGAAAATAACTCAACTTCTTTAAAAAAATTCTAAGTCCTAAATTTACGGAAAATTTCGGCAGTCTCCTTTACGCGGTTAGGTCTGGAAAAATAATAATATCAATAATTTCAAAATATATATATTTATATATCATATTTCAATAATAAAACATCCCAACCATGGGAAAAACAATAAAATATGTTTCAAAACCGTAATCCGAAACGTACCTATTTGTCGGGCAAACAAACTCGATTTATGAAACCAAAAGCAATAGCTATTGCTTCCATAAACCTGTATTTCACTTATATAATCCAAAAGAGTTAAAATTATGTAAAAGAATAATATTTTAGTTATTTCAAATCTATAGCACAAGCAACATACAATGTATAATAATCATATGCAAACAAAAAGAAGTACAACCATTATATATGCAACAAAGGAAACTATCAAACATCCATAGCAACCAAACTCATGGTTTGGTCAAAATTAGAAACTTTTCATTGTACAAGGGTGATAAATAACTTACCAAGTGTACCTTATGCTCAACAGTCTTAGATAATTAATTAATAGATTATTTATACAACCTTAAACAATTTAAAGTATCATTTCCCAAACTTCCCATAAGCCAAAACAACATAAAATTTAAATTTAATTTAAGTTTATTCTATTGGTTTCTTTCCACATCATTTACTTTCCATTTATTTTCATTTATTCATACAAGGTTACCTCTTATTAATTTACATTCATTTATATGCATAGATTATTTCCCATTCAATATTTGAAATCATCAATGAATCCATTATTAAAGTATTACGTACATTTCATTACAGTTTATTTCACATTTATTATTTACTTATAACCTTGATTAATAGTCATTAGTGAATCATTATTCAGGTTCACTTAAATTCAGTTCACATTTATTCCTATATATATAGTATTATTTAATATTAATCTATTTATGAACCATTTGTAAATTATTCCAAAATATTTTCTTATGTTTATTAACATTTTATAAGATTCATTTCCTTTCACTATGTTATTCAAGTTTATAATTATCTTAGAAAGTTACAACTCAACTTATAACATTCTTTGCACTTACCTTTTATTTTCCAAATCCATTTACAAGACATAGCCCTATAATTTGTTTACTTTCTTAATTTCACATTCATTTCCTTAAATAGTATTTCACTTTTACCATTCAATTTAATTATCAAGCATTTCAAAATTATTAACTTAAGTTTATAACATTCCTGGTACATCTTAATTCTTTATTTATAAATATATGTTCATTTTGAAGCACTTTTGTTATTAAGCTTTTATTTGTATATATTCTATTACATATTCATATTAACATTTCAACTTTTAAACATTTCTGGTAAGTTTTATATATGTTTTTAAAATGTAATTGAGTGTTATACAAATTATCTTATTCATTTTAGTTAACAAAAATATTCAATAGTTTATATCTTCTTAATTTTCATTATCTTTTAATTTACAAGCGACAAATCTCCAATTTCTTTACAGTTTCATTAAACACTTAGCTTCTAATTTCTTATTTGTCATTTTAGAAGTTTCCAACTATTAAAATAGTCAAGATTCCATTTCATTACAATAATTTAAAGTCATTGATTAAAAGAAATTTAAGAGCTAAATACCGTATTTCATTTCAAATTATCTTGAAATAATATATAATTATGTCTTTTAATATATCAATCATGCATAGGAAATTTAAAATAAAATTTTGTTTATCAAAACAAATGTGTAGTAAAACTACTACAGTAGTCTTCCCACTTTAAAACTCGAAAATGAACGTCGATGATGCTGCGCAGTCATCACCGAAATTATTTTCCAACGACAGAAGTGGGCAGTACAGAACTTACTTCCTTTTTAAAATTCTTAAAAACATTTCTTTCAAGTACCCTTTGAAAACATTTGAAACAATTCTATTTGCAAATATTTCCAAATAATACTAATATTATATTCCAAAATCTTTGAAAACCAATTTCAAAACTCCAGAACTTAAGTTCTCAAATTTCCAATTCATATTCATTTTATTTGTAAACCCTATTTTGCAACCAATATTTATAAAATTTCACTTCCTAACAAACAAACATATCACATACAATTATATCCATTTATAAAAATTATTCTTTTATATACGAAATATAATACTAGGTAAAATTATTTCATTTACCTATTTTTAAAAATAATATTGTGTCGGTCTGCCCTATTAAGTGTTTAGAAATCCCTATCGATGTCATGGCATCCCATGTTCCGACCAGAATTTAAAAATACTAAACAGAACAAATTGACACAATACAAAAACATTTTTATAGCACCAACAAATACGCTCTCTCATATATATACACTCAGACTCATTCTAGGGTATCACTAACCTTATCTCTAATGAGTTTAAACCCAATAGGCTAAGGTATCTCTAAACCAAAGCTCTGATACCAACTGTGACGACTGACCTTTTTGGACGGTTTAAATCGACTATAAACCATACATGTCTAACTCAAACCATTCAAAAGGGAGGATTGTCAATGGGGTAAATAAGAAAATAATAGAAAAGAAGGAAAAAAACAAACACAGAATCTCGCAACGGAATGACAAAATATAATAATCAAATAAACAGTTCATGAAGCTGTTTTACAATATACATTTGATTACAAAATTATTACAACAATCAGAGTACAATCACAACGTACCAAATGATGATGCAGCGGAAACTTACGAATAATATAATATACCAAACTTCGTCTTCGTCCTTCAGAAATAAAGTCTTCAAAACTGAAATGCCCAGGCTGACCCGAGCGTAATGAAAAAAAAACACTCGAGTCAGAACTGAATGTTCTTATGTAAGTTAAATCAACAACAAGTAAATATGAGTGTAATAGCTTCAGAGATGTTTACGGAATTTTACATCTCCTATCCAGTGTATAACGTGCGTGCAATAACTTAAGAGATGTTACGGGATTTTCCATCTCCTAAGGATTCGTTATACTATTTATATGTAGTAATATACGCTATATATGTAGTGCCTATCAGTAAATTATAATATTGAAAATAGCATTAGGGCGTTACCCATATCCCCCATAACACATTTTTATAGGCATCGTAGTCTATACAGTACTATAAACTCCACCGTAAACTGGTGGGCTATCAAGGAGCACTTTATAGGTACGAGACAAACCAAAATTGTAGTGGGCTCGATAATGCATATGACAAGGCACGCGAGGCAATGCCTAGGGTAGAATTCTACCATTTTGCACTCCCAGACTGGTGGTAAAACATAGCAGCTACTACTGCCCACCTTGAGACACACTCCCATAATCAAAGGTGCGCACCAATCAATCACAAAGCAAAGGATATGATTTCAAAGAAGCATGTTCGATAGGAGGAGCGACCTTGTTGAATATGCAAGTATATGATTTTTGTTTGATGATAATAAACATATATATATTCAATTAAATGTATTTGTTATTGTACTATTTTATTTTCACATAATTAAATAATTATTTTCTTAATAAAATAAATAACACAGAATATAAATTCAAACAGATATTTTATTCAAACAGATATTTTATTCAAACAAATAATTATTTGAGCTCTCACTATATATACAACGTTTCAAATTACAACACAAATGTTTCACTATACAATTATCATTTACATTAGCACCTCACTACATATCATTCGTTCACACATAATTGTTCTTTATCTGTATTCCAATTTGTATCCAGCATCTGCAAAATAAACACTGACGCAGTAAAATTGAAAAAGAAATATTTTTGCAGTGTAAAATAAAATGTGTGTTTTTGAAAATATTATTTACCTGAGTTATTAGGTTGTTCGTCATCATATTTATTTTGAATTCATCTACACGAACAACTTGTGACATGCACAGTGTATCACTGTACATGCCACAAGGCCGTGCACACCGATATACACTTGATAATACTGCAGGGACAGGTGAGCACAAAGTCAAACCCGAGCCAAGGCTGGATTCAACTCAGGTGCATTACAAAAACATCACAAAAATGTCGAGTACAAGTTCTCGTGCAACAAGAATCTAAAACCAGACCATGTTAACAAGTGCACAAATGTGTACACATAAGAACAGACTCGACGGTGGAGTCAAAGAAATATGAAAATTCAAGTGAAACCAGAAATATACAAACTGCACATGAAACCGGTAATCACAAGTACAAGTTTCAATGACTGGAACAAGACCACAACAACATGTAGACTCAACAATGAACTGGTCGGAGCAACCAAATCTGTCAACAAGCTCCAAGCAGACTACATGATGAACACAAATGCAAGACCAAATCACTTCAAGTCTAACAAGGCAACTCAACACAAAGTGAACCGCAAACCAGGATGAACTAAACCAAGACAGTCAGTACATATATACATGTGCAGGTATACATTAACCAAGTAAAGACTCCAAGAGGAACAAGTGAAGACAAACTCAAGTGAAACAAAGTTCAGGTGAACCATGAAGTACGCAAGCACATATAGCAAACTGACCAGTATGGGAGTGCTTGATCAACATTTCATCAGACTAAGATACAAGGAACACCAGGCTTAACATATGCAAAAATGTATCAGAACAGAGAATACAAGACCACCAGTGAAAGAAACCAGCTCAACAATCATGTAACATGATCAATATACATGAAGACTCAAATGTATCCAGACTTCAAGCATGCAAATACAAGGCAGTTTTTCGAATAATTAATCACAAAACTTTCAGATGAACACACATGAAAGGTTAACAAAGGCAAGGTCAACAAAGCATCCAGGTCCCAAAATGATGTATGTAAAAAGTCCCAAATTAACATAAGTTCAACATGCTCAAATATACAAAGGTCAGGTATAAGCATGGATGAACAGTGATGAAACAGGTGCACCATACCAGGGACCAGTGAATAGTGAAGTGAAACAAGCACAGACCCAACAACAGTTCAACATGCTCAAATATACAAAGTGGTGAATGCAACACTTCAACCAAGACACAGTGCAGTTCAGGTTCAACTCAACCAACATTTCAGGATTGTAACTAGCACATGTATATACATAGTGCATACATAAGCTTAAAGACAAGTCCAGTATATACATGATGCAACAAACATATATATATATATATATATATATATATATATATATGCACATGAATCAAGTGCAGACCACATGAACACAGTACGAGTCACTGTTCAAAGAAAAACAGTAGTTTTTATTTCACAAATTGATCAAGCCGAAGAAGTCAAAGCGCAACACAAAAAATTGTAACAATGTCATGATTTAAAAAATGAATGAAACAGCAGTCAAAATACATTAGAACAAGTCGAACTCCATAACAAAGTCACTGGAGAAAAGAAATTCATAGAGCAAGTTCAAATTCATGAAGCCGTGGTGACCAAGCAAACATAAAATATACGAATTGAACTAGTTAGGATAAATCACCAACATTAAATCAAAAATCAGTGGCCAAGCATATCAGGTGAAGAATTCAAACCGAAAATATACGAATCGGATATTTAGGGTTTTATTCCCTATTTAAACCATTAACATCATCGGCAAATTGAGGCATTTGAGTTCAAGCAAAATAGAGAAGCAATAAATCATTAAAACTCGAATCAACTCGAGCATAGCAAATTGGTAAAGCTAAATCACATACCATTTTAACATTCAAGCTCGAAAATTTTGAAGCAGCCGTGAACAAATCAACTAATCAAGGAAGCCTCGAAGTGAATTAAAAGCATCAATTTTAAGCGGCGTTTTCAACAAAGAAGAACCCTAATCTTTCAGAATAAAGAGGAACGAAGAGGCAGCCATTTTTCACAAAGGAAAATACAGCCGATAGTATAAAAGAAAAAGGGGGATTTTTTTATCACTGAGTTTTTTTCTTGGGCCGGTTCCTTTTATTAATTTGGAATTAAATTGTATTTAGGGTTTTGTATTTGCCTTTTATTTTGTAATTTACTTTTAAACTTTTACTAAATTCTAGTCGTGTGACTAGGGGACGAACTACGGTGGTGTAGTTCGAGAATTCGCAACTCAGTGGCTGAGTTGTGGCAGGGTTTTGAGCATAGAGTTAGGTTGGTCGATAGCAGGTGTCACGAGTTTACATGTGTAAGAGTCTGACTACTTAATTTCTAGTAGAAACCTTAGGGGCAGCACGTAAGCAGGGTTTTGCCGAAGCTGGGTAAATCTGTGTTGTTCTATTTCTGCTTTTAATATTTCTGCTATTATCTGTGCTGCTATTATTTTGCTATTATCAATGCTACAATTATTTTATATATTTTCACATTAAATTTTTATAATTAATAGTATCACCCTATACACCCCCCCCCTCTAGGGTGAAATCCATCCTACAAGTGGTATCAGAGCAGGTTAATAGCAAGGATGTCTAACCCTAGTTGCAAATCTAGCGAAAGTCAGTCCAGTATTATTCCCCCTATTTTTGATGGAACGGATTTTTTAAATTAGAAATTGAAAATGGAATTTTACTTAAAATCTGTTAATTTTAAATGTTGGGATATTATTGAAAATGGGTGTGATATAGACGAGAAAAATACTTCGATTAATGCTCTTGCTATGCATATACTATATTCTCATATTAATCGAAATAATTTAACTATATCTCTCATTGTGAAAGTGCACGGGAAATCTGGAATACTTTTGGTGCAATATATGGTGCAAAAGTCAATAATGATGAGAAATTCTCCACAATCGACTCAGTTAAAGAAACGTGCTTAACCGGATTGGCAAAAGGCAGCAGTGATAAAGATTCAATAGTCGATGAGATAAGTGATTTTCCATTCAATGATTTAGTTCTCTTGTGCCGAAAATTAATTGAAAATAATAAAGCTCTTGAGATGAAAAATAATAAGTTGAAAAGGGAACAAGCTAAACTTCACTAGAAAAACAATGATTTGGAAAATGAGCTTAAAAATATTAAGAAAAATGAAAGTTCTAATTGCAAAAGGTGTTTGAACTATGAAAAAGAATTTGCATGTTTTCATGGAAAAATTCAAAAATTAGAAAACAAAATTTTAATGCGGGAGAAAAACAAAACTGAGTTGATTTGTAAAAACAACATTTTGCAAAAAGAGTTGGATAGTTTTAAGAAGTCGGAAAATTCTAAATGTACGATTTTTGAAAGGAAATTAAATGAAGTCAATGAAAATTTCAAAACCTTTGAAAAAGAAAACGTGATGTTGAGAAAATATGAAAGTATTCGATTAAATCATGTGTTTGAAAAGGAGATTGAAAGAATCGAGGATTTTGAAAAAATTGAATTTAAAAAACTCCAACTTTTTGAAACTGAGATGCTAGAAATTGAGAATAAATTTAGAGAGCTTCAAAATGAAAATATGCGATTAAAAATGAATAGTCTTGAAAAGAGAGATAGTACCATTAGTTGTTGTTCAAAGCTGATAAATGAAAATAAACTTTTAAAATCCAAAGTTAATAAACTTGAGTTGATTACTCGAAAAAATTTCCCTAAAGAAAAATCATTTAATATGCTTTTTGAAAATCAACTCTTTGTGAATAAAAGAAAAGGACTTGGATTTGAAAAAGTTTCAAAATATGAAAAAATGACTAATAACACTATCAAAGGGAAATATGTGATAACCAAGTGTGTAAAGTGTGGAAATATTGGACATAGCAAGAATAATTGTCAAAATGTATACAAACACAAAACCGTTAAACAAATATGAATTCCAAAAGGTACGAATATAAATGGTTTGAAATTTAAACAAATTTGGATTCCCAATGGTACAATTGTAAATGTTAACGGTTTGTTGTATAGGCAAATTTGGGTACCAAAGATTCCAATAGATAATAATAGTGATCCTACATCCTTAGTTAGACCACTTGCCTTCTCCAAAATTTAGACACATAAGTGGGCTAAGGAACAAATTTGATGGAGACGGATTTCGAGTTGTTCTAAATAATTGATAAACTAAAATTTAAATGTTCCTTAGCCTATAAAGTTTAGATGGAGATCATCACATTCTGGATATCATGACATCAAAAGAAAGTGAGGTATGATCTCTCAACTCAATTTGTTCATATATTGTTAATTATGTTTTTGAGCGACATTGCTGAAGTATTTCTGCCATCTCAACTTTGATTTTTGGAATTCTGAAAGTTCTAGAAAGCTAATCGATAATGCTACAACTTCTTTATTTTTAGTTTTTATTGTTTCACTTTGGAATGTTATGAAAAATGGCTTTGACGATTTTTTGATTTTGCTCAATATAGATTACTTGTGCTTGATATAAATGGATGTGCTGAAAATTTCAAAACAAATTCAAGTGTTGAGGAATACATGTTTCTTTTTCTTATATACCACTATATATCACCATGAATATCTCAAATACAAGTGGTATCTTATATCATCTCATGTTGAAATCATTTTTGCAATAATTTAATTATTTATATTGACTTTCAACTAGAAGTCATTTTCACAAAACCCCTTCCAGAAAATAGTTTTTTGTTGACCTTATTTCAGATTAGTCATTTTAGAAAATTATATTTTATCATTTTAAATTACTACATTAGCTAATCTGACTCCCTACTGATTATCGAGAAGATAAATAGAGATTGAAAAAGTGATGAGTGTTTATATTAATTAATATTATAACTTGAGAAAGTATATTTAGTAAATTTCTTTAAAAAATTTAAACAAGATTTATAATAACTTTTGTTGGTAAAAATTCCATGACCATCTCTATTTCTATCATATTTCTAACGACCATCGCTCATCAAAATCCAATATAGCATGTCAATATGTGGTATTTTAACAGGAAATTATTCGTTTTTATTTTATTTATTTATTTTTCCAAAGTATTCACTCTCATTTAAAAGTCCTCACGGTTATGCATGGGTGAATTACTTGGACTATTTGTATATGTGTTTTCATGCTCATTTAAAAGTCCTCAGGGTTATGCATGTATGGAACACATATCAAAATTGGTTATTAAAATAGACAAGTTGATTCTAATCCCATTTAAAAGTCATCATTGTTATGCGTGGTTAGAAGATACTTGAAATTTGTTTTTTGTTTTTCTAAAAAATTTGGGAATACTACTAATCTCATTTAAAAGTCCTAACGGTTATGCACGGTTAGTAGATATTCAAATTCCTGATATTAATATACCACAAATAGACACAACTATATGGTTTTATATACCAACATCACCCCTATCATTATAAAGTAGAATATGCGCCTAACAGAGTATTTATGATTTTTGTTTGACTTTTTATTGAAATTTAATATTTATACTCAATTGGTTATTAATAGTGTATTAATGCCCATCACTTTATATCTATTTTTTCTAACACTATTACTCTTTTGTTGATAACAAAAGGGGGAGAGAGAAGTTAAGATTTTGGTTGGCAAATAATTCAAGTCAAATTTTTTATTTGCATATTTTTATTTATGTTCATGCATATATGAAGGGGGAGCTTTGGTGTAGGGGGAGCATTCAAATAGGGGGAGCAAATAGATTTCATCTATACCCAAATACATTTACTAAATTCAAAATCTTAAATATATGTTTGTTATCATCAAAAGGGGGAGATTGTTGAATACGCAAGTATATGATTTTTGTTTGATGATAATAAACATATATATATATATATTCATTTAAATGTATTTGATATTGTACTATTTTATTTTCACATAATTAAATAAATATTTGCTGAATAAAATAAATAACTCAAAATTTAAATTCAAACAGATATTTTATTCAAACAAATATTTTATTACAATTTTTGAATAGTACAAAATTTGAGCTCTCACTATATATACAACATTTCAAATTACAACACAATTTTTTCACTATAAAATTATCGTTTACATTATCACCTCACTACATATCACTCGTTCACTCATAATTGTTCTTCAACTATATTCCAATTTGTATCCAGCATCTGTGAAATAAACATTGATGCTGTAAAATTGAAAAAGAAATAATTTTGCAGTGTAAAATAAAATGTGTGTTTTTGAAAATATTATTTGCCTCAGTTATTGGGTTGTTCGTCATTATATTTATTTTTTAATTCTTCTACACGAACAACTTGTGACATGCACAGTGTATCACTGTACATGCCACAAGGTCGTGCACACCGATATAAACTTGATAAAACTGCAGGGACAGGTGAGCACAAGGTCAAACCCGAGCCGAGGCTGGATTCAACTCAGGTGCATTACAAAAACATCACAAAAATGTCGAGTGCAAGTTCTCATGCAACAAGAATCTAAAACCAGACCATGCTAACAAGTGCACAAATGTGTACACATGAGAACAGACTCGACAGTGGAGTCAAAGAAATATGAAAATTCAAGTGAAACCAGAAATATACAAACTGCACATGAAACCAGTAATCACAAGTACAAGTTTCAATGACTGGAACAAGACCACAACAACATGTAGACTCAACAATGAACTGGTCAGAGCAACCAAATCTGTCAACAAGCTCCAAGCAGACTACATGATGAACACAAATGCAAGACCAAATAACTTCAAGTCTAACAAGGCAACTCAACACAAAGTGAACTGCAAACCAGGATGAACTAAACCATGACAGTCAGTACATATATACATGTGCAGGTTTACAATAACCAATCGAAGACTCCAAGAGGAACAAGTGAAGACAAACTCAAGTGAAACAAAGTTCAGGTGAACCATGAAGTACGCAAGCACATGTAGCAAACTGACCAGTATGGGAGTGCTTGATTAACATTTCATCAGACTAAGATACAAGGAACACCAGGCTTAACATATACAAAAATGTACCAGACCAGAGAATACAAGACCACATGTGAAAGAGACCAGCTCAATAATCATGTAACATGATCGATATACATAAAGACTCAAATGTATCAAGACTTCAAGCATGCAAATACAAGGCAGTTTTTCAAATCAATAATCACAAAACTTTCAGATGAACACACATGAAAGGTTAACAAAGGCAAGGTCAACAAAGCATCCAGGTCTCAAAATGATGTATATAAGAAGTCCCAAATTAACATAAGTTCAACATGCTCAAATATACAAAGGTCAGGTATAAGCATGGATGAACAGTGATGACACAAGTGCACCATACCAGGGACCAGTGAACAGTGAAGTGAAACAAGCACAGACCCAACAACAGTGCAACATGCTCAAATATACAAAGTGGTGAATGCAACACTTCAACCAAGACACAGTGCAGTTCAGGTTCAACTCAACCAACATTTCAGGATTGCAACTAGCACATGTATATACACAGTGCATACATAAGCTCAAAGACAAGTCCAGTATATACATGATGCAACAAACAAACATACATACATACATACATACATATATGCACATGAATCAAGTGCAGACCACATGAACACGGTACGAGTCACTGTTCAAAGAAAAACAGCAGTTTTTATTTCACAAATTGATCAAGCCGAAGAAGTCAGAGAGCAACACAAAAAATTGTAACAATGTCATGATTTAAAAAATGAATGAAAAAGCAGTCAAAATGAGTTAGAACAAGTCGAACTCCATAACAAAGCTAGTGGAGAAAAGAAATTCACGGAGCAAGTTCAAATTCATGAAGCCGTGGTGACCAAGCAAACATAAAATATACGAATTGAACTAGTCAGGATAAATCACCAGCATTAAATCAAAAATCAGTAGCCAAGCATATCAGGTGAAGAATTCAAACCGAAAGTATACGAATCAGACATTTAAGGGTTTTATTCCCTATTTAAACCATTAATATCATCGGCAAATTGAGGCATTCGAGTTCAAGCAAAACAGAGAAGCAATAAATCATTAAAACTCGAATCAAGTCGAGCATAAGCAAATTGGTAAAGCTAAATCACATACCATTTTAACATTCAAGCTCGACAATTTTGAAGCAGCCGTGAACAAATCAACTAATCAAGGAAGCCTCGAAGTGAATTAAAAGCATCAATTTTAAGCGGCGTCTTCAACAAAGCAGAACCCTAATCTTTCATAACAAAGAGGAACGAAGAGGCAACCATTTTTTACAAAGGAAAATACGGCCGATGGTATAAAAGAAAAAGGGGGATTTTTTACCACTGAGTTTTTTTTTTGGGCCGGCTCCTTTTATTAATTTGGGCTTAAATTGTATTTAGGGTTTTGTATTTGCGTTTTATTTTGTAATTTACTTTTAAACTTTTACTAAATTCTAGTCGTGTGACTAGGGGACGAACTACGGTGGTGTAGTTCGAGGATTCGCAACTCAATGGCCGAATTGTGGCAGGGTTTTGAGCGTAGAGTTAGGTTAGTCGATAGCGGGTGTTGCGAGTTTACGTGTGTAAGAGTTTGACTACTTAATTTCTAGTAGAAACCTTGGGGGCAAAACGTAGGCAGGGTTTTGCCGAAGCTGGGTAAATCTGTGTTGTTCTATTTCTGCTTTTAATATTTCTGCTATTATCTGTGCTGCTATTATTCTGCTATTATCAATGCTACAATTATTTTATATATTTCCGCATTAAATTTTTATAATTAATAGTATCACCATATTTCACCCCCCCCCCCCCACTAGGGTGAAATCGATCCTACATAGCTCACTTGGCCAAGTATAGCTCCTGTTTTAGTCATATCAAGTTGACCCGAAGGTCGGGGCTGCGTTCTTACCTCATACCAGTAGCGTTCACCAAACCATCCTGCTTCGTTCTGGATTCCCCACTGTAACGACCCATATTTTAATCTACTTTAAATTATGGAATTTGGTATAATTATTGAATAAAAATGGTTAAAAATAAAAAAATTAATGATTTTGAATGTAAGTTATTGAATAGAACTTGAATAAAATTTTGAAATAGTTAATTTAGAAGATTTTGACGATAACAGTATTGAAATGGAATTCTACGTATTGAATGTATTTATAATCAATAGCAAAAATTGGATAATAAATGTTGTGTTATTTAGATAGAATTAAAATGATGTGGATAACTAAAATTTATTTGGAACTTAATGATTTATTTATATTAATTTATAGAATAATCAAATTGTTTAAATTTAATATCGAAAATTATTTGAATAACTGAATTCTGAATTTAATATGATTGAAAATGATATCAGAAGTTGATTTAAATTTTATTTAAACAACAATGAAGATTGTTAACATTTAAAATTGGATTTAATAGTGAATAATTGGAAATTGGAAATTTCATATTATAATTAACGAGTAAAAATAGCTTTTCGGGGCACATTCTCGGATTTCGAGAAAACCAGTTCCATTGGTTCCATAATAGTGTATTATTATTGGATTTCAAATTTCGTAGCGGTTGGAGTTATCGTTTGGTCATACGGGATAGAAACGCGCTGAAATTAATATCGAAAATTCAATATAATAATTGGGTCCAAAAAGTTATCTTCTCCATACGATCCAATTAGGCTTCGAAACATGTTCCATTGAGTTCGGAATAAGGGTAAAACATTATAAACGCCAGGCGGCACGCTTCGTTTGGAGTTCGTCCAAAATTTCGCGTGAATAGTTGAAATAATATTTTAATAATATAGTTACAAATATATATACGCGCGTATTCACCCAAACCCTAAAATTACAGCCACGCCTCCACTTATTCTTCAATGACCAAAATGTAACGACCTTTCTCCTCAATTTCAACTCGATTCATCCAATTATATAAAAATCTTTCAACTAAGAAATCGTAGAGGGCGGCGAGATCTACGAGGTGAACGGCTATGATCGAATTTAATGGAATGGATCGACAGCGATTTGGGTTTGAACATTGCGCGTTCGTGCATGATTCTCTAGGGCAAGGGGCGATCAAGCTTTATGGCGTTTGGGTCGAAGGTAGAGTTCGTGAAGGGCATCGACGTGGCGGTCCCTGATCGAGTACGAATGGATCAATGAAGGAGCACTAATTGATTGAAAAACGACGGCTATGGATTGTTTTCGGCTGTGAATGTCTAGGCGTACGCGAGTGGAAGAAGGAGGCAAGCGGCCAGATCTGATGGTATAAAAAATAAAAAAAATAAAAAGAAAATTATTTATATAAATTGTGTTCAAACTTTAAAAATATATATCTTTGTCATACGAGGTCGAAATGGTTAAATTATATACGGACACCGGATTGGTTAAATTAAATGGATATTTCGAACCTTGAAATAAATCCAAGTAAAAGTAATTTAAATGGATATTTCGAAATTTAGGGTCGGAATTGAATTATTTTAAAGAATTCGATTTTTAAAGTGAATATTGAAGGTTAATTTGATTTAAGTCATTTAAATCAATATTTTGAAAATCGAACTCGAATTTATATAAATCAAAATGGTTTAAAATTGAGAACTGAATTGAAATTAATTCAAATTAGAATTAAATTGAAGTAATTGGAATTGAATTAATTTGGAATCAAGATTAACTGATTTGAATTAAAATTGGAATTGAAGTTAATTCAAATTGAAATCGGAATTGAATCGATTTAAATGGAAATGGAAATTGAAATTGATTTGAATTGGAAGATTGGGAATTGAATCAGTTTGACTTTGAAACTATTTTTAAATAAATTATTTTAATATAAACTGTTTAAAATCTATATTTTTAAAATATTCAAATTATTTTTATTTTCCAAACTATTTTACTATATAAACCATTTTCAATACTCAAACTATTTTCTATTAAACTATTTTAACTATTTTAAAACTATTTAAACTATTTTCTAAAAATTCAAATTGGTCAAAGGGGTGGAATGTTTATATTTAAATCTTGGATTTAAATATGAATTTGGTTAAAATGAAGTTATAACCTAAATCGAAATTCGAAACAATTTTGGAAGCGAAATCGAGATATTAAGGCGATATGATTATGAATTGAAATTGTATATTTTGAGTAAATATGATGATTTAGAAATGAAATTGATTTCAAAGCGAATATGATATTTTGAAATCAAGTATGAATGGTTTTAAAATGTAAAAGAACCAACCGGTGTGTAAAACGACGTTTGGTTGTTAAAGAGACCGGCCTCTTATTGGCATACTCTCTATCAATATTGGAACCACTTGAACAACTGTGCACGCGGAAGAGACTCCAGAGCAAAGTGGTTGGATTTGGCGTCGTTTGTTGGATTTGAAGAAAGAGAACGATGATGGATAGACCTCGGCACTTGTGCCAATTTGAAATGACTAAAACAGGATGGCTTGACAGGGCCAAGTCGGCTAATTACCCCGAGGGGACATCCATTCTTCGAATTTCTTAGACGTGGTCCATATTATTTCTCTTGTTGTTGGTTTCGATTGGTGCACCTTGATTTGGGATAGCCTCCCTTTGACTCAATATGGGATGGATGAACGCGGTGGGCGGTCATGGCTATGATGCGTTACCACTAGCATTGCGACCCGAACTGGTAGTATCCTACCTTGGGCATTGCCCCACGTGCCTTGTCATACTTTTATCCCTATACGAGACTCATACAATTTTGGTTTAGTGTTGTCGTATCATGGTGCATCCCTATCCACCGACGGGTTACTGGTGTTTTATATGCAAACTGTACGACAATGCTTAAAAACGCGTTAAGGAGGATTAATTTAAAGCCTTAACGCTAAGAAAAATATTTATTTTGCTGATTAGACATTATATATGTAGCGTATTCTACTATGTATAAATATTTTGACGGATCCTTAAGAGATGGAAAATCCTGTATCATCTCTTGAGTTATTGCACGCACGTTATACATTAGATATGAGATGTGAAATCCCGTAAACATCTCTTATGTTATGGCACTCATGTTATATGCGATATCGATTTGACTCACATAAGAATATTTTAGTCTTGACTCGAGTGTTTTGTCTTTCATTACGCTCGGGTCAGCCCTGAGTTTTTCAGCGCATTGAAGATTATTCTGGAGGATGAAGATGAAGATTTTGTATATTATTACTATTATTGTTCCTGCATCATGTTGTCTGCTGCATTACTTTATTTATCCATGATGTATATATAACTTTGATAAATGTTGTATAAGTTATAATCAAATGTATAATATAAACAGCTTCATGAACTGCTTATTTGATTATTATATTTTATCGTTTCGCTGCGAGATTCTGTGTATGATTTCTTCTTCTTTTCTTATTTTTCTTAATTAACCCCATTGATTATCTATATTCCAGATTGTTTAAATTGGACATGAGTGGATTATGGTCAATTTAAACCTTCCGAAATGTGGGTCATCACAGTTGGTATTAGAGCGAGGTTTAGCGATAACCTTGGCTTTGAGGGGTAACTCCTTAGAGATAGGGTCAGTAGCACCCTAGAATGAGTTTGAGTGTATTAATAGACATGAGAGCATATTTGTTAGTGAATATAAAAAATTGTTTTATATTGTGTTGGTTGATTTGTTGAGTGGCTTATGGATTTTGGTCAATACGAGTAATTAACGTTATTGATAGGGATCTCTAAACACTTGAACATAACAATTCGACATAATATTGTTTTGAAATTGGGCAAATGAAATAATTTTACGCTGATTATATTTTGTATATAAAGGAATAATTTCCCGAAATTATTATGGTATATATAGTGTGAATTGGTTGTTAGAAATGATAATATTGATCATTATTGTTATTGTTTGATTAGTCAATATTACTAAACTATTAGCTATTATTTGATTATAAGAAAATGAAACTGTATCAATGTGATTTATAAAATATAATTTGCAAGTAAAATGAATATAAAATTGAGAATTTGAGAAATTTAAATTTCGGTGTTTCTGAAAAGGGTTTCAAGGTTTGGAAAATAATATTAGTATTGTTAAAAGTGTATACAAATACAAATCGTTTTCAAATAAATTTTAAAAGAAATGAATTCAGTACTCCCCTCTTCTGTCGTTGGAAAATAATTTTGGTGATGACTGCGCAGCATCATCGACGTTTATTTTCAAGTCTCAAAGTGGGGGAGACTTCTAAGAAGCTGTGCTACGAAATTGTTTTGATAACCGGATTTTGGTTTAAACTCCAAAAGTATGATTTGATATATAAAATATACAAGCATACACACTTATTTCAAATGATTTGAAATGAACCCGGTATTTAAAATTATTAAGTTCTGTTAATTAAAAATCTTCAAATTATTTGAATGAAATGAAATATTTGAATAACCAGAACTTATAAAAAAAGAGAATTAAGAAACCTAAGCTAAATGTTTTGAGAAACTTTAGAGTTGAAGTTTGCAACTCTTAAATTGGAAGTAAAGAAAATTTAAACAAGTTAAAATAGTGAACATTCTAATTAAGTAAAATGAATCATATTAATTTATATAATACCAAATTGCATTATAATAACATATAATAAGACGTACCAAATGTTAAAAGTTAAAATGATGATTTGGATATGTAATGGGATATTATACAAGTAATTAAAATGTTTAAAAATGAAATTTAAGTGGTATGATAAATGTTATATACTTAATTAGTGTATTGTGAAATGATTAAGGACTAACTTGAACAAGTTAGAATAAAAGAAACGAACCTTTATAAAATGGTGATAAACTAAAGAAATGATTAATAATATGTTTCACAAATAAATTTGTTATTAAATGAAATTGTGAAAATAAATGTGAATTAAGTTGAAAAGAAACTTAAGTAGGGATATAAGAAATAATTCATTAATGATGTTGACGCTAAAAATGGAGATATAAACATTATAACTCAAATGTTTCGCGAAAATGTAAGGTTATAGTTTATAACTTTGATAAATGTTAGTTAAACAAGAGGTTAAATTAATTGAATATGGATGTTAAAGGAAGGAAGCTAATATTGAATTATGAAAGGAACTTTAACTTATGAAAAGCTAACCAAAATGAATAAATGGAAGAAGTTAGTGAATTGTATTAATAAAATGAGTAAATGAAATAACATTGATTTAAAATGAAAATGAACTTAAGTATATAATGAATGTGAATAAATGAATTGATATGAGATGTTGCTAAACGTAAAATGAAACAATTGAAATTTAACAAATTGAATTGAATGCAAATGAAATAGGTTTGAATAAAATTGGAAGTTAACCAATTAAATGTTGATGAAATTTGGATATTAATAAGAAATAAAGTGTAAAATTGAAATAATGACACTGGATAATGTAAATTCATATCGTTATGAATTAATTGGATGAATACTAATACTTAAATGGTTTCTTTTATTGTAAATCGTCGTTATAACATTTTTATTGTATATGATTGTTGTTTGTTGTATATTAATGCTTATGTTATGGTTTGGGTTTAAAATTAATGTTATATGCTTCTATAAAACTCATACATGCTTTCAATATCATTATATGCAACTAATATTATAAATTGAGTTGAGATAGGTACATACGAAGACCGTTTGGATGTATACGTGGGTTTTATATGCTTTTGCTCGCTTAATACGAGCAAACTCGCTCGTATTAATAATAATAAGGTACACATCTCGGATTACATACCGTGCTTTTATATTTTTCCCTACGGGATGCCTCATCATTGAGATGAGATGTATATTTGGTATATATTTGGGTTATATATTGAATTGCAAAAAATTTCCGATCAAGCCGCGCAAAGGAGACGTTGCCGAAATTATCCGTAAATGCGGGTGGTAGAAATTTTTTGAAGTGTTAAAAATTTTATAACTTGTTTTGATAACTAACTTGTAAGCCGATCGGAGTAGTGTAGTAGAACGTAGTAATGGTTTTATAAATGAGATTTAATGTTTTATAAATTGAATGTTTTGAATAAAATATATCAAATGTAAAATTCTCTACTTAGTTCCTTTTCGAGGACGAAAAGTTTTGAGTGGGGGAGATTGTAATCACTCGTATTTTTAACTACTTTAAATTATGGAATTTGGTATAATTATTGAATAAAAATGGTTAAAAATCAAAAAATTAATGATTTTGATTGTAAGTTATTGAATATGAACTTGAATAAAATTTTGAAATAGTTAATTTCGAAGATTTTGACGATAACAGTATTGAAATGGAATTCTACGTATTGAATGTCTTTATAATCAATAGCAAGAATTGGATAATAAATGTTTTGTTATTTAGATAGAAATAAAATGATGTGGATAACTAAAATTTATTTGGAACTTAATGATTTATTTATATTGATTTATAGAATAATCAAATTGTTTAAATTTAATATCGGAAAGTATTTGAATAACTGAATTCTGAATTTAATATGATTGAAAATGATATCGGAAGTTGATTTAAATTTTATTTAAATAACAATGAAGATTGTTAACATTTAAAATTGGATTTAATAGTGAATAATTAGAAATTGGAAATTTCATATTCTAATTAACGAGTAAAAATAGCTTTTCGGGGCACAGTCTCGGATTTCAACAAAACTAGTTCCATTGGATCCATAATAGTGTATTATTATCAGATTTCAAATTTTGTAGCGTTTGGAGTTATCGTTTCGTCATACGGGATAGAAACACGCTGAAATTAATATCGAAAATTCAATATAATAATTGGGTCCAAAAGACTATCTTCTCCATACGATCCAATTAGGCTTCGAAACATGTTCCATTGAGTTTGGAATAGGGGTAAAACATTATAAACGCCAGGTGACACGCTTCGTTTGGAGTTCGTCCAAAATTTCGCATGAATAGTTGAAATAATATTTTAATAATATAGTTACACGTATATATATACGTGCGTATTCACCCAAACCCTAAAAATTACAGCCATGCCTCCACTTATTCTTCAATGGCCAAAATGTAACGATCTTTCTCCTCAATTTTAACTCGATCCATCCACTTATATCAAAATCTTTCAATTAAGAAATCGTAGAGGGCGACGAGATCTACAAGGTGAACGGCTATGATCGAATTTAATGGAATGGATCGATGGTGATTTGGGTTGAACATCGCACGTTCGTGCATTATTCTCTAGGGCAAGGGGCGACCGAGCTTTATGGCATTTGGGTCGAAGGTAGAGTTCGTGAGGGGCTTCGACGTGGCGGTCCCTGATCGAGTTCGAGTGGATCGATGGAGAAGCACTAATTGATTTAAAAACGGCGGCTATGGGTTGTTTTTGGCTGTGAATGTCTAGGCGTACGCGAGTGGAAGAAGGAGGCAAGCGGCCAGATCTGATGGTATAAAAAATAAAAAAAATAAAAAGAAAATTATTTATATAAATTGTGTTCAAACTTTAAAAATATATATCTTTATCATACGAGGTCGAAATTGGACGAAACAAACGGCGATGGAATCGTGGCGACGAGCACTATATTCTAGAACTGATTTGGAGACGATTGGAGCTAACTGAAATTTTAGGTTAAATCGAATGTCGTTCGATTTGATTTAAAATTTAAAACTTAAGGTGAGTATTTTATTACGCTCACAACATACTAAAATATTGTTATGCTAGTTAAATTGAAATTATGAAGTGATATAAATTTATTGATTGTTGTTTGATAATTTTAATTGACATTCAAATTGACATCTAATTTAAGTGACAGAAATTTAGATTAACGGTAAAATAGAATTTGAATTAAATTGTGTAGTAAAATTTCCGATTATTGAGAATTGGGTAATTGTTGTGATTTACTAACTGTTTGGATGATTGATTATGATGGATGTCAATTGATTGATATTTGGATGATTGGATGTTTATTTATTTTATATATCCATTATCACCTGGTATATTATTTACAATATATAAAATTGTAAATTGACTTATTTCGAATAAATTAAGAAATAGGTTGAAATGATATATACCTATGACATTTATTTTGGATTGAAATAATATATATCCATCCCTGAAATAAAAATAAAAATAACTTATTCACTTGGGCATAGGATAGAAAATTATATACGGACACCGGATTGGTTAAATTAATGATTTTAAAATTTTGATTTGAGATTATTTAAATGAGTTTGATTTAATGAAGTAAAAATCGAATTTATGGAAATCAAATTATTTTCGAAGTTGAGCTCAAAATGTTGGAATCAGAATTTGTTATGTTTAAAAATGAAATTTGAGATTTTGAAGTTAAAATCGAAATATGATTTGAATTCCGGAAATTGATTTGTTTTAAAAAGATTTGAACTCTTGTTCGAACCTTGAAATAAGTCCAAGTAAAAGTAATTTAAATGGATATTTCAAAATTTGGGTCGGAATTGAACTATTTTAAAGAATTGGATTTTTAAAGTGAATATTGAAGGTTAATTTGATTTAAGTCATTTAAATCAATATTTTGAAAATCGAACTCGAATTTATATAAATCAAAATGGTTTAAGATTGAGAACTGAATTGAAATTAATTCAAATTAGAATTGAATTGAAGTAATTGGATTTGAAATCGAAATTGAATTAATTTGTAATCGAGATTAAAACTGATTTGAATTAAAATTGGGATTGAAGTTAATACGAATTGAAATCGGAATTGAATCGATTTAAATGGAAATGGAAACTGAAATTGATTTGAATTGGAAGATTGGGAATTGAAACAGTTTGAATTTGAAACTATTTTTAAATAAATTATTTTAATATAAACTGTTTAAAATATATATTTTAAAATATTCAAATTATTTTGATTTTCCAAACTAGTTTACTATATAAACCATTTTCAATACTAGAACTATTTTCTATTAAACTATTTTAACTATTTTAAAACTATTTAAACTATTTTCTAAAAATTCAAACTAGTCAAAGGGGTGGAATGTTTATATTTAAATCTTTGATTTAAATACGAATTTGGTTAAAATGAAGTTATAACCTAAATTGAAATTCGAAACAAATTTGGAAGTGAAATCGAGATGTTATGGTGATATAATTATGAATTGAAATTGATATTTTGATTAAATATGATGATTTAGAAATGAAATTGATTTCGAAGTGAATATGATATTTTGGTATTAAGTATGAATGGTTTTCGAAATGTAAAAGAACCAACCGGTGTGTAAAACGACATTTGGTTGTAAAGAGACCGGGGCCTCTTATTGGCATACTCTCTGTCAATATTGGAACCACTTGAACAACTGTGTACGCGGAGGAGACTCCAAAATGAAGTGGTTTGATTTGGCGTCGTTTGCTGGATTTGAAGAAAGAGAACGATGATGGATAGACCCTGGCACTTGTACCAATTTGAAATGATTAAAACAGGACGGCTTGACAGGGCCAAATGGGCTAACTACCCCGAACGGACATCCGTTCTTCGATTTTGTTAGACTCGGTCCATATTATTACTCTTGTTGTTGGTTTCGATTGGTGCACCTTGATTTGGGATAGCCTCCCTTTGACTCGATTTGGGATGGATAGACGCGGTGGGCGGTCATGGCTATGATGCGTTACCACTAGCCCTACGACTCGAACTGGTAATATCCTACCATGGGCATTGCCTCACGTGCCTTGTCATACTTTTATCCCTATACGAGATGTAACGACCCGGAATTTTCGAACCCGAAAATTCCAGATAGTTAGAAGAAAAAGAAAAGAGATAGAAGAAAGAAACAGAAAGAAGAAAGAAGAACAGAGAACACAACATCTCACATTCGCAGCGGATTAAATATAATAACAAATAATAGCATTTTATAAAAGAAAGCTGTAATTGTTGCTTTACATACAATTCATCAGAGTTACAATCATTACAATAGACTGGATAGTTATAATTAACATGTCTCAGACTACAATCTATATATATATACACAATCTCATATGAACAGCGGAAAACACTCTATACGTTCCTGCCATCCAGCTCGTTTCCTGAGCTCCAGAACGTCCTTACCTGAAAATCTGTAATACTCGGTCTGACCCGAGAAATTACATCAAAGTAACACCCGGGTCAGGCTGGAAACCAGCGTGAGTAAACTCATCTAACATGAAATTTCAATTCATAAAACTTAATTAAATCCCGGGTAACTCGTACTTTACTATAAGTAAACAACTTATATGGTCAACACATATTTTCACAAAACAATATCTAAGTATCCAACTTAGTTAAAATGGTCCATATTATCCCAAACCTGCTTATTTGATTTCTCAAATCAATCTATAAAGAATTATAGAAGATTTCAAATCGAAGTGGTTTCGGGTATTTACTAATACCCGACCCCGGTCTCTTCGAATCAAATGTCATCCTTTAAGCCAAGATGTTTAAGTTAAACAATTTAATTTAAATTCAGGATATCATATTCATATAGCAATTCTATCACAAATAGATAACTTACATTTCACAATTTATCCAAAAACATCTCATATCACAGAGCATCACAATCACATATCAGATATCAAATAATCCAAGGCATAAAATATTATTCAATCATCCATAAGCAAGATTGATCATCCACACCATTTCTAATTAATTTAATTAACCACCATTGAATTAAATTAATTACTTTAATTACTCTTAAATCCTGCTTACTTAACATTAATTAATTATAAGCCAGTTAATTAATCAATCTCTAATTATCCACCTTAATTAATCACCTTTGATTAATTGTCCTTTAATTACATTAAGTAATTAGCCTTAAATTAATTACATAAATTAATTATCCTTTAACCATCCTCATTAATTAACCTTTAATTATCCTCATTAATTAATTAATGATCCTTAATTAATTACATTAACCATTTAATTAATTATCTTAATTAATTACAGTAAGTGATTATCCCTAATCACTTATATTAATAAATCACAAATTAATTACATTAAGTAATTATCCTTTAATTACTAATATTAAATAATCACCTTAATTTATGACATTAAGTAATTAACCCTTAATTATCATTTAAATCTTTATTTAATAACCCTTGAAATTAAATTATTATTAACATATAAATTAACTTAATATCTTTAAGTTAATTATTAATCAAAACATTAGTTTAAAATAAACCATTTAGCTTCTTAATTAGGCTATTAAATTAAAATAGACTTAAAAATTATCTTAATAAATTTAAGTTAAATAAATCATACCACTTTTCTTAAAACCAAATATTTAAACACATTTATTATATAAAAGCAATTATTTAAGAAAAGTTTTAAACTTGATTTATTTAAAATATAAAACTTGCTTTTTTTTTATTAAGTTTAAAACTGTTAGAAAATAATATACCCGAGTTCAACACAGTATATACTCGATCTCAGACCCGAGAAATTTACTTCTCTTCTTTGTTTTAAACTTTGTTATGTTTTAACTTTAAAACAATTGCTGGGAACACTCGTGACTAACTCGAAAATTCTCTCGAGGCAAACACTCCAATTTCCCGAGACAATCCATCACTTACCCGAACAAAACCCGAGGAAAATTTAACAAAACAAAAACTGACACCAGAGACACCGTGCACATGCACCATCGCCTGAGTCGCCTCCAACCTCTGACGAACCTTCCTCCACGTCACCTATCGTCGTTGCTACCAATATCAACCCTCAAAACACACTCACGAGACCCTGAGCAAAATCGAACGAATTCGAGAAAACTGGAACAAGAACTCCGACCCAAAGCTCACCTCGTATCCACGTCGTCGATCACCGGAAGTCCTAAGACTCCGGCCACATGTTCTCCGACCATCCACGCTACTTTCCCCCAAATCTCATGCCACTCGATTCACCTGTGATTACTCAATCATCCCATTTCCGACCACAACCCATTTAGGGTTAAAACCACAAATCGACCGATCATCGCCACCATAGTGTCTTGCACACCAAACTGATATTTTTTTCGACCTCACCGATCATCCCTCTACCTTCAACCATCAGCTCGAATCTCAACTCACCATCGATCGTTGGCAGTTCATGAAAATGCCTTTTCTGACCATCTTAAATATTCACGACCACCACTTGTTAAAAAATCATAATATTATCATCAAAAATCCTAATTTTCAAATGCTAATCCAGTTATGAAATCAAAACGTGAAATTATACTCTTCGAATTTTTGACTATTGTTTGTTTATCACTGAGTTTCCTTATTTCAGAAATGATTGTTTAATACAAATGCTTGAAACTATTTTTAAAAATAAATCTACATCATTACAAACATTTTTCATTTAGAAATCATAGCTTAAAACTTATTGGAGATGAAGGGATTGATTTTTAAATATTTTGTTAGCCTGTGAATTTGAAACAGGGAGATACTTCTGGGTATACACAAATATACAATATAAATTCCTGGAATGATTTTTTTTTTAATAGTGTTATTGCATGATTTCAAACACTTTCTATTTACAGTCAAAAGCTAACTACAATTTAATGATTAGATATTGGGTTATATAGAGAAGACATAACCTGTTAAAAACAACAGAGTTCATTCTTTTGCATATAAACAGGCATTTAATACTAATACATACACATGCATCCATTTCAATCCAAATTTGTAGGTAAGCAACATGATGTACGTTCATATATCAATGAAATCCAGGTTTAAACTGTTTTTTTTTTTAAAATAGTTTACTCACCTGCTTGGATTTGAACAGAGGAGCCTGAAAATTTTGAAACTGGGACTTGAATTTTGATCTGCACTTGATTTTGATTTTAAATTGCTTGATGTTTTGAGATGATCTGCATTTTGTTTCTTTGATTTGAAACTGATCTTGCTTCCCAGATTTGCTTTGCTTTCAGATTTGAACTTGGTTTTTAAATTTCCATTTCATTTAAATCTCAGGCTTTGGTTTTTGGGTTTTTCTCAGGTTAGTATGTTTCAGATTTTTCTCTGTTCTAGAAATGAGAATATGAAAAGAAAATAGAGATATATTCCTAACTTGAATTTATGATTTTAAAATAAAAGAAAAATAAAATTTAGAAGGTGACACTTGTCTAATAACCTAACATTTGTCATTTGCATTTGTTAATTATCTTACACTTGTTAAGAATATTTAAATTTATGTTTTAAACCCTTGTTTATAATTTATGGTTTAAACCTTTTCATTTTATAATTTGTGAATTAATTTATCTCTTATGTTTTTAAAGGTTTATATATAAATTCAATTTATCTCATGTGTATTTTTTAAAAAGGAAGTACATTAAATCTTTTTATATGTTTATATATTGTATTTTCTATTTAATTTTATATTTATATTCATACATTTTCTAGTATTTATAACTTTTAAAAGAGAATGATTTTAAAATCTTAATTTTATACTAATAATAATCATATATATTTATTCTTGAATTTTCCAATCCAATTCTATGTAAAATCTACTCATATGTATATATATACATATAGCAACACATTATTATTTATTTTAAAAGAATAATTTGCCAATTTTAAATAATTATATTAGTAGATTATAAAATATTTATCCAGATATTTATAATTTAATTTTTATTATATTTCCAAATTCATTTACATATCTGGATATCTTTTATTATCAGGATTTTATCTGTTTAATTGATTAAAACAGTTAATTATCCAATTAACAGATGTTCAAAAATCTGGGTTATCACATTCCTCCCCCCTTTAAATCTTTTCGTCCTCGAAAAGGAACGAAGCCAGAATTTATTAAATGCTTATTTATCAGAAAAATTTTCTTTGAAACATTTTTAAAACACTTTTAAAATTTATATATGTTATAAAATAGTTTTTATAAAAATACTTTTTATAACTCGATGTTTCAACAAATCCATCATCGTTCTCACAGAAATTCGGTCATACGTTGATCAGGCGTAAGATTGAAAATCTATAAGTACTTAGCAGACCCGTTTTCAACACCCAGTGAAAATACTTGGAAAATAATTTATTGAAAATATAGAAAACATTTTTGAAATAGAGGAAATATCTTTGGTGAGAATGCTCTGGAAATCATCACCCCCATCCATGGTCGTAGTTAACCCGATGGTTACGTTGCCGTCCCGGCAAAATCCACAGATAACTGTAGGTCTCCGCGCTCCTCGATTACGCCATGGAACCCGCTACAGATCGCAGTTATACCCGGGCCTTACGTTGCTATCACAGCACAAACCCATATAACTGTAGGCATCAGCGCCACCGAATTTCGCTGCCAAATAATGAAACTTCTCCCACATAGGTCGCAGTCTACCGATATAAAATCAAACGTAGACAGTTGGCTCTCAGCGGCACACATGACTTTCGCTATGTTACCATAGTGTCACAGTCTACCGATATAAAATCAAACGTAGACAGTTGGCTCTCAGCGGCACACACGACTTCCGCTATGGTCTGCAGTAGATCGCAGTGACATCGAGTTACATTGTCGTCACAGAATAACCCAAATGCCTCTGTGGGCACCAGCCCCTCGACTTTCGCTACACAAATAATCCTCAGGAACTAGTTTTGTCCGGACTCCTCACAGGATCAACTTTAGAATCCCCCCTTGGGGTTCAAGGCAGTACCACCCAGTGGCACTCCTGAGAAGTTCATTTCAAGGGAGCACCTTTTTCCCCAGAGCTATATTCAAAACATTTTATACTATATACTTATAGTATCTTCAAATCATACCCTTTATGATTTATCAAAATCTCCTTTACACAAAATCGATTCCCAAAAATCGATAATTCTCAAACTAGGCTTTCCAAAATCCAAAATTGATTTCTCAAAAATCAAAAGCCCTTTCCAAAATCCATAGGTTCCCAAAACCTTTTCCAAAATCATTCTCATAAAATCCTTTATATATATAGATATAGATATATATAACTTTGAAAACTTTGGATCATTTCAAACTTTGTATAAAACCTCTTTTATACTTCAAATATTTCAAAACCCTTTTCTTTTAGCAATAGATTCAACAAGGGAAGATTTACCTTATATAACAAGGATATATAACTTTATTTTATTCTAAATCAAATATTCACATTTGATAAATCTTTTATAAAGTTATTAACCATATTTCTTTTCAAAAACCATTTTACAGTTCTTATCCCCAATCTTCAATATCAATTTCATTCAAATCCGTACGATGCACACATATCATCCGTACACAATATCAATCTGATCACTCAATCGATCACACAATTTCACTTCCGAACTAGTATCGTCCACCCGACTTCCTAGTGCGGACTCAGATCTGGTTTCTTGATCAGAAACCGTCATTCTCCTTGCATAGTCGTAGCCATGATAGAGAATATCCAGAACCAATCAACAATCCATATCCAGGTTCGCCGTCGAAAATCGAGCGAAAAATCCCAACACGGATCGATAATACTATCTCGAAATTCTGTGCTCGAATCTGGATCAAATCGCTATGTGAATAGAATAATATACGTATATCCTACGTATTTATCTTTATTGGTTATTAGCCAAATCAGTTTCCTTTTCTATTCATATTTCCTTTAATTTTATTCACTTAATCTCAATTGCTTCCATTTCCAATTGAGTTATTACTTCAATTACAAACAGTCTGAACTCTGACCTACTTAAATTTAAAAATAACTTGAAAAAATTTAAAATGGATAAGTAGTTGAAAAATAGTTATTAGTTTGTAAAATATCTGTAAAATAGTTAAGTAGATATAAAAATAGTTAGATAATTGCAAAATAGATTTAAAATAGTGATTAGATGTAGGTAACTGAAAAACAGTAATTAGTTTATAAGACAGTTTCAAAATAGTTAAATAGTTCCAAAATAATTGTAAAATAAGTATGAGATAGTTTGGGGTTTAAGAAGAAAGATTATATAGTAAATAGTTTGGAAAAATATATTTGTATTAAAACAATTTATTTTGAAAATAATCCAGAGCCAAACTGTTCAATTCTCATCAATTCAATTTAAATTTCTACTTCCATTTAAATTGACTCAATACTTCAATTTCCATTGAAATTGATTTAATCCCAATTCAAGTTGAATTAACCTTAATTCCTTTCCAAATTCAAATCAATTTTCATTTGATTTTTAAACTTATTCAACTTTAATCAAATTCCAAATTAATTCAAATCAAATCCAATTTGAACTAATTAAATTTAAATCTCAACTTAAAACCATCTCGAATTATATAAATTTGAGTTAAATATTTTAAATATTGATTTAATCACTTAAGTCAAGTTAACCCTTACCTTTAAATCAAATCAACCTTTAATTAATTCTGGATCCAAAATCCAAAATTACTTTTTAAATTATCATTACTTAACTTATTTTAAAGTTCAAATTAAAAGTTCAAAGAAATTTTATCTTCAAAATTCAATTTATTGCCCAATTTTATCTTCCAACTTTGAAACTGATTCTTAAACAATTTTAAGTTACAAATTCAGTTCTTAATATTCAAATCTTAAGTTTAAAAGGGATTCCATATCCTTAATTTCAAATTAAGGTTTAATTTTCATTTATCTCTATAATGGATATATTATCACAATCCATTTCTTCATTCATTTAAACTAATCAAATTCACCATTTTTAACTTTCCAAGTTAAATTTCAATTTCATCTTGAAATTCCCAATTCAAGTTGTTCATTCTAAACTCATTTAACTTCCCTTAAGTTAAATTCAATTTAATTTAGTCAACTAGACCCAATTTGAATTCCCATTCAAATTTTAAACCTTATATTAATAATATTCCCACTTATAAGTTCAAAAACTTATCACTTTGGGTTTTCATATCATATTCCAATTTAAAACTCAACACTAAGAGTTATTTCGAATCATCTTTGATATTATGTATATCCTCATTTATACATATTTACTTCCTTTACACACCAAGTTATACCTTAAATTTTTAAACCACCTTTGGTTTTATTTAAAAACAAATTTCTTTAAAACAATTTCAAGTTTCTGGATTTAGATTTAAAATTTGACAATTTTAAATTATCTTCAATTCCAATTTATAAGTCATACTTACCTAAAAGTTTAATTCCCTAAAACATTTCATTTTACTTAATCATTAACAAATTTCATTATTAAATACAACAACCATTTATGATAATAACCAAGATTATCATATCTGGAAACCAATTCATTATTTTCTTTATTCTGATAACACTTCTACAAATTCAAGATTTTAATTTCAGTTTGAATTCATTTCAAACTTATCTTCATTTAAATTAAATTTGGTTGTATTAATATTACTACTTATATTTAATTCAATAATTTAACAACCAATTATCTTAATAGAAATATTGCTTTATATATCAAATATAATTTTATATAAAATCATTTACCTTTAAAACCATTTAAAATCTTTATATAAAAAAATAACAAGTACGTTCTCTCATATATATACACTCAACTCATTTTAGGGTACCATTGACCCTATCCTTAATGAGTAATCCCACCAGAGCTAAGGTTCTCGCTTAACCTTCTGCTCTGATACCAACTGTAACGACCCGGAATTTTCGAACCCGAAAATTCCAGATAGTTAGAAGAAAAAGAAAAGAGATAGAAGAAAGAAACAGAAAGAAGAAAGAAGAACAGAGAACACAACATCTCACATTCGCAGCGGATTAAATATAATAACAAATAATAGCATTTTATAAAAGAAAGCTGTAATTGTTGCTTTACATACAATTCATCAGAGTTACAATCATTACAATAGACTGGATAGTTATAATTAACATGTCTCAGACTACAATCTATATATATATACACAATCTCATATGAACAGCGGAAAACACTCTATACGTTCCTGCCATCCAGCTCGTTTCCTGAGCTCCAGAACGTCCTTACCTGAAAATCTGTAATACTCGGTCTGACCCGAGAAATTACATCAAAGTAACACCCGGGTCAGGCTGGAAACCAGCGTGAGTAAACTCATCTAACATGAAATTTCAATTCATAAAACTTAATTAAATCCCGGGTAACTCGTACTTTACTATAAGTAAACAACTTATATGGTCAACACATATTTTCACAAAACAATATCTAAGTATCCAACTTAGTTAAAATGGTCCATATTATCCCAAACCTGCTTATTTGATTTCTCAAATCAATCTATAAAGAATTATAGAAGATTTCAAATCGAAGTGGTTTCGGGTATTTACTAATACCCGACCCCGGTCTCTTCGAATCAAATGTCATCCTTTAAGCCAAGATGTTTAAGTTAAACAATTTAATTTAAATTCAGGATATCATATTCATATAGCAATTCTATCACAAATAGATAACTTACATTTCACAATTTATCCAAAAACATCTCATATCACAGAGCATCACAATCACATATCAAATATCAAATAATCCAAGGCATAAAATATTATTCAATCATCCATAAGCAAGATTGATCATCCACACCATTTCTAATTAATTTAATTAACCACCATTGAATTAAATTAATTACTCTTAAATCCTGCTTACTTAACATTAATTAATTATAAGCCAGTTAATTAATCAATCTCTAATTATCCACCTTAATTAATCACCTTTGATTAATTGTCCTTTAATTACATTAAGTAATTAGCCTTAAATTAATTACATAAATTAATTATCCTTTAACCATCCTCATTAATTAACCTTTAATTATCCTCATTAATTAATTAATGATCCTTAATTAATTACATTAACCATTTAATTAATTATCTTAATTAATTACAGTAAGTGATTATCCCTAATCACTTATATTAATAAATCACAAATTAATTACATTAAGTAATTATCCTTTAATTACTAATATTAAATAATCACCTTAATTTATGACATTAAGTAATTAACCCTTAATTATCATTTAAATCTTTATTTAATAACCCTTGAAATTAAATTATTATTAACATATAAATTAACTTAATATCTTTAAGTTAATTATTAATCAAAACATTAGTTTAAAATAAACCATTTAGCTTCTTAATTAGGCTATTAAATTAAAATAGACTTAAAAATTATCTTAATAAATTTAAGTTAAATAAATCATACCACTTTTCTTAAAACCAAATATTTAAACACATTTATTATATAAAAGCAATTATTTAAGAAAAGTTTTAAACTTGATTTATTTAAAATATAAAACTTGCTTTTTTTTTATTAAGTTTAAAACTGTTAGAAAATAATATACCCGAGTTCAACACAGTATATACTCGATCTCAGACCCGAGAAATTTACTTCTCTTCTTTGTTTTAAACTTTGTTATGTTTTAACTTTAAAACAATTGCTGGGAACACTCGTGACTAACTCGAAAATTCTCTCGAGGCAAACACTCCAACTTCCCGAGACAATCCATCACTTACCCGAACAAAACCCGAGGAAAATTTAACAAAACAAAAACTGACACCAGAGACACCGTGCACATGCACCATCGCCTGAGTCGCCTCCAACCTCTGACGAACCTTCCTCCACATCACCTATCGTCGTTGCTACCAATATCAACCCTCAAAACACACTCACGAGCCCCTGAGCAAAATCGAACGAATTCGAGAAAACTGGAACAAGAACTCCGACCCAAAGCTCACCTCGTATCCACGTCGTCGATCACCGGAAGTCCTAAGACTCCGGCCACATGTTCTCCGACCATCCACGCTACTTTCCCCCAAATCTCATGCCACTCGATTCACCTGTGATTACTCAATCATCCCATTTCCGACCACAACCCATTTAGGGTTAAAACCACAAATCGACCGATCATCGCCACCATAGTGTCTTGCACACCAAACTGATATTTTTTTTTGACCTCACCGATCATCCCTCTACCTTCAACCATCAGCTCGAATCTCAACTCACCATCGATCGTTGGCAGTTCATGAAAATGCCTTTTCTGACCATCTTAAATATTCACGACCACCACTTGTTAAAAAATCATAATATTATCATCAAAAATCCTAATTTTCAAATGCTAATCCAGTTATGAAATCAAAACGTGAAATTATACTCTTCGAATTTTTGACTATTGTTTGTTTATCACTGAGTTTCCTTATTTCAGAAATGATTGTTTAATACAAATGCTTGAAACTATTTTTAAAAATAAATCTACATCATTACAAACATTTTTCATTTAGAAATCATAGCTTAAAACTTATTGGAGATGAAGGGATTGATTTTTAAATATTTTGTTAGCCTGTGAATTTGAAACAGGGAGATACTTCTGGGTATACACAAATATACAATATAAATTCCTGGAATGATTTTTTTTTAATAGTGTTATTGCATGATTTCAAACACTTTCTATTTACAGTCAAAAGCTAACTACAATTTAATGATTAGATATTGGGTTATATAGAGAAGACATAACCTGTTAAAAACAACAGAGTTCATTCTTTTGCATATAAACAGGCATTTAATACTAATACATACACATGCATCCATTTCAATCCAAATTTGTAGGTAAGCAACATGATGTACGTTCATATATCAATGAAATCCAGGTTTAAACTGTTTTTTTTTTTTAAAAAATAGTTTACTCACCTGCTTGGATTTGAACAGAGGAGCCTGAAAATTTTGAAACTGGGACTTGAATTTTGATCTGCACTTGATTTTGATTTTAAATTGCTTGATGTTTTGAGATGATCTGCATTTTGTTTCTTTGATTTGAAACTGATCTTGCTTCCCAGATTTGCTTTGCTTTCAGATTTGAACTTGGTTTTTAAATTTCCATTTCATTTAAATCTCAGGCTTTGGTTTTTGGGTTTTTCTCAGGTTAGTATGTTTCAGATTTTTCTCTGTTCTAGAAATGAGAATATGAAAAGAAAATAGAGATATATTCCTAACTTGAATTTATGATTTTAAAATAAAAGAAAAATAAAATTTAGAAGGTGACACTTGTCTAATAACCTAACATTTGTCATTTGCATTTGTTAATTATCTTACACTTGTTAAGAATATTTAAATTTATGTTTTAAACCCTTGTTTATAATTTATGGTTTAAACCTTTTCATTTTATAATTTGTGAATTAATTTATCTCTTATGTTTTTAAAGGTTTATATATAAATTCAATTTATCTCATGTGTATTTTTTTAAAAAGGAAGTACATTAAATCTTTTTATATGTTTATATATTGTATTTTCTATTTAATTTTATATTTATATTCATACATTTTCTAGTATTTATAACTTTTAAAAGAGAATGGTTTTAAAATCTTAATTTTATACTAATAATAATCATATATATTTATTCTTGAATTTTCCTATCCAATTCTATGTAAAATCTACTCATATGTATATATATACATATAGCAACACATTATTATTTATTTTAAAAGAATAATTTGCCAATTTTAAATAATTATATTAGTAGATTATAAAATATTTATCCAGATATTTATAATTTAATTTTTATTATATTTCCAAATTCATTTACATATCCGGATATCTTTTATTATCAGGATTTTATCTGTTTAATTGATTAAAACAGTTAATTATCCAATTAACAGATGTTCAAAAATCTGGGTTATCACACGAGACCTATACAATTTTGGTTTAGTGTTGTCGTATCACGGTGCATCCCTATCCACCGATGGGTTACTGTGTTTTATATGCAAACTGTATGACAATGCTTAAAAACGCGTAAAAGGGGATCAATGTAAAGCTTAACGCTAAGAAAAATATTTATTTTACTGATTAGACATTATATATGTAGCGTATTCTACTATGTATAAATATTTTGACAGATCCTTAAGAGATGGAAAATCCCGTAATATCTCTTGAGTTATTGCACGCACGTTATACACTAGATAGGAGATGTGATATCCCGTAAACATCTCTGACACCATGGTACTCATGCTATATGCGATATCGATTTGACTCACATAAGAATATTTTAGTCCCGACTCGAGCGTTTTGTCTTTTCTTTACGCTCGGGTCAGCCTTGAGTTTTTCAGCGCATTGAAGATTATTCTGGAGGACGAAGACGAAGATTTGGTATATTATTACTATTATTATTCCTGCATCATGTTGTCTGCCGCATTACTTTATTTATCCCTGATGTATATATAACTCTGATAAATATTGTATAAATTATAATCAAATGTATAATATAAACAGCTTCATGAACTATTTATTTGATTATTATATTTTATCGTTCCGCTATGAAATTTTGTGTTTGATTTCTTCTTCTTTTCTTATTTTTCTTAATTAACCCCATTGATTATCTATATTCCGGATTGTTTAAATTGGACATGTGTGTACTATGGTCAATTTAAACCTTTCGAAATATGGGTCGTCACACCCACTGCGTACACGGTTGTTAAAGTGGTTCTGGTATTGATAGAGAGTATGCCAATATTCAGCCCCGGTCTCTTTAACAACCAATCGTTATATTTTTCACACCATGGTCATTTTATAAAAACATACTTAAATAATTTAAGTTATATCAAATTCTAAATATTAACTTCAAATATATATATCATTTGAGATCCCTTAGCTTAAACAATTAAATTTATTTGCATTAACAAAATCAAGTTATCAAGTTTTATTTCTGAAATCAGCTTATTAAATGACATAATTATATCCTTGAAATTACATAATAATAAAACTTGAAAAAATCTTAAACTTAAACCTATCTTTCTCAGAATATATTTATTAAAGTTATAAAACAAATCTTTATATAATTAAATTTAAATTTTTAAGAAAAATAAATTTCTAAATAAATTTTAAAACTTATATTAAAAATTAAAATTTTAAAGTTAAATTATTTATTAAATTAAGTATTTATGTTATATTAATCAAAAATATTTTAAATTAAACTTTTATATTAAATTCAATTAAAACCAAATTATTTTATTAACAAATTAAAATATATTAAAATTAATTTTTAAAACTAGATAAAATATCTAAGTTAAATTTTTTTAAAATTTAAATTCAAAAAAATCCACATATATATTTAAACTTTAAATACTTAATTATATATTAAACTTAAATTTTAAAAGCTATTTATTTGAGCAAATAAATTATAAACTAAAAACTTAATTCTTTAAAAATCAAATTTTTATTTATCAAAACTTTTCATATAGACCAACGGTGTTCGTATATAGTTTTATACCTTATGGTATACCAAGCTGTGACGCCCCACCCCAAGACCCACATAAACAAAGAGTATTACTGGGTAATACTGTCTGCTAATGCGGAGAATAGGGCTGGTTAGGAGCAACCATCTATAGCTTTGTCTTAAACATCTACTGAATATGTCGATTTAGTGCTCTATATTTTTTTTCTTCTCAAGTGGATCGACATATTCAATAAATGTTTAATACAAAACTACAGTGGCTAACGGATCTATCAGAACAAAATACAACAACAAAATGTACAACACATCACAGAACAGCAAACAAACATATATATATATATACATATACATAGATACATCCCAGTACAATACAAAATGATACATCATAAGTGGTATTAAGACCACACTATATACAACGAGTCAAAAATATTGATACTAATAGCTGCTTAAGCTAGACTGACCCGTGTATTTTTATATACTCGGGTCAGACCGAGTTGTTTCAGGTTAGATACCTGTTATAGGACTCTGCTATGATGCTTCTGCCTTGGATATTTGCTTATCTCTTTTTGTAGTAAGTGATACGGGTATATATCATTTCAACCCGTAATAATTTAAATTTTCCGAGTATATACCATTTCAACTCGTATCCCGAATCAATAATTTCCAAATCTATAAAATCGCTCGGGTATGTATCATTACAATCCATAATAATTTTTCCTAATCTATAAGATCATTCGGGTATGTATCATTTCAACCCATAGTGATTTTCCTAGCTAACATATCAGGGAACTTGCAGCGCGATTTCGATAATTAGATAATATAACATATCAGTATATATCATAGAGCATATCATATAACATGTCAACAAATAAACATTCATCACAATCAACATCCAAACCAGCAAATAAATCACAACAATTAACTGATTAATCATACTAGGTATTTAACTAGCAATTCAATTTAAATGTTAATTTAAATGACAATTTAATTCCGTAAAATTCAATTTCAAGTAAAATGTCAAATTAAACTACCAAACAGTAACCAATAATATTCTTATCACATCATAAATTTAATTCAACTAACATAAGAAGGTTTAGTATTACTTGAGTGGGTTAAATCACTCACCATTGATTTATAAGCGATTTAAAATCCAATAAAAGCCCAAATTCCAACAATCTCCAAATTCAACCAAACTAGTTCCATGTCGTCCGGAATTTCGATACGAACGCAACAGAAGAAACCGCGTCCAAATCCGAACATGTATGGAAAAGTTATTTATGTTAGAACATTTAAAATTTAAAATTTAAATTAAAACAAATCAAATGGCAAAATGGTAAATGTTTACCTCTCCCAAACCCTACATAACTCAAACATAACCGAACCCAAATGCAACGTCCAGCCGCTGCCCTAAATTCGCCGCCACCGTCGCCTTGGGGCCACCCTGCCCAGATAAGAGCTCGTCGCTACATCGCCCTCCCCTGGCCGACCATCCCTGTGTCACGCGACCTCCACGTCGTCCCCTCGAAGCTCCGCCGTCGCCGGCCATAATCGCCATTTTTTGGCGAACTTTATCGACTACGGCATGTTCCAACCATATGGATGAATGCTACTCGACCCCCACAACAAGCCTGGGCCTCCCGATCGTCGATTAGTCGACGATCCACCGTCGATCGGGAAACACTAGTACGAACGGCCACGACTGTTTCATTGATTTATGGCCAAACCGTGATTCGATTGCCAAAACGAATTGCAAATGTAGGTTACGTTCGTCGAGAGCTTCGCGATGATATATAATTCAATAGGGTTAGAAGATTTTGAATTTTGGAGTTTGATTTGGAATTGGGGATTTAGGGTTTTGATATCTGACATTGGGAAGAAGGGAAGGAGCAAATGGGAATAAGAAGTACATACAGAAATTGGAATAGACTGCTAGGGTTTCAGGAAAAATCTATTTATATAGACAGAAATGGAATAGAGACGGATGAAACAGATCGAATAGGCCAAAGCGGTAACCACGGCCCGAAAAGCCTGTTTCATTTCTGAAACGAAAATAGGTCATCCAATATATCAAAATATAAGTTTTCGATGTTTTTAAACTCAATGGAACTAGTTTCAAACCCTAATTACATTGTATACAGAAGTTAGCTTTCAAAATCAAATTATATTCATTTAAATTCTTTTAATTAATTTCTACGCGTTTCGAGCTCGCACGATCAAACGATAAGTTTGATCGCTACAAAACTTGAAATCTTATAATAATTCACTATTACGGATCCGATGAAACTAGTTTCGTCGAAATCCAAGACAGTGCCCAAAAAGGCAAATTTTCACGTTAATTAAATAAATTATTATTTCAAAATCAATTTAATCACTTTTAAATTCTAAATTAAAAGTTAACAATTTCCATCTTTCTTGATTACACAGAAATTTAATAATATTTTAAAATTAAATTTTCCATGTAAAAATCCAATATTTAAATATTACATTAATTTCAGCGTTCAGTTACAACTGTAATAAATCCATTCATTATAATTTAAATTCCAAACAAAATCTTTTTATTTTGATTTAAATTCTTATATTAAATCACTATTACCTCATGAATATAATTAACATTAGTTTACATTTTATTACATTCATATTCTAGAGTTATCATCTTAACTCATATTAACAGCAATATTTTAAATTACATTAAATTTCATTGATTTCCAAATTAATTTCTACGGATTAAATAATAGGGTGAGAAATAAATCAATTGTTATACATTAATAATTTATATTTGTTAACCTATTGTTTACAACCAAAGATTGATAAATTACTTACCAAATATTGATTTCATTCTATATTAACCAATTTCAAATTAAATAACCCATGATTTCTATTTTTAATAAAACATTAAATTTTCAATTATATTTGATGGAATTATATTAAAATAGATGTAAGTTACATCCAATCAACATTACTAAATTGTAATTTAATAATTTCTTTCCATTTGTAAATCATAAATTTTAATTTCTCACAATATTAAATTCCAAAATCTTATTAAATTTAATATTTTTAATTATCAAAAATACGGGTCGTTACAATTGTGATGCCGTTATTAGACATTATAGGAGTTCCTAGGCATGCACAACGATAAGGATGTGATACTGCATTGACGATGGATCCCGACGAGGTGCTGGGTTATGGATATTAGTGAGGATGGTATCTTCGTTAAAAGGGGGACTGTGGTATTTATATATACATATACGCATGTAGTTATGGTTTACTTTGGGTAGATGTGGCGTATCGTACGAGTACGTGGAGTCGAGACGACTAAGTAAAATAAAAGGACATAACATGTGATGGAAGGCAACTGACATAAACTAGTGTTATGTATAAAGTGTATAATTTACCAAACATTAGAACGTTGTTCTAACCCCCTCCTCATTATAACCCACATGATTGATTTAGAGGGACTTGTATTGGTGTAAGGTGGGAACGGTGGAAAGACAGATTTCCTTATGCATGCTTGGCGCTAACAAGGACATTAGATATTGGAAGTGTCAATCTTGGTCAGTAACTATATGATTTATTATACTTTACTATTCAGTGTGAGTTATATCGACAGTGCTCTAATGTGTATTTATTTATTTATAGGATACCAAACCAATGACTCATACTTTGGTGGACTTTGCCTTTCGATTTAGCGAAAATTCGGACATACTGGGGCGTGGGTTGTTACAAATAATGCAACGATCTGCCTTTCTTACACTTAAAGGCAACACTTAATACATCATCGGTATTCGTATGTTGATCATTTAAGTGTCTGAAAGATATGTCATTTGGAGTTAAAGAAAGAAAAGGTAGAACAAAATCTCATGTTGTAACAAGAAATATAAAATATACACAAGATCTTCATAAAAAGAAATAATCTTTATTATACACAACATCAGAGTACACTAACCTATTATCAGCATGGACAGTTATAACAACATGTCCTTACAATTGCTGATAATTACAGCAAGAACAAAACAAAACAGAATAGCAGAAGAATATAAGGTACATGAATACGTCTTGGAGAATCCAGCTCGTCTTTTGAAAGCTCCAAAGCATTCAAGTAAATCTAGAAAATATGCTCGGGCTAACCCGATCATTATAAGAAAATAATGCCCGGATCAGTCTGGTAAACCAGTATGAGAAAACTCTGTCAAATCATATTGATTTCTATATTTATAAAACCCTTTGAAAAATAAAGGTATCTCGTAAGACCACGTCGCACATAAATATGGATGGGTTTTTACCTTACGATAACCAAAACATTTCTATAAGAAATCCTCTAATATTATAACAATGTCTAGGGTTTAAAATAAATATTAAATCATACATGAAATTGTTATATTAATTAAATTCTAGCATAATAGGTATGCAATCAAGTCTCAAGGCTCGTATTGGAAAATGGATACCAACTATGAAAGGGTAAGGGCCTACCCACCAAATCAATACACCTCTAGATAAAATGTATTAGAGGTTATAACACATTGCACCATGGCTACTCAGGAACAGCCCAACCCTTTACTGGACAGTGCCGAATATGATCACCCCTTGGTTGCGATCAAATAACCACAATGGGCCCTGAAGAATGCATAGATATCGACTCTAAATAAGGATGATCATACCCTAATGGAAGCGACCTACACAGCCCTACCACATGTCCCTGCTTTATTCATTTACCGGGTGTGAGATTCATAAGGTAACGATTACCTTATTCTTCCTAGCAATTCCCACTTGGAATGCTAACGCTGCCCTCTAGACATAAATGCAATGCCAACATTCATTCAAACAAGTTCGTTCTCGAACTGAACGAAACTGTAGGAACACATGAAGCTCTTATTTACTTCATAAGTCAAAACTGGCCAAGTTTTGACAGTCAGTTATTTAACTATCAAATACACAAACAATAATTTAGAGATTTAATTACCCATACCAACCACTAAGCCTCAAAATAAGTCTTTCATTAATTTAAATCTCTTTCCAAAATATTTATTATAATATCCATATACTTATCTTACAGCCATAAGTATATTCACAAAACATTATGAAAGATTTCTTACTTCAAAATCATATTAAAAGGATCGCAACAAAAGTTATTTAAATTGGAGATAAGGATAATCTCAAACACTATTCCTTCGGTATTAAGTGTGGAATGAATGTCCATACTACCAAAATTAAGAAAGTCAGTTAAAGAAAATCCAATCTCAAATTCTTTTATAAATTTCTTAAATAAATCCTTTTAATAAATCTCTTTCATTTGTGAAAATCTCCTTTACTAAAATTTCAAATCCATTTATAAAACTCTTTATAAATCTCCAAGTTTATTTATAAAAATCTTTTATAAATATCCAAAACATGTATAAAACATCTTTTCACATTTCAAGATCTCCTTTTTGATTTATAAAAACTCATTTTTATAAATTTTCCTTATTTAAAACAAATCTTCTTTAATAAATCTTATTCGATCAAGTACCTTTTTAAGAAACAATTAATTATTTAAAAAAAAAATTAAATAACAAGTTGTTATTAATTAACTAACTTCAACACTTTAAATAAAATAGTTAATGAATTATCTTTAAAATATCATATTAAAATGGTGATAAACCTTAAATATTTCAATTAAATAATAACTTTACTTTAAACCATAATAATTATCTTTAAACCCTTATTTAAAAAGAAATAAGATCAAAAGAATGGTTTCTAAAATTCAAAAGAGGCTTAATGACCACAATGGTTATTTATTCAATTTCAGTTAAACTTTCCAAGTTATAACATGGGTATTTACATAACAAGCAGATGTGTAAAAGGGATCAATAGACAACAATCAATCAATACACAGGTAATGTCCAAGTTACCAAAATAGCAAAACTGAGATTTATTCTGCTTAATAGATGTCAAATATAATCTATTAGGTGAATTATAGCAGAATGATTATTTATTTTGCTAAACAGATGTCATTAGGTTTTGTAACATCCTTAATTTTTGATAACATTATTCAAAAAATTTAATTAGATAAATTAAATAGAATACTGATGATAAGGAGATTGAGATTTGAATAAATACATAATAGGGTCGTGCTTATTAACAAAGTAAATGGGCTATAAATTGGTTCAAAGGTTAATTAATTTACACATGAGCATATTAGTAAATTAGCTAATTAATTATACACGGCTATAACTTCTCATCTTTGTCCATTCACGTCTCATTTTTTCACAATCACAAATACAATTCTAAACCCTAAACTAAAGCCGAACATTACCAAGGAAGAAAAGAGGAATTTTAATCTAAAGCTAAGGATCAAATGCTAGGGAGGATTAATCAACAACAAATCTCAAATTCCTTATCAAGTTTAAGGTGAATAATAAACTTCTACCATCTCTATTTTTATTCTATGATTATATGGTTTCGAATTTATGACTTAAATTCGTTTTGTGATAAATTAGATGATGGTATGCTTGAGTTATATTATGATGATTTGTTTTAATTCATAAGCACATGAATTTGTACAGTTTTAGTATAATACCGAGATTATATGATTTCAGATTGCCATGGAAATTTTTTATGTTAAGTAAAACATGATTTTGGAGATGGGTTTTAATTTTTAGAATTTTCCAAGCTATGGAAATTTAGTATGAATTTTTGATGAAAGATATGATATAATAGGGCTTAAAATTTATTTCGAGAATTCTAGGAAGAAATTGGGTCTAAAATTTTAATATGTTTGATTACATGATGAAATTGATTTTCTGTGATTTTTGGTGTTTTTTCCCAATTGATTTACTATGGGAAATAAATTATTTTGAAAGAAGGGCTTTTTAGCAAATGTTAATTTTTGGTTATATGGAAAGGTTTTAACATTACTTTCCTTTAATTTGGATCTGGATAAATGCGGCAGTTTTAAAAGTAAAGTATTTGAAAAGTTTTTATGACAACCAATCAATAGTTTACAAATAGGCAAGTTGTTAGAAAGTAATTACTAAAAGTGCTATAATTCAGCCTTTAAACCAGAAAAAGGTGTTCCGCCCCTATTAGTAAGGACCTTTCGACTCCTTTGATTCAGCCTCTTCCCAGTCGAAACCAACATAGTTGAAACTATAAAGTCGAAACCAAAACACAAGATATCACTTAGATGGTATGCAGTAGATTGGAAGGAAGGCGGAAGCCATGGTGTCGAAAGGGGTAGCTTCCGATAGGGTCGAAACCCTGCTTTGTTTTCAAAAGTTAAAGTCTTGCCTAGTTTTACCTAAAGCTTTTGACATGGTCGAAAACTATTCTTTCGGAAAGGATTTATAATTAGCTTTCGAAGAAGGTTGCCAGGTCATGTTAAGGTAATTGCTTTCGAAAGAGTGCCTTTTTCTTTAAAGTAATTGCTTTCGAAAGAGTACCTTTTTCTTTAAATAATTGCTTTCAAAAGGAAAGGTTTCGTCCTAGTAGAAACCAAGCCGCTAATCCCCATTTCAAATACATTGAAGTCATCTATGTTGTCGAAGGGGTTACTTTTGTTTTAACCTAAGCCTTTTTCCAGTATGCTTTCGAAGGGGTTGGGGGTTTCGAAGGTGATGGAGTCAAAAGGAGTTTTGACTCTGCCCTTCAAAGTTTTTGTTTTAAAGGTTTTGCTTTCGACTAAGATGGTTCCAACACCATCAATTTTCCCCAAAACAATTTTTTGTTGGTTTCGAAAGAGATACTTTCGTATATAACCATTATGACTCAAATGATTTTTAAGAGTAAACCCAATGCTTTCGAAAGTGGCACTTTCAGTTGTTTCGAAGCTCTATATTTTTAAAAGATGATTTGACACAATCGAAAGGTATAATAGGTTTCGAAAGAGAATGTTTATTAAGGGCTTCGAAAGGTATGTATTCAATGTTTTGAAAAGAGATCTTTGCTTTTGAAAGGAGGCTATCCAGAGGTTTCGAAAGAGATATTTTTGGTTTCAAAACATAAACCCAATCTCAATTCAAAGTAATAACTATAGCATAAATAAAGATTTTGAAATGTTATTCACTTTGTTATTAACCCATAACTGTATTATGGGGAAAGGGCGGAATAACTAGTTAGGTTGACCCAGTAGTGAATATAACTTAACAGATGTTAAAATTTAAACTAAAGATATTAGCAGGGGCCAATAGGTTTGCAGTAAGCCCATGAAAACTGTATGATATTGGCAGGGGCCAATAGGTTCATAGTCGGCCCATGAAAACTATAATTTGTTACTGGCAGGGGCCAGTAGGTTTGTAGTTAGCTCATGAAAACTATATCCGGATAAGATATTGGCAATCAGCCATTAGGTTCCTAGTTAGCCCATGAAAACTAGGATAAGAAATAAGATATTGGAGTTACTAATAGGTTCTTAGTGATTTAATGAAAACTAAGTAACTGGACAGATAGTCCTTGACATTTAAAAGGTTAATAGTAACTCTAGAAACTATAATTGAGACAGATAGTCAGAATGAATGGGGATGGGTAATCCAAAATTGATTTAATTGTTTTGCATATCAACATAATGTTTTAAAATACTATGTTTTAACCATTGTGGATGCAGGAGCACAGTATATGGTTTTATAAATGTTTTAGGATACTAGTGAGGGAAAAACCCATTCCACTAAGCGGCGTGGTCTCACTGAATATCCAAATGGTTCGAGATGGTAAATTATTATTCATACCAGGCTTTTGTGAGCCTCAAAGTTTTTGTTTTCCCCTTAAACTCTCAAGTACTCAATTGATTTTGAGTAGGCTAAGAGTTAAGGTTTCCTGGTGTTCTTTTAGATGAATAAAAGCTTCCGAGGACGTGTAGGAGGCAGGATAGTTATTAGAGTTCTTTTATTTCCACTATGTGTTTGTTTGTAAAGAAAAATTGTTTTCTTGCCTATCTATATACTCTGATCTACCAAGAGGGCATCTTCATATGTCACTCTTTGTGTATTTTGTAATAATTATATGTTATCTGAACGTGGCTTGGGAGTTGAGATTATGTAATCAATTTGGAATATTTTGAAATGGACCATGGAGTTTGTTTTGTTGTTTAATTTTTTTCCATATTCTTGTGTTTCTATGTATCAATGTATCTAATATCGCTGTGTTTGGTCGCCGAGGATTAATAATTATGGTGAACTGCAGCATCCGTAGTCATTAGTTTTGGGCTTCCAAGCAGGGGGATGTTACAAGTTGGTATCAGAGCATAGGTTTATGAAACTTTAAAAGAAACTTAAACCTAAAAGATTTTTCGAACATAATCCAATGAATCAGATAATAAGATCGAGGCTTGGGTTAATGCTATAGTAACGTACTTGTATTTTCTATATATATAGTTATATATACAGGTACGTATCCCCCATTCTCTTAGACCGTTCTTCTATATCTTACTAAGGCTCGTATGCAGATTTACGAGGAAAAAGATATGGAAGTAGGAAACTGAAGAGGAAATCTAGGTGGATGAAGCACCACAACTAATGGAAATTCTCGACCCACTACTAAGAGAAACCCGGGTCGACCGGCTAATGCTAGTAACCAAAATGCTGAAGCCAATGTGGGTGCTGGAAATCCACCAGTAGATATGGGGGTGATGTATCAGTTCTTAGCCGGCATGATGCAAGCTGGTGCTACTGCTGGAGTTGCTGGAAATGGAGGAGGGGCAAATCCTGTGGCTCCAGTTGGGAATATTGCTTTGTTGAGTAGAGATTACACCAGTTTAGGTGGGAAGCCATTCTTGAGAATGGAGAATGCCGTAGAAGTTCAGAATTGGCTATTGCATTGTGAGCGATATTTACTGATTTGGGTCTGAATGATGGGCAAAATAGGAGGCTGGTCTCTAGACAGTTGCATGGGTCAGCACTACATTGGTGGAACAATGTCACTGTCGGAGTTCTGGAAGAACAGTTAACTTGGAATGGTTTTAAGACGAGATTTGAGTAGAAGTTTGTATCTGAGTTTGCTAAGTCTGAGCTGATGAGGAAATTTATGGATTTAGTACAAGGAGAGATGTCAGTAGTGGTGTATGCTACTAAGTTTGAAGAGCTGTCTAAATATGGATATGCTATTATAGATACTGACATCAAAAGGAATGAGAAGTTCATATGGGGACTGAGGCCCGAGCTTGCTAGGATGACCATGACACATGTCCATGATCCTTGTAATATAGTGGTGGAAATGTTTATTCTCCATGAGGAGTTGCTTGCTGATTAAGCTAAAGAGAAGTCAGTGGAAACCTAGGGTTCTCAAGGGAAGAGGAGGAAATTCTTTAAAAAGAAGGGGACCTAGAAGGGAGATACTGCCAAGAAGTCTAAGGCTGAGGTTGTTTGCTATAAGTGTGAGAAGAAGGGTCACTTTGCTAATGAATGCCGGTCAGGAAATGGAAGGAAGGCTGCAGTTAAGAACAATGTGAAATGCTTCAACTGTGTTCAAGTTGGGCATTACAAGAATCGGTATCTAGAGCCAGTTAGGGAGGACAAATGAAAAGTTTTTGCTATAGGACCAGCTAGGCATATTGTAGCAGATAAGGGAAAGACTGTGATGGAAGGTACGCTTTTGATTCAGAGTATTTCAGTTAGAGTACTTTTTGATACCAGTGCATCACATTCATTTATATCTCGGTGTTTGTTTGATATATTATGTCTAGAACCCACCTACCTTGTTACTTCCTTAAGGGTTGTGAATCCAATAGGAGGGTATGCAACTCTAGGGTTAAGATGTGACCAGTTAGAACTTGACTTATTAGGTCATACGTTTGCATGCAGTTTTTATGTTGTTGATTTCGTAGATTTCAGGATCATTTTGGGTATGGATTGGTTGAGTAGTTATGAGGCTAGAATATTTTTCCATGATAGGGAAATATCACTAAGATACCCTGATAGTTATAATCGAGTGATATTCTCAGTAGAGAATACTGACCGGAGTGTTAGTGTTATGCTTATTGCTATGGAGGTAGGAAATGAGTTAAGTCAGGTTTAGGTAGCAAGAGAATTTACAGATGTTTTTTAGCCAGTCACTAGACTACCCCCGAAAAGAGCTGTTAAGTTTTGAATAGATCTTATGCCAGGAGCTGAACTTGTTAGTAGACCACCTAGTGGGATGACACCGGCTGAGATGAAGGAATTGAAGGTGCAACTAGTGGATCTTGAAGGAAGGAGTTTTATTAGACCAAGCAGTTCGCCTTGGGGAGCCGCCGCGATGTTCATGAAGAACCAGATGGGTCGTTGAGCATGTGTATTGACTATCGTAAGTTAAACGAAAGGATAATCAAGAATAAGTATTCTTTGCCAAGAATAGATGATCTGTTTGATCAATTGAGTGGAGCCAGAGTGTTTTCCCAGTTGATTTGGCGATAGGTTTCCATCAATTAAGAGTGGTGGAGGACAATATTCCTTTGACAGCATTTCGAACTAGATATGGTTCATATGAGTGGTTGGTAATGCCATTTGGATTGACGAATTCACCTGCTTTCTTCATAGATTTGATGAACCGAGTTTTCCAAGAGTACTTGGATAGGTTTGTGCTAGTATTTATAGATGACATTATAGTATACTCTAAGGATGAGAGAGAGCATGAAGTTCATCTTAGAGTGGTGCTTGAGACGCCGAGGCAGAATCAGCTAAAGGCGAAGTTTACCAAGTGTCATTTCTGGAAGAAAGAGGTAAAGTTTCTTGGTCGCATGGTTTCAGAGAAAGGATTGTCAGTCGATCAAGATTGAAGCTGTGAATAATTGGAAGAGACCAGATACGGTGACTGAGATCAAGAGTTTTCTTGGACTTGCTGGCTACTACCGGAGATTCATTAAGGATTTCTCGTGGATAACAGCACCTTTAACTAAGCTGACCAGGAAGGAATTGAGATTTGTTTGGTCTGACAAATATGAGGAGACGTTCCTTAAAGCATTTGTTGACTAATGCACCCGTGTTAATAGTTCCAGACAGAAACCAAGGTTTGGTTGTGTATACTGATGAGTGTGGAACTGGATTAGGAGCGGTGTTGATGTAGAGTGGTAAAGTCATTGCCTACGCATTTAGGCAGCTTAGACCGCATGAGGTTAGATATCCTACTCATGATTTGGAGTTGGCAACTGTGATCTTTGCATTGAAGATTTAGAGACATTATCTCTTAAGGGAGAGATTTGAGTTATATACCGATGATAAGTCTTTACGGTATTTATTCTCTCAGAAGGAGTTGAATATGAGACAGCAGAGGTGGCTGAAGTTTTTGGCTGGTTATGATTTTGGTATAGAATATACACCGGGGAAAGGCAATAAGGTGGTAGATGCCCTTTGTAGGAAACATCAGAATGTGGTGTTAGCTATGCTGGCGGAATGGAGAGATTTAGAAGCTTAGTTAGTTGTGATGTGAAGTTAAGATCGACTGCTAGTTCTAGTTAGAGTACCACCAGGTTGTCTTGTTTAGAAGTTCGACCAGTATTGATTGAGAAAATTGCTTCTAAGCAAAAGGAGGATCTAGCAGTAGCTGAGAGGATCAGAAGACTCGAAGTTGGAACAGAGATCGAAGATTTAAAGGATTTTAGCCTTGACCAGAGAGGATGACTAAGAAAGAAGGGACGGTTGTGTGTTCCAAATATGGAGGACTTATGGAAAGAAGTTCAGGGAGAATGTCATCGATCCAAGATTCTGATTCATCCTGGAGGAACCACGATGTAACAGGATATGAAGAAGAGCTTCTATTGGGAAGGCATGAAGAGGGATGTTGGCTTGTGGGTTAGACAGCATGCAAACTGTCAACAAGTGAAAGTTGAACATTAGAAACCGAGTGGGTTAGTACAGCTGTGACGACCCATAATTTTGGATATTTGAAATTGGAATATTTAACTGATTTTAAATATTTAAAAGTTAATTTTTGACTTGAATTTCAAATACCACTATTTATTTGGCAATTAAATTATTGAATTTAATAATTGAAAGTTGGGTAAAATATTGAATCTTCAGTTTTAAGCCTGTTAAAAATAATTTGAAGGCTTGAAAAATTTATATTAATGATACTGAAGATAATAGAACTTTTAAAATCGAATTTAAAAGTGTTTTGTTCAGTTTTGAAAATATGTCGTTTAAATTGATATTTAAAAATAGCCTTCCGAGGCACAGTCTCGTTCGACGAAACTAGTTCCATTGGATCCGTAATATTGTATTATTATCGGTTTTCAATTTTCGTAGCTTGGAGTTATAGTGTGATCGTACGGTAGATAAACGCGCTGAAAAATATATCGAAATTTAATATAATAACTGGATCCAAAAAGCTATCTTCTCCATACGATCGAATTAGAACTCGAAACCTTTTCCATTGCGTTCGGAATAGGGGTATAACATTATGAACGCCTAGCGGCATGCCTCGATAGGATGTCAAAATTTTGAGTTGCGATTTCGAGACGTTTAAATTTAAATAATATTATATATTGTTGACTGGTCAAACATCTTCACAGCAGAACTTTCTCGCTTCTCTTAGAATCACTGTAGCTAGATTTTTTTTTCAACATGCTTCCTTTGCCTTCTCGAACACACTTCCTCATTCTTTCAAAATCGAGATGCTTCATTCTCGTTCGAAAAAAAAATCAAAACTAAAAAAAATGGCCGAAAGAGATAACCAGAAGGAATCGCCTTCATTTCTTTTTCCTTCATTTCCAAATTAATTCGCAAAATCCCTTCCTCCTACTTTTCAATCGAACCGTGCCCTTTTCCTTTTCCAAATCGATTCATACAAAATCATTCGTTTCATAAAAAAAAGTAAATGGCATTGAGACACGATGGTCTCAAATCGGCAAGCGTGTGGAAGGCAGGGGCGAAGGCGACGATGGGAGGAGGGAAGAGGCCTGCGTGTGTCAAAGATGTTTTCACCGGTGGGCGCGCGCGGCAGCATTCAGGCGAAGGCCATGGTGGTCTACAACCGTTCGATTTGAAGTGATGACGCGCGAGCTTCGAGATGTCGCAACTGTTCGAGACAATTCGTGCTGGGTTTCGTGGCGGCAAGGTGAAGTCGTGGTGGCTTGCGAGGGGTGACAGTGGTGCCGGGAGGACTCACAAAGCTCGCGTTCGATTGGAGAAGAGGCAGCGATGCAAGGTGACTGGTGGGTCGCGATTTTGGCTGTGTGTTCGAACAGGGTGCAGTGAGGTTCGATTTTTATTTTCCACTTAGGTTGGATTTAATCTATAAATGCACGTATATATATAGATTAGAAGAAAAAAACAGAAAAAAGAAAAAATATATATAATTACAGTAAGGCATATATGATAGTTATATTTCAAATTTAAGTTGTATATGAACATTTGTATATTTATGGTAAAGGAAATTATTGTTTTGATATTTTCAGAAGAAGATATACAGTGGGGTATATCAGTGGTTTTTAATTTAATATATATATATTCAAGGTTTGGAAAATATAGGGATTTTAAATTATTGAACAGCAGATAAAAATTAGATTTTTTAAAACCTATATAGATTATTTGTATTATAAGTATATGGGATTCAAAAAGGAAAAAAATATGTATATATAAACATACATAAAGTTAGATTTGGAATCTATTATTTTTATAAGTATACATATACATATATATATATGTAGCTTTAAGGAAAAAAATAAATATACATATTTTTAAAATTACTAGTTATTTTAAACAAGGGAGTTAGTGATTAACTTATTTATTTAACTTATCTAATTTATTTTAAATTACTAAAAGATTTTTGTTAAAGGAAAACTATTAGTTTAAATTAAATTTTTGATTCAAACAAAATCATTAGTTAAGTAACTTACTAAATGGAAATTTAATTGTTTGATTAGTTCAAATATTAATAAATCATCAAATTTTTATACAAGGTAAAAAGTCGGGAAATCGGGTCGAGTTTGGAAAGGATTGCAACTTAAAAGCAAAGGTGAGATTTTCTCACTCATTTGGTTAACCTCATTTAGATTTAAATGATTAAATTTAAATCATTGGATGTTGATTGATGAATTATGATATCTGTTGGATGATATTATTATATATAGTAGTATGTATATATTGGAGTGATTGATTTCCCGCATTATATAGCGAATGAGATCCTATGCGCCGCATAATAGCGGATGATATTATATAAATCCCATATACCGCGATATTCCACCTCGAAGTGGAATTGGTATTGTGCTAACGTCTGTGGATGCAGGGAAACAGGTTGGAGGGATCCAACTGGATTCCTCAAAAATTTATTTAGAATGTTAATATTCTCTGTTATGAATATTTGATATCCCATGATGAATTATATTGATGATTGGATTGTTGGATGCAACGGGGTGATTAAATATATTTGGGTATACTGGGTTACCAAAAATATATATATCGGACTTTTGAAAAGGAAATATAAGAGAAGATTTTTAAGTAGAGAATGATAGAGAATTTGAATAAATTCAGGAATGAATTGGAAAGAATAAAAGAGGTTTTTAAATTCTAGTAAATAAATGCCGAGTAGGGAAAGGGAATTTTGAAATAACCGAGAAATAATGAATTTTAAAACTCAAGCATTATTATTTAAAGAAATAAAGAATTTATTTTGAATTCAAGGTTTGAATTTATTTAAAAAGGATAAGAAAGGAATTTGGGAATCTGAAATTGGTATTCTCAGTTAAAAAGGATTTTTAAATCATAATAAGAAATAAAATCTGAGGTTAATGGATTTGAAATAAATGGAGAAAGTAAGGGAATTTATTTCAAAATGAATAAATTGGAAATCAATTTGGAAATTTATTTAAGTGTTTTAAACCCTGGATTTTTAAAAGGGAATTGAGATTTTGAAATTTATAAACTGGGTATATGAAAGTGAAAGTAATATATCAGTGAATATTTGGAAGGATAAATTCAAGGTGGGAATTTATAAAAGGAATGGGTAAATGTGACTAAAAATAAATAGTGATTTATTTTTAAAGATGTGAAAGAGAAGTATATTTCCCTGGATAGCCAAGTACGTTTTCAAAGCAAATTCTTAAGTATAAGTTAAAGTTTCAAGGTTATTTTAAAGTATACTTTGGAAAATCTATTATTTTTAAATGTTTAGATTTTAAAGTAAGTATTCTTCAAATTTATTATAGTAGTAATTATTTAAAGGTGACTTGGTATTTTGTTTGAAAAGATAAAAATTTAGTTTTATATTTTATAAAGTAGCTTTATTTTAAATATTCTTAAAGTGTATATTTTTATAAAATAAAGTATTAAAGTAGTTTTAAATCTAAATGTTTAAAAGTATATTCTATAATTAAGTGTTTTAAATGATTTTAAATTCTAAGTGTTTGTACTTGGTGATTTCAGTGGAAATAGAAAATATTTGGGAAATTTATTCCATGAGAGAGAACGGTTTGAAACTGTTTTCAAAGGATTGAAATGGAAATATATATCTTGCGAAGATATTTGTAAGGTAAATAAATAATTTGGAGAATTATTTATTGTTTGATGGATGTTTGTGGATGTTATTTGATAGTTAAATAACCGACTATCAATATTGGCCAATGCGCTGATCGTTTCGAAGAGACCGGAATCGGGATTTATTTTCCGAAAACCACTTCGATCCGGTTTGTACGTTTCGTGGGGAAACGAGTTTGAATCGAAGATGGTACAATGAAGTGCAAGGGCTAATCGCTACTAATCCTGAGGGTGATTCCAAAATGGATGTAGTAGGAGTAGTGCCTTCGGTTCCGTTCGAACCCGGAACGGACTTGTAAGGATGAATGCTTTCGAAACATCGTCAGGTGGACGATGGGCATTCTAAGGGATATGTTCTATAAAGGTAACACTTAGCCTCGAGCCTCATCAACTGGGAATGACTGAAAATCAGGGGTTATGCAACAAGGCTATGTGGGTAGCGCCCATTAGGGTGAGATCATCCCTGTCTAGATGTCCTTTTTTATTTCGGCTGTGTGGCGGTTGGTCGCGCCAACCGTGGGGTGATCTTACTCGGAATTACCCTTAGGTAGTTCCGGTCTTGTGTTGTAGGGGATCAGGCGTGGTCCTCGGTACACTGATCTAGACCAGAAACTGTGACAGGTGGTACCCCAATGCCTAGTCATTGTATGGAATCCAGTCTCCAATAAGCGCCTGTACGGTTTTGATTGTGCCCAACTATTGCTGAAACGTGAGATGCAAGCATTTCAGCTAGATTATATTTTACCTTCAATAGACACTATTATAATATCAGGCGGATTTGATAAAAAGTGTTTTGGCTATCGTAAGGTAAAAACTCGACATATTTATTTGTGGCGTGGTCTTACGAGATGCTTTTGATTTCAAAGGGTTTGGAAAAGTTTAATAATCCAGTTGAGTGTGTTTTCTCACACTGGTTTTCCAGACTAACTCGGGTGTTATTTTATTATAATGCTCGGGTCAGACCGAGTATTATAGATACAGGATAGGATGTTGTGGAGCTCAGGAGACGAGCTGGATGGCGAGACGTATCACTCGTACTTGATGTATAATTCTGCTGTGTTGTGTGTACTGTGTATTCAGTTTTGTGAGGACATGTAGTGATTATTGTACAGTTGTGTGTTAGATGTTGTTGAACTCTGATGTTGTATTCTAAAGATGTAAAGTATAAAACAGATATAGTTTTCTTTTGTGTAAAGATCAGTTATTATCTATTATATTTATTCCGGTGTGTATGTGAGATTCTGATGTTGTGTTGTTTCCTCTTCTTCTACCTCTTTCTTCTTTAACCCAAATGGTTCGTATTTCCGTTCACTTTGAGTCGATGTTGGAGAATAGTGTCAATTTAAGGGGTACGGAACTGCAGGTCATTTCAGTACAACCTTTAGAGATTCCAGTTTGGAAATGGGATTCGATATCCATGGATTTTATAGACGGGTTGCCAAGGTCAAATAGAGGTAATGAAAGTATATAGGTTATAGTGGACAAATTATCCACGAGTGCCAATTTCAATCCAGTTAAGTCAACCGGAATGGCAGCTGTTTTAGCAAAGTTGTTCCTGAAGAACATAGTTGGACTGCATGGAGTTCCTAGTAATATAGTCAGTGACAGAGATGCATTGTTCACCAGTGAATTTTGGAAGAGTATATAAGAAATGATGGGTACCAAGCTTAACATGAGTACTGCGTATCACCCTCAAACAGATGGGAAGATAGAGAAAGTCAATAAAGTACTCAAAGATTTATTGAGGGCTTGTGTATTAGACTTTGGTGGATCTTGGGAAGATCACCTACATTTGGTTGAGTTTTCCTATAATAATAGTTATCAGACTAGTATAGGAATGGCGCTGTTTGAAGCTTTGTATGGAAGACCATGCAAATCACCAGCATGTTGGTTAGAGACTGGAGACAGATTAGTCTTGGGTCCAGGTTTGGTTGGAGAGGCGTCAAAAAAGATTGAGTTAATCCAAGGTAGAATGAAGGAAGCTCGGTCCAGACAGAAGAGTTACGCAAATAAGAGGCGTAAGGGCTTAGAATTCTCGGTTGGAGATAAGGTTTTCATTAAGGTATCACCTATGAAGGGTGTGGTACGTTTGAGAAGCCAGGGAAGTTAGCCCCAAGATATGTAGGTCCATTCAAGATTATAGAGAGCATTGGAAAGCTCGCATACAGAATAGGGTTACCGAGCAGTTTGGCAGGTGTCCATAATATATTTCATGTGTCTCATTTTCGCAAGTATGTGCATGATCCAGAGACTACTATTCAAGATTATAGAGAGCATTGGAAAGCTCGCATACAGAATAGGGTTACCGAGCAGTTTGGCAGGTGTCCATAATATATTTCATGTGTCTCATTTTCGCAAGTATGTGCATGATCCAGAGACTACTATTCCTTCGACATGGTTGGATGACTTAGTGGTAGAGCCTAATTTGACTTTTGCTAGACAACTAGTTTGGGTTGTAGCTAGAGATGAGAAAAGATTAAAGAGCAAGACAGTCAGGTTGGAGAAAGTTCGGTGGAGCGGCAACGAGAAGGACTGTACTTGGGAGACAGAGGACAGGATTAGAGATACTTATCCTGGTCTGCTTTGAGGGTATGTCTATATTAGATATGTATAGATAGTTACTAGTCAGTTAGGCTAGTATGGTTGTTAGGAGTTATTACAGATGATTGCTATATTTAGTATTTAGTCCTTACTGAATCTCGAGGATGAAATTCTTTAAGGGGGAGCCTGTAACATTCCTAATTTTTGATAACATTATTTAGAAAATTTAATTAGATAGAATAATGATGATAATGAGATTGAGATTTGAATAAATAATAGGGCCGTGCATATTAACAAAGTAAATGGGCTTTAAATTGGTTTAAAGGTTAATTAATTTACACATGGGCATATTAGTAAATTAGCTAATTAATTATTGTAACAGCCCAAAATTTTAAACGAAATTTTAATTAAAAATAAACATCTTTGAAATATTGATTTAAATTAAAAGTGTAATAATTTGGGTGAAACGGAAATTTTAAACTTTACATTTCATTACGTATATTCATATCCGTTTTTATCTTATATTTAAAAATCAAATTTTATTTATTTTTGGTAATAGCTATTTAAATTTTGGTTTAAAAGATACGTTATTTATTTAAAGAAACGTTATATTTTTTTTTAATGAAACAAATAACGGTTGTACGTTACTTTGGGCGTTACACTTTACGTTCGCTGCTTTCGTCTGTCCATTTGATTTCTTGCGTTAGCAATGGTTGCTTCAACCTTACTTTGCTTTTGAGAATTCAATTTCGTGCCTTATCATTTTACTGGAAATTTTATTCCATTCCTTTACCGTTCCAATCTTCAGTGTTGTTATATTTTTCATATTCCAAACGTTCCACCTATTGAATAAAATTGAGTGCCTAAAATTTTGCTACCGTTCAACTTATTTACTGCTTTAATTGCCTACAGTTCAAAAACTTTTCGTTGCCTTCTTTCTACAAAAGTATAGACAGCTGTTCATTTTTCTATCGTTCCAATCTTCATTTCACAAAAACTTTCTCTGTAGCTTTCTTTGAAATCTCGTGAGCACTCAAAAGGTAAGCATGCCTTCTTCTTTTATTTATTTTTGTTTTTGGCTGCATCTCTTTTTCTTCTTTTGTTTGCCTTTGTTTATTGTTGTCCCCTGCTCTTTTGCCTGCCACCACGCATGCCTTCTCCTCCTTTTTATTTGTATTCCTCGTTTGTCTGGTTGCAGTTGTTTTATTCCTAGACCTATCCCCTTGAACCCATGCTCCGCCAGCACCACCCCACGCCTTGCCAGTCACCACCCATACGCCCTGCGACCACCACGAACGTCACCCCATGCCTACCCCAGTCCCCTGACCCATACCGGACCTCCACTGACCCACGCCAGACCACCACCCATTCGCCAGCCTACCAGCCACCGTACCCCATCCACAACCCAGTTCGAGTCCCAGCCACCACCTCACGACCGAGATCACCACCACCGAGCCTCATACCGTTCGCCACCACCGAACCCATACGAGACCAGACCACCCCACGTCAGCCTTTCCAGTCCTCCACCATGTCACCACCGAACCCCACCAGTCACCAGACCCAGGCCGAGACCGCCTCTGACCCAGACTGACCCACCCATGCCGTGCCTCCCTCTGTCATGTCCTCTGGCCTTGATCTGAAAATATAGTGAACAAAATATTTGTTCCTCTGTCTTGTATTCGAACAGAAAAAAAAGGGGGAATGAGATGGTTGCCTTGTCACCATGATTGATATTTTAGTCTGTTTCTTTCCACTGATTTTTGTTTTGAAAAAAAAAATGAACAAACAAATGTTTCGTCCTTTTGTATTTTGTGGTACCTTAGTTTTATTTTTGCCTCTGGCTTTGAAAAAAAAAAGAATGAGAACTAAAGTGTTTTGTTTTGAAGTTGTTAGTTTTATTTTTCGGCCGAGCCCTGCCTTTTGAAAAAGAATATGAAATGAACAATAAAAGTGGTCGAGCCATTTCCTTCTATTTTTCAACTTGATTTATTTTTCGTTCGTTTGCTTCAATTTGGAAAATTTGTTATTCGTGCATTTTTAGATTTGTCTATTTATTCGCTTTATTCTTTTGACTTTAGATTTGAATCTAGTCGGCGAATCCGCTAACAACAAATCGTGCTTTCCGCGTGCTTTCGACTGATAGCGTACTTCTTTCTTTCTGAATCTCCAGCTCCGTAGAGGTGAGTAAATCTCACACGAATATTCATACCTATATGATTGTGAAACGACCGCAACTGAATGTGTAGAAATAAATAAATAAATAAATAAATGATGTTATAATTACCTGTGATTTATTTATAGTTGATGTTAATTGTAAAAAACTGCATATCGTATCATCTGTTATATTTTGTTCCTATTTTACTGTTATTCTATTTCTGTTAAATCACACTGCAAGTTCCCTGTAGAATAGAATCACTATGGGTTGAAATGATACATACCCGAACGGACTTTAGAATAAGGGAAGGTCGTTATGGGCTGAAATGATAGGCCTGAACGATTTTCAATAAAACTTTATTTACTTGGGATTGCGGGTTTGAAATGATAAAACCCGGATTTTTCTTTGTAAATTACGGATTGAAATGATATAGTATCCGTATCACTTGACTTAGGCTAGAAAATATTATACAAACCCGTGGGTATTTGTCTATATTTTCTGAATACCTTTAAATATTTTATTAATCGTAATAATATTAAATTGATTTAAATTGAATTTTAAAATGATTTATTTAGAATAGAAATGATTTTTCTATGTGATAAATGGAAAGAAAAAGGAAAAATGTAAAATAAAATATTGATTTTTAAATTGTAACTTAAATTCGGAAATTAGATTAAAAAGGAAGTTGGAAACTTAGGTTAATTAAATTGAAATAAAAATTTAGTTTTAAAATGGTGAAAATGGAGTTTGAGATTAAATATTGAAATGAATTGTTTAAATGAAAATGGGATTTACACACTTGAATTTAATAAGCGAATTTGTAAGTTTTGGTTTTATTTTGTAAAAATTTCCCTTTTAAATAAATCAGTTAAAGGATTTAAATGAACTTTTTAAATGTGAAAATTTATGATTTTATAAATTTAAATGGTTTAGATTTAATGAACCAATTCTAAACTAAGTGGAATCTGCAGCACTTGTTAAGTACTGCGGTTATATATACGAACCAAAAGACTAAAATGAACTAAGGCTATGATAGCACTTGGTAAGTGCTGTTGTGGCAGAAACTAAAATTGAACCTGAACTAATAAAAGGGCTACTGTAGCACTTGTTAAGAGTTGCAGTAAGCTGAAATATGATTTGTTTAAAACGGAACTGTTATAGCAGTTTATAAATGCTGTCTTTTCTAAATAAATTGTTTTTCAATTATAACTTACCGCAACACTCTTTTAAATGTTGTGAAAGCTGAGAATTTTAATGCTATTGTTTTAAGTGAATAAATGAGCTCTGAAAAGGTTAAACTTTAGGAATTTAAGATTTGATTTAAAATAACAATGACTTTGTTTTTAAATGGTTTAATTCGAAGTATAATTGATAAATTGTTTTAAATCTATAACCACGGGTTATAATAACGATTGGTTGGCAAAGAGACCGGGATCGGATATGGACATACTCTCTGTCGATACCGAAAACCACTTTGACAACCGTGTACGCGGTGGAGATTCCAGAATGAAGTAGGATGGTGGCGACGTTCTTAAGGTATGTTACGTGGACCCAACTCCCGTGAGTTGGCATAAGGTGGCTAAAACAGGAGCGATTGACGGACCAATGAGGTAGCACCTCTTATCGGACACACTTCTTCGATACCATTCTATTACTTGTGATTGATTTGGTGGCCACCCTTGATTTGGGAGTGTTGTTCGAGGTGGGCGGTAGTGGCTGCTATGCGTCACCACTAGTTCGGATGCGTAATTGGTATATCTACCCTGGCATTGCCTAGTTGTGCCGTGTCACCTACCATATCGAGCTTTACTACGATTATGATTTTAAGATCCGACCGCGTTAAGGTTCTCCATCCCCTTAACGCTATTTTCCGATATGATTATACTTTACTTATTTAGACACTATTATATTAGCGAATATTACTACATAGTAGATATTTTAACGGATCCTTAGAGGATGGGCGGTCCCAAGCATCTTCTAAGTTACTTGTACCTTTACTACAGTTCATTTGAGTTGGTTTACATTGTATAAGTATGTATATCCTGACTCGAGTGTTTATGTTTTATTTTACGCTCGGGTCAGCCTGAGTATTCACAGCTTTGGATTCACTTTTATGGAGCTCGGAGTCGCTGGAGATTCTGCTTATCTAGTTATCTACCTATTTCAGTTTCAGTTGTCTTATTTCAGCTTTTGTTTTAGAGACTTGTGTATTTGGGATTTCTATTGTACTTGTTTCAGAACTGTATTGGGTTTCAGACTATGTATTTTGTATTTGATTTGAGACTATGTATTTTAGTGGCTTCATGAACCACTATAGTTATTTAAATTCCGCTGCGAGTTATTCTGATATTTCTGTGTCTGTGATTCTGTGAATGATTTTATTTGCTCCAAATTTTATTACAATCTGTTATTTTGCATTATTCAAGTCTGACATGTGTGGATTATTGTCGATTTGAATGGTCCAAAATAGTGGGTCGTTACAATTATACACGGCTATAACTTCTCATCTTCGTCCATTCACGTCTCATTTTCTCACGATCACAAATACAATTCAAAACCCTAAACTAAAGCCGGCCATTACCAAGGAAGAAAAGAGGAATTTTAATCTAAAGCTAAGGATCAAAAGCTAGGGAGGATTAATCAACAACAAATCTCAAATTCCTTATCAAGTTTAAGGTGAATAATAAACTTCGACCATCTCTATTTTAATTCTATGATTATATGGTTTCAAATTTATAACTTAAAATCATTTTGTGATAAATTGGATGATGATATGCTTGAGTTATATAATGATGATTTGTTTTAGTTCATAAGCACATGAAGTTGTACGGTTTTAGTATAAAATCGAGATTATATGATTTGAGATTGCTATGGAAAATTTTTATGTTAAGTAAAACATGATTTTGGAGATGGATTTCAATTTTCAGAATTTTCCAAGCTATGGAAATTTTATTATGAATTTTTGATGAAAGATATGATATAATTGGGTTTAAAATTTATTTCGAGAATTTTAGAAAGAAATTGGGTCTAAAATTTTAATATGTTTGATTACATGATGAAATCGATTTTCTGTAATTTTTGGGGATTTTTCCTAATTGATTTACTAGGGGAAATAAATTGTTTTGAAAGAAGAGCTTTTTAGCAAATGTCAGTTTTTGGTTATATGGAAAGGTTTCAACGTTAATTTCCTTTAATTTGGATCTGGATTAAGGCGGCAGTTTTAAAAGTAAAGTATTTGAAATTTTTTTATGACAACCAATCAATAGTTTACAAATAGGCAAGTTGTTAGAAAGTAATTACTAAAAGTGCTATATTCAGCCTTTAAATCAGAAAAAGGTGTTCCGCCCCTATTAGTAAGGACCTTTCGACTCCTTTGATTCAGCCTCTTCCCAGTCGAAACTAACATAGTCGAAACCATGAAGTTGAAACCATGAAGTCGAAACCAATACATAAAATATCACTTAGATGGTATGCGGTGGATTGGAAGGAAGGCGGAAGCCATGGTGTCGAAAGGGTAGCTTCCGTTGGGTTCGAAACCCTGCTTTGTTTTCAAAAGTTAAAGTCTTGCCTAGTTTTACCTAAAGTTTTTGACACAGTTATTAGCTATGCTTTCAGAAAGGATTTATAATTAGCTTTCGAAGAAGGTTGCCATGTCATGTTAAGGTAATTGCTTTCGAAAATGTACCTTTTTCTTTAAAGTAATTACTTTCGAAAGAGTACCTTTTTCTTTAATAATTTCTTTCGAAAGGAAAGGTTTCGTCCCCAGTTGAAACCAAGCCGCTAATCACCCTTTCGACTACATTGAAGTCATCTATGTTGTCAAAGGGGTTACTTCTGTTTTAACCTAAGCCTTTTTCCTGTATGCTTTCGAAGGGGTTGGGGGTTTCGAAGGTGATGGAGTCAAAAGGGGTTTTGACTCTACCCTTCAAAGTTTTTGTTTTAAAGGTTTTGCTTTCGACTAAGATGGTTCTGACACCATCGATTTTTCCCCAAAACAAATTTTTGTTGGTTTCGAAGAGATACTTTCATATATAACCATTTTGACCTAAATAATTTTTAAGAGTAAACCCAATGCTTACGAAAGGGGTACTTTCATTTTTTTCGAAGCCCTATATTTTTAAAAGATGATTTGATACCATCGAAAGGTATAATAGGTTTCGAAAGAGAATGTTTATTAAGGGCTTGGAAAGGTATGTATTCAATGTTTTGAAAAGAGATCTTTGCTTTCGAAAGGAGGATATCCAGAGGTTTCGAAAGAGATGTTTTTGGTTTCATAACATAAACCCAGTCTCAATTCAAAGTAATAACCATGTCATAAATAAAGATTTTGAAATGTTATTCACTTTGTTATTAACCCATAACTGTATTTTGGGGAAAGAGCAAAATAACCAGTTAGGTTGACCCAGTAGTGAATATAACTTAACAGATATTAAAATTTAAACTAAAGATATTAGCAGGGGCCAATAAGTTTGCAGTAAGCCCATGAAAACTGTATGATATTGGCAGGGGCCAATAGGTTCATAGTCAGCCCATGAAAACTATGATTTGATACTGGCAGGGGCCAGTAGGCTTGTAGTTAGCCCATGAAAACTATATCCGGATAAGATATTGGCAGTTAGCTAATAGGTTCCTAGTTAGCCCATGAAAACTAGGATAAGAAATAAGATATTGGAGTTATCAATAGGTTCTTAGTGATCCCATGAAAACTATGTAATTGGATAGATAGTCCTTGACATTTAAAAGGTTAATAGTAACCCTAGAAACTATAATTGGGACAGATAGTTAGAATGAATGGGGATGGGTAATCCAGAATTGTGCAGTTAATGCCTCGCTATTACCCCGCTATAACCCCGCTATATCTCATAGCGGGTTTCTGCCGCTACGATATTTCCATATAGCCCCACAATATAGCCTTTCCGCTTTAATCCCCGCTATTTCCGCTATATCCCGTTATTTCCGCTATATTCCGCTATTCCCGCTATATCTTCTTTAATAAAATGAATTGAAAAATTCAATTTATACATTATAAAAATTATGAAACTAATTTATTTGATCTAATTTTTAATATATTTTCAGAAATGAAAATACTCTAATATTCTACTAAATTCAATTATGTTATATAACAGTTTTACGTTTATTTAAAGTATATTTGCACATGTTTTTATTTAAAAATTATTTATGTATCAGTTACAATTCAATTGAATGATAATTTTTCATTTAATTACCATTTATATATTCGTAAAAACATTAAGTACGAGTTTTATATGCTATTTTAAAGCCATCCGCTATATCCCGCTATATCCTCGCTGTATCCCCGCTATGACTTTTTGCACCTCCACCGCTTTGAATCCGCCGAGCACTTTAACTGCACAGATCCAGAATTGATTTAATTGTTTTGCATATCATCATAATGTCTTAAAATACTATGTTTTAACCATTGTGGATGCAGGAGCACAGTATATGGTTTTATAAATGTTTTAGATACTAGTGAGGGGAAAACCTATTCCGCTAAGCGGCGTGGTCTCACCGGATATCCAAATGGTTCGAGATGGTAAATTATTATTCATACCAAGCTTTTTGTCCGACTCGAAGTTTTTGTTTTCCCCTTAAACTCTCGGGTACTTAATTGATTTTGAGTAGGTTGAGAGTTAAGGTTTCATAGTGTTCTTTTAGACGAATAAAAGCTTCCGAGGACATGTAGAAGGAAGGATAGTTATTAGAGTTCTTTTATTTCCGCTATGTGTTTGTTTGTAAAGGCAAATTATTTTCTTGCCTATCTATATACTCTGATCTACCAAGGGGGCATCTTCATATGTCGCTCTTGGCGTATTTTATAATAATTACATGTTATCTGAACGTGGACTGTGAGTTGGGATTATGTAATCAATTTGGAATATTTTGAAATGGAATGTTGAGTTTGTTTTGTTGTTTAAATTTTTTCCTTATTCTTGTGTTTCTGTGTGTCAATGTATCTAATATCGCCGTGTTTGGTCGCCGAGGATTAATAACTATGGATGACTACAACATCCGTAGCTGTTAGTTTTGGGCCTCCAAGCAGGGGGATGTTACAGGTTTCATACTCATTTGGTGTAACTTAAGGGCAATCGACAAAGAAATCCCTTGGATTTAAACATCCTTTGAAAGAGAGTTGCTTTAAAAACAAACTCGATCTTTAGAAATAAAGTAGTTAAACCTTTAAAACTTTTATTTGAAATTTTAAATAAAATTTAAAATCTTCATTTTATTAATAATTAAACCTTTAATTAATAATTAAATAATATTTAACTATTAAATAAATAATTAAATAATAATAATCCTTTAAATAAATATTTAAATAATAGTTGACCTTTAAATAAATAACTAAATATTAATCAATCTCAATTAATAATTAAATAATATTTAATCTTTAATTAATACTTAAATAAAGAATTAAACCTTCATTTAATAATAATTAAACCTTAAATAAGTCTTAATTAAATCTTAACTTAATTAGAAATTTAAATAAATATTTAAACCCTTTCTTAAATAATAATTAACCTTTAATTATTAATTAAATAATAATTAATCCTTAAATAAATTAATAATTAATAATTAGTCTTTAATTAATTAACTAATTAAAATTTACTTACTTAAGTAATATTTAAGTACTATTTACCCTTGTTAATTAATGATTAAGTACTAATTACCTTAATTAATTGATTAAATAATCATTAAATAATTAATTAAATAAATAAATAATAATTACTTTTAAATACTTATAATATGTTTTGAAATTTTCAAAAAGATACTTAAGTAAAAACATTTTTAGATTTCGAAAAGAGTTCGTTTTCACGAACTACACCTAAGTATAAAATACTATTTTTATGCCTCACTAGTATATGGTTTTATAAATGTTTTAGGATACTAGGAGCACAGATAATATGTTTTGGAAACTCTATTTTTATATTTTAATTTACTTTTTTTAAAAATTGAATAATTTTTTTTAAAACCAAATAAAGTAAAGTTAAAAGCTTTATTTAATTTTCATAGAAAACACCTAAGTATAAACGAGTTTCAAAAAGTAAGGGATTTAAATGCTGCAACATAACTATAAGCTCAAAGGCTAACTTTTCTTTAGCATATACATCATTCATAGTCGTAACATAAAACTACAACATTGTATGTATATTTACAAACATATAAATAGGTCATAACATTATAACATAAGCAAAGGTCTTAACTTGCAACCTAACTTAACTTTTAACTTCATTTTTCAATTCTATAATCGACATGTCAAACAAGCATGCTATGTACACGTACAAATCAACATTGATTTCATTCAACCAAGTACCGTATTTAGCAACCAAGATGTACAATAATTAAAGCTAAAACTTTTAGATAAAAAGTTAGTTTTACTCACCAAAAAGTTATGCAACCAAACCAAACTCCTTCTAACTCAAAATAGGACCTAGATCCTTTCTTTTAACTTGAGAAAATGAAGTTTTTAAAGCCTTAAGGGCCAAGGTGGGTTTGACCTAGATGGGAGGAGGGTTCGGCCATGGTTGTTTAAGGGTGGTGGGGCTTTGTTTTAGTAGTATGAAGGAGTAGAAAAAGAAAGAAGGTGTTTAAGCAATGTTTTTAAGAGTTTAAAAAGTGAAAAATAAGATTTTAATACTTTGGATTCTTTTGGAAGCCATAGAAGTGCTTAAGGAAGAAAATGAAGTTTATAAAAAATGAAAATGGGAACGATAAAAATGAAAAGGAAATTATGGGAATTGTTTTTATACAACATGGAATAACCAAATTACTAAAATGCCCTATAGTACCCACCCTCCACTACATGCTTGCCACCTCATCCTACTTGTCCCCCTCTCTTCCTTGATGCTCACGTGAGCATGTCCCCCTTCCCTCATAAAGACCCAACACACATTTATCACTAATTTTACTTATGTTTCCTATGGCATATTTTCACTTAAAACATCTTTTTAAGCTTTATATTTTATTTTTCATTAAGTGTAACATCACTTTTATACCTGCTTAAGTGTATATATATATATATGTTATAATACATATATATAATTCTACTTATTTATAAGTGAATGTGTACATTTATATTAAAGTGCTCATAATATTTCCGACAACTTTTATAGTCCACGAAAAGTCGAAAAATTGGAAAACGAATTCCGGTCACATTTTCGATTTTTCTTCGAACTAAATATTTTTATAAACTAATTTTTAAAACTACTTCACCATCACTATTTATTATTTAAAAGAGATTTATTTTAGTTATAAAATATATTATTTGAATATTTAAAATTAATTAAATATTCATAAATCAAAGAGGTGAAATTCACGGTCGTTACAAATAACATATTTTAGAGCGTTTTAAAAATGGTTTCAAGTTTAAATATATTTTTAATAATTATTTATGAATTATTAAAGTAAAGTGTTATATATATAACATGCCTTTTTTATGACTTTTGTTAAATTCTAGATTAGTTATTTTTAAGTAATATTTTATATGAATATTTAAAATGCATTTATAAGTATTTTAAAAGTCTGTGTGTATATATATACACACTCACACGCAAGTTTAGAAAAGTAAGTTAAGTACTTTATAAAAGGATAAGTGATTTTTGGTGATAATATTAAGTTATAATGAATGTTTTCGAGAAGTAATTTAAAAGTATATTATATTGTTGAATATGTATACTTTAGTCTGTAAAAAGAATGTTTTAAAGATAATGAAAAGTATAAAAGTGTTTTGGGTTTACAGTAAACAACGTTTAAGTAACATTTGTTTTTAACCCTTTTGAATATACTTTTGAATGTAATTAGATCTTTGAGAAGTGTATTTTGAAGATAATGATAGGTATAAAATCTTTTGGAAAAAGGATAGAAAAAGTAAAGGTTTAACTTATAAAAGAGAAGGGGTTTATAGTGACAATGTTTTGGTTATATTTTTTTAACCTCTTTGATTGTATTTTAAAGTGGAAAATCTTGTTAAGTGATTTGTGAATATACTTTGGACATAAAAATATGAATACATTTTGAAATAATGAAAGAGTATAAATGAATAGTGAAGTAGTAGTATACATGTATATATCTTTTGTAAAGTTACTTATACGCACACACGTATTTACAAAGAAGTATTATTTGATAATATGGGTATTAGAAGTCGCTTGTGTGACTTAATCATATTTATATATTTACTTTTTTATGGAAAGTATTTACTCTTGTACTTAGCAGAAAAATATGATAAAGTAGACTTTTTATATTTGTAAAAGTTAAGAATGAGGTGTCTAGGCAGGGCTTTGATGCAACCAGTGCTCCATCCTACTTGGCTTTACTCTTGACCGAGGGATAGCATAAGTTGAGAAGGTCGGAAATGGTGATAAGTATACGAGATTTGATTTCCATTTGCGATTTTTTTATTCCTATTGAATTTGACCAAAATTAACTTAGGAAATATCTATAAGAAAAACGAGATTTATGCGGTATGGTTATCCTCTCGGTGATTCTATACCCTACATATAAACTTGTCTCACTCTTCTAGGACAAGAGATAAGGGAATCCATCTGGATAAGAGATGATCTCTACCTCAAGCGTTGTCTAATTCTTTCTAAAAGAACCAAAATTAAGTTAACCGGGAATTCATCGATTTGGTTTTATAGAGTCCAGTTGTAACGACCTGAAATTTCACCGCTTTGATTTGCGAATATTGAGTTAATTTTAAATATTCAAATAATAGATTCTATAAATTAAAATAAAACTCTTTTAAATAAGTAATGATTGTGAAATAGTTTTGAAAATTTGTTTACAAAAATAATTAGTTCAAAGAAAAATAAAAAATGTGACCGAAATTCGTTTCCTGAATTTTCGACTTTTCATCGACTAAAAGTTGTTAGAGATGTTATAAACTCTATAGTATAAATATATACATACATTTATAAATAAAGAGTAGGATTATATGAATACACACACACACACACATATTTAAGTATATATAATAAGTGAGACGTGACTTGATTTCAAAAAGAATTTAAAATTAAAAAAAATGTTTAGAAATGAAAGATGCCTTAGGAAAAATAACAAAACATTAAGTACCATGAGTATTAAATGCGTGTTTGTTCAAATGGGTGGGGGGCCAAATTTTGTGAATTTCAAGGATGGAAAGGACTTAGTGATGATGTGGCATGAATCTGTGGAGGGTAAAGGACATAAGGATGTTGTGGTAATTTACCTTATGCATTTCATATAAAAAGAATTTTCTTTCTCATTTTCCATTCTCATTCTAAAACTGCACCATCTCCTTCTTGAAAACTTCCGTGGCTTCCCAAGATTTCTAAAATTTGAAAATCTTAGTTCATTCAATTTCAACACTTTAAAAACATTGTTAAACCCCTTACTTCTCTTCCTACACCCCTCTTCTTCCAGAAATATGTCAAAACCCCCTCTTAAACATATGGCCGAATCATGTAGCCTTCATACCCGAACCCACCATGGCCTTAAGGCTTTCAAAATCTTTTTTTGCTAAGAAGAAAGCATGGATCTAGGTCGTATACAAGTTATAGTGAAGTTCATGTTGTTTTGGTTAATTTTTAGGGGAGAAAGCTAGCTCTTTTATTAAAGTTTCTGACTTTAATTTTAGAGCATTCCTTGTTGTTAAATCATAGCTTGTTTGGGTGAATATAATGTTGATTTTTGTGTGTGTGTGTGTGTGTGTGTGTGTGTGTGTGTGCTTGTATGTGTTGTGGAGTTTGACTTGAAAGTAAAGTCTAATGTTGAGATGGTTAGGAAGTTATGATTTTTCTTATGTCTTGATTGTGGTGACATTTGAACAAATGATTTGGTTCATGCATGTGACGCATATGCTGAGAAAGTTAGCATTTAGACCATAGAATCGACATAGAAATATCTTGTTTTCAAATTAGTTTTACATAAGTGTTTTTCTAAAATTTGTTTTTTTAATCTTTACTCTTAGTTTCCAAACTCCTTTACAAAGTTATTAAAACAAGTTAGAACCATAAAGTTAAAGTTTTTAAAGGATATTTGGAATAAAAAGCATAATTTGAAATTACGGGTCATATAGCGATAGTCGTTAAAAATGCACTTCGTAAAAACGAACTCTTTTTACAAATTAAATTTTGTTTTTATCTTGGACATTTTTTGGAAGTTTTTTCAAACTTATTATAAATATTTAAAAGTAATTTTTATTTATTTATTTATTTATTTAATTTAATAAAGGTGAGTAGTACTCAATTAATTAATTAAGTAAGGTAATTAGTACTTAACTATTAGTTAATAAAAAAATTAGTACTTAATTATAAATTAAGTAAGTTAATTATAATTAGTTAATTAATTAAAGATTCATTATTATTTAATAATTTATTTAAGGATTAACTATTATTAAATTAATAATTAAAGGTTAATTATTATTAAATTATTATTATTTAAGAAAGGGTTTAGATATTTAATTAATTACTAATTAAGTTAAGATTTAATTAAGACATAGTTAAGATTTAACTACTCTTAAATGAAGGTTTAATTTATTATTTAATTATTAATTAAGGATTAAAGTATAATTTAATTATAAATTGAGGTTTAAGTATTATTTAATTATTAATTGAGATTAATTAATAGTTAATTCCTTATTTAAGAGGATAATTATTATTTAATTATTTATTTAAAGTTAGTTATTGTTTAATGATTAATTAAATGTTCATTCATTATTAAGAAAAGGGTTTAATTGTTATTTAACTACTGAATAATGGTTTTGATTTTTAAATCACTTATTTCCGAAGGTCGACTTTTGTTTAAAGCAAGCTATCTTTTAAAGAATGTTTTTAAACCAAGGGATTTCTTTATCGATTACCTTTAAGTAACCGCAATTGAATATGAAACCCAATGACATTTGTTTAGCGAAATAAAACACCGCTCTGCTAATTAAGTTATGTTGGACATCTGTTTGGTAGAATAAATCACGGTTCTACTATAATTCACCAAGTAGAGTATGTTAACACCTATTTAAGTAGAATAAAACCCCAGTTCTGTTATTTTGGTAACTTGGACTTTTACCTATATGTTGATTGGTTGTTCTTGGTTGATCCCTTTTATAAATCTGCTTGTTATGTAAATACCTATGTTATAACTTGGAAAGTTGAACTTAACTAAATGAGAATCATCGTGGTCACTAAGCCTCTTTCTGATTTTGAGAAATCAATCATGTTAATTTTTTTTTGTGAGAATGGTTTTGAAGTTAATTATAATATTATTTAAAGAGTTTTAAGTAAAGTTATTACTTACTCATGATGTTCAAAGTTTATTACCCTTTTAAATAAGATATTTAAAGGATAACTAAGCAATTATTTTATCAAAAATGTTTGAAGTTAATTTACTACTTTTTAAATGATTGTTTAAAATCATTATTTTGTTAATGTGATTTAAAGAGAACTAAATGAAGAATGTTTAGATAATAACTTCTTTATTTAAAGGTGTTTTGAATAATTGATTTTATCAAAGGAACTTTATTGATTAAAGTTTATTAAAGAAGTTTTGTTTTAAATAAGGAAAGTTTATAAAAGGAATTATAAATTGAAAATAAATCTTGAAATTTGGGAAAGAGTTTTATATATGATTTTGGATATTTATAAAGGAGCTTTATAAATGATTTTGGATATTTATAAAAGAGTTTATAAATGATTTTGATATTTATAAAACAGACTTGAAGATTTATAAGGAAAATTATAAATAGATTTGGAGTTTTGGTAAAGGAGATTTCCATAAATGAAAGAGATTTATTAAAAGGATTTATAAAAGAATTTGAGATTTTGATTTCCCTTAACTGGCCTTCTTAATTATGGTGGTGTGGAACTTTCATTCTATGCTTAACACCGAAGGACTAGTATTTAAGTTATCTCTAATTTAAATAATATTTGTTTTGATCCTTTTGATACGATCTTGAAATAAGAAATCTTTCATATACTTATGTCGGTGGGATAAGTATATGAATATTTTGATAAATATTTTGGAAAGAGATTTAAATAAATGGAAGATTTATTTTGAGGCTTAGTGGTTGTTATCGGTAATTAAATCACTGAATTGTTGTTGTTTGTGTATTCGATAGTTAAATAACCAACTATCAAATCTTGGCTAATTTTGACTTAGGAAGTAAATAAGAGCTTCATGTATTCATACGGTTTGAGTTCCCTCGGGAGAACTCATTCGGTGAAACATCTCTAGCTTTAAGGGATATACTAGAGATCCCTTTGGGACTTTGGTATAGTTCGCTTACTTATGAAAGAACCGGGAATGAGTCAACCAAAAATTATCGGTTGTTGGTTCGGAGAGATCGGGATCAGATATGTTATTCGAAAACCACATCTAATCAACATATGCGTTCGAATAGAAGACATCTTGGGGATGATCTAAGATGGTGTTCTTTGAAGTGCAATGGCTACTTGCTACTAATCCTAAGGGTGATTGCAAAATGGATATAGTAGAGGTAGTACCTTCGGTTTCGTTCAGACCCAAAACAAACTTTTATGGATGAATGCTGGCATTGCATTTCTGCCTGAAAAGCAGTGTTAGCATTCCAAGAAGGAATTTCTACGAGGAAATAGTAAGAGCGTAGCCTCTCAAGCCTCACAATCTGGAAAATGGCTAAAATAGGATAGATGCGGTAGGGCTATATGGGTGCTCCCATAAGGCTGTGTCATCACCTTTCTAGATTATCATATTATGGATTTGGTTGTGCATGAGAGCTCTCTATAAAGGTTGGAATCAACCGGAGTGATGACATATTCGGTACTATCTAGTAAGTGGTAGGCCGATCCTATGTTGATAGAGGGGAAAATGCATTTGTAGCCCTCGGTACATTTTATCTAGAGATGTATTGTACAGAAGGCAGTCCCTTACCTTGCTATTATTGGAATATATTCTTCAATGCGTACTTTACGGACTTAGTTGTGCCTAACTATGTTGAAATGTGAGATACAAGCATTTCAGCCATTTTATATATTTATTTTAAACCCTAGACATTAATATAATATTAGAAGATTTTTATAGAAATGTTTTGGTTATCGTAAGGTAAAAACCCGTTCGTGTTTATATGCGGCGTGGTCTTACGAGATACCTTTATTTTGAAAGGGTTTTATAAATATAGAAATTAATATAATTTGATTGAGTTTTCTAATGCTGGTTTACCAGACTGATTCAGACATTATTTTCTTATAATGCTCGGGTCAGCCCGAGTATATTTCAGATTTAGTTCTGGATGCTTTGGAGTTTCAAGAGATGAGCTAGATGCCTCCAGGACGTATTCACGTATTTTATTTCCATTGAAATTTCTTGGTTGTATTTATCAGTAATTGTAAGGACATGCTGTTATAACTGTCCGGGCTGATGATTGTTTAGTTGACTCTGATGGTTGTATATATATTAAAGTTTTCTTTTGTAAAGATCATTGTGTATATTATAGATTACTCGTTACGATGTGAGATTCTGTTCTGTTTTTTATTTTCTTTCACCCTAATAATTTGTCTTTTCCGGCACTTGGATGCTCGGCACATAAATATCGTGGATGTATTAGTATTGACGTTTAAGATTCGAAAAGGAGGGCGATTACACAAGTAAACGGAGGAGTGTACTTATATGAGACGATACAGAGTTGTAACCAACTTCTAAACCGATATATGAGTTTTATATTTTGGGAGCGGTTGTGGATCAAAATTTTATAAAGTTGCACTCTCTATCCTAAGGGTAGCTCCGAAGTAGAGATCAGCGTTGACATTTTGGATAATGCTATAGAGTTGAAATATCTATCCTAAGGGTAACTCCGAGGGAGAGGTTAGTGTAAGGATTGGTCAAACGACTTGTGATGGAATCCGTGGAGAGGTTAGTGAACTATTCATGTGATGGTGGCTCGTGTGTTGGGATGCTAAAATCGATGAGAGATTTGAGATCTGTTCGATTGATGAAAACTCATCTGTTGAGATGTTGAATGTGGCTTCACCATCGGTAATGAAAGAAAACATAGTATGAGCATAGCTTGTGGGTTTAGCTAACCCAAGGGTATATCAACTATAAATATCAAGAGATGCCTTTGGTTGAGGCATGCAGAAGTTGATTGTATTTGCTATCACGTGTTCGAGCGTGGACCAGCTATGTTTACCTTTATGGTATATTTTATCTAGAGATATACGTGATTTCAAAAGGTAGATTCTAACCCTTGTCAAGAGGCCTGCCTCATTTTACTAGGGTCTCCTTCAATGGAAATTCATATGCGAACATATCTTAGCAGTTTTAATTGTACTTCTAATATTGTGGTGTTGTGAGATGCAAGCATCACAACTATTTTTGATTTATATTCTACACTCCACTATCTATTATATCGCCATATGTAATTATTAGATGGTTTTGGTTCTTTTGAGGGGAAAATCATTTCAGTGATTCAGTTGGTCTTAAAGGATTGTGTTACATTATGTAGATATTTCTTAAGTTTCTCATATCAGACTTATGTCCGACTCATGGTTTTCTCTTTATCTTAATTCCTCGGGTGCTCTTTCGAGTAGTCTGAGAAAGACATATTTTCTTTGATATTCTTTAGAGCTTCAGGAGGTGAGCCGGATGCTTCCATTCGCCTGCAGTTGTATTTTATTTCCAATGTACTATTAGTATGTATACATCAGCAATTGTGAGGACGTGCTATTATAACTATCCAAGTTGATGTTAGTACTTAGGTTAGTAACTCTGAAATTACATTGTACCTTAGAGTAACCTTTGTACTATTTTGATATTATATATTATCGTACCATTATGAGATTCAGATGTTTTATTCTTCCTTCCTTGTTCATTTTCTTTTATTTTACCCTAACAATCCGTCTTTTCAGCACTTGAGTTATAGACACATGAATAACATAGATGTATTAGTGTTGATTGCATTTCTGCCTGGAGGGCAGTGTTAACATTCCAAGAAGGAATTGCTACGAGGAAATGGTAAGAGCATAGCCTCTCAAGCCTCACAACCCGAAAAATAGTTAAAACTAAGTAGATGCGGCAGGGCTATGTGGGTCGCTCCCATAAGGCTGTGTCACTTTCTAGATTACTTTATTATGGATTGGGTTATGCATGAAAGCTCTCTATAAAGGTTGGAAACAACTGGGGTGATGACATATTCGGTACTATCCAGTAAGTGGTAGGCCGGTCCTATGTTCATAGAGGGGAAAATGCATTTGTAGCCCTCGGTACATTTTATCTAGAGATGTATTGTACAAAAGGCAGTCCCTTACCTTGCTATTGTTGGAATATATTCTTCGATGCGTGCTTTACGGACTTCGTTATGCCTAACTATGTTGAAATGTGAGATGCAAGCATTTCAGCTATTTTATATATTTATTTTAAACCCTAGACATTAATATAATGATAGAATATTTCTTATAAAAATGTTTTGGTTATCGTAAGGTAAAAATCCGTCCGTGTTTATATGTGGCGTGGTCTTACGAGATACCTTTATTTTGGAAGGGTTTTATAAATATAGAAATCAATATAATTTGATTGAGTTTTCTAATGCTGGTTTACCAGACTGATTTAGATGTTATTTTCTTATAATGCTCGGGTCAGCCCGAGTATGTTTCAGATTTAGTTCTAGATGCTTTGGAGCTTCAAGAGATGAGCCAGATGCCTCTAAGACGTATTCACGTATTTTATTTTCATTAAAATTTCTTTGTTGTATTTATCATTAATTTTAAGGACAGGCTATTATAACTGTCCAGGTTGATGATGTTTAGTTGACTCTGATGGTTGTGTATATATTAAAGTTTTCTTTTGTAAAGATCATTGTGTATATTATAGATTACTCGTTACGAGGTGAGATTCTGTTCTGTTTTTTATTTTCTTTCACCCCAACAATTTGTCTTTTCCAGCACTTGGATGCTCGGCACATAAATATTGTGGATGTATTAGTGTTGACGTTTAAGGGTCGAAAAGGAGGGCAATTACACCAGTAAGCGAAGAAGTGTACTTAAATGAGACGATTTAGAGCCATAACCAACTTCTAAACCGATATATGAGTTTTATGTTTTGGGAGTGGTTGTGGATCGAAATATTATAGAGTTGCACTCTCTATCCTAAGGGTAGCTCCGAAGGAGAGGTCAGGGTTAACATTTTCGATAATGCTATAGAGTTGAACTATCTATCCTAAGAGTAACTCCGAGGGAGAGGTTAGTGTTAGCATTGGTCAGACGACTTGTGATGGAATCCGTAGAGAGGTTAGTGAACTGTTCGAGTGATGGCGGCTCGCGTGTTGGGATGCTAAAATCGATGGAGAGATTCGAGATCCGTTCGAGTGATGAAAACTCATGTATTGAGATGTTGAACGTGGCTTTACCATCGGTAATTAATGAAAGAAAACATAGTAAAAACATAGCTAGTGGGTTTAGCTAACCCAATGGTACATCAACTCTAAATATCAAGAGATGCCTTTGGTTGAGGCACGCAGAAGTTGATTGTATTTGCTATCACGTGTTCGAGCGTGGACCAGCTATGTTTACCTTTATGGTATATTTTATCTAGAGATATACGTGATTTCAAAAGGTAGATTCCGACCCTTGTCAAGAGGCCTGCCTCATTTTACTAGGGTCTCCTTCAATGGAAATTCATATGCGAACATATCTTAGCAGTTTTAATTGTACTTCTAATATTGTGGTGTTGTGAGATGCAAGCAGCACAGCTATTTTTTGATTTATATTCTACACTCCACTATCTATTATATCGCCATATGTAATTATTAGATGATTTTGGTTCTTTTGAGGGAAAAATCATTTCGGTGATTCGATTGGTCTTAAAGGATTGTGTTACATTATGTAGATATTTCTTAAGTTTCTCATATCAGACTTATATCCGACTCATGGTTTTCTCTTTATCTTAATTCCTCGGGTGCTCTTTCGAGTAGTCTAAGAAAGACATATTTTCGTTGATATTCTTTGGAGCTTCAGGAGATGAGCTGGATGTTTCCATTCACCTACAATTGTATTTTATTTTCGATGTACTATTAGTATGTATATGTCAGCAATTGTGAAGATATGCTATTATAACTATCCAAGCTGATGTTAATACTTAGTGGCAGATGTCTTCACTAAGATTATTAAGGTATCTATTACAAATGAGGTTCTAAATAGCATAAGTAATGATATCACTAGCGACGGTCTTTCAGTCGTCCAATTCACTGATAATTCCATGCTCTTTGCCCCTCATCTGCCTCGCTATGTTACAACTCTCAAGTTTATTTTATATAGCTTCGAAATGCTTTCAGGGCTTAAAAAACATTAATAAGAGCTCAGTTTTAATTTTAAATGATGTAAGCTAGGTTGAAAATCTTATGGACGATTCCCTCAACTGTAAAATCATGAAGTTCCCAACAGACTACTTAGGCTTTAGGATTAGACCAACAAAACTAAAAAAGGAGGATTGGTAGGTGATAATCGATAAAATTAAACAAAATCAATCAAATTGGAACAACAGACTTCAATATAGAGCGGACAAAATCATCTTAATAAACTCGGTATTATCAGCACTTCCTACATACATGATGTCTTATTAGCTCTTTCCTAAATGAGTAATTGACAAAATAGATAAAATTAGAAGAGATTTCCTATGGAGATGATAGTTCTTGCAGTAGCATTAATGGTCCTGTCAACCGGGAAAGCTTTGCAAATCTAAACAGTAAGTAGGCTTAGGATCATAAACCTTCATAATCTCAACGCGACTTTACTGGGAAAATGACTTTGAAAATTTAATAACAATAACGAAAACCTAGTTTGAAAAGAAATGATTTCTAACCAATTTTCTGGAGGAACTTACAACCTCTATCATATCTCCTCTAATTCCAATAATATGTCTTACTTTTGGAAATCCATTTTAAAGTTTTTTAACATATTTAATCTTGGTATTAGTCACATAGTTTATTTTGGTAATAATACTTCCTTTTGGCATGATAATTGAATTTCAATTAAACCTTTGGGAGTGGAATTCAAAGAGCTTTATGATATTTATAATTTCAAAAAGCCTTAATTTCTAAGGTGTCCATGCCATAACAAATTTCTGTGGAACTCAACTTCAACCGTGACTCAGCTTGTAACACTTAGTGCAATGCTTGAATGCTACATCTTAGATAATAAAAGTGATACTGAAATTTGATGTTGGAAAAGTAATACATTATATTCCTCAAACTTAGTTTATAAATTCTTAAATTTCTATGGGACGGAGGAAATGATCTTTGAACTAATTTGGAAATTTAATGCACCTCCTAAAACAAAGTTCCACATGTAGCTAACCCTACAAAACAAATTAGACACAATTGAATTTTTAAATAAAAGAAGCTAATTTTGAACAAAATTGTGTTTTTTAATTCAAACTTAGAAAACATAACACATTTATATTATAACTGCCCTCTGACTAATTCTATACTTGTAAACACTATTCATATTTTTAAGTATACAATATCCAACATGGATCTCAATTGTGACCACTATTGGAACATTCTCAGAAATTAATATACCCGTTGTTACAAAATTTTGCTAGATGTTATTTTCATAATTACCTTTTGGTATCTTTGGTTCAAAAAAAAACCAAATGATGTTCAACAATGCTAGCACCCATTCAATAACCCGACTCACGTTATCGCACTGTTCATTTACAATTGGATGCAAACCCTAGCTACAAATTAGTTAAACATGTCATTTAAGGAACTTCTTAAAAAAAATAAAAAGTAGGATTGATACCTTAAAGGTAAAAATTGTTCACAACAATGAGAGACATAATATGACCATAAGCACCGATCTAGTAGATCATATTAACGAAGTTAACCACTCAAGCACCTCACGTTTGCTTGATTACTAAGCCTACTTTCTATTAGTATACCTTTACCCCGACACATATATATGTATATAAATATTTCTACATATGTATATATGTGCAGGAGTCGTATCTTTTATTGAGATTTTTAAGTTTAGTACGCTGATATAGTTGAGACAAATTATGCCACGTTCACTTTCCTTGATTGGATTCCCTTGCTGATTGATCTAGTCTTCTACTTCGAAATCTAGCCATGCCCGCATGCTCCGACTATATTGTGTCTTCATGGCTTTACTTAGAGCAGATTTGCTTACGATCTTAGTATCTTCGTTAGCTCACTAGTTTATAAGATGAGTTTTTTTTTCTTTTATATGTAGGAGGCTTTTGTTATCTGCCAGACTTGTTGACAACACCTCTTTTAAATGTAGAATAAAATTACACGAGTCATCTCCACCTTGAGGTGATCACTCATTTTAATCAAAAAATTATTAACAGCGTCAAATTTGCGGATAGTTACAATCAACCCATATTGTGTAGAAGTACCTATTTTCACCGATATTAAATCAAAACAACGCGGTTCGATGGTAATGAGGTGGAATGAGTTTGAGTGAGGTAGAGAAGGGAATGGAATGGTAGTGAGCTATGGATTGAAATATATGCATACATGAAAAGTGCAATTTCGACTTGTGCTTTTTTCCTGTTGTTTAAAAAAAGAAGCAATTTTCAGTTGTGTCGTGAGACAGAAACGTTTTCGATCAAAATATGCAATTTGAAGTTGCACTTCATGTTATTGAAAGACCCAACTCATAGTAGTGCATGAGCCGGTAATAACCATGCCTAGTCGACTGATGACGTGGACAAAATTTGTTTGCTTTGAGAGTAAATTTTAAAAGAACTTTGTTGGAACAAGCGGCTACAAAAGAAACGGAAACATAAGCGGAAGAGGAGAGACATGAGATTCAAAATGTTGATTTCCGGGGCCGATTGTTTAAGCATTACTGATACATATCTTGAGAAACAATAATACTGCAAGGCAAGAAAAGAGTCACAAGTCCATATTATTGATGTTGTTATACAAAAAGTCCCTGCAGAAATGAATATGTAAATTTGGTCCCTATTTTTCAAAAATAAAAAAATACAAAGTGTCTTGCACTTTTCTGACAGAAAATGCAAGATAACTTGCACTTTTCTAATTTTGAAATATTTTTCGAAATTTTTGAAATTTTTGAAAAGCGCAAGTTAACTTGTACTTTCTATCAGGAAAGCGCAAGCTAGTTTGCGCTTTCTAATTTTGAATTTTTTTTTGAAAATTTTAAAAATTTAGAAATTTTTGAAAAGCGATCAGTAAAGCGCAAGCTAGTTTGCGCTTTCTGATTTTAAAAAATTTGAGATTTTAAAAAGTGCAAGCTAACTTGCGTTTTCTGATTTAGAAAAAACATGGACTTAATTTACATACTTATTTCTACATGGACTTTTCTTGTACCACCATCAGAAATAGCCAAATAGGGACCTTTCGTGCAAAGCTCCACTGCAAGACTCTGAAATCTATTACAGCAATAATCTGAACTACTCCTAATCTGAAAACCCCCTGATCTCCCACTATAGGATCTAACCCCGCACATCCCGCGCTCTTTACTTTGCCCTGTAGCAGTATCTTTGAAAAATCTTTGAAAAAGTCGAGCTATGGAAAATGTGGGTACCGGACCGGGTAGGTTTGTGAATTATGCTGAGTCTGGGTAAAGTGCATTGGAACTGTAAACATCTCCCATCCACAATTTCTTCCTCACTTCACACCACAGAAAATGCAGGAAAATCCAAATTCATCACTGCGTGATAAACCTTAGCCCAAATCCTTAATGGATCTGAATCCCTTGTTTCTTCATCAATGTCTTCGTCGTCTCTATGCTTTCGCCCTCCTTTCTCTTTTTCCCGCCGCCACACAACTAGACTTCACCGACGATCGTTGGCGTCGGTTAAGGCGGAAGCGAGGGAAGAAGGAAGTGGTGCGGCAGTGGTCTGGTTGAAGAACGATCTGAGGATTGACGATCATTTGGGATTTGTTAATGCTGCTAAAGATGGAAGAAAAATCGTTCTTCCTGTTTATGTTTTTGATCGCAGGCTTCTTTTTGGTATGCTTTTCTGAAAACTACTTGCTACTTAGAGCATCTCCAACCCTTATGCATTTTGAATGTAAAGTGAATGACACATAGATTCTAGACAGTGTGGTTTTTATTTTTAATCTCCAATGCTAAAGTAATTAGATTGTGGAATATGGCATGATTTTTATTAGACATTGTGAATTGAAATGTTTAGTTCTAGACATTGTAATTAACAATGTGAAAGGGTAACTACCAATAACTTTTTGCCATCTAAGTAAATTTCAATACATAAAAATGTTTGCATTGGAGAATATTAATTTATTTTATTGCAATGTAAAATCACATTAACTTAACATTGTCTAACTACTTGTGCCACCTATACATTTCATGAAATTACATTGTCTAGGATTGAAGATGCTCTTAGCTTGACTTGAGTTGCACATTGTATTAATGCATCAGTCTTTTAAAAATAAGCGTTTTTGCTTTTAATAAAGGACAGTGAGAAAGGTACTTCCAGAATTGGATACGAGGCAACAAATTCGGCAACTCCTGCCAAATTCAAAATTCTGCACTAAGTTCCCAAAAGTCAGCCCCGAACGGCTGCTCTCTCGTGCCAAAAACCCCCTTGTCCCATTTTGGAGTTCCTTTATCAATCCCCTTAATTACTTATGATTTAGAAATCATTTGAAAGTTCTGAATCAATATAAACCGTAGCTTATCTATCTTAACGCAATACGTTGTCATGCTCCTCTAACTCCACTCCACCATATGTTTCTGGAGAGAACACAAAATAATGTGTAGGCATATTTTGGTACAGACTTTTGAAAGGGACAAAAGCTTACTCTCTTAACTGCCATTAAAAGAAGGTCAATGCCGAAGGGACAAACAAAATGACTGAGTGGAATGACAAATGATTGGATTATAAAACTCAAAGTATTACTGGGGGGAAGACAAAGAAGAAAATAATCCTGTAAAATTGTAATAAAAGCATATTAATGGTAATTCTTTAGAAATAAACTATTAATTTATCTCTTTTTCCTTCCCATTACATGATAACCTCTCTCTGTGTGTATCATGAAAATATAATCATTCAGAAGAAAAGGGCAAATCAAATTAACAATTAAGCATGATAGAATATAACTCACTAAATTCAAAATTTCGATCATTATTTGAAAAGGAGGAATTCAATTATGACACATTAGTTCAGGAATATAATAACGTGATTTGAATAACTTTTTAAATTAATGAAGAAATAGGCAACACTAGATCCTGATCAAATAATTCGCTTCCGCTCAAATTAAAACAAATTTCACTACAGATTACACCATCTATTTGTATACAAATCAAATCATGCATTATAAATATAATCATGTATATGAAGAAATAAATGATTAGGCATGGAGAATAAAGGAAAGATATTGAAACGAAGATTACGCCATCTATTTGTATACAAATCAAATCATGCAATTTGGAAAGATATCTGAATAATCGGGAAATTGATTTGCTTAATCTCCAAGCAACCCTTCATTATCAAGTCTATTTAAATGAAAGAATTTCATCTTCATATGAACAAGCAAGTGTGAGAGAATCCACCATTATTCTTCCCTCTCTTTTGTACTCTTTTCTTTAGTGAACTAAAAAGTTGTTGGGTCTCCGTGGACGTAGGATATTTATATCCGAACCACGTTAAATCTTCCGTGTCTCTTATTTCTGTTATTATTTCTGTGAGACTGCATAATTGATTTTTTTTAAGTTCCATTGGTATTTAAATAGACAACACTAGATCCTGATCAAATAATTCGCTTCCGCTCAAATTAAAACAAATTTCACTACAGTTTGGTATCAGAGCCGATGATTCGATGAGACCAATATGATGCAGCATTGACCTAAGTATGCTCCAATATGTGGTTTAAGTTCGGGATTCTCATTAAGGTGGAGTTATAAGTTAAAATGTGGTCTGCTCCAACTGTGGCAAAAAGAACTCTTTGAGAAACAGCTTGGCCAAACTGCTGGAGGTGGTAGCGACCTAATCTAAACTGCTGGAGGTGTTAGCGACCTTATCCAAGTGTTTGAGGACTCTGTATAACTTCAAGTTGAATTGAGAAAATGCTCGCCAAGGTGGAGATCTGTTAGGCATGACTCGCATTGTATTAGAGTGAGTGCGTAGATTGGATTATGATTAGTCCCACATCGCAAGATATTCTAAAAGATATCAGCATATATATATGAGATTGGTACAAATAAATGTTGCCATGAAAATATATATGCTCTGGGGATGTAGGGATATCCAGTCATGACGCTGGCACCAAAAGAGCTTCGTTTAGTGGTCTTGCCCTTCTTCTACACTGAATGAAGCGTGCGCATAGCGGAAGATGCGAGAGGGTGCCGAAACAATTTCAACAAACATCTTCAACTAGCTTTTGTTTATTTCAATCTTCGACATCCTTTGCATGTCTCAACATTCGATAGCTTTATAATCGAAATTTTTGGGTGTAACAGTCGGTATTATTGATGTACCAGTCTAACTTATTCCTTTTTACTGTTTTTCTATGTAGGGTTCTCGGATGAGATGCTAGAAATACTCCTCTTTGCTTTAAATGACCTGAAAAAGTCGTTAAACAACCAAGGTTCAGATATTTACATTAGCTTTGGAAATGCTGAAATTGTCATATCGAAACTTGTCAATGAGGTTGCTTGGCAAAACTACTTCTGATTTATTTTATGATTGTGTATGCATGTCACGTTGTATATAGCAGAATGTTAACCATCTACTCTAGCAGCGTGTTAACAGACATGTATCCTAATGAAACTTGTCTATAATGGTTACAGGTGAAAGCTACTCATATATTCGTGGAAGAGGAAGTCGAATATAATATCTGTAAGCTGATCGATATTGTTGAATCTTCTCTATCATCTGAAGCTTTTCAGTGGGGAGACCCTGAGTTAGTGCTATGGAGAACCCCTTTTTATGGTTTAAAGGTATTTAATTTCGTCCATTCCGCCGATTTCCCATTTTTCCATCTTTTACCTTCATTAGAATTGTTATATTAACTCTATCATTGTATACAAACAAGTTATGAACTTTTCTCTTTCCCTAGTTGATGTCTATGCTCCTGTAAGAGTATAAAATCATTACAATTTCTTTGCTTGTTAATGTAAGTAACTGTATGTTGCAATGGACTCAATGTGTGGCCTAAGTTTTGTTACTGAAACATGTAATAGTCGCTCTTCAGTTGTGGTTATCCTGTTTTCTTTTAGTTGTTGTGGGGCGGATCTCTTTTTTGTTGGTCGGTATAATGTCTGTTTCAGCTTGGGCACTTGATTAGTTTATATCCATTGCTTAAGTTAACGTTTAATAATTTCATTTTAATACCGATTATCCTATACTTGATAAGTGACACTGACACCATGATTATATATATATTTTTCTTCCCTTTAGAACTCTGATGGGATGCCTGCATCGTATGATGGTTTCCGAAAAATGAAATCACCGTTGTTGGATCCAGTCCCAGCCCCGGAATTGCCTCAGCTTAATCTGGAGTTAACAGGAGGTATGCATGAATAATATTAAATTTTGTATTTATCAGGTTTGTTTCATGTTATATGCTGCATTTAAAAGTGGTTTGTTCCATCTATATTGTAATGTGCATTCAGTACATGTACATGAACTGGAAGCAATCTATATGCATGTGGTGCATTGTAACGGTGTACTATCTACTTGTAGTATAATTGATTTTCATTAACCCTTATACCTCTTAATATCACATTTAAATTTTAAAATATAATTCGAAACTCCTAAGATGGATGTGTTAGCAGATCAAGATGTTTATGCAAATAAACAAACTAATTAACCTAATTTAAATGGATCAGCAAATATTTTATGTCCAATAAGGAAACACTGTTTTGTTTCTTATTATTTTTCCATAATCTGCAACTAGGTGTTTGTACGAAACTGAGCCTCATTATTCCTTCTTGAGTGGTAGAAGTCGTTATACAATAAAGAAAAGGGCTAGTTTCAATTTAAAACTGAAATTTCAATTAAGCAATGTCTAAACTTTATTATTCAATTGTATGCATTTAATCCAATAGTAAATGAAAAATAATAATAAATAAATAGAAGAGGGGTAAATTCTTTTCCTAGTAATGTCTTGGTAGAGAATCTGGATATCATCAGTTTACTTTACAATACTGGCTATTTGGGACACTCGCACATAAGCTAATTGATCCTTTAGGACGAGGAAAGAAAACGCCAGTGCCTACCAAATATACATTGGGAAAGATAGGATCCAATCCAGTTTCTTTCTCCCTTCACTTTAAACCGAATATATAGTAATAATAAATCGTTTTGGTACACATCTTCTAAAGCGGTATAGTCACCCTCTTCATGTATTTCATCTTCTCCACTCTTCACCCTGTGGTTGGACAAAATACTTATCCTCTACTTTTCTCTGAGTATTTATGCTAATAAATGATTTGATAACAATGAATATTTGAGCATAACAAATATTTTATAAGTTAATATAATCAAGTTATTGTTATCAATTAATTTTCAGGTAGTATACCCATTTTAGATGAGTTGAAAAAGTACATAAAAGGTGAAACTTGTGATGAAGGCGAGAACTGGAATTCCATTAATAGTCTATCGGCTAAAACCATTCTAAATAAGCAGGGAAGTAATTCAAGCGGAGTCAAATATTTCGAAGAAAATGGTTCTGAAGATCCGCTGGAACTTGTAAATTCAAAATGGAAACTGAAACAGTCTGTATTTGCATCAGAAAATGGAATGCAAGTTAGAGGTGGAACAGATACTGCATTGAATGCTTTAGCTGCATATTTGAGATATTTGGAGGGAACAGCAAGATATGACTATCAAGAGTATGCATATTCTATTTACTATATTTTTCTCTGTATAAAAAATAGTCTGAAAACTGTTCGAGTGTTAAAAGTACTTAGATCTGAATATTTTAGCATTTGATTTTTGATGTACTTTGGTGTCTAAAATTAGAGCCTTTAGCAGTACTCTTGATTTCTAATTGTAATAAAAACTGGCATTTAGAGAGATTTTCTTTACCACCGATAAGCTAAAATGGCTCTTTTTCATTTAAAACTATATGATAATAAAAAATGCGTGAAAAACTATACTTTACAAATAAATTCAGTACCTTTTAAAAACAATTCCAATATCGATATTATTTACAAATTAGTTCAATAATTTGCAAATAAATCTAATATTTTTTAGGAAACTTCTTATGTTTTACTAATAACATAAGCATATGTTATGCTAATGATAAATTTAAGACAAAAAAACATATAGGTTTATAAATAAGTAGTAGAAATTAGAAAATATACCATCCTTTAACTTTAAATTTCGACCAAAAAGAAAAGGATCAGGATAAGAGTTAAAAGCAAAGTTCGAGATCTTGTTTTCGGTCTAATTTTATGAATTTCGATCCATTTTATAAATTTCGGAAATTTCGGTTCAAGTTTCGGTTTCGGATTTTATTATTTATTTTTCATATAATTACTCATATATCTGTTTAATTAATTGAAACGAGATGTGTAATGTATCATTAATTGAAAAACAAGATATAAATGAACGATATTAATTAATTATAATATTTACAACACTAACAAATATTTATTTATTACTACACTATTTTTTTATTTTATTTTTTGCATGTTTCCATAGTTAAAATCTCAGGTTTTGAAGATTTATATATTTGAATCTCAATTTTTTTCCTTCTATAAAAATTGAATTTTAATAGTTTTTTCATTGAACTGAAGTTTCGCTTTGGTTTATTTCGGCCTCTACCGAAACCGGAACGGAACGATCAGAATCTCGGTGTTTCGATCGAAACCTCAAACCTTGTTTAGAAGTTAGCAGTTAAAGTTGAAATTGATATTCAAGTTGCAATATGTAAAAAACTATCTAAGCTTTTAAATGAAAGACAAAGATATGTATATGTAGTGCTGGTCCAATCAATTGGGTTGCCCAAGACGAAGTGCGATTATGTTATCTCTAATTGAAGAAAATAATAATTATACTAGAACTAATATAGTAGTGATAAATAAGATGAAGCTAATTAGTTTCCAGTTCTTATAAAATGCAAAATTATAACTACTAAATACCTACTTGCTCCATTAAACTATCGAGAATTTTGTATGTATATTGATTTGTGGATCGAGGGGTTGCCCTTCAAGGGGGAGGGGTAGCCATAGACAATTGGGTTGCTCGCCTTACCCTAGGATCGGTCTTGTGTGTACGTCTTATATAAAGTGTCTGTCCTATTTGTTTGGATTGCCCCAGGTGAAATGCAGATATGTTGCCTATGCTAAAACTAATGTGGATAGTCATACTAACTAGATTCTGAATTCTGTTAAATGTTAAATTATAACTACTAAATATCTACTCACTCCACCATTTTGAACTTTCTCTATATATTGAATTTCAGATTGGGTGGTTGTGCTAGACAATTGACTAGCTTGCCTTACCCTAAGACTGGCCTTGCTTATATAGATGATCAATTTGAATAAGCGACCATAATTTATTTCCAAAATTCTAAAATCTCAATATACTATAATTAAGTTTAGAACTAGAGTTGGGGGTAAAGTTCAAAAACATTCCAAATATTAAAGTTTAGAGTATTTAAGAAAATATCGGCAAGTCCTCTTCATGTGGTAGTAGTAGTAGATGTAACAAAATTATTCAAATTAGTCCTATCGGACATTATTATTGTAATTCTTAATTATCACAATAATTATTGTCATCAGTAACTTAATCAGTGGAACTAACTTGCTTCTACACGATAAATTAAAGTGGATTTTAGAGATGTGTCCTGAAGTTCAAAACTTATGAACAAAAAATCCTTCCATTATATATCTCTGTTTTGAACTTTAAGTTTATTTTCTCTCTCCAGTTTTGTTTCTTTTTCTCCAGCTTTCTCGTCCTCCCATCTATTCCAGTTCTTCCCCTCAGATCTCTTCAGTTTCAGTTCTTTGTCAATCCTCTCAATTTCAAGGGATGATAAATGATAATCCAATAAAAATTAAGTTAATAAAATAGATGGCTACTCAATATTTCAATTGGGTTTTCTTTGAGTTTCTTCTCCTCACCAGCTACTTTTTCATTGAAAATGAGTTCTTTGTTGCAAATAAGATTGTAGCTGATGAAGTTCAAAATGTGAATTAAAATGGTTTATAAATACAAATGATTATATGACCAAACTTGCAAAATGAATGTTTCGTTCAAAATTGCAAATGGATTTTGTTTATAATCTACAAACATAATCTTTATTCTTTACAAAGCACTTGTAACTGCTTGCACTTATATTAAGAATAATCTTTTTTAACATGGCTTAGATTTTTGATATGATTGAATCTGTAGTTTAAACTTTAAACTGATTGATTAAGCTTTGAAAGATAGAACTTCACCGAATTGAACTCTGGCAGATTGAGTTTTGGCAAGTCAAACTCTACATGTAATTATAGTTATTTTTGGATTAAAGTGCATACATGTGCATCATTATGCTAAAGTGTTACTGTTGACATCTTTTATATAAATTGTTCTAAATACATACATACATACCTACATATACATACATACATACACATTCATACATACATACATATATAAAAGGTGGAACCCAATGCACGAGGCTCCCACACGATAGCAGGCTCTGGGGAGGTCGATAATGTATGCAGCCTTTCCCTCGCATTGCGAAGAGGCTGTTTCCGGACTCGAACCTGGATGCCCAGACATACATACATATATCTTTTATATAAATTGTTCTAAATACATACATACATACATACATTCTATCTTGTGAACGCAAATATGTTCATGCAAAGTATTATGATAATGGTACATATATATTTGTGTTGTATATTATAATTTCGTTGTTCGTTAACAATTGCAAATATTTACACTACATATATTTTTTGCGCCGTCTATTTTCTTACTGCAAATATCTGGCCAACAAATTACCATTGTGATTTGCATTGTTTATTGGAAATCGCAAATGGTCTATTAAATAGCTGTAACTATGCGCCTAACATTTTCTAAATGCAAACGTTTGTACAGAACATAAATTAATCTGCAGCGTCTACTAAAAGGTGCAGATATTTGCATAGAATAACTAAAATTTTCACAATTTATTGTACTTTGAAAATACTTACATCGAATAACTTAGATTTTCACCGTTTATATATATATGTATGTATACATATGACAAGGATTAGCTACACCTCAAATCCCCTCTGATTTCAACCACACGTTCCAAATTAAATAATATACCTTCTCTTCCTTGAAGTGACAAGTGAGAGAAGGTATATTATTTAATTCAGATCATGTGGTTGCAATCAAGAGGGATTTGAGGTGTACCCGATCCTAGCGCCCCCCCTCCCCAAACCCCCCCACACACATACACATTTATATTTACACACACACATATATACACATTTGTATTTACACACACGCATATATTATATATATAAATATAATGATGTTTGAATCTTGTTTGAAGGAGTAAAGTTTGTGATTTTATGGTAAAACAGAATTCAGTTTGATGTTTTCTCGGAAATATATTACTCTTTGTATTTGAATTAATCTAAGAATCACCATTATAAATATGGCGGCAACTATAAGAACATTCCCAACCCATTGAACATGTAATGTATATATTCTGATGTGATAAGCGTTTTTTTTGACAGTATAAAGTCGATCTTGTATACATCAGAATGTCATACAATTATGTTTCCAATGCAAATCTAGATAAAACTAACTTTAGTAAATTAGTTTGTTTTATAAATGAGTAAATTATTATATTTCACCAGTGATTGCTGATGTGTAATAATCAAAACTGGACGTTGCACTTCACAATGTTTATTTTATTGCTTTGAAGAAAGAACCGTAAATGTCTTTGTTAATTGATGAGGTGGCCACTGTGTCACATTAAATTTGAAGGGGTTGGAGGTGCTTGAAGGAGAAGGTGATGTAGCATGATTCAAAAATAGGGATCTTATTTTCATTATGGTAAATGACGAGGATGTTTCTTCTATTAGTTTTTGATGCAGGGATTTAGAACAAAAAGCCCAAGAAAATACTTTCAAACAATTTATCCATCCTATTGAATATGCATGGAATTGGTCAGAATGGTTTTCCTAATTTAGTGGTTTCAGTTACATGCAGTATATATTACGGATTGTTGAAACGAAATAAGAATTTGTTTACTCATTTATAGGTTACATGACAAATTACGCGTGGCTGAAATTAGAAGAGGGGCATCATTTATTAGTCTTTTTGGTACTGTCCTTTATCTTGGTATTATTTCAAGAAGGAGAGTTCGATATGAAGCTATAAAATATGAGAGAGATCGCAATGGAGGCTTTCTCTCTCCATTTGGATATTCAACAGCTACTGTAGAAGCAGCGATTGAGACTGTTTCTTCCATGGAGGTAGTTATCATCATGTCTTTTTGATAAACACACACACACACATAATAAATTCGATGTGCACTAAAATTCGTATAACCGCAGTGGTATAGGCTTTTAGCTTTGAAGAGCCAAAGAAGCAGTGAGACAAAATATCCTATAAGGATATGGAATTGGAAAGGATATCTTATTCAGGTATGCAATTGTCATTTGATTGGAAAACTTATTATTAATTAATTAATGTGTATAACTATCAAACCAAAAGACGTGTAGCATTATACTATGATGCTTGTATTGATTGTTTTTCTTCATAATAGATTTACCATAACTTTTTTTATTATTATTAAAGAACAAAAGTTCCTTTTTTGGCCATATACTGTAGCCAAATGCTAGAACCTTTCAATAAAACTGCCTAGTAAGAAAAGGTACGTCATCTTTTACTAAGAAAATATTGTATCCGAAGGGAAGACTAATTCCTCATGCACCTTTTCTCATAGTTGGAAGCCTTATGCATTGAATTTTTCCATTCCTGATAGACAGTAGCTATCACGAATCCCTATATACTTGTATATGGATGGTTTAAGCAAGGGATGACAGAATGATGCTGAGAGAAAAATGTTGGGAAAAAAATTCACAATTTTTATGTGATGGAAACATCCGAAACTCCAGTTTATAATAAGTGAATTCTGTGTACTTCATCTACTATGAGAGTGTTTGACTTAGTGTCATTTAGATAATTTGCATATACTTTTATTTGGATGATTTTGAGAAGTCGACGATCCTTGAAAGAGCAGCAACTTCTAGCAAAAATATGCTCAGGCAAGCAATGTTATTGTAATTGGTAAAAGGCAGTGAAATCCATGGTTAAACTTAAAAACTAGAGTTAAATCTCAATGAAATATTACCTTATATGAAGTAGGTTTACAACGTTAAAGTCTTTAGTATTCTCATGATCCTCTGTTTTCCCGTCTCATCTGATCATAGAAGTGCAAATCCTATATTTGCACGTACAACCTTGTCTATAATTGTTATACTTAATCCTTACAGGAAAAGGAGGTTTAAACTTAAATGTCAGGTTTATTTCCTACATATGCATGCCTTTCTTACTCTTACATGAAGCATATGCATCTTATAGTTTTTCAGCCTACTGACTTGCAATAGTTACTACTTATCTATCAATGTACTAGTGAGTAATATTTTGTAAGCTATAGTTGGAAGCCTTATGCATTGAATTTTTCCATTCCTGATAGACAGTAGCTATCACGAATCACTATATACTTGTATATGGATGGTTTAAGCAAGGGATGACAGAATGATGCTGAGAGAAAAATGTTGGGAAAAAAATTCACAATTTTTATGTGATGGAAACATCCGAAACTCCAGTTTATAATAAGTGAATTCTGTGTACTTCATCTACTATGAGAGTGTTTGACTTAGTGTCATTTAGATAATTTGCATATACTTTTATTTGGATGATTTTGAGAAGTCGACGATCCTTGAAAGAGCAGCAACTTCTAGCAAAAATATGCTCAGGCAAGCAATGTTATTGTAATTGGTAAAAGGCAGTGAAATCCATGGTTAAACTTAAAAACTAGAGTTAAATCTCAATGAAATATTACCTTATATGAAGTAGGTTTACAACGTTAAAGTCTTTAGTATTCTCATGATCCTCTGTTTTTCCGTCTCATCTGATCATAGAAGTGCAAATCCTATATTTGCACGTACAACCTTGTCTATAATTGTTATACTTAATCCTTACAGGAAAAGGAGGTTTAAACTTAAATGTCAGGTTTATTTCCTACATATGCATGCCTTTCTTACTCTTACATGAAGCATATGCATCTTATAGTTTTTCAGCCTACTGACTTGCAATAGTTACTACTTATCTATCAATGTACTAGTGAGTAATATTTTGTAAGCTATAAACCATCCTGTTGAGATTCAAATCTCAAATTAGTTTTAAATTCTTCAGTATACAGTTATTGGCGACAAAGGCCTTCCTGTCCTTTTTGTTCATGGGTTTGGAGCATTTCTTGAACATTTTCGAGACAATATATCTGCTATGGCCAATAGCGGAAACCGTGTCTGGGGAATAACGCTTCTAGGTTTTGGCAGGTCGGAAAAACCAAATGTTATATACACAGAGCTTTTATGGGCAGAATTATTGAGAGATTTCATTGTTGATGTTGTTCGAGAGCCTGTGCATCTAGTTGGCAACTCAATCGGCGGTAAGCTCACATTGAAATTTCACTTTACAGTAAAATGACTCAATATAATACATGTAGTGTAATTACCTACCACGTATAATTCTATGCTGTTAAAAGGGCACCGCTGGAGCACCGTGTAGAGCAGTTGGAGCACTAATTTGCAAGATCATTGCTCCGATTCCTGATCCCGGCTGCCGACGCTTAATTTCAGGCCAAGGCACTGCCATAGCGTTATAGAAGCTCTAATAGTGATGAGGACATCTTTTAATCAAAGTTACGCATTCCTCGCTTTTAGCCTTTTGGTCTTTGAACATATCTATCATTTCAATGTTTTTCTCTTCTTCCGTGTGTTAGAAGCTCTACTGTAGAAATCCTTTTAGGCCTCCGTGTAGCCTTACTAGCCCAACCTAGCCCCCCCTCCCCCCTTAGGCACTAAGCCCATTTACGCAAGTCTTACCGCCTTATCTAATAATCAAAATGGGTGTCTGGGCATTGGTTAGATATTAGTTGAGGGTTGATTCTTCATGTAAGCATCTACATGCTAGTTTTAAACAGTTTTGCCTCATTGTGTGCTCTCAAGCCGTCCAAACCCAATTTTTTTAATTTTGATCAATCAATGCTGAACAAAATAATAAAATTTTATCCAAAATACATGAGTTATCAAAAATACCTAGCTCCAATTTATCTCCATTTAATCCACGTTTAAACGATTAATCCTTAGTTCATATTTGCAGTCTAGCTAGTTTTATAACTTTGGTTTGAAGGTTTAAACCATTTGGACTATATTTATTATTTATTTTGTGTTGATGTATGTAGATGTGCATTGTTGCGACTTTTTATATATAATAAGGGTGATACTTTATTCAAGCATTCCACTCATTATGATTTTGTTCAAGCAGAACACTCATTATAATATCTTAGAACTTCGAACCCATGACTATAGAACTTTGTCTAAAACATATCATATCTCTAACCATTTGAGCTAAAGGTTCTTAACTCATTGTTACTACACTTTATTATATGTTTTATGTTTTCATTGAGTATATATGTATTTTTAATTATTTTTATATTATTTTTGGTATTTATTTGTTAATTAAACGATTAATATTTAATGATCCTGTTAAAGTAATTAACATATGATGGTTTAAAGTTAAAAAACTAATAGAAGTTTATACACTTTGTAAAGCAATCAACTATACTACTGGAGTGAATAGCTCGAGTGATCTTATGTGGATCTCCTAAATGTTACTTTACTCATACATGAGTCTACGTAAAGTCTTCCACAACAAAATCAACCCATTTGGTCTCTTTTACATCGTTTCGTGCACAAGCTTTGATAGGGATGCATGTCCCCACTTGAGTAGGTTGCAAGATAATGCATACCCAGACTCATATAATGTTCTCGTACTCGAGAACTACAAACGATCACTAAATATAAAATACTATATAGATAGATAATCAATTTTGAAGTATCGATCACTACAGACCATGTAACACTCTGAGTTAGAGTTATATCTCCCACTCTACATAATATTCTTGATCATGACTTATGTTGTCTCAAGACATCACTTGATCATCATTCCTCACTTCAGAATCCAAATTTGAGTCTCATCACTCAAATCAAATTTGAGCAATCTGCTATTCACTCGGAGCACAACCCCAAGTAGTCATTTCTCAATTGACCCCACTTGGATTAGAGTATTCAAGCATTTTATTGATCGAGTAGTCATTGTTGTAACTCACTTGGGTGAACCACATCCGAGTGATGCACTTAGACTAGTAAACCTGAACGGCTCCTCGCTCCTGCTCCATCCCACTTGGGAATCAAGTGGTCCTTCCTCCAGGCGACTTCCTCCGACGACACAAATCTGAGTAGCTTTCTCTCCGGGTGTCACAAATTCAAGTAGCTTTCTCTCCAAGTCATCAAACTTCAAATGACACAGTAAGCTCCCTCACATGGAATCTTTCGAATGTCCCTTGCTCTCCTAACTCCGTTTGTCTATTTTTGAGTGCTCTCACCTTCGGGTGCCCTTCTCCAAATAGCACAATCGAGTGCCACCAAATCCAAATGGTCCACTTGGGTTCCCTTGGCATGGAAATTGCAGCCGTTACAATTTCCTGATGTTCAACACATTATTGATCCATCCGTCATGTCTAGAACATTGTCAAGTGCAATACATACATTCATGGGATACCACAACACATTTGCAGCACTTAATTACTCATCCATACACATAAGCAATGCTTCTACACATATTGTATGTATAAAAACATACAATAAAATATACGATTAATGGTGTTTAATGCTAATAGAGATGATGTTAAGAAAATAATGTGCTAAATGAGGAAATCCTTATCAATAGAAGAGTTTATGTAGGAGTAACTAAACCTAATGGGTAGTGGGTTTAATAAATAACTTTACTCCCCAGTAACACCCACACACATATAACCTCTATTTTGGCTTAGTATTTTAATACATTTAGCTGTGTGTTTACAGTTAGAGCATCCTAATGAGGATAACATTTGAGTATTGTTAATGAACCGTTACCCCAATGTTGGTAGCGTCTGGGTATTGCAATCCATATTTTTGTTACGTGATTGTTGAATGATGTTACTGGTAGCGTACACCTACCCGATGTTCAAATCATCGGGTAAGTGGTACTAATTTGTTTGATATATTTTTTAGTGGAAATTAGCCACAAGGGCCTCTTTAGCAAGTGGAATTAGTTTTTAGGACACACAATTGAAATAATTACTTTCAAGGACAAAACGCAAAATAATTAGTTTATAAGGCCTAAAATCCTATGAAATTATGTCCTTGAAAGTAATTGGACTGCTGACTTTGTCCTTGAAAGTAATTATTCTGCTGAATTTGGTCTTGAAAGTAATTTCTTTGAATGTGTGTCCTAGAAACTAATTGGACTGCAAAGTTTGTCCTTTTGGTGAAATGCCCCTATTTTTTATGTGTTAATATTTACATTTCCTATATCTTTATTTACATTTTACACATATATTTACAATTTTTGTATGTGTATCTATATATTTTTATATGTATATTTATATTTTCTATATGTGTATTTTATGTATGTATATTTTTGTTTTCAATATATATAGAGCCAGCTATTTAGACACAAAATAAAATTGTAACGGCCCGAAGATTTTCGACCCCGAAAATCGACACTAATACGTTCACTGTATAGAGTGCCGAACAATCGAGTGTCAGAAATCCCAGACTGTTAGGGTTAAGAAGAAAAAGAGGTAGAATAAGAACAGAAAACAACAGCACATAATCTCACAATCGCAGCGGAACAAAATATAATATCAAATAACAGCATTTATACAAAGAAAAGCTGTAACTGTCTATATACATACAAGATATCAGAGTACAACAAATCTGGACAATTATAATAACTTGTCCTCAACTACTGGATAGAATAGCCTATATACACAACTGAATATACTCAATACGTCTCTGCCATCCAGCTCGTCTCCTGAGCTTCAAAGCGTCATAACCTGAAAATCTATAATACTCGGTCTGACCCGAGCATTACAATAAAGTAACACTCGAGTCAGGCTGGAAACCAGCTTGAGTAAACCCATCTAATATGAAATACTTAGGTTATAAAGCTTCTTTGAAACCAAGGTAACTCGTATATCCGACGAGTTTTTATCAGATTAAAACCAACACCTTTACAACAAATTCATCGGTACTTTGATACTGTCTGGATACAGCTACTTATTTATAATAACCCAGTTCGCTCATTTTATTCAAATCCATCCTATTTGATTCTATGATGAAACCCGTAAAGATTTATAGTGATTATTAAATCGAAGTGGTTCCGGATATCGCTGATATCCGATCCCGGTCTCTTCGAATCTAAGTAACAGCTTTAAAAGGGTAAATCGTTTAAAATAACAATTTATTATTTAGGGTGACAGCATTACTTATGGCAATTTATCACAGATGTCTTATTTCAAATAAAACGTATTACCATTTCAATCTCATTATTTTAATTTGAAAACCAATATCCCACAGAATTAAGCAAAGATATAGATCGTTAACCCAATTAACGATCTATAACCCATATCCAAACAATTTACTTTTGATTTTAATTCACTTTGATTTACCGTATTCATTTATATTTAAAACCAAATTAATTTCAAATTAAACACTTTATTAAATATAAAATATTAAAATGCCATTAATTATTCATAAATAATAATAATAATTCCATTAATTTGTAAAATATCACCGAACTTTAACTTACGGATTAAAAATGAAAATTAGATTTTTAGTTAAAGAAGGAAATACAAGTTATCATATAAATGTATATATAAATATGGATTCCATTACCTTTCTTCTTTTCTTTATTAATTTTCTTTTCTTCCATTCTCTTTTTATTTTTTTCTTATTTTACTCTCCCTTTTCTTTTATTTACCTATCTCCCTTTTCCTATTCTTTTCTTTTATCTTTCTTTCCTTTTTCTTATATTTTCCCATTTCTTCCCGGCCCAAAATCTTTTCCCCGTCCCACTTTTTTTTTCTTCCTCCCCCCTTCTTTTCAGTCCTTCTTTTTCCCAAATCTCTTGTTCGCCTAGAGGGAAGAAAATGTGCACGTACACGTATCCGTGCACACGCACTCTGATGATCGTGCCCTGCCGCCGACCCACCTTGCGAATCACCCACGACCACACCATCTTGACCATTCATCTGGAATTCGACCACACCCATCGTTTGAATTTCTCAAACCTCGAACCAAATCCAGGCGGCACCTCACTTACCAAAAACGCTTAACCACGGCGCCACCAACCATTTACCCGCCCCAAAGTTCGCATGGAGTTCCGCAACCACCCACTCCTTCTTTTCCCCCACCACCGCACTTTTCTAATGGCCCCACGCCGTCGCCGTTAACTCGAGATCGATCCCATACAAATCATAACCCCGAACCCTAAACCACCCTCGACCGGCCACCACGAGTTCCTAAAAATCACCAAGCTATTTTTCGTGGACTCCCCACCACACTAGCCTCCTCCATGCCGAACCACTGGCCACGAAATCAAAAGCGCCGTCGGGATTTGCCCCAAACCCCAAATACGTTCATCCTTCCATTTCTCATTCAAAACACCACTAAAAATCTCGTAATCATCATCAAAAATCATCGTTTTTGATGACGAATCCAGGCACATAAACAAAGTACTAAGTTACGACACTTGAAATTTTGACATTCTTAAGTTGTTACCTGTAAAATCCACTTTCCTTGCTCTACACTCAAAGATATCGAACGAAACAAATTTAAAAAAACTACATTCAAAATCAGAGAGTTTTGCTTTTGGAATCGAAGCCTAAAACAATTTGTATAAAGAGAAATGGATTTTCTTAAAGGGAGGGATTGCTGGGTTTTTAACTAAAAAAAAAAAGAACAGAGTATACATTCTTTTTTTTTCCTGTAAATGAAACCACTCTATGCCTAATCCTTCTACATACATATACTCAGCAAAACATGTAAACACTTGCCCAGACCAACAATTCATTTCCAGGCACAGTTTGTATGTTTATCTCTCTCTCTCTCTCTATATACACACACACACACACACACACACACATACACACACATAAGCAGTTGAGATGTAAGTGTAATACTCACTGTTATCAAGAGACAATGAACACTGCTTGCTTTCCCTCTGCTTCAGGCTTTTGCCTTTGATCTCCTTTTGTTTGCTAAATGACAGATCTTTGCTTTGATTCTTCTTAAGTTTGAAAAAGGGTGGTATTGTTTTCTGTTTATCTTTAGTTTAACTTACTTCGAATAAATGAAATAAAAGAAGATAGTGGAGATATACATATATATATATATATATATATATATATATATATATATATATATATAAAAGAAGGTATAGTGTTGCATTATGCTGTGTTGTATACAGTAACTTCTGTTTTCACTTTTCTTTTGTTTTATATTGATATTCTTACTTTGATAAAACTGATTGTATTTCATAGAAAAGCTTGATGTCTTTCCTTGATTTGATTTATATTTTGACATTGATAAAATGTTTTGTATGCTTGAGATGATGTTTTGCCATCATGATGTTTCTTGCATATTTACATGTACATATGTATGAATTTGATATATATTTATATATATCCTTATGTGTTTATGGTTGCCTTTCCCATTTTTATAATAATGTATGTATACATATATACACATTTATCCTCACATACATACACTCATGTATATCTTGTCATCACTCACACATATATACATTTTCACTATTTAATATATATCCATTTGCTTGTATTTGTCATCATACATATATATATATATATACATACATACATACATACATATATATATATATATTCACATTTACACAAACTTTCCTATATTCTATTTCATATGTAAGTCCATGTACACTATATCTTTTTCCTATAATTATATTTGCATACGTATACACTATCATATTTACTTTATCATCTTTGCTTTTATACATATTTTTACATATGTTTATTTCCCTATATTATATTTTCATAACCATGTATATATAGAATTATATATATATATATATTTATATTTATATTTAAACATCATAAAGCTCGTATATATTTACGTATATACATTTATGGATATTTTATCTTGAATTTAAATGGTGGAGTTTATATATATATTTTCTATAAAATTCATCATACCTGGGAATTCATAATCCAACATTTAATATAGTTTCTAAATCAATTTATATATTCAGATATTTTAATTACCAGAAATTTATTTGTTCGACCAATCAAAATTAATATTCCAATATTAAAATCAGTTAATCACCCGATTAACCTATGTTAAAAATCCGGGTCGTTACATTCCCCCCCTCTTTAGAACTTTTCGTCCTCGAAAAGGAACGAAACGAGAATTTTAATTTTAATGTTTATTATTAGTTAAATCGTCCTTAAAACATTTTACTCCTTATTCTTTTAATTATACAATTTAAAACACTTTAAATTATGTAGTATTACCGAACTAGTTTTATATAAAAATACTTTTTATAACTCGATGTCCAAATAAGTCCATTCTTGTTCTCACAGAAATTCAGTCATACGTTGATCAGGCGCATGACTGAAAATCTATAAGTACTTAGTAGACCCGTTTTCAACACCCAGTGAAAATACTTGAAAAACTTTTTGTAAGAATGCTATGGAAATCATCACCCCCTCCATGGGTCGCAGTTAGCACGATGATTACGTCGCCATCCCGGCGAAAACCATAAGAAAACTGTAGGCATCCGCACCTCTCGACTTTCGCCATGGAAACTGCATAGATCGCAGCTACATCCAGAGTTGCGTTGCTATCACGGCAAAAACCTGTGTAACTGTAGGCATCAGCACCCCTCAAATTTCGCTGCCAAACGAAACTTTACCACATAGATCGCAAACTACAGAAAATGATGTCACTGTTCCAGTGGAACCAGTGTAGACTGTAGGCACTCACTGCAACACGAATTTCGCTTGGAACCAAACCACATAGATCGCAATCTACCGATGTTACGTCGCTATCACAGCGAAATCAAACGTAGATTGTAGGCAATCACTACCACTCGACTTACGCTATGGAACGGCGATAGATCGCAGTTACAACAAAGGTTACGTTGCTATCACAGCAAATCCTAATGTAACTGTAGGCATCAACGCCCCATGAATTACGCTACCCCAATCACAATTCTCAAGAACTAAAGTTTTGTCCGGACGTCCTCTGTGATCCAAATTTAGAACCCCCTTAGGGCTCAAGGCAGAACCACCCAGTGGATCTCCTACTATAAGTTTCTACTCTATATGGGAGCGCCTTTTTCCCCATAGCATTCTCAAAACATTTCATACTATACACTTATAGTATCTTTCAAATCATACTCTTTATATATATCACATATAAATCTCATTTACACAAAATCGATATCTTTCAAAATCGATAATTCTTAAATTTGGTTTTCCAAAATCCCAAAATTTGGTTTTTGCCAAAATCAAAAGCCTTTAAAACCAATGAGTTCCAAAAACCCTTTTCAGTTTCATTCTCATAAAATCATTCTTATATATATATATACACATAAGATTATTCTTTCAACTTGAATAATTTTCGGATCACTTCCTACTTATATAAATTCCACTTTATACTTCAAATATCTTTTAAGGATTATTCTCCGATTATACTTTCAATAAGGGAAGTTTTTAATATATAACCAATACATATAACCTCATTAATGCCAAATCAAATTTTCAAGTTCGATTTCCTTTCCAAAGTCATTTGTCACTTTACTTATTTCTTGCAAAGTAAGTTCTCCGTTATAGTGACTTTTTACTCTTTATTTTTATCGCCATATATTTCTCAAAATATACCCTTTCACCTCCAAAACCATTTTTGCTTTAATATCCGATTTCGGTTCCAATTCAAAATTGCTTCAATTTCCCATTTGGACCATAACTTCAATTTTATCTCAATTGGTATTTAAATATAAACAATTTCCACTCCGACCAGTTTGAATTCAGAAAGTAGCTTAAAAAGTTTAAAATAGTTAAATAGTTGTAAAATATTTAAATAGTAAGTATAAGATAGTTTGGGTATTAAAAGAAGGGTTTGTATAGTAGATAGCTGAGAAAATCAAATAGTTTGAATATTTAAGAAAATAGATTTCATGAAGTTTATATTAAAGTAATTTATTTGAAAATGGTTTCAGAGCCAAGCTGATTCAGTTTCCACTTTCCAATTCAAATCAATTTTCAATTTCCACTTCCATTTAAATTGATTCAATCCAGATTCCAATTCGAATGAACTTCAGTTCCCATTTTAATTCAAATCAGTTCCCATTTGATTTCAAATTAATTCAACTCCGATTTCAATTTCAATTCAATTTCAAATTTCGAATTAATTTCAACTTCGATTACAATTCCAATTAATTCAACTTAATTTCACCTTTGAATTAATCCTAATTCCATTCTAAATTTTCAACCATCTTGATTTATATAAATTCGGATTCAGTTTCGGTTTCGGTTTTCAAATACCGATTTAATCACTTAAATCAAATTAACCCTTAATAGTTTATTTAACAACCCAAGTCTTTAATAATTCAATTCTGAGTCCAATTCAAATATTCATTTTAAATTGCTGTTACTTAAACTTATTTCAAAGTTCGAGTGAGAGTTCAAATCTTTTTAAACAATTTAATCTTCGGAATCCAATTTATTACCAAATTTTAACTTCAACTTTGAAACCCAATTCTTTAACAATTTCGGTTGACAAATTCCTTGTTAACATTTTAACTTAAGTTCAAAATGATCCCCTTTCCATAAATTCAACTTTATTTCCAAGAATCAAAATCTTTTAAATAGTTTCAAAATAAAGTTTTTATTTCCATTTCATTTCAGTAATGGATGTATATCATTTCAATCCATTTCTCAATTTACTCGAAATAGTCCAATTTATAGTTTTTATACATCGTAAATAACAAACAGGATTATAGCCAGACATATCAAGGTAAATAAACATCCAAATTACCTAAAACACCACTCAATAGCATCCACCACAAATTTTCTGAATTCAAGACTCGTTTTATTTCAAAAAATCGTTTTTGAAATCACATGTACATTCTCCTTTTTTCAACTCTTATCAAATCCATACTTTTCTTTTCAATTTTTTCCATTTAACTTCCCTAAGTTAAAATTTTCAATTTCACATTGAAAATTTCCAATTCAGGCTGTATGTTTAAAACTTATTTAACTTCCCCTAAGTTAAATTTCCCATTCGTTCAATCCATCTAACTTTACTCAATTTAATTTTTTCACTCCAAATGTAAATTTTTATCAATATCCCTTCCCACTTATAAGTTCAAAAACTTATTTTTCTTAGGGTTATACTTCATATTCTCAGAGGAATTCCACAATTCAACACTTAGTATTTATTTCAAATCAACTTTGAGATCATATATATCCACATATCTATACATATTTACCCTTTCACATACCAAACCACACTTTTCATTTAAACCATTCTTTGTTTTTAATTCAAAACAAATTCCTTCAGAATTTCAAAACAACTCTTGTTTTTTTAAAACAAAGATTTCCATATCAAGGTATATTCTAATAATATCATTCACTATTTCTTCCAACACTTTTGAAACAGTTTCCAAAATTTCTCTGGGCTTAGATTTAAAATTTCACAATTTAAATACATTTCAATTTATAAGTCATACTTATATAAAATTTTACTTCCTTAAAACATTTCCCTCTGTTTCATCATGGTTTATTCTGAAGCAAACATCCCTTATTAAGACACTACAACCAATTTATGATAATTATCATATTTAGAAATCATACACCCTATATATTCCATCATGATTTACTGGAAAAATATAACCAGGGTAACTTATTTCAAACACTTTGATTTTTTTTTAAATTTTCCAGGATTTAAATTCAGGTTTTGAATCCATTTTTAACTTAACTTATTTGTATAGTTAATCCTTACCCACATTTCTACTTGGTTATATAAATAATACCACTTAAATTCAATAATTTTATTTGATATATATAATGACAACCAATCACCTTAATACACTATAATAATTAGAAAAATTATTTCTTTTATATATATATCAAAATATAACCTTATATAAAAATCATTCTTTTAAAAAAAATCATTTTTAAAATCATTATATAAGAAAACAACAAGTACGCCCTCATATAATACTCTCAACTCATTCTAGGGTACACTGACCCTATCTCTAATGAGTAATCCCCACCAGAGCCAAGGTTCTCGCTTAACTGTGACGACCGGCCATGACCCCTGCACTGAACATAGGAATAGTGCGCTGTAAAGTGTGCCAGGCAGCCATGGACGATCGCCAAGGTTAAATTAAAAACAGCAGAATCTATCGTATAACTCACAGCGCATGGATAAAATACAATAGAAAGTATATATAGTGAAGCTTTACAGAACAGAATCTCTATTAAACCTCATAATAGTTTGGTACAACATCTGAATAGTCAATACATCAAGCCTCACTACATATCACTCAGAGAATATACAAGCAGCGGAACATCCAGTACATATAGTAAGAAAATAATATGCAAAGCCTCCAGCTCGTCTTCGTCATCAGCATCGTCGGTCACTAAGAACAGCACCTGTCACCTGCTACCTAGTCTGCCCATCCCAAAATGGATGAACATCCCAAGGTAATAAGAGTGGAACATAAAACCTTGAGTCAGACAACAGTCTTAGTGAGCGGTAAATTAACTAACAACATACCAAAAGAGCATAAAGGAAAAAGGAATAGGAATCCAAACCTCCCACTCCACCTCTTTCTACAGTGATAGCCCCCAGACACACTAAGCAGAAGTAAATATAGTAATCAGACAATTAAAGTAAAGCAATTATCACTCGAGTCAAGGTCGGTGTTTTCCAAGTACAAACCCCAAGGTCTAAACCAAGATCAGATAAACACCCAGAAAACATCGCTCTTGAGACCGAATGACGATACAACCAAACATCCATGACTCTGGCTATCACTGTTATCTTTGCTTCGATACCACCGTTAATTGAATGACCGACACATTCTTTCAGCCGTCCGTCAAGTGTTAATGGCAACCCCGGTTCTAGACAGAACTCCGCACGTCGTCGCAGCCCGTGCCTAGGACTATCGAATCTGCCCAGAGTACTCGACTACAATCATAGTCTTTAGGGACTATCGAATCTGCCCAGCGTACTCTTGCTTTGAGCCTGCTAGAACCTTCAACAACGATGAAATCTCAGCCTTCTAGTCATCCTCCTCGACGACTATTTCCATACTAGCTCAAGCGCCTCTCGAGCAAACCATTATCTTCAACTCGAACCATTTCACTGAGTTATCAACATGCTTGGAATGATCCCGTCTGGATTAAACCAAGGCTATCCCATACCATGCCTCGCTTCATCTCATCATAGCAAAGCCTCATCTCAACATCAACATCATCAACTCTATCCATATGAGTTTCATCATCCGCCACATATGCTACGAGTAGCTTTTTTCCAATTCAAGAGCCTTTCCCTTAGCTTTTGAATCATCTTCGACTAACTTGTCCAAATCAAATCATCAATCAACTAATTTACAACAATCAATCAAGTCAAACATTAATCCAAGTAATCAAGCATTCAAACATGATCAAATAAACAATTATAACAATAATGACAATCTTGTAAATAAAAAGTCTAAATCTAACCAGCATAAAACATGGGTAATATCTCTACAACTTGATGAATGAACTTGCATAGGTTAATCATGTAGTAAAATGGATGTCAAATCATCATGAACAATAGATCTATACTTAAGTTTAAGAAAATGCATGGAAATCACTATTTTAACACCAAATCAAGCCAACAATCCGATATACTCCTTTGGATCCGTGTGAGAGATAATCACCACTCACCAAATCACCTAAACACCTCAAAAGCAACACACTTTAGATCTGGACAGCGAAGAATCTAACTCAATCTATCAAAACTCCGCTTCAAACGATGAAATCTCTCTTCGATGGATGAAGATCTTCAATCTAAGCTTTTGGATCTTCGATTTGATCTCCGATTTGGATGGAAGGAATCACAAGATTAAAGTGGAGAAAAGAAGTGAAGAAGTATAGAACTCGAGCTCTCAAAATAGCAGCACTTCGTCGCTTCAAAATCCGGATCCCAAAAATGAAGAACCCGTGTATTTATAGGCAGAAATCCCCTTAGGTCGTCCGCCCCCTTAGGTCGTCCACGACCTAACAAATCCTCCGACCTAACACTCGCGCGACCTAACACATACGTGCGACCTACGACTTACGACTTAACAGACCTGCGACTTACGACTTAGCGCACACTCGACTCAACGTCTTAACAGAAGCCACGACCTAACTTTAGCTCGCTCCTAGGTCGCTCACGACCTAACACTCAGCGACCTAACCCTTTAAGCCTTCACGCGACTTAACCACACACACATGCGCATGACCTAGCGACATATGCGCTTCCATGACCTAAAAATGTCACGATCTAAGACTCAACACTAATGCGCGACCTACGACTTTTAAGCCCTTGCGCGACTTAACACCCTACGACTTAACTCTTAGCGACTCAACGCTACACGACCTAACAACTTAACTAGGATACGACCTAACATCCACGCGACCTAACGACTCATCCCACTTATCTCCTTAACTCGTCCACGACCTAACCTTCTTAGGTCGTTAACTCGCTTAGTTCCTTAGGTCGTTAACTCGCTAACTCCCTTAGGTCGCTGTCTTTCCTTAAGTCGCTCAAACCTTAGGTCGTCTACTCCTTAAGTCGCTGATTCCTGTAGGTTGCTAACTCTTAGGTCGTTCACTACCTTAAGTCGCCAACTTCCTTAGGTCGCTCCAATCCTTTAAGTCGCTCACCCGACCTAACTACTACTCGACCTAACCTACCCCACGACCTAAGCCACCACACGACTTATCTTCCAGACGACATAAGCTACACATGACTTATCTTCTATACGACCTAATGACAACTGTTTTACAAACATTCGATCCGTAAAAATACGGGTCGTTACATTCTCTCCCCCTTAGGAATTTCGCCTCCGAAATTCCAAACAAACAAGAGCAATCAAAAGCTATTCTGCATGCCTACCATCCATAGCAATCAACAAACCATGCATCCAATTCTAGTCTAGCATGCAGAATTCTAAAATTAGAACAAGTTACAATGTAATGAGATGTCACGACACCTTATGGCCATACCTCGAAGAGTTCAGGATGAGCTGCCTTCATCCTCTCTTCCACCTCCCATGTACAGTCGTTAACATCATCACTCCATTGTACCTTGAGCAACCTAACTACCTTCCTCCTAAGCTGTTTTGTGTCAGTTTCCACAACACGAAGCGGCTTACGAGGTCTCTTATCGACTGGATCAATCTCGAAATCTTCACAGCTATCTGCAGAAACTACTGTATTCGAGCCATGCACATACTTCCGTAGATACGATACATGAAAAACATTGTGCACACCCGCCATCTTTTCTGGTAACTCCAATTTGTAGGCGACCTTTCCAATTCGCTCGATAATCGGAAATGGTCCAACAAATCTCGGAGTCAATTTTCCTTTCTTCCCAAATCGAATAACATTCTTCAGTGGAGAAATCTTCACAAAAACCATATCACCTACGTCGAATTCCAAATCCTTACGACGCTTATCGGCATAACTTTTCTGACGGTCTTGGGCTGCCTTCATTCGTTGCCGAATGATCTCTATGCAATCCGAAGTCTGTCGAATCATTTCTGGCCCAAGTACTAGCTTTTCTCCTGTTTCTAACCAACAGGTCGGAGAGTTACACGGTCTTCCATACAATGCCTCATACGGTGCCATACCAATGCTTGACTGGTAACTATTATTATACGAAAATTCCACCAAATGAAGATGATCTTCCCATGATCCTCCGAAATTCAAAACACAAGCTCTAAGGAGATCTTTCAAAACTCGATTGACTCTCTCGGTCTGACCATCTGTTTAGGGATGATAAGCTGTACTCAAACACAACTCAGTTCCCAAAACTTCTTGGAAGCTCTTCCAAAATCCACTAGTGAACAATGAGTCTCGATCGCTCACTATACTCTTCGGAATACCATGGAATCGAACTATCCACTTAACATACAGCTCAGCCAACTTTGATGCAATCCTAGTTGATCGAACATGAATGAATCTTGCACTCTTAGTCAGACGATCTACGATGACCCAAATCCCTTCATTTCCCGTTCTTGTTCTAGGTAGTCCATCAATAAAATCCATCGATACTTGCTCCCACTTCCCTGTAGGAACTTCTAATGGCTGAAGCAATCCACTTGGCTTCTTCTGTTCGGCTTTTACCAACTGGCAGTTCATGCACTTGGAAATAAAATTTCCAACATCCTTCTTCATACCTTCCCAGTAATAGGTTCTCTTCATATCCCGATACATCTTATTTCCACCTGGATGAATTGTCAACTTCGAGTGATGACTTTCCTTCAGAACTTCATTTCTCAATTCATCTATATCGGGAACAACTAGTCGTCCTTGCTTCCGAAGCCAACCCTCTCGATCGACCTCGAATCCTTTATCCTTTTCTGGGTCCAATCCAGATTCCAAATCACGGATAATCTTGACAAGCTTATCGTCTAGCTTTTGGCTCTCTCCAATTCTTTCCACAAGAGTCGGTCTTATCGATAAGTTTGCCAACATCTCAGGTTCCAATTCACATCTAGGCCTGAAGTCAAATCCAGCCAAATACTCGAGACTCTTCCATTATGAAAACATGGCTTCCAATCCTGCATGTCTTCGACTTAACGCATCCGCCACTGCGTTACCCTTTCCCGGAGTATAGGCTATACCAAAATCATATGATGCTAAAAACTCTAGCCATCGTTGCTGCCTAAGATTCAAATCCTTTTGGGAGAAAAGATACTTCAACGACTTATGATCTGTAAACAACTCGAATCGAACTCCCAATAGATAATGTCTCCATATCTTCAGAGCAAAAACAATCGCCGCTAACTCCAAATCATGAGTCGGATAATTCCTTTCATGCGGCTTCAGTTGTCGACTTGCATACGCAACAACTTTACCCTTCTGCATCAGCACTGCTCCAAGTCCGGTACCACATGCATCGGTGTAAACCACCATCTCATCATTTCCACTTGGAATAGTCAAAATAGGAGCACTTGTCAGTCGCTCTTTCAGGATTCCGAAAGCTTGCTCACACTTAGCATCCCATCTGAATACTTGGTTCTTTTTCGTCAATCCTGTTAACGGTGCAGCCACCTTGGAAAAGTCTTTGATAAATCGGCGATAATATCCTGCTAATCCAAGAAAACTTCTCACATCCGATGCATTCTTAGGTCTAACCCAACCTGAATTGCTGCCACCTTAGCGGGATCAACCGCTATTCCGCTTCCAGAGATAATATGGCCTAAGAACCTCACTTCGCTCTTCCAGAAGTGACACTTCGAAAACTTAGCCTTCAGCTGATGTTTCCGTAAGATTTCCAAAACAATACGCAAGTGCGTCTTGTGCTCTTCTTCAGTTCTGGAATAAATCAAAATATCATCCACGAACACTAGTACGAACTTGTTCAACTGATCTCTGAACACTCTATTCATAAGATCCACAAAATATGCTGGTGCATTGGTCAATCCAAACGACATTACCAGCCACTCAAAGAAACCGGATGGTGTCCTGAAAGCAGTCTTCGGCATACTATCCTTAGCCACTCTTAACTGGTGAAATCCCGTTGCCAAATCCATCTGAGAAAACACCTTAGCTTCGTGAAGCTGATCAAACAAGTCGTCTATTCTCAGCAATGGATACTTGTTCTTCTTAGTCACTTTATTCAGCTCACGATAATCCACACAACCTCAACGATCCATCCGCTTTGGTTACAAACACAACTGATGCACCCCATTCGGACACACTACGCCGAATGAATCCTTTCTGTAAAAGATCGTCAACTTGCACCCTCAACTCTTGCTGTTCCCTAGGCGCCATCCGCCTAAGAGGCATCAAAACAGGTCTGGCTCCTTCAACTAAATCGATACGAAACTCGATCTCCCTATGCGGCGGTAACCCTTTGACCTCATCAAAGACATCCTCAAATCCATTAGCGATTGGCACCGATGACAGTCCATCCCGTGGAACAACCAGCGAATACATGAAGCTCATGAAGATGCCTTCCTCATGCTTACATCGTATCACAACCTTTCGCCCTTCCACATTCTCGACTGTCACCTCCAACCTTTCACAATCAACCTTTGCCGCATACTTCCTAAGCCAGTCCATACCCAAAATAATTCCGAACCCTGCAAAGTTCAGAACAAAACAATCACAAACAAAAGAGCAATCACGACTCGATATAATCAGACCACGGCATAGCATACACAGACAAGACGAACCCCCAACTGGATTAGTCACAACCAATGGCCTATCAACAATATCCGGTTCTAAACCCAACCGGCCTACAAGTTCATTACAAACAAAAGAATGCGACGCCCCAGTATCGAATAACACTCTAACTGGAACACCACATATGGAAAGAGTACATTGAACCACCACACTCTTTCCTTTCTCTTCAGCGGTAGGAGCTTTCGAAGATGATGGAACAGCTCCCAAAGCATAAGCTTGCACAATCTGCTTGTCCTTCCGCGGTTCTGGACAATTTTTCCTGATATGCCCCGGCTTGTCACATTTATGGCACTTAACCGGCACCTTCGGATTCTTGCAATCTCTGGAGAAATGACCCTTCTGCTGACAATTGTAGCAGGTCACTTCGTCCTTCGGCTTCTTCTGGCCATCCTTACCCTTCTGCTGCTGCTGCTTCCTCTTTTTGTTTCCACCCTGCTGTTGTTTAGACTCTTCCTTGGTCACAGCAACAACATATCATTCCTTAGAAAACAGATTCTCGTGCCTGAAAGCTTTCTCCACAAGCTTCTCAAATGGATCGTCCAAATGATCCACCAACTGCCTCCCAAGATAACTGTCCAAGCCTGTCACAAACTTCTCATTCTTCTGGTACGAAAATTCAATATACGACCTGACATACTTGAACAAAGCTTCAAACTCAGAAACATACTCAAGAACTGGTCTCCCACCCTGCTTGAGCTCCACAAACTTCTTGAACAGAACAGACTTCTGAGCTGTAGAAATGAACTTAGCTTCAAATCTGGCTTGGAATTGCTCCCAAGTAATTTCTTCCTCCGGAGTATCAATGGTGATGGAGTTCCACCAGTCAGAAGCTCTCCCTTGAAGCTGTCTTGATGCTAGCTTCCTTTTGGTTGCATCCTCGATTCCCAAGTCACCAAAGATCCTTCTACAAGCATCTATCCATCTCTGAACTTCAATGGTTGACTCTGTTCCCAAGAAAACCTTTCCTCCAAGAGCAGTATAGTCTTTACACAGCTTGGCAAAATCCACCGGTTTTGGAGTTTGAACTTGAACTCCAACATCTACCGATGGCCCCGGAGCTGGCATCCCTCTCATGATCGAAGTCATCATAGCTTCGAACATAGCAACATAATCAGCAGCCCCTTCAGTAGCACGGCCTTCCCTAGCAGCTGGTCTCCCTCTTCGACTCATTCTTAATATCTATAAAAAGGAATGATTAATACACCTTGAGAACAACTGCATAAGGGGTTCAAATCATTCTAAGCTACTATATTATATATAGTAATCATCCATCAAAATACAATTACGTCTCTCATACGTAGTTACGTCAGCGAGCGTTGGGTAAAATCGATTAACCAATGCTCTGATACCAAATGTGACGACCGGCCATGACCCCTGCACTGAACATAGAAATAGTGCGCTGTAAAGTGTGCCAGGCAGCCATGGACGATCGCCAATGTTAAATTAAAAACAGCAGAATCTATCGTATAACTCACAGCGCATGGATAAAATACAATAGAAAGTATATATAGTGAAGCTTTACAGAACAGAATCTCTATTAAACCTCATAATAGTTTGGTACAACATCTGAATAGTCAATACATCAAGCCTCACTACATATCACTCAGAGAATATACTAGCAGCGGAACATCCAGTACATATAGTAAGAAAATAATATACAAAGCCTCCAGCTCGTCTTCGTCATCAGCATCGTCGGTCACTAAGAACAGCACCTGTCACCTGCTACCTAGTCTGCCCATCCCAAAATGGATGAACAGCCCAAGGTAATAAGAGTGGAACATAAAACCTTGAGTTAGACAACAGTCTTAGTGAGCGGTAAATTAACTAACAACATACCAAAAGAGCATAAAGAAAAAAGGAATAGGAATCCAAACCTCCCACTCCACCTCTTTCTACAGTGATAGCCCCCAGACACACTAAGCAGAAGTAAACATAGTAATCAAACAATTAAAGTAAAGCAATTATCACTCGAGTCAAGATCGGTGTTTTCCAAGTACAAACCCCCAAGGCCTAAACCAAGATCAGATAAACACCCAGAAAACATCGCTCTTGAGACCGAATGACGATACAACCAATCATCCATGACTCTGGCTATCACTGTTATCTTTGCTTCGATACCACCGTTAATTGAATGACCGACACATTCTTTCAGCCGTCCGTCAAGGGTTAATGGCAACCCCGGTTCTAGACAGAATTCCGCACGTCGTCGCAGCCCGTGCCTAGGACTATCGAATCTGCCCAGAGTACTCGACTACAATCATAGTCTTTAGGGACTATCGAATCTGCCCAGCGTACTCTTGCTTTGAGCCTGCTAGAACCTTCAACAACGATGAAATCTCAGCCTTCTAGTCATCCTCCTCGACGACTATTTCCATACTAGCTCAAGCGCCTCTCGAGCAAACCATTATTCTCAACTCGAACCATTTCACTGAGTTATCAACATGCTTGGAATGATCCCGTCTGGATTAAACCAAGGCTATCCCATACCATGCCTCGCTTTATCTCATCATAGCAAAGCCTCATCTCAACATCAACATCATCAACTCTATCCATATGAGCTTCATCATCCGCCACATATGCTACGAGTAGCTTTTTTCCAATTCAAAAGCCTTTCCCTTAGCTTTTGAATCATCTTCGACTAACTTGTCCAAATCAAATCATCAATCAACTAATTTACAACAATCAATCAAGTCAAACATTAATCCAAGTAATCAAGCATTCAAACATGATCAAATAAACAATTATAACAATAATGGCAATCTTGTAAATAAAAAGTCTAAATCTAACCAGCATGAAACATGGGTAATATCTCTACAACTTGATGAATGAACTTGCATAGGTTAATCATGTAGTAAAATGGATGTCAAATCATCATGAACAATAGATATATACTTAAGTTTAAGAAAATGCATGAAAATCACTATTTTAACACCAAATCAAGCCAACAATCCGATATACTCCTTTGGATCCGTGTGAGAGATAATCACCACTCACCAAATCACTTAAACACCTCAAAAGCAACACACTTCAGATCTGGACAGCGAAGAATCTAACTCAATCTATCAAAACTCCACTTCAAACGATGAAATCTCTCTTCGATGGATGAAGATCTTCAATCTAAGCTTTTGGATCTTCGATTTGATCTCCGATTTGGATGGAAGGAATCACAAGATTAAAGTGGAGAAAAGAAGTGAAGAAGTATAGAACTCGAGCTCTCAAAATAGCAGCACTTCGTCGCTTCAAAATCCGGATCCCAAAAATGAAGAACCCGTGTATTTATAGGCAGAAATCCCCTTAGGTCGTCCGCCCCGTAGGTCGTCCACGACCTAACACTCGCGCGACCTAATACATACGCGCGACCTACGACTTACGACTTAACAGACCTGCGACTTACGACTTAGCGCACACTCGACTCAACGTCTTAACAGAAGCCACGACCTAACTTTAGCTCGCTCCTAGGTCGCTCACGACCTAACACTCAGCGACCTAACCCCTTAAGCCTTCACGCGACTTAACCACACACACATGCGCACGACCTAGCGACATATGCGCTTCCACGACCTAAAAATGTCACGATCTAAGACTCAACACTAATGCGCGACCTACGACTTTTAAGCCCTTGCGCGACTTAACACCCTACGACTTAACTCTTAGCGACTCAACGCTACACGACCTAACAACTTAACTAGGATACGACCTAACATCCACGCGACCTAACGACTCATCCCACTTATCTCCTTAACTCGTCCACGACCTAACCTTCTTAGGTCGTTAACTCGCTTAGTTCCTTAGGTCGTTAACTCGCTAACTCCCTTAGGTCGCTGTCTTTCCTTAAGTCGCTCAAACCTTAGGTCGTCTACTCCTTAAGTCGCTGATTCCTGTAGGTTGCTAACTCTTAGGTCGTTCACTACCTTAAGTCGCCAACTTCCTTAGGTCGCTCCAATCCTTTAAGTCGCTCACCCGACCTAACTACTACTCGACCTAACCGACCCCACGACCTAAGCCACCACACGACTTATCATCCAGACGACCTAAGCTACACATGGCTTATCTTCTATACGACCTAATGACAACTGTTTTACAAACATTCGATCCGTAAAAATACGGGTCGTTACATTAACCTTTCAGCTCCGATACCAAGTGCAACGAGCCGAAGATTTTCGACCCCGAAAATCGACACTAATACATTCACTGTATAGAGTGCCGAACAATCGAGTGCCGGAAATCCCAGACTGTTAGGGTTAAGAAGAAAAAGAGGTAGAATAAGAACAGAAAACAACAACACAGAATCTCACAATCGCAGCGGAACAAAATATAATATAAAATAACAGTATTTATACAAAAAAAAGCTGTAACTGTCTATATACATACAAGATATCAGAGTACAACAAATCTGGACAGTTATAATAACTTGTCCTCAACTACTGGATAGAATAGCCATATACACAGTGGAATATACTCAATACGTCTCTGCAATCCAACTCGTCTGCTAAGCTTCAAAGCGTCATAACCTGAAAATCTGTAATACTCGGTCTGACCCGAGCATTACAATAAAGTAACACTCGAGTCAGGCTGGAAACCAGCTTGAGTAAACCCATCTAATATGAAATACTTAGGTTATAAAGCTTCTTTGAAACCAAGGTAACTCGTATATCCGACGAGTTTTTATCAGATTAAAACCAACACCTTTACAGCAAATTCATCGGTACTTTGATACTGTCTGGATACAGCTACTTATTTATAATAACCCAGTTCGCTCATTTTATTCAAATCCATCCTATTTGATTCTATGATCAAACCCGTAAAGATTTATAGTGATTATTAAATCGAAGTGGTTTCGGATATCGTTGATATCCGATCCCGGTCTCTTCGAATCTAAGTAACAGCTTTAAAAGGGTAAATCGTTTAAAATAACAATTTATTATTTAGGGTGACAGCATTACTTATGGCAATTTATCGCAGATGTCTTATTCCAAATAAAACGTATAACCATTTCAATCTCATTATTTTAATTTGAAAACCAATATCCCACAGAATTAAGCAAAGATATAGATCGTTAACCCAATTAACGATCTATAACCCATATCCAAACAATTTACTCTTGATTTTAATTCACTTTGATTTACCGTATTCATTTATATTTAAAACCAAATTAATTTCAAATTAAACACTTTATTAAATATAAAATATTAAAATGCCATTAATTATTCATAAATAATAATAATAATAATTTCCATTAATTTGTAAAATATCACCGAACTTTAACTTACGGATTAAAAATGAAAATTAGATTTTTAGTTAAAGAAGGAAATACAAGTTATCATATAAATGTATATATAAATATGGATTCCATTACCTTTCTTCTTTTCTTCATTATTTTTCTTTTCTTCCATTTTTTTTCTTATTTTACAGACATGGCATCGGAATGGATTAGGATCAATTCAAAGGAGAGGCAAGGGCTCTTTCGCATCCTCCTTCACGCAGAACTACTGGCTCGGATTCGGCCTATGATTCTCTCCCTTTTCTTTTACTTTTTCTTTTATTTACCTATCTTCTTTTTCCTATTCTTTTCTTTTCTCTTTCTTTCCTTTTTCTTATATTTTTCCATTTCTTCCCGGCCCAAAATCTTTTCCCCGGCCCACTTTTTTTTTTCTTCCTCACACATTCTTTTTCCCAAATCTCTTGTTCGCCTGGAGGGAAGAAAACGTGCGCGTACACGTATCCGTGCACACGCACTCTGATGATCGTGCCCTGCCGTCGACCCACCTCGTGAATCACCCACGACCACACCATCTCGACCATTCATCTGGAATTCGACCACACCCACCGTTTGAATTTCTCAAACCTCGAACCAAATCCAGGCACCAAAAACGCTTAACCACGGCGCCACCGACCATTTACCCGCCCCAAAGTTCGCCTGGAGTTCCGCAACCACCCACTCCTTCTTTTCCCCCACCACCGCACTTTTCTAATGGCCCCACGCCGTCGCCGTTAACTCGAGATCGATCCCATACAAATCACAACCCCGAACCCTAAACCACCCTCGACCGGCCACCACGAGTTCCTAAAAATCACCAAGCTATTTTTCGTTGACTCCCCACCACACTAGCCTTCTCCATGCCGAACCACTGGCCACGAAATCAAAAGCGCCGCCGGGATTTGCCCCAAACCCCAAATACGTTCATCCTCCCATTTCTCATTCAAAACACCACTAAAAATCTCGTAATCATCATCAAAAATCATCGTTTTTGATGACGAACCCAGGCACATAAACAAAGTACTAAGTTACGACACTTGAAATTTTGACATTCTTAAGTTGTTACCTGTAAAATCCACTTTCCTTGCTCTACACTCAAAGATATCGAACGAAACAAATTTAAAAAAAAACTACATTCAAAATCAAAGAGTTTTGCTTTTGGAATCGAAGCCTAAAACAATTTGTATAAAGAGAAATGGATTTTCTTAAAGGGAGGGATTGCTGAGTTTTTAACTAAAAAAAATGAACAGAGTATACATTCTTTTTTTTTTCCTGTAAGTGAAACCACTCTGTGCCTAATCCTTCTACATACATATACTCAGCAAAACATGTAAACACTTACCCAGACCAACAATTCATTTCCAGGCACAGTTTGTATGTTTATCTCTCTCTCTCTCTCTATATATATATATATATATAAGCAGTTGAGATGTAAGTGTTATACTCACTGTTATCAAGAGACAATGAACACTGCTTGCTTTCCCTCTGCTGCAGGCTTTTGCCTTTGATCTCCTTTTGTTTGCTAAATGACAGATCTTTGCTTTGATTCTTCTTAAGTTTGAAAAAGGGTGGTATTGTTTTCTGTTTATCTTTAGTTTAACTTACTTCGAATAAATGAAATAAAAGAAGACAGTGGAGATATATATATATATATATATAAAAGAAGGTATAGTGTTGCATTATGCTGTGTTGTATACAGTAACTTCTGTTTTCACTTTTCTTTTGTTTTATATTGATATTTTTACTTTGATAAAACTGATTGGATTTCATAGAAAAGCTTGATGTCTTTCCTTGATTTGATTTATATTTTGACATTGATAAAATGTTTTGTATGCTTGAGATGATGTTTTGCCATCATGATGTTTCTTGCATATTTACATGTACATATGCATGAATTTGATATATATATATATATATATATCCTTATGTGTTTATGGTTGCCTTTCCCATTTTTATAATAATGTATGTATACATATATACACATTTATCCTCACATACATACACTCATGTATATCTTGTCATCACTTACACATATATATACATTTTCACTATTTAATATATATCCATTTGCTTGTATTTGTCATCATACATATATATATATATATGTGTGTGTGTGTGTGTGTGTGTGTGTATTCACATTTACACAAACTTTCCTATATTCTATTTCATATGTAAGTCCATGTACACTATCTTTTTCCTATAATTATATTTGCATACGTATACACTATCATATTTACTTTATCATCTTTGCTTTTATACATATTTTTACATATGTTTATTTCCCTATATTATATTTTCATAACCATGTATATCTAGAATTATATATATATATATATATATATATTTAAACATCATAAAGCTCGTATATATTTACGTATATACATTTATGGATATTTTATCTTGAATTTAAATGGTGGAGTTTATATATATATTTTCTATAAAATTCATCATACCCGGGAATTCATAATCCAACATTTAGTATAGTTTCTAAATCAATTTATATATTCAGATATTTTAATTACTAGAAATTTATTTGTTCGACCAATCAAAATTAATATTTCAATATTAAAATCAGTTAATCACCCGATTAACCTATGTTAAAAATCCGGGACGTTACAAAAACACAAATTGTGACACAAAATTTTGAACCGTTGGATCTATTTATCCTTATATGAAAGGTGGAATTCAGAGGGCAATCCAATGGTGGAGATCCATTGTGTCACCAAATTGTGTTCAGATAGATTTTCCCATATATATATATATTATATGTGTGTGTGCGTGTGATCAATAATATTCTTCTTTTAACACCGTTTTGTAGCCCCTTATATCAGATACAAGTTTCTATTTAAATATTTGTTTTTTCTCTTTTTTGTCACATGGACCAAATATTTAATATAAACTTGTGGTTGATATCTGGGGCTACAAAGGATGCTATTGATCATAATAGTATATACATAGTACAAGTCTAGAAAAATTCAAGTTTCAAATCACGCTATGCAAAGTTCAAACTTTTAACCTCAGAACCTAAGTTCGTGGGCTACGCAAGTTTCGGTATATTTATTTATATGTAATTTGCGTATGTTTATTAATCGTATTTTATATTTTGCATATGGTTTATTGTATATTTTTTGTGTATGGTTTAATATATGTGTTTAAGCTATTATTTTTATATATACATATGGAGAAAACGGTCGGGAAAAATTGCACACTTCATGAGATAAAAAACATAACATTACAAAGGAAACAACTACATGAACTAAAACACAACATAAATAAAATACTACATGGAATAAAACACTACATGTTAATAAAACCTTGAATAAAAAAAACTACATTAAATATTATTTCTACATACTTCTTACCCTCTTGCAACAATATTGAACTCTTTCATTGAATTTGGTTTAGCGATTAGCGCTCCAACGTGTGTAGAAATATATTCAAATTGACGTGGATGCAGTCTTATTTTAGAATTTACATTTTGGACTTTGATATCATCATTTCGATTTGGATTTCTAATTTGTACTTTACCCTGTTGATTTTCCATTTTTAAGAGTAAAAGTAAAATGACGAGAAACATAAAATGTAAAGAGTTAAATTGGAATAAAGAAGAAAATTAGATATGTACATATTAGCAAGATTTGAGGTTTTGATCGAAACACCTAGATTTTGGTCGTTCTGTTTCGGTTTTAGTAAGGGCCAAAACGAAATCAAACTGAAAATCCAGTTCAATAAATTAATATCGAATTTCAAATATTACAGAAAAAACTAAAAAAAGGAATGAATTTCAAGCTCAAATATACAAATATCAAAATTTGAAATTTTAACTCAGCAAACATATAAAATCACAAAATATATAAATGGTGTAACTAAAAAAAGTTTAAAACAAAGTAATGAATAAACATTTTTTAAGGTTATAAATATTTATGATTAATTAGTATTCTTCCTTTATACCTTTATTTTTCAAGTAAAGATAAATTATATGTTTTGTTTCAATAATTTAAACAAATATGTGTAATATTACAAAACCAAAATTGAAACCAAAATTTCCAAAAGTTATGAATTATTGAAATTCCTGAAATTCCTAAAGACCGAAACTGAGATCTTGAACCTTGATATATAGGGACTTATCCGATGTTTTAAACATTGGATAAGTTCAATATTTACTGTTAATGTTGGAGTAGCAGTAAATTTTAGATGAGACATCATCAAATGTGAAAAGCTTCCTACTCTCTTGTTGGGGCTGCTGTTATACACTCACACATGCTCTAGTGGTCTACACTCAATTGCTTGCACACTATATTCCATGGTGTAAATGAAGTTGCCACTGACCCGAAGAATCATTGTGACACTACTTATAATCCGTGTGACACTGCTTTTCAACTTTCACCAACATCTCATTGCCTACACCACACTTATTCGATCCCCATGTCATCGCTAACCCACAGTCTAGGTCTTAAAATAAAATAAATGATGATAAACAATATACTAAAAAGGTAGGGCTGTTACACTTGCATCAAGGTTCCTTGAAGTTAAAATAATCGTACCAGGTAATTGTTCGTTGGTGCAATAAAGTAATCATTGACATAAACCAGCAACAAACTAAGAGGAAAAAAAACATTTTATTAGTATTGTAATATGAACGACACTTCGATCTGATTCAGAAAGATGTATATTTTCCACACTTATATGTATAAGCTCTACTTAACCTTGTCATAACTGTGGTTTTAGGTTATTCTGTAGCTGCTGTTGCTGGTTTGTGGCCTGTTCTTGTCAAGTCAGTTGTTCTTCTCAACCCAGCAGGTTCTGTGGTTCCCAATTATTCTTCTGCTCAATTGGTCAGAGTGAGTAATTTACAATACACCCTTGAATTTGTTATGTAACCATTGTTTTTATCTTCAAGCGAAAAATTGGGGCGATTGAATGATCTTTTATCACATATATTTGTATTAGCTGAAAAGAGTTAACATGGAAGGTCATCTGCAACCATAACATTAATTCATAATGTCCTAGTTATTTTTCATGCCTGAAATAAATCGATAATACTCTTTTAATCATAATTTATAGCCAACACGAACTCCTAGGAATGGATTTGCATGGATCGGCAGTCGCCTCCTATTGTTATACTTGCAGTTCAGAGCTAGAGACATTTTGACCAAGTGCTACCCACGTGTATGCGCACCTTTAATTTCTTATGACATTTTCAATCAGAAGTATACTATTACATTAGTTAATCATTCTTTCTCAATTCTTTAATGTCTTATTTTTCGTTTGCAGAATACAAAAAGGGTTGATGATTGGCTGATCAGCGAAATACTGAGAGCTGTATCCTCACCCTTAAACTTACATAGTTCGTAGAGATTTAACTGTGGAACTCATAATTTTGGTAACATTGTATTTGAACAATCCGGTCATTATACTTCAACCAAGCTGGTAAAATACTTAATTTTGTTATACTCTTAACCAAGTTCATTTACATGATATAGAATAGTGTATCTACTGCCTAATTAGGTCACCTCTCTAATTTGCATGCTGCAAGTTTTATACATCTGCATAAACTCTTCACCAAGGTTATCAAAACGGGATTCAAATCATAAATCGTAAAGTTTAAATTTTAAATCGAGTCGGGATTTAAATTGTAAATCCTAGATTCAAAAGATCCATATTTTAAGGTTTGTACATACTTTGAAATTGATTATGATGTTTGAACTTTTACATCCGAACTTAAAAGTTAGTTTTTTCTCTTGTCTCATTTTTTTTTTAATTTTTAATTTTTAGAAAACACTAGGACTGGAATTGAGAGTTCAAATCGAATATATAAAATCTATTGAATGGTTTTTCTCAACTGCGGTTTTAAACGAGTTTGAATTTGAATGTAAATCGAATTGGAACGGGAGAGATCTGATCTGAAATGGGATTTAAATTGTAAGAGTTTAAGATTTTTGATAACAATGAATGCTCTTCACCATCTTATGATTCTTACCTGTTGGATGTAGTAGCAATTTAAAAATGCTACAAGTTTTTCTATGCTATATTTGCTCTAATTTACTAATCTGCTTTGAGCAATTATATTTACATGAAATTCTCAAAGAGGACCTGATAAGTAGTTAAATACAGCCCATTCCATTCGATGATCAGTAGACAAAATATGGAAGTTACCAAATGTATGTTTCTTAACATCATGTATAGTCGCATGATCCTGGGGTTCTTGTGGTCCTTGAAAGCGTATTCAATTTTAGCCTTCAAGTTCCTATCAATTATTTTTTCGACTCTTTTGGAGGAAAGATATTAGTCATACAGGTAAGGTTAAATGATACATAATAGCTACAGAAAACTGATATCTTGTGTATTTTAATTCATTTGAATTTACACAGGGTATGAGAGATCCACTATCTGATTCCAAGTTGAGAGTGTCCAAGATCAAGAAGCATTGCAAAGATATCACAATAAAAGAATTGAATGCGGGTGAGTTTATCCAATAATTTGGCTAATTCTATTACAAATTCAAAACTTGCTGGGCATGCTCCAAATGTTTAGCAATTTCATATAATCCGTATTTGATTTTGGTACCTTCAAAAGTTACGTTAGAACTCTTCCTTATGTTCTCCTTCATCATCTCTTCAAGACTTCCAACACAAATAAATTAAATGTTGGAAGTAATTTAAAAAATTTCTTATAATGTTCGCCACAAAGGGGGAGTCCACAAAGGTGTTGACCGAAATGCTCTCGTGGATGACGATCGACCTACCCAAACAGATCATTGGGGCAGTGGAAAAGACAGTATTTACCGTTGGTGTCAGAAATTTCAGTTCCAATTAAAACACCAACAATTATGCCTGTTGGTTCAAGTGGTGTCTATAGACTTGATCAGTCACCTTCAACGCAAATCTCCATCTTCTAAAAATACTGAATTTCTAGGTAGAAGCGAACATAGTATCTTTTATGTGTTTCCTCTAAAATGATAAAGCATCTTTTATTCTCTATAACGAATATTTTTCTGATTTATGCAAGTAGTTACAGCTTGCAGAAATAATCTTCATTATACTCTGGAAGAAGGTTTTCATTCAAATTTGTGTTATTCGAGAAAGGGACATCGACTTGCTTGTGCCTTGGAGGGATAGAATCTAACCCTAATTTTAACATTAAATTCAACACAAACATCAAAACACCTAGATCTATGGAGTTCAATTTAGTTGTTTTATAATTAGCTCACTAATTTAATAGGTGAACTGATAAATTCATACGTTTAAAAGATTTGGTAATTTATATCTCTAGTTGTCCAAAAAAAGGAATAAAAATTAATTGTATGGCTGATTTACATCTCATGTTGTGTGTGTGGGAAGGGGAAAAAAAAAGAGAATTCGTAACTGAAAGCAAGGTGTTCTGACCACTGAAAATTTGAAGAAAAATAAATTAGGTGGTATATACTCTGAAATTTCTGGAGTCCAAAAATATAATGGATTTTTTTTTCTTTAAACCATATGCCACATTTTCTATTAGGTTTGGCACAAAGTTACGGATGAGCTATACACTGAAAAATGGCCATACGATCCTTTTGCATCAATATTATTTTTGTTGCTAGATATCTCCTTGATTGGAGAAGGTGAACTTTAACAACCTGTTGATGAATTGTGCTGATATAACAAGTTGCTTGTTTTGCATCTGAGAAACGTTTGAGTTAATATTTCGACATCATAAATGATAGTTTAACCTAGATGAAATTTGTTAGATATGCATTTGATCTGAGCATGAATCCTCTATTCCCAAATTGTGTGTCCTCGTGTGTCAAGTCAGTCTCATCGATTAAATGTTTTTGATATTTAATTTTAGTAATGTTTAATAACAACAGAATTGTGGAGATTTAAGTTGGTACATGAAGACACACAATCTGGTTTTATCCCACCCACAATGTGATTATAATCTGCCTAGTTTGAAATACTTGCAGGTTCTAATCAGTTACTGACATTTTGTAAACGTTCTCTTTGTTAGAAGTGATACCTAAATTAGGGAAGAAACCATTGGAGAAGCGTCGACGAGGAAGGAGGAAGCCCTAACCCTAGAAGCAAGCTCAAGGAAGAATTGCCGAACCACTATCCTGCTTCGGTGGAACTGGAGCGGTGTAGGATGGAGACCGAACGAAGTAGTTGGCTGATGGTTGGAGCGGCAGTGGAAGTCTGGTTCGATGGAGGAGATGCCGAACCAAAGGTTTGGTCCGGTGGAGTTCGTCCGGTGAAGTTGTTCGGTGATTTGGTGAAGGTGAAATGAAGATTGCCGAACCAAATTCTTCGTTCGGTAAGATAGAGGAGCGGAGAGAAAAGAAAATTGCCGAACGAAATATTTCGTTCGGTATTTTGGAGATGCCGGTCCAGATGCGCCGTTCGATATTTGGGAATGTCGGTCCAGACTTGAAGTGGAGATGCCGAACCAGATTGATATGGGCTTTGCCGAACCAAATGCCAAGCTTTATATGCTGTTTGCCGGGTCAGATGCATGCCGAACCAAGAGCTTTGCCGGACCAGATGCATGCCGAACCAAATCTCAGGACTGCTATATAGCAGCTACCCCTTCTCATATCTTCACTATATAAATAGTGGAGCTTCTGGACAACAATGACAGCCATCCTAGAGAGCTGAAACTCTGTAGAATTTCGACTGTATTGTTAATTCTTCTTATGTATAGTCTCCAAAAGTGAATCAATCTTGTAACTCTAATCTTTCAGCGATTAATAAAATCTTCTCTCAACAAGTGGACGTACACTGCCTCGCGGTAGTGGAACCACTATAAATACTGGTGTTATTTATTTTTCCGCATTGCATAGATCTGTGACTGTCTGTTCTGGTGTCCATCTTTTGTTTGTTCCGTCTCACTACAATCACGATCCAGTTGTTTACCGCTGCGTTGGATTTTTATTTCCTTAGACTGATCATCTGAAGGGATTTTCCCCAACAGTCTGGTATCAGAGCTGCAAGGTTGATCGAGGAATGTTAGACGCTTTGGCAGGAGATGAAGCGACTCCAGTTGTTACAAGACCCTATACTAAAGTGATGTATATCGCGTCAGGATCACAATTGGCAATTGAGAAATGAAATGGGGATAAAGACTTTGAGAAGTGGCAATGGAGGATGAAGGCTGTTCTAATGAGGAATGAAGTCCATCCAGTAGTGTTTGCCCCTGAGGAGTTGACGGCTGACATCTCAGTCGCGGAAAGGAAGGAGATGGAGAAATGAGCGTTTACTACTTTACAGCTAGCTATGAGAGAGAATGTTATCTCAGAGATTAGCGGTGAGACCACTGCTATGGGCATTTGGACCAAGCTAGAGAATCTCTACTTGAAGAAATCTCTGACTAACCGTCTGATATTGCTGTAGACATTTTTCACCATGCGGATGAGAGGGTACTTCAGTGAAGGAACATCTTAATTTCTTTGATGATCTCGTGATGAAGATGAAGACTGTTGACTTAAAGATGGATGAAGAATAAATGACAATGATTTTTTTGTGTTTTTTTTTCGAAGCGGTAAACAGGTTTCGCTTACAGCCCTATCTTCGCTAGAGACACATTGACAGTGGAAGATGTGAAGTCAGGCCTTCTATCTGAGGGCTTGAGAGATCAGATGAAGGAGATAAGTGAAGGAAGTAGATGTGGAAGTAGTAGTCACGGCCTGTTTGTTGAAAGAGGTAGAGATGATAAGAAGAATTAACACTCTAGAGGACGTTCCAAGTCCAGAAAGCCCGGTAATGGCAGAAGAGGAAAGTCTAAGGACGAGAAGTGCTTTATCTACAAGAAACCTGCTCATTGGAAAAACGATTGTCCAGATTTGAAGATGGATCTTCATCATTTGCGGTGGAGAAGTCTGTATCTGACGATGTGTTGTTTGCAGCAGTGTCGGATGTCTCAGACCATTGGGTGCTGGACTTGGGGGCGTCTTTCCATATGACGCCTAATAAGGATTACTTCAGTTCTTTCGTTGGACGAGAGGGAAGCTCTATTCTTATGGGTGATGATGCTAGTTGTAGAGCAATGGATGAAGGTACAATGAAGATCAAGATATTTGACGGAGTGATACGCACTTTGACAGGTGTCCGGTATGTTACAAGTCTTCGGAAGTCCTTAATTTCTTTAGGACAATTGACATCTTTGGAATGCAAGGTAACTATCGAGAAGGATAGTCTGAAGGTTTCGAGAGGTGCATTAGTTCTTATGAAAGGAGATGCGTTTCGAAATCTGTATTTGCTGAAAGGAACCACAATTCTTGGAGAGTCGTGTGTGGGAGTAGATAGTTCTCGTGCATTGGATGCCACAAAGCTTTGGCATATCAGATTGGGTCATATTTTGAGAAGAGCTTAGAGTTGCTTCGAAGACGGAAGCTAATCAAAGAAGAAAGCTTCGACAAGATGGACTTTTGCCAGGAATGTGTGTTAGGCAAGCAAACTAAAGTATCTTTTGGAGTTGGACTCCATAGATCGAGACAAGTACTTGAGTACGTGCATACAGATGTTTGAGAACCAGTTGCTACTCCTTCTCTTGGAGGAGCAAAGTATTTTATCTCTTTCATTGATGACTTTTCTCGGAAAGTATGAGCGTATGTGATGAAGGCCAAATCAGAAAGTTTTGAGAAGTTCAAAAACTGGAAAGCACTTGTTGAGAACCAATCTGGTTCTAGGTTGAAGGTGCCGAGATATGATAATGGCGGTGAATTTGTCTCTAGGGAGTTCCTCGATTTTTGTAGACAACATGGCATTCAGAGACATTTCACTACATCTGGAGATCCGCAATCCAATATGGTTGTAGAAAGGATGAACATGACTCTACTGGAGAAGGCTCGTTGCTTGAGATTGACGGTGGGTTTGTCTAGAGGCTTTTGGACTGAGGCATTATCAACTGCGGTGCATATCATAAATCGAATTCCGTGCTCAGCCATAGATGGGAATATTCCAGAGGAAAATGGAGATGTAAAGCAGTGTATCTTGGTTACTTCCGAATTTTTGGTTATCCGGTGTACGTTCACCATACAGGTGATGACAAGTTGGAGGCTAGAGCACACAATGACATACTAATGGGATACACCGATGGTATCAGAGAGTATCGAATTTGGAACCATGTTGATCGGAAGATTGTTCATTCCAGACATGTTACTTTTGATGAGTCTGCTATGTTCAATCCGAAGGAGAAGCTACCTACCACATTAGAAGATTCTGATAGGCCTAAGGAGATGGAAGAAGTTCCCTTGTTCCAGCCAAGGAGTAGAGTTGTGGTTGATGCCGTCGAGGAAAACACAGTTGATAAAACATCACAGGATAGTCCACAGGTACCTTCTAGTAGTGCTGGTGATGTGCATGAATCTAGATGAAGTTCAGTTCAAGGTGGAGCTGAAAGGAGTTCAAGGTGGAGCTGAAAGGAGTTTAGGCGAAGCAGTACTTACCCGGGTCAGTCGTAGGATTATTAAGCCGTCCGAAAGGTATGGTGGTTGTCAGTTTGCGAACCTTAGCCTTGGTGATCAGTTTGACTATGCCATACATGTGGTTCATGAGGAGCCGTTTGACCTTGATGAAACTTTGAAGTCATGTGACAGTTCGAAGTGGATGTGCGCTATGGAAGAGGAGTTAGAGTCGTTGAAGAAAAACAAGACTTGAGATTTGGTACCACCTCCTCAAGGAAGCCGAGCCATAAGTTGCAAATGAGTATTCAAGGTGAAGGATGATGGGAGGTACAAGGCTAGTCTAGTTGCTAAAGGATTTTCACAAAGAAAGGGATTGGAGTATGATGAGATATTCTCTTCAGTAGTGAGACATACGTCCATCCGCATTTTGCTCGCTATCGTCGCAGCTCATGACTTGGAGCTGGAGCAACTGGACGTGAAAACCGCTTTCTTGCATGGAGACTTGAATGAGACCATCTACATGAAGCAGCCAGAAGGATTTGTTGTAGATGAGAAAGAAAATTGAGTTTGCAAATTAAAGAAGTCTTTGTATGGACTTAAGCAGTCGCCTAGACAATGGTACAAGAGGTTTGACTCTTTTATGCTTTCACTTGGTTTTGATCGTAGCATCAAAGGCGCTTGTGTGTACTTCAAGCATTTAAAAAATGCTAGATGGGTGTATCTACTCTTGTACGTGGATGATATGTTGATTGCTTCCGAGGATAAGGCTGAAATCGATAGTTTAAAGCGAAAGCTAAAAGCGGAATTCGAAATGAAAGACCTTGGAAAAGCAAATAAAATTTTGGGTATGGAAATCCAAAAGGATAAAGCTAGGACTTTTGAGCCTCACTCAAAAGGAGTACATTCGAAAGGTGCTTGCTCGGTTTAGCATGGAAAGGGCAAAGACAATCAGCACACCGATGCCTTTGCACATACAACTTTCTAGTAAAGACTCTCCGATCTCGGAAAAGGACAAGACTTATATGATGAAGGTTCCATATGCAAGTGCAGTTGGCAGCTTGATGTATGTCATGGTCTGCACTAGGCCTGACATTGCACATGCGGTTAGATTGGTGAGTAGATTCATGGCGAATCAAGGAAAGACGCATTGGAAAGCAGTGAAGTGTATCTTCAGATACCTTAGAGGAACTTCAAACCATGTACTTGTCTTTGACGGTAGAGGAAGAAATTTCAACTTGGTTGGATTTTACGATTCCGACTATGCCGGTGATAGAGATTGAAGGAAGTCAACCTCCGGATATGTGTTCACCATTGGTGGGACAACGATCAGTTGGAAAGCGAGGTTGCAGACGATTGTGGCTTTTTCTACTACAGAAGCAGAGCTCATAGCTGCGGTTGAAACAACTAAGGAGGCGCTTTATTTGAGGCGACTGTTGTGTGATTTGGACTTCGCATATGAAGGAGTGAATGTGTACTGTGATAGTCAGAGTGCAATTCACTTAGCTGAAAATCTGGCATTCAGCTCGAGGACGAAGCATATTGAAGTGAGAGAATCGTTTCTTGTCTCGATGAGTGAAAAAGAGCTAGTTCGTCTTCAGAAAGTTCACACAAAGGAGAATGCATCAGACATGTTTACCAAGTCGTTGCCTGTTGATAAGTTCGAGCATTGCTCGACTTGATTCGCTTAATGAAGTGCTAGGTGCCACGGAGTGGCACGGGGGGAGAGTTGAGATAGTTCATGGAGATGTTTGTTTTCATGGTGGAGGTTGATAGGTTCTACACGGACTGGGTATTTCGAACACTTTGTTGACGGATGGTGACCTTACTAGAGTTTGTTGACAGAGTGTAATGGGTGATGACATTGCCGAAGCTCATTGGACAAGTATCCATTTCTTGGAGCATAAAGATGCAGATGGAGTTGGAAGGCTTGTATGAAATTCGGTATCAAGGTGGAGATTGTTAGAAGTGATAACTGAATTAGGGAAGAAGTCATTGGAGAAGCATCGACGAGGAAGGAGGAACCCTAACCCTAGAAGCAAGCTCAATGAAGAATTGCCGAACCACTATCTTGGTTCGGTGGAACTGGAGCGGTGTAGGATGGAGACCGAACGAAGTAGTTGGCTGATGGTTGGAGCGGCAGTGGAAGTCTGGTTCGATGGAGGAGATGCCAGACCAAAGTTTTGGTCCGATGGAGTTCGTCCGGTGAAGTTGTTCGGTGATTTAGTGAATGTGAAATGAAGATTGCCGAACCAAATTCTTCGTTCGGTAAAATAGAGGAGCGGAGAGAAAAGAAAATTGCCGAACGAAATATTTCGTTCGGTGATTTGCCGAACGAAATATTTCGTTCGGTATTTTGGAAATGTCGGTCCAGATGCGCCGTTTAGTATTTGGAAATGTCGGTCCAGACTTGAAGTGGAGATGCCGAACCAGATTGATATGGGTTTTGCCGAACCAAATGCCAAACTTTATATCCTGTTTGCCGGGTCAGATGCATGCCGAACCAAGAGCTTTGCCGGACCAGATGCATGCCGAACCAAATCTCAGGGCTGCTATATAGTAGCTACCCCTCCTCATATCTTCACTATATAAATAGTGGAGCTTCTGGATAACAATGACAGCCATCCTAGAGAGCTGAAACTCTGCAGAATTTTGACTATTGTTAATTCTTCTTATGTATAGCCTTCAAAAGTGAATCAATCTTGTAACTTTAATCTTTCAGTGATTAATAAAATCTTCTCTCTCCAAGTGGACGTACACTGCCTCGCGGTAGTGGAACCACTATAAATACTGGTGTTATTTATTTTTCTGCATTGCATAGATCTGTGACTGTCTGTTCTGGTATTTATTTTTTGTTTGTTCCGTCCCACTACAATCACGATTCAGTTGTTTTCCGCTGCTTTGAGTTTTTAATCCCTTAGACTGATCATCTGAAGGAATTTTCTCCAACACTCTTACTATTCATGGCCATGGGTAGGACAATCGAATATGTTGCACCTCCCCAGCACTATTTCAGCAGTACAATGTTTATGGATCATATATACATGTTCCACAATGTTTTGATTTCAGGTCACTGCCCTCACGATGAAGTCCCAGATGAAGTAAATAGTATACTACGTGATTGGTTTTTGATGACAGCTGAAACTGAAAGCATTGGACTTCAAACCAGCAAGGCAACATAAATTTTAAGAAGTATATTTTCCCTCCTTGTAAATTTTTTTACTTTGAATGTTGTCAGTCTGTTACTACTGTAGTTTCTAAAGTAAGATACCTTAATGCCATCATTGTAAATGCATCTTAGTGGTAAATTTGTTTATTATGATATTTTAAACTACTTGTAAGTTTGAACCAAATTTAAATGCTTCTGTAGTAAAGTTGTTGAACGTCCAAAATCATAGTTGGTGCCAAATTCAGTAAATGCCTTCGAGCTTCAGGTCTGCGTATGAAGGTGATTATTTTGCTTTGAAGAATTAGAAATGCGGGATGTTCTGAAACTTAACTATAGAAAACAATTACACGTTTATTTATATACCATAAAGAATGTTGGTTGGTTGGTTGGTACAATGAACCAGGCAAGATAATTGTTAGCATCGATCTTTTTTTCATTATTTTTATATGAAACATGAATATATGCAGTTCTCTGTTTGTAGGGGTTTCGAATATAATTTTCTATCCATATGGAGAAGATCCATAATCTAATAATCATCCTAGCTCTTCCAGCTTAATGGCCTGACGACGGTTCTGCTCTTCCAGCTGCGCCATCCTAGCTCTCAACTCTTCGATCCCTGCTAGATCGATCTCAGCTCTGGCCGTTTGGCTGGCTCTCCTTTGTCTGCTGGCATGCAATACTTATTTAATTTAGTCTATAATCTTACTATCAAAGCTACAACATAATGTGTTAATTGTTATATCTATAAATTTATTGCTGAAACTAAAGCGATGTGAAGTTCGTTAGAACTAAAAGATTACTAAATTGTTATATCTTAATGTATTATTTATTACCACTTGATTGCCAAAGCCGTAGCGCTTGTTCCGGGAAGGTGTATCCATGACTGACTCAAAAATGTCGTCCTCCTCGTCCGTAGTCAACTGCTCTCGACCGGTGTTCTTCAGGAGTTTCTGCTGTTCCATAAACCTTGCCTGCATGAACAAACAAAAATACAGTTAAAATTAATAGCATGATATCTTAATTCATTATGCTTTAATAATTAAAACAGTTACTAATAGTATATAAACTAAAATATGCTTACATGACTCTTTCTCGATTTATCGTCATGCTAGTATATGAAACTGTTCTGTCTGGATTTACATGCTCGATATGAGTATGGGTAAATACATCCATGTACAATACGGGACCTTGCGCCTCAGCTTCCTGAAGTTGATTATTATGTACTATTATTGTACATTCAAAATTATATAGCACAATAACTATTTACAATTCATATTTAATAAATTTACTAACTCCTGACGATATTGCTGGAACGACTTTGACCCTCCTCAATGAGTGACAGGATTTTTGTTCCTATTTGCAGAGTTTCTTTTCGACTCTGCTTGTACATTTAAATTTAATAGATTATTTACTTATCAAATATTTTTTGATATTTACGTATCAATCAAATAATTAATAAAAGTTTAGTACACTTACCTTCGCCTCGTCACTATCCCAATGTGCTAGCCACTCTTTCCACACACTCGCCCCCATCCAGTTCGGCTTCTGCCCTTTATGCTTCACAGCCGACATAGAATCCATGTAGTTCTTCCTCATCTTCTGCATCCAGTAGTGCCGTACCAACTGCAGGTCATCTGATTGTACGTCAACTCGACCTGCATTTCATGATAAACAAGCGACCAAAAATTAAACAATAAAAGGTGAACAATAAATAAGCGACAAAAAAAATTAAGAATGGAAAACATAAGATTATACTTATAATGAAATCCTGCCATATACACTCCAGGATGTGGAAAGAGATATTATCCCACTTCGGCCAACAAGCCGTCATCCTACTCTTGTACGAATCTCTCGAAACTGATAGAACTACAGCTGACGGCTGTAGGTCAAATCCCGTGTTAAATATGATACAAATTAGTATATCGTACACAAAATATTTAAGATGCTGAATTTTTTTTAATACTTACCTCTCCGCTCTAGGTACTAGATACACAGCAGGTCGCTGTGGTGGTTGCGATGGACCGCTGCCATCGCCTTCTAAAGAATGGGAAGAACTCCTCCTTTTGGACGACATAATACCTGTCATACACATCATTTTAAAAGAGAACAATAACATAGTAATGAAATATATTTTATAATTAAATGACATAAATGATTAAAGTACATAAAGTGAAAAGTATACCTGATTCAGATTGGATCTCTATTCCGACGATAAGCAGAATACATTGCATTTTTAACATAAATTGTTAAATAAATGACAGAAATGATAATGACATAAATGATGTAAATGACGATAAGCAAATTCAGTTTTATAAATGACATAAATTACATAACTAGCAAAATAAATCTCATCAATTACATAAATTGCATAATATATAAGAATTCAACATAATATTTAATTATTTATATCAATCCTCATCGTCTTCTGATTCTGATTCGGTCTGATATTCTACGTTATTTTCCTCCCTATTCTCGAATGCTTCTACCAAAACGTGATTCATCGTTCAGAGGTCCAAAATCAGTACGACCGTCTGTTGGTATTATTTCGTTGCTTTGCTCAAGATCTGCCTGATAAGCTTGTTCGTTTGGAATATTATTCCCATCAAACGTAAATCTTGCCTTTGTTTTAAAAACTGCCGATCAATCTATTTTATTTCTTTTTAGAGACAGATAAGAAGCGTAATAAACTTGCAATGCTTGTTTGACTAGTACAAAAAGATCGTACTTGTGATAATGCGATGTATGCTTTATTTCAATAAAGTTATAATCCTTGTGCACATTAATTCCAGAATCTGGAACATTGCTAAACCAATTGCATCTAAACATAAACACCTCCTCCGTGGGTCGTGAGAAATATGTCAGTTGCAAAATTTTATTTAAAACGCCATAAAAATCATTTATGTGATTTTCTGGATCAAATACACCTGTATTTTTAGTTAATTTTTCTGCAACGTGTTCTTTGGTGTTAAATTTATATCCATTGACGAAATATATTGGATATGTCTTGGCATTTCTTTTTAGTCCCAATGCAAGATGTTTCAACCCTTCGTCAACCACACAATTTCTCAGTTTATAAACGTACTTTGAAAACCAATCAGAAAATTCTTTACTGAGATCTCCGTGTGGATGCTCACTTTCATAAATACTGCATATATGAATAAAATATTGCATTAAATTCTACACGCGCATGCATTATGGAAATGAATAAATCATAAATTATTATTTCAGATTACCTAACAAATGGTGCAACCTCAGCACAATTAAGAAGAATATAAGTGTGTGCTACATGAAGATCTCTATCGTCTAACCATACTTCTATACATTTTTCAGAAGGTCGACCATGTTGTCTAAAAATAGATAACATTGTTTGAGAGGACTCTTGTTCGTCGTCTTCATCATTACGAGGAACACTTTCAAATGATATGTTCACATGGTCACTGAAATAGTGAGAGAAAAAGAACGAAGCTTCTTCTTCGATGAAAAAGAACGAAACCGTTTTTGCACAAATGGATTTTCACAATATCGGGTAACAAATACTTTAAATGTTTACACCTACTACACGGACAACGAATTTCTACATCGTTTGCGTTATTACTTAAAGCAAATTCAACAAACACGTTTATACCATTATAAAAATCTTCTTTTATTGAGCCTCTCAATCCCCTTCTTTGATACATCCATCTCCTCCGATCAATAAAATAATCGATTATTTTTTCTATTTAAAAAATATGTCACAAATTCAAAAATAAATATTGGTCATTTTACGAATCCACGTTTTATGTTTCAATGTATCGATACAAAAACTTATACGCGTCAATTTTACCCCACTTAAGAATACAATATAGAAATGTTGGTTTATGGTTATCTTTTTTCCTGGTCAGTCATTCTACTTTCCATTACAAACACAGTAAACACTTACATTTCGTACATTATTTCGTTTTAAACGATTCAACAAAATTTCGGCAGCACTTCCCTTTTGTTTCATGCATTGTACACAAATGCGTGTACACATGAAACAAAAAAGAAGTGACGGTGAAATTTTGTGAACCGTTTGAAACGAAATAATGTACGAAATGTAATTGTTTACTGTGTTTATAACTTGTCTAATACAGGGACAAATCCAACAAGTATTGTACCAGATGAATATAAATGGCCGTTTTGTGACAAAAATGAATATTTATATAATGATCATGTACAACACCTGTCGGACGGGGCCAAAAACTCTCTGAGGGATGTAAAAAAAAGTAGTTTATAAAAACGAATATTTACTAATTTTATATATTTCAAAAAATTATTAATTTACCACATTTATTCCGCGTATTTTATCGAATAAGGCTGCTTCAATATTGTTGTCATTTTTCAATACAGTCAATTTTTTTTAGACTCGTGCATTCATTATTGTTATACAAGTCAAGATGTTATACAACTCATGTCTTATTCCAATTAACACAATACAATGGTTTACACATACACACACAATCACAAATTATACATACTCTTTAAAATTTCACGATAACATATGAAATACGTATACCATGAGATATTATAAACCATTATTAGGCTATTGGAAACAATTACAATCACTAATTAGGCCTAATTTATCAACTTATGCAAATCTAGATTTAGAGTAAAAATTAGATTTTTCGCGAAAATAAGAGATTATACCTAAGATTGAAAGCAATAGAGTGTGATTAGGCAGCCGTGGAGGATCCGGAAGCTTGAAATTGGTGATTGGAAGCTTGAAATAGGGATTTGGTGGTTTTGAAATATATTTTTTGCATGCTGGAAAATGAGGAAGAAGAGGCTCGGCTGGAGCCTGTAATTCGCGAATTTCGAACGGTTTTGGACAGCCGCCGACGTTCCGTCGAAAGCCGTCGGAAAAAAACCGTCGAAAGCCGTCACTAGGCTCTGTTGGTATTTCAGCCTTTTCTAGTAGTGTATATAGGGACAACAGGTTTTACCTAGTTGAATTTGAATTGGAAGAAGATTGAGACAAATTGCTAAATTGTGGTCAATGGTTCAAGGATGGCAAACTTATCTTCATGTGAAAATGGAAGGCTAACTTCAGCCTTAAAAGAGACATGTTGGAAGCATATCAGATTGATACGACAAAACACTCTAGATCTAGCTCTATGGAATGCTAATGGCATAAGCAAAATGTCCTGTTTTGTTGGAAAACCAATAGAGATAGATGATAGTATTAGACATGTTAAAAGCCTAAAGCATGCAAGGGCCCATAGAGATTTATGCTAAAGCAAAACTAGAAAAGGTTTTACGAGCCAACGATAAGCATGGGAACAAATATCTCCAAGAGGTGAAATATGAGTACATCCTACCCAAATGCTTTAAATGCAAGTGCTTTGGTCATAATGATGCCCAATGCAACACAAAAATAGAGGAAATCCTACAATGGAGAGTGGAAAATAGTGTAGCAGACACAGAAGGGAACAAAAGTATGCGTCAAAAATAGTGTAGCACCCGAATGTTCATGTGATGCTCCAGATAGTGAAGTTATAGTTACAAACACATAAAACGTGCAGCCATGAACCATTAACCATTTACATGCAAAAAGAGTGCTGAAGAATCCAATCACCTCAGCAGGTAGAACAAGGGCACCACATAAGTAGAGTCTTGAGCAAACGACAGTGGATTAGACTTTGGTGGGTAAAGAGGTCCAGACTGGTAATCTGATGGAAAATCTTGCAGCTGATAAGCTGGAAGATGACTCACCTGCAACCATAGAATAGGCACAATAGTTAGACACACAGCTAGAAACCAGCGAGGAGGAAGAAGAAGCTCACCGAAAACCAAGTTCATACATAATCAAATGAAGCATACGTGAATAGTTCAATTGAGGTTAAAAAAAATAAAAATAAAACAAAAATAAAATAAAAATAAAAATAAAAATAAAAACGAACACAGAAACAACCAGTGTGCTGCAACACACCTCCTTAACCATAGGAATGAATGCAAGCCTACTATGGCTTATTATGAGTGATTTTAACGCAGTCTTATCAACAGATGAAAAAAGAGAGGGTTTTACATTGAAAGTTAGCCAAATTGCAGAATCCAATGACTGCATGGTTCAGTTAGACTTTTAGAAGCATACCACACATGGCTGAAGTATATACGGAGAAGCGGTCACATGGTGGAAAGACAAAAAACTCCTTTTGGGGATATAAATTCAACAAAGTCTAGCATAATGATCTTATTTCCCAACTTAAAAGTTACTTTTTTTACCTTGTTTGACTAGTCATCATAGACATCTAGTAATAGAACTCAATGATAATGTTATACCTACTGAAGGCAAACAAAATACTTGGTGTGCAAATTATGAACCAAGTTATAGTTTCAATAATTTGGAGCAGTTTGAAAGCAAAAATCTATTCATTCTTGTCATGATTCTAAAGACCATCAAACTCAATCGAAAGAATGGAACAATACTAGATCTAAAACCGTTCGTATTAAAATTGGCACAAACATCCAATTGAGTAATAAAAATGTACAATATCAAAGAAAAGAAAGAAATAGTAAGAAAAAACATGAGATTTTTATAGTGGTTCGGCGACTACTCCGACTTATGTCCACTTATGTCTACAGTAGTCCTAATCCTATTCCTACCTTACACGTACTCTGATCATTGTTCTATTATCCTCACTTGCGAGCATCATAGAGTTATTATTAATAGTTTTAAATTTGAAAAGATGTGGTTTTTGGAATCAAACTTCGTGAATTTAGTTAATAGTAAATGGATTTCTTTGAGTTACCATAATATTAGAAACAAGGAAAATTCTGCAAAATCTTTTGTTTCAAAACTTAGGGATCTTAGGATTTTTCTTAAATATTGGAACCAAAATGTTTTTGGCAATATAAAAATCAAAAAAGATAATATTCTTAATGAGATTCTTAAAATTAATAAGATAGAAGAATCTAGACAACTAAATTTAGGTGAACGTAATGTTCTCGCCAATTTAAAAGAACTAAATTCTATTTTAGAAAAAGAGGAGGTTATGTGGAAGCAGAGATCCAGAATCCAATGGATCAACGAAGGAGATTATAATACCAATTTTTTTTCATAATATAGCTAATGGTAGAAAGTGTAGTAATACAATTAATTCTATTATTGTTAATAATGAAGAGTTAGTTGATCAAAGAGATCTTAACAATGATTTTACAGACTATTATAAGGATATTTTTGGCACTAGAATCAAACAGAATTAATGTTAGATGGAAAGATCTGTATCCCACCGATTCTATTGTTGATTTATCTGAGCTAGATAATCCTTTTACTGTAGAGGAAATTAGTAAAGCTATTAATGACTTGCCAGGTGATAAATCCCCGGGCCCTGATGGGTTTTCAATTTTATTTTATAAAACTTTTTGGGACGTTTTAAAACTTGATTTAGTTAATATGTTTAATGATTTTTATAATTGTAATTTGCAATTAGGGAGATTTAATTATGCAAATGTTATTTTTTTACATAAAAAGTAGGAGCTAAAAACTTAAAAGATTTCAGACCTATATCTTTGATCAACTGTTCAGTTAAAATCATTTCCAAAGTTCTAGCTAATAGACTTAGTACAAGAATGAATGATTTAATTGACTGTTCATAATCGGCTTTTATTAAAGGGAGAAATATCACCGACGGAGTGGTAGTTGTTCAAGAATATATCAATCACTATTGTAAGAATAACATAACTTGTGCGATTTTAAAACTTGATTTTGCAAAAGCTTTTGATTCGGTAGATTGGGATTTTCTTGTAGATATCTTTCATGCTAGAGGTTTTGGTCATAGATGGATCAGTTGGATTAAGAATTTGCTTAGATCTGGTAACTCTAGTATTATGGTTAACGGTATATTAGGTAATAAAATTCAATCTAAGAGAGGTTTAAGGCAAGGGGATCCTTTATCGCCTTTACTATTTAACTTAGCTGCTGATGTTTTTGCTAAGATTATTAAAAGAGCAGTGGATAATGGGTCCCTAGGATATGTAGGCAATGACATTTCGAGTAATGGTATATCGGTTCTCCAATTTGCCGATGATACCTTGATTTTTTCTTCCCATTTACCTAGACACATTATTACCCTCGAGTTTATCTTATACAGTTTTGAACTTCTATCAGGTTTAAAAATAATTTTTGACAAAAGTTCTGTTTTAGTTTTAAATGATTTTGAAAAAGTTGAAAACTTAGTTGCTAATACTCTAAATTGCAAAACTATGAACTTTCTTTTTGACTATCTAGGTTTCATGATTAGACCTACCAAACTCAAGCATGATGATTGGCTTATAATCATTGATAAAATCAAAAATAAGATCACTAACTGGAATGAGAGATTTTTATCTAGAGCAGGTAGATTAGTCCTAATAAATTCGGTTTTATCAACCCTTCCGATTTATTGGATGTCCATGCATCTATTTCCAGATTGGGTTATTGATAAAATTGATAAAATTAGAAGAGATTTCTTATGGAGTGGGGAAATCCTAATAATAGTTTAAAATGTTTAGTAAATTGGGAAACAGTTTGTAAAGCCAAAAAGGAAGGTGGCTTAGGAGTTATTAATTTGTGTAATATGAATTTGTCCTTACTAGGTAAATGGTTATGGAAGTTTAAGGATATTAATGATAACGCTATTTGGAAAGAGATCATTTCTAAATATTACTATAATGGAAATAGCAATTTATATCAAATTGCTTCTCCAGTCGCTCATAATCTATCTAATTTTTGGAAAAATATTTTAAAATGTCATGAGATTTTTAACTTAGGTATAAATACGATAGTTCATTCTGGTAATTGTACTTCTTTCTGGCACGACCGTTGGATTTCGGTCTTACCTTTTAAGTTGGAATTTAAGGAGCTTTATGAAATCTGTAATTTTAAGTTTGCCTTAATTAATGAAGTTTATTCACCTGAAAACGATCCTCCTTGGATTTTTAGTTTTAACAGAATTTTAGTAGGTTCAACTCTTAGGCAACTTTCTTTGCTTTATGCTAGATTAAATCTTTATAATATTGATAACGATAATGATATTATGAGTTGGGAATGGGATAAGAGTAAGAAATATACTTCTAATTCTTTTTACAGATTTATTAATTTTTCGGGTACAATTAACAACTCTTTTAATTTTATTTGGAAATCTAGTGCTCCTCCTAAATCTAAAATTCACATGTGGTTAATACTGCATGGAAAACTTAATACAATAGAATTTTTAAAGAGAAAATATATTCAAAATGATAATAAATGTTATTTTTGTAATCTGCATCTTGAAGATATTAAACATATATACTATGATTGCATGGATTCTTATTACATCCTAAATAATACTCTTAAAATTTTTAACTTTAATATAATAACTAAAATTTCGGATTGCGACTTCTACTGGAATAATTTTAGATTTAGGTTCAAAAATAATATTAGATTCTTACTTGACACTTTATTCATTATTATTTGTTGGTATATTTGGTTTGAAAGAAATCAAAGAATTTTTAATAATAATAATAGTCATTTTAACAAATTGTTTTTTACAATTTCTTCGTTTTGCTTTAATTGGATTTCTAATCCCAAATATAAATTAGCTAATAACAACCTATTTAAAAGGTATCTTAATAAGGTTAGTTATAATATTAACTTTTTTAAACACAATAATAATATATTTAACACTCATAATAGTAGTATTAATATTTTTTCAAATATATATAATGATTTCACTGTTAATCATAACTTACTTATGATTAAAGGTTCATAAGAATTTTTTAAGAGTTGTTTCAATTATTGTACTAGTCTTTGTTGGTATTAGTTTATAAGTAATTTAATTCTTTAGTGTTTGTCCAGTTAGTCTTATTTAGGTTTTTTTCCTACCTCTTTAATACATATATATGTATATAATTTATATAAATATACATATATATGTATCATTCTAACTTTTTTCTTAGACATCCTTCAGACACAGGTATGGGTGATAGGGTGCCAGGTTCACTTTGCAGGTACTCATGTCTTCAGATTGCAGGATTTCGGATTGTAGAGAGGCCATCAGAGCAGATTTTTCCTCTTAGGATCACTAGCAGTTCCACCACAGATGCTGGACACTTTCATCTCCATTGTGGCATACTATTTTCAGGAGGATCTACTCTTCTGCTTGGCACTTCTTCTTTTTGTACAGAGTCTTCAGAGCGGATTTTCCATTCAGCATCATATTCAGTTCCATTTCAGAGTAGTTGCTTTTCCATTCCTTCCGAACCAGATGCATGGAGCTTCCTTCTTAGTTTGTGACAACATCCGGTATTTTTGGATTTTTTTTAGTTTTTTAGGTACTTCTAACACCTTAATATTGGGCGGTGGCCATGCCGGAGCTCGATATCGGGGGGTGATGGGTGGTGGCCTTGTCGGAACTCATCTTAGGGGTACCTGAGCTTTTTTGATACTTGTATCTAGTTTTGTTACCTACCAGGCATGTTGGTAGCACCTTATTTTAGTGATATATATAGTTGCATGTGTGCTCTCTTCTATTTATAGAGGATCACACATTTTTCTCAAAAAAAAGAAGTTCAGATGAAGAAAAAGAGAAAATGTCTCTTTCTAAATACATCTCCCCTCCTATTTATAGATGAAAATCCCCAAAATTACCTCTGAAACATGCCCCAGCACATTCCCCACGTTCACACGTCACTCCACCAAAGTTTCAGGGTCAACCCGATCCAAGAAATCTCAAGTCGGTACCGATCCATGAGCTTCAGACGGTACCGATCTGACTTCAGGTCTTCTTGCTCCGAGATGATCCACATGCTTGCTTCAAGTTTCACTTTTGGTGGATTTAAGTTGAATTCTCCTTGTGTTTTCCACTTGCTTCAGGTAGGGCTGTGATGGTATGGTTACTGTTACCATTTTGTAAATACCGTTACCGTACCGTTTTTTCTGGTAAAGTAAAATTGTTTACCGTTACCGATTAACTGGTATACCGATGACTGATACACCGATAAACTGGTAACCGTTACACTGGTAATAGTAAATTACCATTTGTCTAGAAAAATAATAAGTTGATATATTTTTACACTAAATGATGCTTCATTATATATCTGATTGGGTTACTTAATAAAAGACATAGAAAAGAAGTGTATTTATCATCATTTGAGTTGAATTATTGAAATAAATTGAACTGTTTTCTTGCTTCTAAATGCTCGTAATACAACATCTTACATGAATATCAATGTATTATGATTGGATTGGTAAATTACCGTTACCGTTGGTTTTGAAAAAATATTTCCAATATTTTACCGTAAAAAATGGTAAATTTACCGTTATTGTACCGATAATGCTGGTATACCGACTTTACTTTAAATGATAACCGATTGACTGGTAATGTTATGGTAATGATAAATTTACCGTTACCATAACAACCCTAGCTTTAGGTCTGACTTTAGGACGACCATGCTTTGCTTCGGGGCCGACTTTTGGTGCTAACCTGCGTACCCCGATCCAAAAATGTGCGGTTCCAAATTTTATTTATTTTTTGTATTTACCTACTTTATCATGTTGTGCTACTTTTCAAATGATTTATACCCATTTTTTCATCGTTTGTTAGTTCAATTCGATCGTTTGAGTCCGTTCGGAGACTGCGGAAAATTCAACCGTAACAAAAACCAATGATAAAGTTAATGACTTTCAAAGTGCATATGATGATACATATGCAACTCTCGATAAAGGCTACTTAATGATGCTTTAAATAAGGATTATTATGAACAACAACAGCTCGTGAAAACCCTTCATGAAGAAGCACTGGAGTTAAACTAAAAGGAGAGGTGATTTGTGTTCAAAATTTTGTTTATGTTAAAATGCACTACTAACAATCTAAATGAGTTGGGAAAGGAACTTGTAATTTATAGGAAATCAAAGCCAAAGCTTCACAATACTTCATAAAATGTATAATGAAAATATAATTTTGATTCACCTAGAATTCAGAGTAGACCCATGATTACGAAGGAGAGGTACAACCATTTGACTAGTCATACCAGTGAGCTAGAGGTTAGAGAAATCTTGCACTCCATCCATGAAGATTTCAGTCCAGGCCCTAATGGAGTGGGGTCTATGTTCTCCAAGGAACTTTGTAACGACCTAAAAGATAACCTGGTGTTAGACATGTAAGAAACAATGAGTACATGAAAAACTACCATACAAATCAATCACACTTTAATAACCTTTACTCTAGAAGTAAAAAAACCAAAAAAATGAGGCGTACAGATTCATTGTAAGTTGCAATTTTCTCCATAAGGTCTTAAGCAAAAGCATATGGAAAAGAATGCAACCTATCTTACTAGGCATCATAGCTGAATGTTAAAGTGCATTTATTAAAGGTAGACACATCTATAAAAACTCTTTTGATCCACAAACCCCTAAGAAATTTCAGTAAAGAAGGGGTGGTAGAATATGTCTAAAAATTAACCTCCACAAGGCCTATGACAAGGTAAATATGTGGTTTATTTTGCATATGACAAAATGTATGGGATTCTCTAACACTTTTGTAAGGTTCATTAGGGAGCGCATTAACTCTCTTACCACTATATTCTAATGAATGGAGGGCCAAAGGGATATATATCCAACCCCATCTCCTTGTTTATTTTCTCTAGCTATGGAGGATATTACCTAACAAATGGAGCTGGAATGTTTTCACAAGAAAATACATATTATACATCATTTGGAACAATTTGTTGTCGGTTGGTATATAAAGATGATCTGCTAATATACACCAGAGCAAATGAACATGCTATTGTCACCATTAAAAGGATATTTCACAACCTAGGCCTTTATGCAGGTCTCAAGCTTAGTGAAATCAAATCAAATCCCTTTATGTAGAAATAAAGATAGAGTTATCAATAATTTGTGAATGTAAGAAGGATCTTTACAAGCAAAATACTTAGGGGTACCCCTCTCCTCAAATGTTATCATTGACAAGAAGTGTGGTGACTTATCACAAGTGTTATTTGGTATTTGAACCAAATGATGTTTCAATGGAATTGAACTACGAAATGATAAATGAATGCATCAAAAAGCTTGGAATATATTAAAGATAGGGTTTCAAGGAAAAAGTTCAAGTATAGAGCAATTGTAATCGATTAGCACCAATCGATCCATCGATTGGTACAAATCAATTATAAAATAAGGATGGATCCCACTTTGTTTCTATTATTATTCTACATGCCATATTGAAGAAAAAGACAAGTTTTGGAGGTGCAACATCGATCGATCCAAATTACCATGGTTGCCCCTAAAGATCCAAAGCTTGAAGACGTAAGAATTTTTGAAAAAGAGTACAAAAATTTGGTCAAAAGAATTGATTGGCACCGACTGATACATCGATCGGTACCGACTGATCAGATATATGATTTTTATGCAATTTTGACTCATTCTTCATCCTATGTTATTGGATCTGGATGTTTGAGCGATTCAACATGAGATATGGAGGTTCTAATGCGTGGATTCATCTATAAATAGCTATCTCTAATATATGAAAAATGGACTTTAGGCTCTTGATTGATTTTACGTTGAAGCTCTGCTGAATTCGAGATCAAACATTTTAGATCTAAAATCGATTTGTAATTCAGTTGTACTAGTGACTCTCAAACAATAAAGACTATGACGTGGATGACACAGAATTTGCCAAACCACTATAAAAATCACGTGTTCTTTTTTTGCATTCTTTCATTTTGATTTTGTTTTTGTTCATTTGAGAGTGTTAACCTATTTTACGTGCAATTTTTTTTGGGTGCTTTCACTGAGAACTTGAAGTTCTGGATCAGATATATGATTGGTACTAGGATTTGCATAAAATCTTCGATCAGATCTGAAAGAAATGACCCTTAAGAAGGTTCTTACTAGTTCAAGACCAATCACTGAAGAATCATAAGGTCTCAACATGAAGCTAATGAAGAAAAAATTTCGGAGCAACCAACAGTTGTGACGAAGTAGGAATTGGATCGCATGATGGCATATATTGATAAGAGAGTGCAACAATCTCAACTATCCATCATGGAGGAGATAGAAGCAGTTTGCTTCAATCATGCAGCCGCCCCACTATGAAGAAGGATCTCATCGAAAACGTCATGATGATAGAGAAGATTCATTATCAGATTCAAGTAAGGAAAGTTCTATAGATCGACATAGAGATGGAAAGCAGAAAGCATGAGGAAGGGGTGTGTGACGACCCATATTTCAGAAGGTTTAAATCCACAATAAACCACACATGTCCAACTTAAACAATCCGAAACATAGATAATCAATGGGGTTAATTAAGAAAATAAGAAAAGAAGAAGAAAATACAGAATCTCGTAGCGGAACGATAAAGTATAATAATCAAATAAACAGTTCATGAAGCTGTTTATATTATACATTTGATTATAATTTATAGAACATTTATCAGAGTTATATATACAACAGGGATAAATAAAATAATGCAATAGAAAACATGATGCAAGGAATTATAATAGTAATAATATACCAAATCTTCATCTTCGTCCTTTAGAAAATGATCTTCGGTGCGTTGAAATACTCAGGGCTGATCCGAGCGTAATGAAAAGACAAAACACTCGAGTCAGGAATAAAACATTCTTATGTGAGTCAAATCGATATCGCATATAACATGAGGGCCGTGGCGTCATAGATGTTTACGGGTTTTGCATCTCCTATCCAGTGTATAACGTACGTGCAATAACTCAAGAGATGTTACGGGATTTTCCATCTCTTAAGGATCCATCAAAATATTTATATGTAGTAGAATACACTACATATATAATGTCTAATCAATAAAATAAATATTTTTCTTAGCGTTAAGGCTTTACATTAATCCCCTTAACGTGTTTTTAAACATTGGCATACAGTTTGCATTTAACACAACCAGTAGCACGTCGGTAGTCAGTGATGCGCCATGATACGATATCACTAAACCAAAATCGTAGGCGTCTCATATAAGGATAGAAGTATGACAAGGCACGTGAGGCAATGCCTAATGTAGGATACTACCAGTTTACCCTTTCCGGTTGGTGGTATCCCCTAACGACCCACCGCGTCCAACACTCGCAAAATCCGAGGGTGCGCACCAATCGATAACAATGTCATGATAGTAATACGAAGAAGTGTGTCTGCTAGAGGTAGCTAACCTCATTGGCTAGTACGGCTCCTATTTTAGACATTTAAAATTGACACAAGTGTCAGGCCAATCCATCATCGTTCTCATTCTTCAAATCCAGCAAACGATGCCAAATCTAACCACTGTATGATCGATTTCACCCTAGAGGGGTGTGAATAGGGTGATACTATTAATTATAAAAATTTAGTGTGGAAGTTTTATAAAATATTTTCAACACAGATATATCAGAATGATAGCAGCACAAATAATAGCAGAATATAAAAGGCAGACAATAGAACACACAGATTTACCCTGCTTCGGCAAAACCCTGTCTACGTGCTGCCCACAAGGTTTCTACTAGAAATTAAGTAGTCAGACGCTTACACACATAAACTTGCGACACCCGCTATCGACTAACCTTAACTCTACGCTCAAAACCGTACCACAACTCAACCACTGAGTTGCGAATTCTCAAACTACGCCACGTAGTTTGTCCCCTAGTCACACGACTAGAAAATACAACGGTTTAAATAAAAATACAAATTTAAAAACAATTTAAACAAATTAAAAACCTAATTATCTAATGCCCTTAATTAACAAGGCCATCCCAAAATAAATATGTGATAAAATTAGATCCCTTTCTCTTTTGTAATATTGGGTCGGTTCCTTTTCTCCTATGTGATAATGGCTGCTTCGATTCATTATTCCTCTTCGCTCTGAAATTAGGGCTTTGAATAAATTGAAGATGCAGACTTTAGTAGCTCGATCGAATGATGATTTACGTCCTTGCTTTGTCGATCGATGCTCTCTTCTCTTTGCACACGACTCCTTCAATTTAGATCGAGTTCGCACTTACTTCGGTATGTAATTTGTTACTTTTGCTTTATTGTTTTTCTTACTTGAACTCGATGCATTTACGGTCGATGATGATAGGGTTTATATAGGGTTCGAACCCCTTGATTATCGTTCGTTCCGATACCTCCTTGGCCGTATGATTTTGATTGACTGTTGACAATGATTTCTGACTTGTTCAAATTGTGTATTTTGTTACTTGATTGACACGACTTGATTTTGACTTGTTTGATTTCTTGACACCCACGTTTTTGATTTTGAACTAGCTCGATTCCTTGATTGTCACGACTTTGATTCAGTTCTTGTTGACTTTGGCTTGATATTGTGATAATGTTTGACTTCGGCTCTGACTCGTTTAATTTGAAATTCCTGATGCAAGCTACCTTTTTCTGGCTTCTCTGTCTATGTTCAAAATTGTTGTGTCACTGTCATTGTTTTGGCTTTGATTTAGTTCATCGTGTGTTCGTGGTTGACTTCGGCCATTTGAAGCTATTTTGATTTCTGGACTTGGTTCCAATTTTTGTGCTATGCTCTGGTTGTCGTTGTGTACATGTTCATGTATTCATACTTCATGTATATTGATGTTGTGACTTTGATACACCTGTATATATCTTCAGTTGGTTTACCTGAACTTTGAACTGGTTTATTGTGTTGTTGAACACTTTTGCACTATGTCACTGTTATCTTGGTTCTGGACTTGTATGTGGTCTTGTTGACAAGTCTGCATTGCACTGTCCACTGTTTTATATGTTTGCTACCTGCATATCCACATACACTTGTTGGATCACCATATGTGTATATTCATGTTTACTTGAGGCTTTGTGTGTTGTGATGTGGGTTAGTTGTCTTGGTTCATATGTATATCACTAGCTTGCTTTTGCTTGCATCTGCGCATGTCATTGTTATCACTGTTTTGTGTCATTATCTTGTGTAGCTCGACTTGATTAATTGTTTTTGCATTGAGCTGTACTTGGTTTGAGCTAAGCATTTTGATCTTCACCTGTGCATGTTGCCTCGAGTACATGTATATAATTGATGCATTTGTTGTCTACTTTCATGCCTTTGTTCTGACCAGTTCATTGATACTTGCTTATGCTCTATACTTCAATTTGGTTGCCTTGTATATGATGCATGTTTTGTTGACTTTGTTTGCTACCTAGTCGACATGTATATATGCATACTTTGATCATAACATTCATGTGTACATTTGAGTTGCACCTGTGTTGAATCCTGCTAATAGCTCGGGTTTGACCTTGTGCTAATATCGTGACTTTATTTGTGTTACACTTGAGTTGAACCCGGCTTTTGATTTGGGTTTGACCTTGTGCTCACCTATCCCTGTAGATTTATCAAGTGTATATTGGTGTGCACGGCCTTTTGGCATGTACAGTGATACACCGTGCATGTCACAAGCTGTTCGTGTATGATGAATTCATAATTAAATGATGACGAACAACCCAAATAACCGAGGCAAATAATATTTTCAAAATACATTTTATTTTACACTGCAAAATATTTTATTTTCAATTTTACTGTGCCAGTGCATATTTTTGCAAATAGCTCAGATGCTGGATTCAATCTGGACTGGAGTTGAAGATGACTACGAGCGATATGTAGTGAGGATAGTTATGTAAATTGAAATGTATTGTAATTGCAAATTGTATATATATAGTGAGAGTTCAAATTTGTACTATTCAAAATTGTAATAAAATATTTGTTTGAATAAAATATATGTTTGAATTTAAATTCTGTGTTATTTATTTTATTCAGCAAATATTTATTTAATTATGTGAAAAATAAAATAGTACATTAACAAATACATTTAAATGAATATATATATATATATATATATATATATGTGTGTGTGTGTGTTTATTATCATCAAGCAAAAATCATATAGTCGCATATTCAACAATCTCCCCCTTTTGATGATAACAAACATATATTTAAGATTTTGAATTTGTTAAATGTATTTGATCATTCAATTTGCTCCCCCTATTTGAATGCTCCCTCTCTACACAATGCTCCCCCTTCATATATGCATGTAAATAAAAATATGCAAATGAGCTTAGATGCAAATAGAAAATATTTGACCTTTATTTGCCAAAATCTTAACTTTTCTCTCCCCCTTTTGTTATCAGCAAAAGAGTAATAGTGTTAGAAAAATAGAGATAAAGTGATAGACATTAATACAAAATTAAAAACTCAATCGAGTATAAATATTAAATTTCAATAAAAAATCAAACAAAAATCATAAATACTCTGTTTGACGCATATTCCACTTTAAAATGATAGGGATGATGTCATCATATAAAACCATATAGTTGTGTCTATTCGTGGTATATTTATAACAGGAATTTGAATATCTACTAACCATGCATAATCGTTAGGACTTTTAAATGAGATTAGTAGTATTCCAAATTTTAAAAAAATAAATGAATTCAAGTATCTTCTAACCTCGCATAACCATGAGGACTTTCAAATGGGATTAGAATCAACTTGTCTATTTAATTAATCAATTTTGATATGTGTTCCATACATGCATAACCGTGAGGACTTTTAAATGAGCATGGAAGCACATAATCAAAAATTCCAAGTAATTCACCCATGCATAACCGTGAGGACTTTTAAATGAGAGTGAATACTTGGGATGTTTTTATTTGCTAAAAATATAATAAAATGAAAAACGAATTATTTCCCTTTTAAAATACCACATATTGACATACTATATTGGATTTTGATGAGTGATGGTCGATAGGAATATGATAGAAATAGAAATGGTCATGGAATTTTTACCAAACAAAAGTTTTCATAACTCTTGTTTAAATTTCTAAAGAAATTTACTAATTATACTGTCTCAAGTTATAATATATGATTAATATCAACACTCATCACTTTTTCAATCACTATTTATCCTTTTGATAATTAGTAGGGAGTCAGATTAGTTAATGCAGTCATCAAATCCAAAAATAATTATAAAATCAAATTTTCCAAAATGACTAATCTAAAACAAGGTCAACAAAAATGATTTTCTAGAAGGGGTTTTTAGAAAAATGTCTGCTATTTAAAAAATTATTTCAAGTGAAAAAAATGCAGATATTTACTTTGAAAAACGATGTAGCTAATGAATGTCTCAACATAAATCACGTTCCACTAGTAATTTTTCTATCAACTAGATTACCAGTGTAATCTGCATCTGAATTTCTCTTTCACTCGAGATTATCATTAGTTGAATGTTATAGACCAGACCATGATGTGTTCAAGAAAATATCCTAAAATCATTTAACAACTTTTGAATGAATTTCTTTTGAATTTGAATTGAAACCGTGGAAATAAATAAGCAGTGAACATAGTGTCGGAAAAGATAAACAAATATATCCACTTGTAGCATGAGTAATCAGCAATCAACAAAACACCATCATTTGACCAAACAAATTTATATGAATTAGTTCAAAGATGAAAAGATGATTGGTCAACATTTTTTCATAAGTCAGAACCAAAAATAAGAACAAGTTAAGTTAGAGCATATCAATTAAGAATAAGTCAAAATCAAAATCATCATTCATTATAACTGGCTGAATTAAATTCAGATTATGGTGCAGATTTTCACATTTAATATATCGTTCAAAATATATACCATTACCTGTTTTACCTTTACGATAATTTTTCGTTGTTGCCCATTGTGATTCTACCACCTTTATACTAGGCTAAGGAACTTTGATTTGACGTCCGTTGTGTTTCTGGAACAGCCAGAATCTAGATAACACTGTTGTTGTTCCTTAGCCTGCCACCACACCTATACGAGAAAATATTTTTGTGACCTATTTGTTTTTATAGGTCCATGGTTGTTAGTGGCAACAGATTTTGAAATGTAAGTATGTGGAGACCCAAAACTATTTATATATGTTCCTTTCGGCACCCAGATTTGTTTAATTTTAAGCAATTTTATATTCGTGCCTTTGGGAACCCATATTGGTATAGTTTTCATATGTTTGGGTATCTCACATTTCCCTTTAACAGTGTTATTAGTTGTTTTTCAATATTTTGACACTTTTGAAAATCCAAATACATTCCTTTTATTCTCGAAGAGTTGATTTTCTAAGAGTATATTAAATGATTTATCTCTAGTGAAAAATTTTCGAGTAACCAACTCAAGTTTGTTAACTTTGGATTTTAAAAGTTTATTTTCATTTATTAACTTCGAACAACAACTAATGGGACTTTTTCTCTTTTCAAAATTTTTCATTTTCAAGTCCATATTTTCATTTTTAAGCTCTCTAATTTTATTCTCAATTTCAAGCATCTCGGTTTCAAAGAGTTGGAGTTTTTTAAATTCAATCTTTTCAAAATCATTGATTTTTTCAATCTCTTTTTCAAATTCGTGATTTAATTGAATAATTTCATATTTGCTCAAAATCACATTTTCTTTTTCAAAGGTTTTGAAATTTTCGTTGATCTCATTTAAATTCTTTTCAAAAATCGCACATTTAGAAATTTCTGACTTCTTAAAGCTATCCAACTCTTTTTGCAAAATTTTGTTTTTACAAATCAACTCAGTTTTGTTTTTCTCTCGAATTAAAATTTCGTTTTCCAACTTTCGAAGTTTTTCATGAAAACAGGAAAAATTTTCATGATTCAAACACCTTTTGCAATTAGAATTTTTATTTTTAAGCTCATTTTCCAAATCATTATTTTTCTGATGAAGTTTAGCTTGTTCCCTTTCCAACTTATTAATTTTCAACTCAAGAGCTTTATTAATTTCGATTAAATTTTGGCACAAGAGAACTAAATCATTGATTGGAAAATCACTTATCTCATCGGCTATTGAATCTTCATCATTGTTGCATTTTGCCAGTCCTGTCAAGCATGTTTCTGAGTTGATTGTGGAGAACTTCTCATTGCTGTTGACTTTTGCACCATATATTGCATCAAAAGTATTCCAGATTTTCTGTGCATTTTCACAATGAGAAATAAAGTTAAAATTATCTTGATTAATATGAGAATATAATATATGCATAGCAAGAGCATTAATCGAAGTAATTTTCTCATCTGTTATATCACACCCATTTTCAATAATATCCCAACATTTAACATTAACAGATTTTAAATAAAATTCCTCAAAAAATCCGTTCCATAAAAAACAGGAGGAATAATATTGGACCACCCCTCAGTAAAAGTATTATTAAAAGAAGCCATTTTAAAAATTCAAAATTTTAAAACAAAAATTGGTTTTTGAAAAATCAAACTTTTTAAAACAAAAATGGCTTTTGAACCTCGCTCCGATACCACTTGTAGGATCGATTTCACCCTAGAGAGGGGTGAATAGGGTAATACTATTAATTATAAAAATTTAATGCGGAAGTTTTATAAAATATTTTCAACATAGATATATTAGAATGATAGCAGCACAGATAATAGCAGAATATAAAAAGCAGACAATAGAACACACAGATTTACCCAGCTTCGGCAAAGCTCTACCTACGTGCTACCCCCAAGGTTTCTACTAGAAATTAAGTAGTCAGACGCTTATACCCGTAAATGCGCGACACCCGCTATCGACTAACCTTAACTCTATGCTCAAAACCCTGCCACAACTCAGCCACTGAGTTGTGAATTCTAAAACTATGCCACGTAGTTTGTCCCCTAGTCACACGACTAGAAAATACAATGGTTTAAAATAAAAATACAAATTTAAAAACAATTTAAACAAATTAAAAACCTAATTATCTAATGCCTTTAATTAACAAGGCCGACCCAAAATAAATAAGTGATAAAATTAGATCTCTTTCTCTTTTGTAATATTTGGCCGGTTCCTTTTCTCGTATGTGATAATGGCTGCTTCGATTCGTTGTTTCTCTTCGCTCTGAAATTAGGGCTTTGAATAAATTGAAGATGCCGACTTTAGTAGCTCGATCGAATGATGATTTACGTCCTTGCTTTGTCGATCGATGTTCTCTTCTCTTTGCACATGGCTCCTTCAATTTAGATCGAGTTCGCACTTACTTCGGTATGTAATTTGTTACTTTTTGCTTTATTGTTTTGCTTACTTGAACTCGATGCATTTACGGCCGATGATGATAGGGTTTATATAGGGTTCGAACCCCTTGATTATCGTTTGTTCTGATAATTCCTTGGCCGTATGATTTTGATTGAATGTTGACGATGATTTCTGACTTGTTCAAATTCGTGTATTTTGTTACTTGATTGACACGGCTCGATTTTGACTTGTTTGATTTCTTGACACCCACAGTTTTGATTTTGAACTAGCTCGATTCCTTGATTGCCACGGCTTCGATTCAGTTCTTGTTGACTTTGGCTTGATATTGTGATAATGTTTGACTTCGGCTCTGACTCGTTTAATTTGAAATTCCTGACAAAGTTACTTGATTGACACGGCTCGATTTTGACTTGTTTGATTTCTTGACACCCACAGTTTTGATTTTGAACTAGCTCGATTCCTTGATTGCCACGGCTTCGATTCAGTTCTTGTTGACTTTGGCTTGATATTGTGATAATGTTTGACTTCGGCTCTGACTCGTTTAATTTGAAATTCCTGATGCAAGCTACCTTTTTCTGGCTTCTCTGTCTATGTCCAAAACTGCTGTGTCACTGTCATTGTTTTGGCTTTGATTTAGTTCATCGTGTGTTTGTGGTTGACTTCAGCCATTTGAAGCTATTTTGATTTCTGGACTTGGTTCCAATTTTTGTGCTATGCTCTGGTTGTTATTGTGTACATGTTCATGTATTCATACTTCATGTATATTGATGTTGTGACTTCGATACACCTGTATATATCTTCAGTTTGTTTACCTGAACTTTGAACTGGTTTATTGTGTTGTTGAACACTTTTGCACTGTGTCACTGTTATCTTGGTTCTGGACTTGTATGTGGTCTTGTTGACATGTCTGCATTGCATTGTCCACTGTTTTATATGTTTGCTGCCGGCATATCCACACACACTTGTTGTATCACCATATGTGTATATTCATGTTTACTTGAGGCTTTGTGTGTTGTGATGTGGGTTAGTTGTCTGGGTTCTTATGTATATCACTAGCTTGCTTTTGCTTGCATCTATGCGTGTCACTGTTACCACTGTTTTGTGTCATTATCTTGTGTAGCTTGACTTGATTACTTGTTTTTGCATTGAGCTGTACTTGGTTTGAGCTGAGAATTTCGATCTTCACCTGTGCATGTTGCCTCGAGTACATGTATATAATTGCTGCATTTGTTGTCTACTTTCATGCCTTTGTTCTGACCAGTTCATTGATACTTGCTTATGCTCTATACTTCAGTTTGGTTGCCATGTATATGATCCATGTTATGTTGACTTTGTTTGCTGCTTGGTCGACATGTATATACACATACTTTGATCATAGCATTCATGTGTACATTTGAGTTGCACCTGTGTTGAATCCAGTTAATAGCTCGGGTTTGACCTTGTGCTAATATCGTAACTTTATTTGTGTTACACTTGAGTTGAACCCGGCTTTTGATTTGGGTTTGACCTTGTGCTCACCTGTCCCTGTAGATTTATCAAGTGTATATTGGTGTGCACGGCCTTGTGGCATGTACAGTGATACACCGTGCATGTCATAAGCTGTTCGTGTATGATGAATTCAAAATTAAATGATGACGAACAACCCAAATAACTGAGGCAAATAATATTTTCAAAATACATTTTATTTTACACTACAAAATATTTTATTTTCAATTTTATTGTGTCAGCGTATATTTTTTGCAGATAGCTCAGATGCTAGATTCAATCTGGACTGGAGTTGAAGATGACTACGAGCGATATGTAGTGAGGACAGTTATGTAAATTGAAATGTATTGTAATTGCAAATTGTATATATATAGCGAGAGCTCAAATTTGTACTATTCAAAATTGTAATAAAATATTTGTTTGAATAAAATATCTGTTTGAATTTAAATTCTGTGTTATTTATTTTATTCAGCAAATATTTATTTAATTATGTGAAAAATAAAATAGTACGTTAACAAATACATTTAAATGAATATATATATATGTTTATTATCATCAAACAAAAATATATAGTCGCATATTCAACAATCTCCCCCTTCTAGAGTCTCCTCCGTATACACAGTTGTTAAAGCGGTTCCAATATTGACAGAGAGTATGCCAATAAGAGGCCCCGGTCTCTTTAACAATCAAACGTCGTTTTACACACTGGTTGGTACTTTTATATTTCGAAAACAATTCGTACTTGATATCAAAATATCATATTCGCTTCAAAACCAAATCGAAATCATCATATTTACTCAACATATACCATTTCATTTCAAAACCATTTTCGCCTTAATATCCCAATTTCGCTTCCAAAATTGTTTCGAATTTCAATTTAGGTTATAACTTCATTTTAACCCAATTCATATTTAATACCAAGATTTAAATATAAACATTTCACCCTTTTGACCAGTTTGAATTTTTAGAAAATAGTTTTAAAATATTAAAAATAGTTTAATAGAAAATAGTTTGAGTATTGAAAATGGTTTATATAGTAAAATAGTTTGGAAAATCAAAATAATTTGAATATTTAAAAAGATAGATTTTTAATAATTTATTTGAAAATAATTTTAAAGTCAAACCGATTCAATTCCAAATTTCCCAATTCAAATCACTTTAAATTTCCATTTCGATTTAATCGATTCAATTTCGATTTCAAGTCGAATTTTACTTCGATTCCAAATTAATTTCACTTCCAATTCCAAATTAATTGCAATTTCAATTCAGAATTAATTTCAATTCAGAATTAATTTCAATTCCAATTCCAAATTAATTTTAGCTCCAATTCCAAATTAATTTCAATTCCAACTCTAAATTAATTTCAACTCTATTCCCAAATTTAAACCATTTCGATTTATATCAATTCCAAGTTCGATTTTTAAAATATCGATTCAAAACACTTAAATCAAATTTACCTTCAATACCCAATTTAAAATCCAAATTTTCAAATATAATTCGATTTCGAGCTCAATTTCGAAATATCGTTTTATATCACTTTTACTTAGTAATATTCAAAGTTTGAATAAAAGTCCAATCCTTTAAATCAAATCAATTATTGAAATTTAAATCATATTTCGATTATAACTTAAAAATCTCAACTTTAATTATTTAAAACATTTCGTTTACCAAATTTAAATTTCAACATTTCGAGCTCCAGTTCGAAAATAATTCGATTTCCATAAATTCGATTTTCATTTTCTTAAAATTAAATCATTTAAATAAATTTCAAATCAAAAATTTTAAAATCATTTAATTTAACCAATCTGGTATCCGTATATAATTTTCTATCCTTTGGCCAAGTGAATAGTTATTTTGATTTAATTTCAAGGATGGATATATATCATTTCAATCCAAAATAAATGTCATAGGTATATATCATTTCAACCTATTTCTTAATTTATTCGAAATAATTAAATTTACAGTTTATATACTATTAATAATTTACAGGGTGATAACATGATATATAAAAATAAATAAACATCCAATCTTCCAAATATCAACCAATTGGCATCCATCACAAACAATCGTCCAAACAGTCAAAATAATTTACAACAATTTCATAGTAATTAATATCAGGTAATTTACTGGCAATTAAATTTCAATTTCAAATTTAACTGTTGATTTTAATACCTGCATTCATTTCATATGTCAATTTCATTTTTAAATAACAGTCAATAGAAATAGATAACTTCACGATTTAATTTTAACGAACATAAAAATATTATAGTACGTCATGAGCGTTAAAAACACTCGCCTTTTATTTTTTGTTGTGTCGTCGAGACGATCCAGTTTGGAACTAAAACCGAAAAACATCCAATTTTTGCCCAAATTTCCACAGTCTCTAAATCTGTTCAAACTAGTTCCATTATGAAGCTCTCGCCAATACGATCCTAACGCAAAAATCCGTGTGATGATCGGGTTTAATATGAATGAGATATCTATTTTTAAATTTTGCATACTTATTTATACAATTTAAAATAGAAGGAATTACAAAATGCTCTTACCCAAAGCAATCGGCCTTAGGCCCATGACCCAGACCCGCTTTTCTTCTTCTTCCCCCTTTCACCTTATTTCCCCTGTGCACGACAAAATCAAAACCATGGCCATTAACGAGAAGTGATATGGAGCTCCACCCTGTGAATTGAAAATCTGATGACACCACCATGCTCCTCTTCAAAATCTCCATTAGACCATCACCACCAAGTCGACTCTGTTCCCTCCTAGCAAAATGCAATTTTGAACCTCCGTGCACTGTAAAACATCGCGACCATCAACATAGAGCCGCATGTCGCCATTTCTTGTCAAAAGCTGCGACTCTCGATGACAAACTCAACTCCCATCTCTGTTGCTCGAATCGAAGACTATTACTCCATAAATCTCAAGCCCTAGCTTGAACTACTGTTCGACTTCACAATCGAGATCACCAAATCATCGTCGCACCCTTCAAAACATATATCAAGTCGAAGATCTTGACGAACTAGGATTTTTAAAATTCGTTTGGGAAATTTCTGTTAAGTAAAAATTGAATTAAAATTTTCAAAAGCTTTCGATTTTTTATTATTTGATGCGTGCTCATTGTTTTAAATAGAAAAGGAGCGGTAGACCATAGGTAGGGTGGCTGGAAAGAGAAATAGGTTGGGCTGAAATGATAGGTTGGAGGCTATGGTCAAACCAGTGCGCGCACACACACAGATATATATATATATATTATTTAAAATTCGAAAATATCTAGCTATAATTTTTGGATCCCAATCGAGGTGTGTCGCCTGGCGTTCCTAATGTTATATCCCTATCCCAAACGCAGTGGAACAAGTCTCGAGCCCTAATTCGATCGTATGGAGAAGATAGCTTTTTGAACCCAATTATTTATTGAATTTTCAATATTAATTTCAATGCGCTTCTATCTCTCATGACCAAACGATAAATCCAAACGCTATAAAATTTGAATCCGATAATAATACACTATTAGGGATCTAATGACATTGGTTTCGTCGAAATCCGAGACTGTACCCTCGAAGGCTATTTTATATGCTAATTTAAACGAGTTATTTTTAAAATCGAGTAAATCACTTTTAAATTCAATTTAAAAGTTTTTATTATCTTCATTCTTATTAACAGAAATTTAATAAACCTTTAAATCATTTTTATCCAACTTAAAAATCCAAGATTCAATTATTTACACAATTTCAATTATTAAATTTAACGATTAAATTATCAATAAACCGCTATATATGAAATTCGAGTTATTAAATCTATAAAATTGACTTTTAAATATTTAAAATCAATTAAGTATTCCAATTTCAAACAACCAAAATTCTGGGTCGTTACATTCCTCCACCGTTAAAAGAATTTCGTCCCCGAAATTGCCAAGGTAAGAAGAATAGCCCAAAACCCATTAATTTTCCTAAAAACAATCAGTTGAAACAACTTCCCAAAATCAACTTGTTGAAACCTCATTATCACTTTTTCTAATTTCCAAATTCATCCATAGATTTCAAATAATATTATTTACTCCATCATCTCAAATTATAACTTAAAAATCAATTTTTTAGTTATTAAAAAATTTTCTTCAAAATTTTCCTACTTCTAAAATTTTTTAAAAAATTCGCCAGCGTCTCCTTTGCACGGCTAGATCAGAACATACAAATTACCACTACGGGCCCAAATCCGCAAAAGAAAACAAAATCTAAGTGGCTTAATCATAAAACCATCGAATCAAACAACAATATAAACATGTACCTTTTAGTCGACAACCAAATTTTCTTATGATATCAAAGACATCAAATTACTCTTGCTTTTATGCACCTGCATCTTATTTACCAATAATATCCAATCATATAATTCAAAACCATATTAATTTGTAGTTCCAATTTCCAACATTTGTTTAATTTAAGCCTGTACGATGTACATATATCATCCGTACACTATTAGTCCTTGAGAAGGATGGTTTTGATGACAACAACCTTAGGACTTGTTATAAAATATAAATACAAACATTATAGTTTAGATATATATATATATATGTATGTATATGCATGATATAAACATGCAGGTACCTAGAATGAAGACTGTACAGTATAGAGATACAAGACTGATGAATTTAAAGATCAAAGATATCAAGATTGAAGACTCATGAGTATCAAGAAATCAATTTATCAAGAGTTCAAGATTTTAATAGTACAAGATAAGTATTGAGTCTAGAATTATGTTAAAACTTCATAATAGCACGGAAATCTTCATTCCATATTTCATTTGGGATGGAACCCATTTCTACCTTTTTAGTGGCTTACAAACCCACGACAAGTAGCTTACAAACCTACGACAAGTGGCTTACAAACCCACGAAGATCCTGGTTTTGTGCAAGTTCTCGAGTCCTGATGTGATGAGATATCCTGCAGGAAGAAGCTTGCAAAACTACTTCAAAATGATTTTCAAAACTGGTTTTCAAAATGTTTTAGCCTTAAAATATTCTTTGTTTTTGTTTTTAAATAAACACTTGTTTTAAACTTCGTTTGTTTTTTAAAACTATCTTCTGATTTTTAAATATTCTTTATAATATATATATACTTGAGATTTAAAATCAAATTTATATATACATTCTAAAAATATATTTTTCTACTCTTCTTTATTTTAAAACATAGGGAAATTAGTTTATTTTACTCCAGAATCATTTCATCTTGTTTTCCTTTCAATATCATTTTCAAAACAAATTTTATATTATTTTTAACTAGGGTATGTCGACATCATGGGAAACCCCATGTCGACATGGTGTCCGTTAAATTCAAAATTCAAATTTTAAAAAGAAGTGTCTATTCGTCGTATCCTTTCACGAATAGATATGGCTGTTGATTTCCTATAAATACCAGTAGTTCTAAACGAATTTTTAATCATTTTTTATTTGTTTTCTCTCCTCTTCATCTTCCACATTTATTCTAAAGAACTCCAAACTATACTCTGCCAAAATACCAAGTGAATCAAACTTGATTATCTCTTGTTTGATTCTCTGCCACTCTCTCCAGAAGATCTCAGTGCTATTCAGAGTTATAGGATTATTTGTAAATCAAACTGTTGAGTAAAAGGTGCGGTTGAGCCTTGAAATCAATTGGGTGTGATTATTGCCTCGGAAATCGATTAGGTGATCTTGTGACTTGGTAAATCAAGAGAGTTTTCCCCGGACTCGAATACAGGAAGGTGTACCTCGTGGCCTTGAAATCGAGGGTGCAATTTGGGAGATTATTTTTGATAAGAAATCCGTACGTTTATACGGGACTGGATGTAGAGTAACTCCGAACCAGTATAAAATCTTGGTGTGTTCTTTCCTTTACTGCTTTTATTTATTATTTGCATCTGTGTCTAATTCTGTGATTATATCTGTGTTTGTGAATTGCATTTGTTGGTGATTAAATTTACATAAGTTTCAAAAAGATTTAGAAAATCCACAAAACACTATTCACCCCCCTCTAGTGTTATTCCAACCTTAAGATCCGTAATCCGCATTTCTCACATTTGGTATCAGAGCAAGGTTTTCAAAGTTTCCATAATCTGAATTTTGAAAAGTTTTTAAAAAATGGCTACCAACACTGGTTCTGTTAACACTATCACTAGTTCATTTGTAGAGGGTCAGTCTACTTCTAGACCACCACTTTTTAATGGTAGTAACCGTGCATATTGGGCATGTAGAATGAAAATATATTTATAGTCAATAGGATTAGACACTTGGAATATCACACAGACTGAATATTTTGAACCTATAATTAATTTTGCACAGTGGACTACTGAGCAAAAGGCTATTGCACAAAATAATTCCAAAGCAATGAATATTTTATTTTGTTCACTTGATAGGAATGAATTCAATAGAGTATCTGTTTGTAAGTCTGCATATGATATCTGGAAAACTTTGCAAGTTACTCATGAAGGAACTAGCAAAGTCAAACAGACCAAAATATCCATACTCACGAATCAGTTTCAATTATTCAAAATGAATTCTAATGAGTCCATTTCAGACATGTATAGTAGATTTCAAGATATTGTTCATTCTCTAATATCATTGGGAAAAAGTTTTTCCGAAGAAGATCAAGTCAGAAAAATACTAAATTCTCTTACTCCAAAATGGGATCAGAAAACTCTTGCAATTGAAGAAGCAAATGATATCAGTACTTTAAAGATTGAAGAATTGATTGGAAATTTAATGTCGTTTAAAGCACACAAGAGAGAAGAGATAGCAAGGCATTCGAAAAGAAGTCAATTGCATTCAATGCATTAACAGATGGATCAGAATCGGGAAGTGATGATGGTGAAGAAATAGCTTTCATGACAAGGAATTTCGGAAGTTTCTAAAATACAGAAAGATAAACAACTTCAAAAATAATGATCATAGGAATTCTGGAAATCATAAGGAAGTACCAAACCACGTCAAATGTTTCAACTATGACGAACCGGGTCATCTCAAAAGAGACAGTCCGCACCCTGATAAGCAAAAGTTTCCTGCAAGCGATGATTATACAAAGAAAAGGAAGAGAGCGTATACCGCTGCACTAAATGATTCAGACTCAGACTCATCCTCAAGCGATGATGATCAAAAGACAGAAAATTCAAATATGTGCTTTACGGCTATTCATGATTCCGATGATCTCAGAGATACGAATCTAGAAAAAGGTACACATTTACAATATATTGGTTGAAATTGTTTACTTAAAATTGATTGATTGTTTTTGTTTGAATTTTTTTTATTAAAGTAATATTATTATATTAAATATTACTCCAGAAAATATATAGACTTTAAAAATAATATATAAATATATAGAGATTAAAGTATATAGGAAAATATATGTCACATGAATTCTCTGACCCATGTCGACATGGTCCTACCCATGATGTCGACATCCCTGTCAGAAATTTGAAATTCAAATTTGAATTCAAATCTTTGAACTTCCCTCCACCTTTTCATCAACTCCAATGTTCTGGAAAGGTACCTCTTGACCAAAGAACATGACTATTGAATATCTATTTATTTCCCTTATCTTATCATATCTTTTCACTTTCATTTTAAACTTCAAACTCTCTTTCACTCTTTCAAACTCTCTTCAAAAATGGCTTCTTCAAGCACTCCATCTACAATGAGGCTGTCTAAAACCATCAAAGAGTATCTCTATAATGATCCGGAAGCAATCAAGGCTTATATAAGCTATGCTAATTACGAAAAAGTTCATACGGGAAAGTTGGCTATCTTTAGCGATTTCTCTACATATGAAATCAATACTCTTCTTGAAGAGAACCATATTCTTAGTCTTTTTGACAATTTTGAAAATGATTTTGTTTGTTATCCAAATCTTGTTAAAATGTTTTATGCAAATTTGAATCACGGTTTTCATGAAGGAAATGAAAATGAAATTTGGAGTAGTGTCAAAGGCACTAAAATTGTTTTAAATTGTGAAATTTTGGGCAACATTCTCAATTGCAAGAATTCGGGAATGTATCTTTCTACTTTCAACATTGATGAACATGATCGTGAGACATTTCATCACATTTTCGAAGGAGATGACAACTTTGAATTTAAAAATCGTAACTTTCGTCCGAAAGCACGTATTGTTAATCTTCTTTTGCAACATACTATCACTCCTAGATCAGGAAATTTCAATAACCCGACTTTAAAAGTTTGTAAAGCTCTTTTTGCCATTTTTGGTCATTATGACATTAATTGGGCGCAAGTGATTATGGATGAACTTCGTCCTAAAAATTTGGAAATGGGTGAGAATACTTTGTATCATGGAATCTATCTCACTCGGATTTTTAATTATTTTGGTGTTGATTACAAAAGGGAAGAATTTATTTCAAGAAAAGTGTTTAATCATTCCAATATTTCTCTTATGAAAATTCCTTTCATATTTCAACAATATGAATCTCTTGCCGAAAAGGATGAAAGGTTGGCACATGAAGAGATGGAGGAAGAAAATGAGGAAGAAGAAGGGGAGGAAATGGAAATTGAAGGAGAAACTGCAGATACCTCCTTGGAAAGTATTGAATATCCTAACAATCCTTCCAACAAAACACTCCTCAAAAATCAAAAGATCATAGTGGAAAATCAACGGATTCTCAAAAGATCCGTTAGTAAGAAATTGGATAAAATGACCACTAATATGAACAAGTTCTTTGCTAAAGTTGGTCGGAAACTTGGCTTATCATCATCCTCCTCATCCTCTAGCACATTCTAAAAACTAGGATATGATGTACTAGTTTATTTTGTATGAACTTGTATTGCTCTATTATCATGTTATGAAGTATCTCATGTATTAACTCATTTATCTATCTTGTCTTTTTCTACTTTATCGTGTCTCTGGAATAAATATTAGTATAGTATATAAGTTTATATATATACATACTTATTCACAAAACAAAGAAGACACATCGATTAACATACCCATGTCGACATACCCCAATCCACTATGTCGACATATAACTGTCTGATTTGTTTTTTTTTTAAATTTTGAAATTAAAATAACTAACTCATGTCTATTCATTTTAAACGAATTTCTGCCTATTTAAATACCTGTTTCTTCCAGAAATTTGTAATCTCTTCATTTCTATTTATCTCTATTTATATCTTTTAACTACTTATCAAAAATGGCTTCCTCTTCTCAAACTCTAAGTGAAAATCTTGAAGAAACTCTCAATTCATTCAAGAATATACTTACTTTTATTCTCCTCAATCAAAGGCACTTAGAACTAAGTCAAATGCAAATGATAAAAGAACAAGAGAAGCATTTTGATGCCCTCCTTTGGATGATTTCTGCCCTAAACAAAGATGATCTCAATGCAAATCCTGAAGGAACTTTAATTCAGGATAATGAAGGTTGGGAAGATATTAAAAAGGATCCTATCTTTGGAAAAGAAGGATGAGTTGAAGTTCCTAAAATTATTTGATCTCCTTATGGTTAGAATTGCTTGTTTTTGAATTGTTTGATTAGATTTAAATTGTTTGATTTAAATTATTTGATTTGTTTAGAATTGATTTGATTTGAATGGAATGTATAAAATTATATGAAACATAGTATATGTTTATTGGGTTTAAACTATCATATTGGTGATGTTTTCATTAATTAACTCTTGTTATTATATATATATATACTCTATTTTAATTTGTCACAGGTACTCCAATATAAGACTAAGGGGGAGTTATATTAGTTTATGATTGGTTTTTGTGGATGACAAAGGGGGAGAAATATAAAATAGAGTAGTTAGAGTAGTTAGGCTTAGATTAAGGGGGAGTTATAGTTTTAGGGGGAGTTATTGTGAAGGAGAAGTATATTTTATAAACATAGGTTGTCATCATAAAAAAGGGGGAGATTGTTAGTCCTTGAGAAGGATGGTTTTGATGACAACAACCTTAGGACTTGTTATAAAATATAAATACTAACATTATAGTTTAGATATATATATATATGTATATGCAGGATATAAACATGCAGGTACCTAGAATGAAGACTGTACAGTATAGAGATACAAGACTGATGAATTTAAAGATCAAAGATATCAAGATTGAAGACTCATGAGTATCAAGAAATCAAGTTATCAAGAGTTCAAGATTTTAATAGTACAAGATAAGTATTGAGTCTAGAATTATGTTAAAACTTCATAATAGCACGGAAATCTTCATTCCATATTTCATTTGGGATGGAACCCATTTCTACCTTTTTAGTGGCTTACAAATCCATGACAAGTAGCTTACAAACCTACGACAAGTGGCTTACAAACCCACGAACATCCTGGTTTTGTGCAAGTTCTCGAGTTCTGATGTGATGAGATATTCTGCAGGAAGAAGCTTGCAAAACTACTTCAAAATGATTTTCAAAACTGCTTTTCAAAATGTTTTAGCCTTAAAATATTCTTTGTTTTTGTTTTTAAATAAACACTTGTTTTAAACTTCGTTTGTTTTTTAAACTATCTTCTGATTTTTAAATATTCTTTATAATATATATATACTTGAGATTTAAAATCAAATTTATATATACATTCTAAAAATATATTTTTCTACTCTTTTTTATTTTAAAACATAGGGAAATTAGTTTATTTTACTCCAGAATCATTTCATCTTGTTTTTATTTCAATATCATTTTCAAAACAAATTTTATATTATTTTTAACTAGGGTATGTTGACATCATGGGAAACCCCATGTCGACATGGTGTCCGTTAAATTCAAAATTCAAATTTAAAAAGAAGTGTCTATTCGTCGTATCCTTTCACGAATAGATATGGATGTTGATTTCCTATAAATACCAGTAGTTCTAAACGAATTTTTAATCATTTTTTACTTGTTTTCTCTCCTCTTCATCTTCCACATTTATTCTAAAGAATTCCAAACTATACTCTGCCAAAATACCAAGTGAATCAAACTTGATTATCTCTTGTTTGATTCTCTGCCACTCTCTCCAGAAGATCTCAGTGCTATTCAGAGTTATAGGATTATTTGTAAATCAAACTGTTGAGTAAAAGGTGGGTTGAGCCTTGAAATCAATTGGGTGTAATTGTTGCCCCGGAAATCGATTAGGTGATCTTGTGGCCTGGTAAATCAAGGGAGTTTTCCCCGGACTCGAATACAAGAGGGTGTACCTCGTGGCCTTGAAATCAAGGGTGTAATCTGGGGATTATTTTTGATAAGAAATCCATACGTTTGTACGGGAATGGATGTAGGGTAATTCCGAACCAGTATAAAATCCTGGTGTGTTCTTTCCTTTACTGCTTTTATTTATTATTTGCATATGTGTCTGATTTTGTGATTATATCTGTGTCTGTGAACTGCATTTGTTGGTGGTTAAATTTACATAAGTTTCAAAAAGATTTAGAAAATCCACAAAACACTATTCACCCCCCCTCTAGTGTTATTCCAGCCTTAAGATCCATAATCTGCATTTCTCACAGACACAATATCAAATCTGATCGCTCACTCGATCACACAATTTCACTTTCGAACTAGTATCGTTCACACGACCACTCTAGTGCGGACTTAGATCTGGTTCCTTAAGAGAAACCGTTATTCTCCTTGCATAGCCATATACTATGGTAGAGAACTCCAGAATCAATCAAAAAAAACATATCCAGTGTTCGCCGTCGAGAACCGAGTGAAAAATCCTAATTCGGATCGATATAAATTATATCGAAATTTTGTGCTCGAATCTGGATCAAACCGTTATGCAGATAAAATAATATATGTACAACTTACGTATTTATTTTGATTGGTTCTTAGCTACACTCAATTCTCTTATTCACATTTATTCCATTTACAACCAATTATTCTCTTAGTATACCCATTCCATACTAATTTCACTTAGGAATTTCACCATCACATTTCCTTAAGTCCATTATAAACATTTTATACAAATGTACTTAGGTTGGTTACCACTTCACAACTTAAGTCTATATCCATTTTAACTCAAATCCAGTCTTCATGTTTAACACCTTTCATACTATACTATATCCATTAATGAATGATAAAATTCTACTTAAGTTTATAAACATTTCCACTTCATAACTTAAGTTTATATCTATTTCTAATCAAATTCAATTTCAATACCATTTAACTCAATTTATCCTCCAATTTCAATATTAGATTTTATCAACCATATCCCAAACCATATTTAACTCACTAACTAAATTAGTTTGTCCAATTTTCCCATTCATTAATTTTTTTCAATCTCAATCAACTCCATTTTCAAAAATCATTTCATTTAACCTAACTTAGGCTAAATTTTCGAATTTCACTTTAACTTAATTCAAGTAAATTTCATTCCACAGTTCAATTTATTATTCACATCCAGCAATTTAACATTGTTTTAACTTGCTAATTTTAAAATTTTATAAGTTATCAAACTTATTCTCATATTTCATAAAACATTTTAAATCAAAATCCCGAAGTTTAAACACCTTGTTCTAAAGTATTTCAAATCAATTTGAAATCATATATATATATATATTTATACACACACACACACAAAATCCCATGGATATATCAAATCATTCTTTTGAATTTCAAAACCAAAACCAGTTTTACCAAAACAAAAACTTCAATTGGTAGCATTCCTCTCTTGGAAACTCGAAAATGAACGTCGATGATGCCGCAGTCATCACCGAAATTATTTTCCAACGACCGAATTGAGTTCAGTGATTTTATTACCTTTAAAACTCTTTAAAATATTTCAAAAATATTTTCCAATTAATATCTCAATTATTTTCCCAAAACCCTTTTGAAAATAATTTTCAAAACCAATAGGATTTAAATTTCCAAATTTCCAGCCTTAAACTGGTTTTTAATTTATGAACCGCACTTACAATCGTTTTTATAAACCATATTTATATAATATACTTCAAGAATTTCATTCCCTTTTCAATTTATGAACCACACTTATAAATCACGTATTTATATAATCTCACTTGTTATATAAATCATTTCTTTGTTGCTTACCTTGTTTACTTTATAGTATCATCCTTTATTTGCTCATAAACAACAATCAACAAATGATAATAATCACATATTACCATTCTCTGCCAACCAAGCACACCATATATACCATAATAATTTTTTGAAAAATTTATTCATTTATATATAAAAATAATCAAGGTAAAATTATTTCATTTACCCAGTTTCAAAACAATATCATGTCGGGTTGCTCTATTCAAGTGTTTAGAGATCCCTATCAATAACGTTAATTACTCGCATTGACCAGAATCCATAAGCCACTCAACTGACCAATCAACACAATATAAAACAATTTCATATCACTAACAAGTACAGGCTCATATCTATTAATACACTCAAACTCATTCTAGGATACTACTGACCCTATCTCTAATGAGTTACCCCATCAAAGCCAATGATATCGCTAAACTAAAGCTCTGATACCACGTGTGACGACCCACATTTCAGAAGGTTTAAATCGACAATAATCCACACATGTCCAACTTAAACAATCCGGAACATAGATAATCAATGGGGTTAATTTAGAAAAATAAGAAAAGAAGAAAACACAGAATCTCGCAACGGAACGATAAAATATAATAATCAAATAAACAGTTCATGAAGCTGTTTATATTATACATTTGATTATAATTTATAAAACATTTATCAAAGTTATATATATACAACAGGGATAGATAAAATAATGCAGCAGACAACATGATGCAGGGAATTATAATAGTAATAATATACTAAATCTTTGTCTTCGTCCTCCAGAAAATGATCTTCAGTGCGCTGAAATATTCAGGCTGACCCGAGCGTAATGAAAGGACAAAACACCCGAGTCGGGACTAAAACATTCTTATGTGAGTCAAATCGATATCGCATATAACATGAGTGATGTGGCGTCGGAGATGTTTATGGGTTTTACATCTCCTATCCAGTGTATAACGTGCGTGCAATAACTCAAGAGATGTTACAAGATTTTCCATCTCTCAAGGATCTGTCAAAATATTTATATGTAGTAGAATACGCTACATATATAATGTCCAATCAATAAAATAAATATTTTTCTTAGCGTTAAGGCTTTACATTAACCCCCCTTAATGCGTTTTTAAGCATTGGCGTACAGTTTTCATGTGACACAACCAGTAGCACGTCGGTAGTCAGTGATACGCCGTGATACGACAACACTAAACAAAAATCATAGGGGTCTCGTATAAGGATAAAAGTATGATAAGGCACGTGAGGCGATGCCCAAGGTAGGATACTACCAGTTTACCCTTCTCGGCTGGTGGTAACTCCTAACGGCCCACCATGTCCAATACTCCTAAAATCTGAGGGTGCGCACCAATCGATAACAATGTCATGATAGTAATACGAAGAAGTGTGTCCGCTAGAGGTAGCTAACCTCATTGGACGGTACAGCTCCAGTTTTAGTCATTTCAATTTGACACAAGTGTCAGGCCAATCCATCATCATTCTCTTTCTTCAAATCCAGCAAATGACGCAAAATCCAACCACTTCGGTCTAGAGTCTCCTCCACATACATAGTTGTTAAAGTGGTTCCAATATTGACAGAGAGTATGCCAATAAGAGGCCCTGGTCTCTTTAACAACCAAACGTCGTTTTACACACTGGTTGGTACTTTTATATTTCGAAACCAATTCGTACTTGATATCAAAATATCATATTCGCTTCAAAACCAAATCCATTTCGAAATCATCATATTTACTCAAAATATACCATTTCATTTTAAAATCATTTTCGCCTTAATATCTCGATTTCGCTTCCAAAATTGTTTCAAATTTCTTTTTTTTAGCAAAGCTAGCCGGCTTTATAGTGGGCTGTGCCACTATGTATAAATTGAAAGAACAGGTTCTATGCACATGCACAGAACAACTGAGGCTGTTTTTATAGTGGACAGACCACTAATACAAACATAAAAACAGGAAAGAACTGGAGCTAGACAGAGAGCCTAGACTACATGGAAGGACGAGAATCCCCCATGTCATCACTGATATCAGCATCAGTACCAGGACCAATAACACGCTGAACAGCAGAAAAGTACGTAGCCAATAACGGATCAAAAGATCTCGAGAGAGAAGAGTAGAGATAAATCCTGTCCCAAGAAGGATCTAAGAGTTGCCACCAATTGCAAGCACCATGGGTACCAGATGATGTAAGAGATAGACCATCTCCATCAACATGATAAATAAGCCTTCTAGACTCATCATTAACTGTGTAAACGTGGGTCATACCTCATTTCCATGGCCATGTGTACCCAAGCACCCTCTTCTGGTTCCCAGTAAACGATCTCATCAACAGAGTCACTATCAACAGCTTCAGAAACTAAGTCCACATAGGGAGTATCAGGAATGTCAATATCAGAGACAGGCAAACGAATTTTGGGGACCCATTTCATTTTCGACCTAGGGAGGGGGACTTTGGGAACAGGAGGAAGAGGAGCAATCCTATAACACTTATCCGCGCAATGTCCAAAAGACTGACAAATAGTGCATATATCGGGTTTCCAACTGTAATTTGACTCTTATCTCCATGTCATGTCCATCTTTAATTCTAACTTTCAAAATCGACGGAAGCGGATTCAGAGGGGTAATTTCAATCAATGCTCTGGCATAGAGAAAATTTTTGCGAGCAACAGTACTAGCGTCAAAACATTTGAATTCTCCAATAAGGCTCGCAAGCCAATTCAAACCAATGAGAGGTTGAAGGACAGACGGGATATTATAGAATGTGGCCCAAACCGAAATAGAGAGAACCCGCTCTCTAGCCATGTAAATACTAATACTCCAAGGAGTCACAATAAATGGTTTCCCTTCAATAATTAAAGGGCTAGTCTCAAGAGCAATAAGCTTATCTTCATTATTCCCAAATTTGAAATAAAAAAAAAGTTAATAACTTGAACATGTAGAGTACCTCTCATTTTCCATGCGCGCCTACAATTCTCACGAACAATAGAGTAGGATGATGCAGAATCAAGAAAAAAACCAACAAGGTGATCTGACCACTGGTTTTTGGCTTCGTGAATAACTTCCGGAGGGAGCATGCTAATCCCATCAATAACTTGAGTGCAAAATTTTTGAGGGGTGAAAGCTCCTGTGTTACAAGGCAAATATTTAAACAACAATGACCACACTAGCCTATCAACTGCATCGATAACATTTGGTTTACTGGTAGGAGATGCATCTTTCTGGACATATGGAAATGCACAGGAATCAGCCATGATGGTTGCCCTAGAGACAAAATCATTTGAATCGGGCATTGTAGATGCAATATCACCTGCAGTTTCATATAACACTGGACTTTTACCTCCATTCCTCACAAAAGTATCGACATGAGCAGCTCCCAAATCAGGACGCGCTGACATAGAACCGACAACGAGACAATCCTCTTCGTTTAGCCCAGAAACACTATTGAACGCTTTAGGATTAGCTTCCCCAATAATATTATCGGTCTCGGAAATTACCCAATTACCTTTCGTTTGAACTAGATTTGATACGTTGAAACATCGACCATGGAAATACCAGATAGGGGAACAACAGACGGCAACGTATTGACTACAATAGCCGCAAGGTTGGAGAGAGGGCTTGAAGCGAAATCAACTCCGGCAGCAGGAAGGAGCGTAGAAGATCCCTCCAGCAGATTCGACTCTTGTATGATATCATAGGGAGATTCAGGAAGTATGGTAGTAGATGCAGACGAAAAAAATTTAGGCCCAGATCTAGTTCGGGATACCGATTCATTAGAGGAAGCAAATCTGGCTTTGAGTTTACGATTCTTAGCCATTTAGAGTGGAGAAAGAAAATAAGGCAGAGGTGAAGGCGATTTGAGAGGGGAGGAATGGAAGAGGGGAAACAGAGAAGCCGATATCATGAGGAAACGTTCGCCATTAACAAACATTCGCCATTAACAATCATGAACAAACATTTGCCATTAACCAAATTCGTATTAACCAAATTCAATTTAGGTTATAACTTCATTTTAACCAAATTCGTATTTAAGTCCAAGATTTAAATATAAACATTCCACCCTTTTGACCAGTTTGAATTTTTAGTAAATAGTTTAAATAGTTTTAAAATAGTAAAAATAGTTTAATAGAAAATAGTTTGAGTATTTAAATTGGTTTATATAGTAAAATAATTTGGAAAGTCAAAATAATTTGAATATTTAAAAAGATAGATTTTTAATAATTTATTTGAAAATAGTTTCAAAGTCAAACTGATTCAATTCCAAATTTCCCAATTTAAATCACTTTAAATTTCCATTTCGATTTAATCGATTCAATTCTGATTTCAAGTCGAATTTTACTTCGATTCCAAATTAATTTCACTTCTAATTCCAAATTAATTGCAATTTCAATTCAGAATTAATTTCAATTCCAATTCCAAATTAATTTCAATTCCAATTCTAAATTAATTTCAATTCCAATTCTAAATTTAAACCATTTCGATTTATATCAATTTCAAGTTCAATTTTCAAAATATCGATTCAAAACACTTAAATCAAATTTACCTTCAATACCCAATTTAAAATCCAAATTTTCAAATATAATTAAATTCTGAGCTCAATTTCGAAATATCGTTTTATATCACTTTTACTTAGTAATATTCAAAGTTTGAATAAAAGTCCAATCCTTTAAATCAAATCAATTTCTGAAATTTAAATCATATTTCGATTATAACTTAAAAATCTCAACTTCAATTATTTAAAACATTTCGTTTACCAAATTTAAATTTCAACATTTCGAGCTGCAGTTCGAAAATAATTCGGTTTCATTAAATTTGATTTTCATTTTCTTAAAATCAAATCATTTAAATAAATTTCAAATCAAAATTTTTAAAATCATTTAATTTAACCAATCTGGTGTCCGTATATAATTTTCTATCCTATGGCCAAGTGAATAGTTATTTCGATTTAATTTCAAGGATGGATATATATCATTTAAATCCAAAATAAATGTCATAGGTATATATCATTTCAATCCAAAATAAATGTCATAGGTATATATCATTTCAACCTTTTCTTAACTTACTCGAAATAATTCAATTTATAGTTTATATGCTGTAAATAATTTACAGGGTGATAACAAGATATAGAAAAATAAATAAACATCCAATCATCCAAATATCAACCAATTGGCATCAATCACCAACAATCATCTAAACAGTCAAAATAATTCACAACAATTTCATAGTTATTATATCAGGTAATTTATTGGCAATTAAATTCCAATTTCAAATTTAACTATCGATTTTAATACCTATAGTCAATTCATATGTCAATTTCATTTTCAAATAACAGTCAATAAAATTAGATAATTTCACGATTCAATTTTAACGAACATAAAAATATTATAGTACGTCGTGAGCGTTAAAAACACTCACCTTTTATTTTCTGTTGTGTCGCCGAGACGTTCCAATTTGGAACTAAAACCAAACAATGTCCAATTTTAGCCCAAATTTCTACAGTCTCCAAATCCATTCAAACTAGTTTCATTACGAAGCTCTCGCCAATACGATCCTAATGCAAAAATATGTGTAATGATCGGGTTTAATATGAATGAGATATCTATTTTTAAATTTTGCATACTTATTTAAACAATTTAAAATGGAAGGAATTACAAAATGCTCTTACCCAAAGCAATTGGCCTTGCACGACAAAATCAAAACCATGGCCGTGCACGAGAAGTGATGTGGAGCTCCACCCCGTGAATTGAAAATCCGATGACACCACCATGCTCCTCTTCAAAATCTCCATTAGACCATCACCACCAAGTCGACTCCGTTCCCTCCTAGCAAAACGCAATTTTGAACCTCCGTGCACTGTAAAACATCGCGACCATCAACATAGAGCCGCACGTCACCATTTCTTATCAAAAGCTGTGACTTTCGATGACAAACTCAACTCCCATCTCTGTTGCTCGAATCGAAGGCTATTACTCCATAAATCTCAAGCCCTAGTTCGAACTGCTGTTCGACTTCACAGTCGAGATCACCAAATCATCATCGCACCCTTCAAAACATATATCAGGTTGAAGATCTTGACGAACTAGGATTTTTAAAATTTGTTTGGGAAATTTCTGTTAAGTAAAAATTGAATTAAAATTTTCGAATGCTTTCGATTTTTTTTATTATCTGATGCATGCCCACTGTTTTAAATAGAAAAGGAGCGGTAGACCATAGGTAGGGTGGCTGAAAAGAGAAATAGGTTGGGCTGAAATGATAGATTGGAGGCTATGGTCAAATCAACACACACACACACACACACAAATATACATATATATATATATATTATTTAAAATTCGAAAATATCTAGCTATAACTTTCGGATCCCAATCGAGGTGTGCCGCCTGACATTCCTAAAGTTATATCCCTATCCCGACCGCAATGGAACAAGTCTCGAGCCCTAATTCGATCGTATGGAGAAGTTAGCTTTTTGAACCAAATTATTTATTAAATTTTCAATATTAATTTCAATGCGCTTCGATCTCTCACGACCAAACGATAAATCCAAATGCTATGAAATTTGAAATTCGGTAATAATACACTATTACAGATTCAATGACACCGGTTTCATCGAAATCCAAGATTGTGCCCTAGAAGGCTATTTTATATGCTAAGTTAAACGAGTTATTTTTAAAATCGAGTAAATCACTTTTAAATTCAATTTAAAAGTTTTTATTATCTTCATTCTTATTAACATAAATTTAATAAACCTTTAAATCATTTTTATCCAACTTAAAAATCCAAGATTCAATTATTTACACAATTTCAATTATTAAATTTAACAATTAAATTATCAATAAATCGCTATATTTGAAATTCGAGTTATTAAATCTATAGAATTAACTTTTAAATATTTAAAATCAATTAAATATTCCAATTCAAACAACCAAAATTTTGGGTCGTTGCAGGGTGTTGGAGCAACATGAGTAAATTGGAACGAACTATCAGAAGCTCTAACACGAAATTCATTGGTACCGATCAACTGTGGGTCATTACTGATGGATCAATAGCATAAGAGGAGCTTGGGGATGACTCTAGAAGTAACGTTGATGATGATGGACATAATGGTGGTCCTCAGGATGCAATCATTGGAGGAAATACAACAAGAAACACTCAATGGGGATGCAGTTTATGTCAAAATCATCGGGGAACTAAGTGAATGGACACCCTAGGGATAAGGAGGCCTGGGACCTGTTGTGCTAGCTATGACCGTCCGTCAATCCAAACATACAATGACACACATGATGGTCATCGTTTGGGCTGAAATGAAGGCAACGATGAACTGATCATAAAAATGATTAGAAGGTTGTTGCAACAGAACCAACAACAAGACGATATTTGCAAACCGCTGCTAGTCGGAATCCCGTTACTAAAGAAATTAGGGTGGCTTGATACCATAAGAAGTTCGTTATGCCGATGATGTCAAGCTATAAGGGTTGACTAACCTGATGCCTCACCTAATGAAGTATGACTGACATATGAATGGTGCTTGTGTTAATGTTGATGTTAAATGCATATGTTTCCACATCTTCATTGAGGGATTGGCCACGATGTGGTTCTGCAAACTGGAGCCTACATCCATATCATCTTACGAATAATTACTGAATAAATTCTTAGATCATTTCTAAGTTCACTCCGTTCAGTCGAATGATGCGACGTTCTTGGCTAACTTGCATCAAAGGTCCGGTGAGACCTTGAAGAACTTCTTGAAAAGGTTCAAACTACACCATACTGCCCATTTTGCCACACCCCAATGCGGAAAAACTGCCACGGTCTTGAGCCATGGCAATTTTACCACGGTTTTGAGCCGTGGTAAAATAAATTACAATGGTTTCTGGCCGTGGCAATTTAGCAATAGCCGTAAACCGTTCCAATGTTATCAATTTTTTTCCACCCCTTACGGTGTATACTTCTAAATCAAGCTCACATCCTTCTCAAAAAAAGAACGCCCCTTCCAAATTTAACCCGCGAACCCTAGCTAAATAATTTCCATCCCGCGCCCTAACTCTCATCAATTTTCACCTAAATCCCCATTGGTCTGACGTAAACGTGAATAGCTCGTATTCTCAATCAAATCGCATAAATCTAGGTTCTCACTCAAATAGTTCTTCTTGCTTTCGAGGAATAGATGGTTATTGTATTGAATTCTGGTATTCGTTCAATCAGGAGACCGGTATAGGAAGACATATCAATCTTTTGAAAATGCACAGATCAGTTGAAGTGCAGAGAAGAGAAAAGCAACTTATCAAGTAAGAGGTTAAACAAATATGTAGCTTCAAAAAATTCTTCCTTTTTTGTCTGTGTTTTGAGAATTTTAACTAAAACTGTGATATACAAACAGATTAACTAAAAATGGTTTTGATTTGCGATTTGGGTTGTGGGTGCTTTTGCGAATTTGGGTTGTCTGTATCTTACGCATTTGATGAGGAGAGAATTGTAGGGATGATGCAGTTCTTCGTCTATTACAATTATGATTTCTATACATTATTAGTTATTTACAGTAATCATTATATGCTAGTAGATTTACGTCTGTTAAAAATATCAGGAGACTTTTGTTTTGGTTAATGTATTGTGAATTGCAAATTTTAAGAATTATTGATTAATTTATTAGTTTCGAGAGGCATTAATTTAAAGCTTAATTCAACATATTGTGAATTTACTATTTGGAAACCAGAACATCCACCAGTTTCTACACTTAATCAAAGCATCTTTTCAGCATTTGATGCTTCTTTCTATTGCAATTATTTTAATCTCTATAATCATGGTAAAAATGATGAATAGAGCAAGATGCTAAATAGAAAGGTATTTTACAAGACATGGAAAAGTTTGCATATGTTGTTCTAGTTTAAATAACAATTATATTGGATCACTTCCAATCTTCCCAAACAAAGTTAATTATTGCAGGATAGAAAACATAGCTTATTCGAAAGGCACAATTTTGAAATTAACTCAAAACTTTTAGATAAAGAGGCTAGTTCATGTGGGTTCAAAAATAGTTAAGTATCAAAATAATCTTAAATTATGTAGGCAATATGTTAACTGGTTTAACAACAGAACTTATGTGCTTCTATGAAAATTTGTATACTGCTATGATTCTTTGTAAGAAGGAAAATACTGATGAGGCGACTGACAATTTAGATATTCTTAATGGTCAGATTAGAATATCTTATGTGTCTTATGTTCAACTCTGAAACAAAGTATAAAAGCCAAGAGTAGACACAAAGCACTTAGTTGACATGTTCCATAGTTAAAAAGGTTAAATAGCAAAAAAGGAGATAACTTGTTATAGGTTATGATGCTAAATTTTTATGCAATCGTTGAAGTCTAAATGGATTCAACTATTTGATACAGCAATACTTGTAATGTTCAACCCAATACTTACTGAAAGGTATAAAATGCAACGGGATTAACATTGAACTACTTGCTCCTAATTCCAGATATTATGCAATCTTCATATTGTAATGTATTCACCAAGATAAATCAAGTGTTCATCGTGTTGTTTCACGGAAGGGAATTTAACGTAAGTACAGAAGTTTAAAAGGGTGTGAGGGTTAGTGTATTTACATGACAAAAAAATAAAAATAAAAAAGGACAAAAAAAAGGAAAAAATAAAAGGAAGAATGCAACAAAATGGATGAAGAAAATAGAACGCTTTTTCCGTAAAAAATACCCTTTTTAACATTTTTCATCCTCATATGCATGCGCTTTACATCGTCTAGCAAAACAAACTAATGAAACACTTGACTATCTGCATTAATATTTCCAGTCAATTCCAGAATTAACTTATTTCTATCTAAGTTGGTTCATCTAATTGTAAGTGAATACAACTAGATTAGTAATGAGGTATGTTTTATCTACATAATGCATTATTATACATTCATAACTATGATAGAGCAGAAACTACCGCATGCAATTCCATTTATCCCGTTTTTTTCCAGTTATGATTTTATTTATCATCTAGTCTAGTCCAATTCATCCATAGCTGTATTTACCATCTAGCTATGCTTGGCCAATCCTTCCTTTGGTGCTTTATTATTTTTAACTTCCAATATTAACTTATCATCTCTACCACAGATAAATTTATTCGAATGATTACGTAACTTTTATATATATGGTATGATTGGATTTTACATTGAATTGCTAACTTTTTCATTAATTTGATATCCTGTGGTTATTTAACTTTGTTGATTCTTATAATTTCCGACAAAGTTTAAATTTCCGAATATATGTTCTTGTTTATTAATTATTTAGGATCATTAGATTACTTATCTTTGCTTCATTGATAACTATAAACAACGTCGTGTATTTTTTAATATCATTTTCTTAACACTAACATAATATGAATGAGCAATGAATTTTAAAATTAAAACTTAATTTATTTGATTTTTCCCCATCTGAACTCTAATGCTGGCTCTACCGCTGTGTATAATACATCTTACTTTTTCAAAACCGAAACAAGTTCATTACTTCATGTAAGTACTGATTCCAGTTCCTAAAATAATTACTAACTTCTTAAATCTCTAATCATATTAACCAACAAGGGCCTCAACTAATCATTCCATACTTGAGTTAACATGCTGTACACGAGATTTACTTTGAAGATAAGCCATCTAATAATATTTTTTCAATTACTAACTTCTTAGCCTCTGTTGTTTTGATGACTTAATACTCACGTCAAGATGGCTTCAAGCTCACATCAAGGTGGAATTTTGAAATTGTTGGTTGCAGATCAGGAAGCTTAATATATCGTGAGCAATGATAGAAATGCAAAGATGGCTAAGGTGAAGTAGGCAAGAGAAGCAGAGAACATAATTTTGTGCACTTTTGGAAGTGGAAAGTGTAAGTAGACATTTCTCATGTCTTTTTGGGATAATTAGTTATGCCTATTTGGTTTTTGGTTAGTATATTTTTCATGGTTCAGTGCAACAACTACATGCATTTTTTAGACTTATTCTAATAGTTATTTATTTCTTAAATTTAAGTTTAACCCAGAACATCTTCTGAACACAAATAAGTCTAGTGATTAAATAGGTTTTCTTTGTAGTGACTACCAACAAGGGACCTTGTCATTTATTAACCAGAATGCATGTTTCTCACATGATACGAATAATAACTATTTCTGGCTGAGATAGATGTTGACGATGTCATCAGAAAGATTCCAAAGATCCAGAAGGAAGCTCTGGATGAGTACAAACAGTACTTAGTTTAGGTTACCAAGTACCAGGCTGCACAAAATTGCAAGGTATGCATATACATTTTCTCAAGTTAATGAACATAATGTAATAGATTAATGACATTTTGATGGGTGCATTTCATGTGTAGACATGGATAGTGGGTAAATGGATTACACCAAAAGAGCACTTATGGAGAGTTAGCTGCAATGAGGTTGCATGAAGATGTACAGGGTCTCAATATGTGTAAGGTACAATTTACTTCATCTCAAACTGTATCCTAAATGAAAGCAGTCAGAATAATGAACTATTATAGGCATATGTACAAGTATGATTTTATGTTATGATGAATTACATATGATAATGTTATGATTTACAGTATACAATGGACAGAGGAGTGGTTCATGCATGCCATGCAGGAGGGGTGGTTCATTTCTTGGAAGGATACACGGATCACGAGGTCGAGGTGATCGATGTGGATAGAATTGATATGGTTTGGAAGGCTGCCTAAAATTTCAAGGCTTAGCAACTACAAATAAACGTACGTGTAATATAGTATATGGTCGAGGTCATCAAATTTGTGTTCACTGTTTTGTAAAATAAAAAAATTGTAAAAAGAAAGTTGTGAAAGGGATGTGCAGGATGTTCACTATTTTATGAAATATGGTAGTAAGTTTGGGTTGTGGTTTGGTTGAAGCAGTAGGGTGTATGCGGTGAGGAGTGAGTTGAAGACAGGGGTTGGTGAAGGTGATAGTTGACTGTGATGTGTAGTAGGGGATGTGCTTGTATGTGGATGGAGTGTTTGCCGTGAATGAAGCAGTATGATAATGGAGTATGTTGCAGTTGTGGGCAAAGTTATTTGGACAGTGATGTATATTGATGTTTTTTGGAGTGATGTTGAAGTTGTTGACGGTGAAGATTTTTGTGACGCAGTGAGTACTTATTGAACTTGTAGGTATTGTAATATGGCAGTGGGGTTGTAGGTGATGAAATGTTGTGGATGTTGTTGTATATATGTGGTGAAGAAGTATAGGTTATGGACAGTTGGAGTGATATAGTAGTGTTACAGGTTGTAACGACATGGTGAAATTGGCAGTTTGTAGTTAATGGAGGGGTGATCAGTGACTGTTGTGGCAGCAGTTTTTGTACAGTGGCAGAGGGGGCAATGTTTGGTAGAAGATAGAAGTGATGGGTTTGTGGAAAATGATATAAGGGGAGCAAGGAGGAAGGCTTGTAGGATATGGCGGCTGTTGTAGGAAATGAAGTTTGTATGTGGTATGGCAGAGGATGTGCTGTTTTTTGGAGGAGGAAGTGATGTTACTAATAGTGACTTGATGATGATGAATGTTGAGAAGGGGATGTTGATGATGGTGAGAAGGTAGTGACAAGGTGGGTGACATAAAGATGGGTGAAATTTATGATGTTGACTAGGTGCAGTTTGAAATGGAAGTAGTGATTCAGTGGTGAAGTTTGGTGATTCAGTGTTCGCAGTAGGTCATCAAATTTGTGTTCACTGTTTTGTAAAATAAAAAAATTGTAAAAAGAAAGTTGTGAAAGGGATGTGCATGATGTTCACTATTTTATGAAATATGGTAGTGAGTTTGGGTTGTGGTTTGGTTGAAGCAGTAGGGTGTATGCAGTGAGGAGTGAGTTGAAGACAGGGGTTGGTGAAGGTGACAGTTGATTGTGATGTTTAGTAGGGGATGTGCTTGTATGTGAATGGAGTGTTTGCCGTGAATGAAGCAGTATGATAATGGAGAATGTTGCAGTTGTGGGCAAAGTTATTTGGACAGTGATGGATATTGATGTTTTGTGGAGTGATGTTGAAGTTGTTGACGGTGAAGGTTTTTGTGAAGCAGTGAGTACTTATTGAACTTGTAGGTACTGTAATATGGCAGTGGGGTTGTAGGTGATGAAATGTTGTGGCTGTTGTTGTATATATGTGGTGAAGAAGTATAGGTTATGGACAATTGGAAGCAGTAGGTCATCAAATTTGAAATGGAAGTAGTGATTCAATGGTGAAGTTTGGTGATTCAGTGAACATCCCTACTGCATGAAGATGTACAGGGTCTCAATATGTGTAAGGTACAATTTACTTCATCTCAAACTGTATCCTAAATGAAGGCAGTCAGAATAATGAACTATTATAGGCATATGTACAAGTATGATTTTATGTTATGATGAATTACATATGATAATGTTATGATTTACAGTATATAGTGGACAGAGGAGTGGTTCATGCATGCCATGTAGGAGGGGTGGTTCATTTCTTGGAAGGATACATGGATCACGAGGTCGAGGTGATCGATGTGGATAGAATTGATATGGTTTGGAAGGCTACAGTTTTCTTTCGGACTTTCATACGAATCAATTAGTTGATGGGCTTCTTTTAATCATAATGTATCTTTCAGTTAAACACTATTGTTTGTGACTCTACTTTAAACAAATATGTTTGTGAGATCTACAGAATATGTTATGGTAGTAAATGTGTCTATAGTGTTTTAGTTGTACTGTAGTAATATTTGAAATGTAGCTTAGTGTTTCAATTGACTAAAATATTTGAAAAATATGTTATGATATAAATTTGATTTTATTCTGCACTGATATTTCAATTTTTTATCAAGAGTTTTAAGATGTGTCGAATTATATCTTGGAATCAAAATTGAATTTTATTTTATTTTATGGTAAACTTGTCATTGGAACTTTGATTATAATTGAAATTCTAGTAAAAAATGATATTAGTATATGTTTGTTTTGCCACGGTTCTGGACCGTGGCTAAACAAAAATTAGCCACGGCCTAAAGCCGTGGCTAACCAGATATTTGCCACGGCTCTAAGCCATGGCTAAACGCATATTTGCCATGGCCCAAAGCCGTGGCAAATATGTAAACAGCCATGGCTTAAGGCCGTGGCAAAATACTTGCCACTCCCCATTTTGCCACGGCTCTGGGTCGTGGCAAAATTATTTAGCCACGGCCCAGAGCCGTGGCAAAATGGCTTTTCTGGTGTAGTGTCAATGTTGTGGTAAAGGAGGTGAAGAACCCACGTGATGATATTGTGTTGATGGCTTTGGTTAATAGAGTGAGCAAAGCAACAAACTATGGTAAAAAGCTAAAGATGAAGAAGTCTGCTACCTTGAAGGACTTATATAGAAAGGAACACCATTTTATGCACTTGGAAGAGATATTCTGGAAGAGATTATGGGCGCAGGTGGACAAGCTGGATTGAGCAGTGTTGTGCAAAGTAATGTGGCTATCAAGCATGATGATGATAGTGGAAATAATGATGGGAATGGAAACAAACTGAAGAACCAAAATGCTGGTGGAAAAACGAGACCTAGAAAAGCATTTCAAGTTTAACTACAATGGCAAGTATACGGAGTTGATGGACTCCATGAAGAATATCTACCTTGCAACGCAAGGTACTAAGAGGTTTAATAAGCCTGCCCCAAGGGAGTATTTAGAGGAAGAGAAGTGCTTTAGAAAATATTTTCGTTCCATAAGACCCATGGACACAGCACGAATGAGTGATCTAAGAGATGTGAATGAGTGCTCTGGAAAATATCTTCTTTCGATTATTAATATTGATTGTACAATTTTCAACAGTGTCTCGGGTCCCGATCTCGGTCACCTTGAGTCAGATCATACCTTATCATCTCTGGAAGTTATTAATTCCAAATTACACATTCTTCCGAGAGTACGCTAATTTCAGTAGTCACAATTCTCGGTCTGGTATAAGGAAACCTGTTATACTTTAGTTTCGATAATTTATGAAATTAACTCTTTAATTTATCTAAAATGACCACTCTACTTATATTTCCTCCTTAATCATCAATCGCCTTCGATCTTCGGTTAATACCTTCAGTTTGCCAACCTTAGTCTCAAACCTTGCTTATCATAGCACTTCTACTTAAGTCGTTATACTTAGGATTCAGGTTTTATTAGCATTTCGGTTTGGCTCTACCTCCTTCGACATTGTCCTTCATTACATGTTGGAAACCATTTCTACACAACTGCCACTAACTTTCCACGTGTTAACTTCTGATTAATTGGACTTAGTCCTTTCTGACGGTTATCTGACATGTTCAGCACAAAATGTAGATTTGGTTTACATCCTAATAATTAATTAAAATCTCTAGTTAAATAATCTTCCAGTCCTCACTTATTTACCATCAGGTTCCCAATTATAACCCTTCGACTATACTTAATTTTCTTTGAAAACTACCTAATTTTTCCCCTTTTTTCTGTAATAAATTAATCATGTGTGGAATTCATCATAATTAACTAATTTTCTCCATATAGGAATCTTAATTAACTTATAATTATTTATCTGCTCAAGGATAAATTATATTAATCAAAACTATTTTCCGGCATGATATTCTTATCTCATATTTAATACCCCCATTACCAATTAAGCAAGTAAAATCATAGAGATGACCAAACTATCCTACGTCCGTGAGGAATACAGGGAAGAAAAGATTAAGGGATGTATTATTCACCTATAATCTTTTAGTTGATGAAGTCCTTAGTTTTCTTACCTTTAATCTTTTCTATTCTTCTTCTTGTTGTTAAACCACAACCACCATTAAAGAGCTCAAGCTTTTGTTTTAAGTTTTGAATATATAAGAAAACAGAAAGAGAGTTGTTTTCTTTTCTACAAATGGATAATTTGGGCTGCCAGCCTGCCATCCTATTTCGTAAAATTTTTTAGCCCCAATGATTGCATGTTTTCTTCTTAATTTAGACTTTCAACTATGATTTTCCTAGCGTCACTTGATTCATCCAAACATAACGAGTAAATAAAACATTTCATGCATATTTACCAAGGCAAGGAAGTTAGTACCAAGGTATGTTGGCCCACTTCCGACACTTGAGTGAATAGATATGGTAGATTATAGGGTTGGGTTATCGAGAGTTTTTGTTGGGATCCATAATGAGTTTCATGTATTACATTCAAGGAAGTGTGTTCGAGGCCCTGATGCGATAATAAGTCCGAGAGGCATGGATGACTTGGTTGTTGAACAAAACATGATTTATGTGAGAAGGCCCATTCATGTAGTAAACTGAGATGTGAAGGAGATTTAGAATAAGGTTGTGAAGCTTGTATGAATCCTTTGGAGTGATGATCGAGATGTGTACTTGGGAAACAGAAGATAAAGTCAGGAGGACTTATCCTGAGTTGTTTCTTTAGACTTAGCATGTATGTTATGCTTTTGTTATGAACCACATATAAGTTACTTAGTTTATTTTCTTTTGAATTTGTTAAAAGGAAATGATAGTTTATGTGTTTGTTTAATTATTTCGATATATGGGCCCGCGTCTCTTCGAAGCCCATTAAGGCCTGTCTGCATTTGTAAAGGCCTCGTTGCCTATTTGAATTGTTTTGTTCCCTCTTTTATGGATAGAACCCTAATATGAAATAAAGAAAGGTTCTAATGGCGTCTGATATTTTTCTTCCCTAATTCTTCTTATGCTCGTTTATATTGATTACATGGTATCAGAGCATTGAATTCGATCCAAGGGACTCGATATTCTGTTGTGCTTACTTCGTTTATTTTCAGATTGTAATTCTCATATTCTCTGTTTGAGCAATGGTTGATCAGAAGGCTGTTGATGTTATGTCTATGATGCCCAAAATCACAGATCGGAAACTGAATAGCTCAAATTATCATGATTGGAATAAGACAATTTGTTTATACATCAGGAGTATGGATAAAAATGATCATCTAATCAAGGAACCCCCTGGATCTGATTCGAAAGACAATGAAGATCAGAATTGGCTGAGAGATGATGCTCGTTTGTTTCTACAGATTCGAAACTCAGTGGAAACAGAAGTAATTGGTCTGATTAATCACTGCGAAACAGTGAAGGAATTGATGGAATATATGGAATTCTTATATTCTGGTAAAGGAAACTTAACAAGAATGTATGATGTGTGTAAAGCTTTCTATCGTGCTGAGAAGAAGGAGTTGAGTATGATGAATTACTTCATGTCATTTAAACAAACGTATGAGGAATTTAATCGACTGTTGCCTATGAGCACAGATATCAAGACACAGCAAAATCAAAGGGAGAAAATGGCAATTATGAGCTTTTTGGCTGGACTTACACCAGAGTTTGAAGGTGCAAAATCTCAGATACTTGCCAATACTGATTTAACTACCTTACATGAAGTATATAGCCGCTTGTTGAGAACTGAGAATGTGACAAATAGTGGTAATGCAGCAACAAATACACTTCCTAGTGCTTTTGTAGGTAATAGTGGAAATATGGTTACTAACAATCAACCTGAGATAGTTAGAGGCAGTGCTCCTTATCAGACACAAAACTGGAGATCATAGAGACTACCATAAACTCAATCATGGAGACCTCGACCACCTGGAAGAACACAAAGGCCACCCTGGAGACCGTCTTTGAATCAGAACAAAATATGTAATTACTGCAAGCGTGTTGGTCATGTGATGTCAGAGTGTATAAGTTTACAGTGGAATCAAAGAAATACAACTCCTTCAAATATCAAAACTGTTTTAATGACAGTAGATGAATTTGAGAAATACTCTAAAATTCAAGGTACACTGCATGACAAGCTTCCTGATTCTTCAAATTCTTCGGTAACCACATCTGTTGCAAACACAAGTACAGGCTCACCTACTTCTAAGTGGATAATTGATTCAGGTGCATCTGATCACATGTCAGGTAATCCACATTTGTTTACTAATTTGAGAACGATTAGTAAGTCTCATCAAGTAACCTTAGCAGATGGGTCTCAATCATTAGTAACAGGAACAGGGGAAGTTTTAACTAATTCATCTATACCTATGACTTCTGTGCTATACTTGCCATCATTATCATTTAATTTATTATCTGTGAGTCGGATTACACACAAATTAAATTGTAGTGTTAATTTCTTCCCTGGCTACTGTGTGTTCCAGGATCTTGTGACGAGGCAGATTATTGGTAAAGGAAGTGAATCTGGAGGATTATATACTCTTGACAAATCACCTGAATCTGTAGCTTGCTCTCTCTTGAATTCTGCATTCAAAACTCACTATCAACTTGGTCATCCATCTCTCACTCTATTCAAGAAATTATGCCCTCAGTATAGCAGCTTATCTACAATAAACTGTGAAGCATGTCAATATGAATAACATCATAGAAGTAGTTCTCTTCCTAGAATCAATAAACGTGCAAATAGTCCTTTCTCTCTTATTCATTCAGATATTTGGGGACCCTCATCAATTGTTTCTAAACCAGGTTATAGATATTTTGTAACATTTGTTGATGATTATACTCGTATAACCTGGCTATTTATAATGAAATCTAGATCTGAATTGTTTTCTATTTTCTGCAATTTTAATGCTGAAGTTAAAACACAGTTCAATGCTTCTATAAAAACTCTTCGTAGTGACAATGCTAAAGAGTAGATGTCTGTTGAATTTAGTGATTATTTGTCACATAATGGCATTATTCATGAGACTTCATGTGTTGATACCCCCTCTCAAAATGGTGTAGCTGAAAGGAAGAATAGACACTTATTAGAAACTGCAAGGGCTTTATTATTACAAATGAACATGCCAAAAGTGTTTTGGGCAGATGCTGTGTCTACTGAATGTTTTTTAATTAACCGAATGCCATCAACAGTCCTCAATGGTGATATTCCTTATCAAATATTACAACCTGACAAAGATATGTACCTAGTTAAACCAAGGGTATTTGGATGCACATGTTTTGTGAGAAATGTGAATCAATAGTTAAGTAAACTTGATTACAGATCTCTAAAGTGTGTCTTTGTTGGATATCCTCGAAGTCAGAAGGATTATAGATGCTATTGTCCTAGTTTGCAGAAATATATAGTATCACTTGATGTAACCTTCATGGAAGATGTACCCTTCTATCAAACTAATGCTCCAACTGTACATGAAGATGAGGAAGAGTTTCTAGTGTACTCAACCATACCATCCGAAGGCCCTACTGATCTTAATACTACTAATGTACAAACAGAAGGTACATGTGCAGAACCTACTCAACAAACTGAGGATAATACAGATTTAAATTTTCCTATTGCTCTGAGAAAAGGAAAAAGAAAATGTACCTATCCTATTTCCTCCTATGTGACCTATAATAAACTACCAAGTTCTTCACATGTGTTTGTGTCAAAGTTAGATTCTATTATCATTCCAAAAATAGTTGGAGAAGCCATAAATTCACCTGAATGGTGTGATGCTATGAGAGAAGAAATGATGGCTCTAGAGCAGAATAAAACATGGACCTTAGTGGAATTACCAAGAAATAAGAAAGCTATTGGTTGCAAATGGATCTTTACTGTGAAAATGAATGCTAATGGAACAGTGTCAAGACTCAAGGCAAGACTAGTTGCCAAAGGTTATGCTCAAACCTATGGTATTGATTAATCTGAAACCTTTTCTCCTGTGGCAAAGATGACATCAATCAGACTATTCATTTCAATGGCTGCTAGATACAATTGGAGACTTCATCAACTTGACATCAAAAATGCATTTCTGCATGGGGATCTCACTGAAGAAGTGTATATGGAGCAACCTCCAGGATTTGTTGCTCAGGGGGAGATGAACAAGGTATGTAAACTTAATAAATCCTTGTATGGTCTTAAACAAAGCCCAAGGGCTTGGTTTGGCAAATTTAGTATGGCTTTAGAAAAGTTTGGCATTATGAGGAGAAAAGCTGATCATTCAGTATTTTATAAAAATGCTGTTAAGGGCATAATTCTATTAGTGGTTTATGTAGATGATATAGTGATTACAGGGAATGATAATAATGGTATTCAGGAACTAAAGCAATTTATTCACTCTCAATTTCAAACAAAAGATCTTGGAGAGCTCAAGTATTTCTTAGGAGTTGAAATTACAAGAAATAGTGAAGGTATATATTTATCTCAAAGAAAATACACTCTTGATTTGTTGTCAGAAACTGGGAAGTTAGCTGCTAAACCTTGTAGTACTCCCATGATGCAAAATTATAGCTTAAGTGGAGATGGTGAATGTTTTAATGATCCAGAGAAATATAGAAGAATGGTGGGGAAATTGAATTATCTATGTGTTACCAGACCTGATATTGCATATTCTGTAAGTGCAGTTAGCCAATTTATGTCAAAACCAACTGTGCAACATTGGAATGCAGTGGAACAAATATTACACTATCTTAAAGGCACAGTAGGCAAGGGCATTTTGTATACTAATCATGGTCATATGAACATAGAAAGTTTCTGTGATGCTGACTGGGCAGGTTCAAAGGTTGATAGAAGGTCAGTGTCAGGATTTTGTGTGTTTGTTGGAGGCAATTTAGTTTCATGGAAAAGCAAGAAGCAGCCTGTAGTGGCTCGGTCAAGTGCAGAATCTGAATACAGATCCATGGAAAATGCTATATGTGACATTATGTGGGTAGCTAACTTAATGAAGGAGCTAAATATGAATGTAAGGTTACCAGCTAAACCGTGGTGTGACAATCAAGCAGCAATTCATATTGCATCAAATCCAGTATATCATGAGAGGACAAAGCACATTGAGGTTGATTGTCATTTTATCAGAGAGAAAATTCAAAGTGGAATCATAGAAACAGGGTATGTTCGAACTGGAGAACAAATTGCTGATTTGTTTACAAAAGCTTTAAATGGATCAAGGATGGATTATCTATGTGACAAGTTGGGAATGAAGAATTTGTACTCCCCAACTTGAGGGGGAGTGTTAAAAGGAAATGATAGTTTATGTGTTTGTTTAATTATTTAGATATATGGGCCTGCGTCTCTTCGAAGCCCATTAAGGCCTGTCTGCATTTGTAAAGGTCTCGTTGCCTATTTGAATTGTTTTGTTCCCTCTTTTATGGATAGAACCCTAATATGAAATAAAGAAAGGTTCTAATGGTGTCTGATATTTTTCTTCCCTAATTCTTCTTATGCTCGTTTATATTGATTACAGAATTAGTAAATGCACTAATACATTTTGTTTATTACATATTTATAAGGAACTTATGTGTTTATGCTAGAGTGAGCATAGGAAAGATGAGAAATCACTATCATACCTTATTTAAATTTCGAGAATGAAATTCCTATAAGAGGGAAGCTTGTAACACCTTGAATTTTTATTGAATTATTAATTAAGGAATTAATTATGGAAGATGCAAAGTAACACTCTATTCATTCTCATTCACTTCTCTCTTCAAAACCAAATATCTAAAGATACTAATAATGACAGCCTGTTAACAAAAAAGAGAAGAAAACTAAACAAAACTTACTAGAAAGAAATAAATGAGAAAGAGAGCTAAATGGCCTATGACCGAACCTATTATGGGCTAATAAGCTTAATAGCTCTCTCTCATTTTATTCATTCTACCCTCACAAATAAAAACATAAGCCATAGAAAAGTTTAATGGTGGCGACCCTAGAGAGAGAAAGAGGAACGAAGACAATTAACGCTAAGGGACCTAAAAATGATCAAAGATCAAGTCAACTAAGAGATCCAGGTGATCACCTATTTCATCGTTTTCATCCATAGTTGAGCATGACCATGATTTTATATGATGAGTTCATATGTCTTTAGTTATTAAATTGATATGGAAATTAATTATATTGATCTGAACATGTGGGTTTTGATTTTGAAAACTTTCCCACATTAAAATAATTTCGAATGAATTTTTGGAGGAACCATTCATTATAGAAAATGGCCAAAATATTAAGTGTGGAAAATTTACCTAGGGATTTTCCAAAATTATTATAATCTAGATCAAAACACACTTAGTGGAAAGGAAAATACGAGTGCCATTGGGTAAACATAAGAGGTCGAATGATAATTTACAGGGATAAAGTATTTAATAAATAGTTAGAGACTAGATCCAGAATAAGTGATGGAAAGTCAGGAACGTACCATAATAATTGAAATGGATGAAATCAAAATGAATGTAGTACCGACACGTGTAAAGATTGGTAGACGTGCACGAATCAGACCTATGATGTGTGCTAAAAGGTTTTGTGCCAAGAGTTCAATGCCCGAAGCTTAAAATGAAACTAAATAAGATTAAGTAAAATCCTAAGTATGGTGAAGTTCAAGGATATGAAAGAGAGGGACAAGGATGGTTGTTGGAAGCAAATGCGAAAGTATACAAAGGTAATGGTGATTATAGAAAGAGGAAGAGATTTTCGAACGTGGCATGGAGAGTGTGCATGGTAAGGACACGAAAACTTGTACATGAGGCTTCCTGGAATGAAACCGAGGGTAGTGATTGTCGAAGCATACTAACTTTCAGTGGAAAATTAATACTAAAACCGTTGACTCTGGATGGAGAGTCAATGTTGAGAAGTGTAGCTTTCTACAATGGAACCTACTAAGACCTATTGACTTTCAAAAAAGAGAGTACTGCTAAGGTTTAAGATGGCCGGAAGGAGTACTTAGAATTTTGTTCATGATGTATTTTAGAGATAGTGTTGATGCTTAAGATGGTCAAGGATAGGTAGAGGATCTAACAAAGCTTAATGAATATCTAAAGCTAAAACCTAATAGAAGAATAGTTAAGTAAAGTATTTGATAGATGGTGTTAAGCTTTATGGCCTCGGGTGATAACCAAAACATGAAAGCATACATGTAAGGCCTGGAGTGGTAATGTAACGACCCGTAAATTTCAGTGGTTTTATTTATATAATTAATTGAATTTTTATGAAATTTTAAACGATAAAATTTTGAAATAAAAATTTAATATTTGGAATGCGTCTACTTTAACATAGCAACTGGTAAATTTTCATCAGATAATTTGGAAGTTTTTTTTCTAGTGTAAATTTTATTCCAATTTATATCAGTTAAAAATTTGATGGTAATAGAATGTTTTCCAAACCTGAATATTTTTATGTAGAAAAATTTTAAATCATCTTCTGAGCAAGACGTCATATTTCGTTTTTCCAAATTTCGACTTTTGTTGCTCCGTCGTTCTTATTTTCGGCGAAATAGCAGCATTTTGGTACCGATTATCGACTTTTGGTCGGATGATCCTATAACCAATATCTGTATATCGTTTTGATCGTCTCGTCGTGCTGATCTCCACAGTATATTCAATAGACAATTTCGAAGTCCGGTTCAAAGCAGAATCTGCAAAGCGTTGGACCGTATCGGTACCGGTTTGAGCCATTTTGAATTCTGTGTCTCTTCAAATTTTTCACCCTGTAATATCAATAGCCTCTTTGACCTTCTAAATTTGTGCGTGACTGTTTTTTTTCTGGATTTCAAAATCTTTTTAGCTTGTCCATTCGTATCTTGCTTTACATATCTCTGTTCAATTTTTATTCGTTCAAAAATACTTTTGAGCTCTCATTCCTTTTCCCGATTCAAAACCTTTGGCTTCTCAATGCACGTTCATTTTGCTTTTTCCTGTTCTTCTCATTCCTCTTTCCCATTCTTTCACTCCTCCACTTTTCTTCCTCTTCCCCACTTCATCCCTCAACCTTCCAACGCTCCTCTCCATGCCGAGACCCTCCGTCCAAAGCACCACGTCACCACCGAACACCCCTAGCCCTCCACCATGTGCTCAACCGAGCAGCCAAGCACTGCCGCACGTCTTCCAACACCCCAAACCGCCTGTGACGCTAACCAATCCCCTTCCTGTCACCATGCCTTGGTCACGACAGCACAACCCGAAACCCAACCCTCTGCCTTGCAACCTTCCCCTCTCGGCTCGCCTGCATCTCCAGACCCACGCACACCCTCTCTCCGCCCCTTCAACCCACATCTCCTCGCCACCTAGCTGCTACTCCCTCCTCCTGCAAGTGCCTTGACAGATCGCCTCCTCCATCAACTTCGTCGACTTCCTCTTCTCTGCCGTGCCTTGTGAGTTATTTGCATATATATTATATTTTTTTTAGTTTTATACTGTAAGCAAAGTTTTTTTTATATATGTAAGTATATAGTTTATATCTGATCTGGTTATGTATATATATGGTTTATATATAAGACATTAAATCTGTTAATACATATATGTTTATGTAAGTATGGGTTTTAAATAATATACATAAGCTTTGATTTTTTTTGAGATGGCAACCTATAGCATCTTATATAATGTATATATATATATATAGGTAGGAAGGTTATGCAGTTCCCAATTCATAAGACATAAAAGGTTATATGCGTGATGTATTTATACTTAATTATAAGGTATATATGTGTCTACTGAGTTCATGCATGCAGTTTAAGTCACATTGATTTTTATAAATTTTGTTTTAAATATAGTAAGTATTATATAGTATATATTAAGTTATATACGAGCTAGTTTCGGTATACATAGGATAATATCTATGTTCGGTCTGAGTAGATCTATTTATTGTATATAGTACAAAAGCTTTGTCAACTTAGTATTGTATTGAAAAACTTTATACAAGTATGTGTTTGCTCGTTCAAATATGATACAGTATATATGAAATGACCCTCCTATTTCCACCCTAATTTCATAAGGATTTTTTTTAAGAGATGATATATAGATATATCATTCATTACAAATATATTTCCCAGGGTCATTTTCTTTCTCCAATAAACAAAATATATCCAGGATCTTTCACAATTAAAAATATTGTTTTAAATCTAAATCATTCCTAACATACATATATGAAGATATCTATGTTATATTCTACTAGAATCAGAGCATGATAATATGTAAGTAGAAATCCTTTTAAATCTATTAAAATGTGATAATTCCCTTTTAAAAGATTAATTATTGTATCCTGATTTTTGACCATAGAATCCACTGGAGACATGTACTTTAGTCTGTTATTCTAATTAAGAAATGATCAAGTAATAATCAGTGGAAAGCAAGCTTTTAATATGGATGATTGTGTTAAAGTCTGGATAGTATCAAACTCAGGCTAAAAGAAAGTGGATCATAAGTGAACACAAGCAACATCTAGGCGTAATGGAAACGCGCCTAACTTACACATGAGAGGTCACGAGTTCGAGTGCTATGCTGGTCGGTTCAAACACAATTTTTGTTTTTCTTTTTATTTTTCTCCTGTATGGTTTGAAATCTGATATCTACCTATATCTGCACATATATATTTAATTTTTGCCTATAATCTAACATATAAAACAATATTTCTTACTTTATTATTTTTGAAACCCATTCCTACAACTGTTCTAGGAATTTATATTTATATTTTTGCCCAGATATCAACATGTACACAGATATACAAGCACATGTCAATATCTCTGCTCATTTTCCAGAAAACTGGGTTCAAATGGTTCCTTGCTTCATTGATTTGAAGTGAACAATTTGCCTGACCTATGGTCTAACCATGTGGTTAATCTGACCATTCTTTTATTTGCATTTTACAAACCAGAATCTACCTGAACTTAAGAGTATATGGAGTGTTGCCAGGTTTTGTTTGTTCAAACCAGTTTACATTGCTTATCTGTCTTAATCTTTTAAAGATGATTGTGGTGAAACAATTGCTAAATGTACTAAGCTTTTGAAATGCATTTTTATTTTCAAAATACAATCTATCATGATCAACCAATACATCATTTATTTGAAGCTGGTTAACTCATGTATCCTGTATCTGCTACACACTAGTTCAAGCAATGGAGATACCATTCATTGCATTCTGTCTGAAGCTTTTAAAAACATTTTACTCTTCTCAATACGATTCAGAAATGAATTCAAACTTATTTACAAAGCATTTCAGTAAAAAGGAAACTAAAATCCTTATAAGTTTACTTCTAGCTAAATCCAGACTTTATTCTAAAACTCAGTGCTCTGTTATGTCTCAAGATTAACTAATACATAATATAAATTATGCAAAACAGCAGCTCACCTACATATGCATATTTCTTTTCCAAGCATCCATATCAATACTTAAGATCATTTCCTTGTTTCCCACTCAGATATTTCTTTTAGATTTTTAAACCTTAGTGCATAACAATATATTTAACATGATACAACTAGTCCATCTAACCATAATAGAATTCATTACATGACTGGAAATCTTAGAAACATAAAATTTTTCCTGAATACATGCAGATATAATCAATTTAAGCTCTTATTGAAACTAGCTAGCATGTTCATTCACTCCTCCATAATAGCCATAACTTCATTTTTACTTAGTGCCTGCGTTCCCTGAAAGAGCATAAGTGGCTGCCTCATTTTAAAATGAGACACCCCATATGCCATGAGAAAACAAGGGTCAGATCTAAGATCTGGTATGAGTAACATCAATACATTCATGATATTAAGCAATAGAGAATATAAGAGCACCAACTAGTTATTTAAGCAAAGTCCTGCAATCAATTACTTTGACATAGTATAATTAAGTTGATTCAGGTATGATATATTCATTTATCATTCTTACACTTGCATACATAATCATGCAAACATAATTATCTATTTGCAACATTTGCATTCACTGGAACCATCTTGGTTCCATACCATTCAACCTAAGAAATATCCATATTCCTATTTCTTCATTTACAGGTTGTATAATTCAATTTAAATTCCTGCCTCATCTGCTATTAAGGAATCACAAGGACACATTGCAATGAACTAATTCACATCATTGCACAAAGATCTCAGGGCTTAAACAAACCATGTGCCAACTTGCATACTTCAAATATGACAAGCATTCCAGCAGCCTTCTTGGCCTTCCCTTCCCTAGTTTATTTACTAGTGTATTGTCTTAAATCCTATCATCAAATATGCTAAGTGAACATGTCACTGCAAACATGGAAACATCCATAATCTTTCCTAGCATAATTCTCCTCATAAATAAGCAGACAGTTATTTCCTAAATGGGGTCAATATGTCTTGATCTCAGTAGGATATAAGAATATTTTCAACTGTAAAAGAGGCATGGCATGTTCTTATTATATTGATCTGCAAGCCTTTATGATTGATTCAGATTCATGATCTGGTTCAATCATAATCTTAGCTTATGAGAGTTTTTTTTTGATTTGATTTAATTAAGGGCTCAGCACTTAGAAAATTTCTATTGCACCCTTAACATTTTTCTTCTCAAGCCTCAGCACTTATACCAAGTATAATGCAGCTCCCAACATTTTTTTGTAAAGTTTCCATGCCATAGATCTATAACAGTTGAGAGTATTCTCTATATAATTTTAAGATCCTAGACTTTAACATTTTTGAGTATAAACAAAACAGTATGATACACATCCAAAGACAAATGTCTCAGCAAATCAAAGATCACCAAAATCATCCATATTAAATCATATCAGATTTTAAAATAAGACATCCAAAAAGCAGTGATGAAATCATATACATCAAAACCAAAAATATATATAAATGTCAATAAAAAGTGGCTGCCTCATCTCAGGTCTTAATGCCATGAACTCAGTGAGGTCACTCACCTAAATATTTCTTCTTATTAATCCAGAAAATCCTTGTATGAGTGTTTTCTCCTTCCTTCCAATATTTTTCTTCCTTTCTTATTTTTGTGCAGCTCGGGGTAAAGATAATTCTACTGGCTAAAACTGCCTATTTATATGCATTTTTTCCACTAGGGTTTTGTTAAAACAGAATTCCATTTCTGTCCTGGCTAGCATCATGCATTTTTCATTCATAATACCCCGGCCATATTAACCAATTTAAAGGCTGCATTTTCTTTCTTTTACTTTTCAGAAAATGGCCACTCACCTAGTCATGTTAAAAGTGTGACTATCCTATCTTATATTTTAATTATTCCTGAGAATCCCCTTTGCTATTTTTGCCTACACAAGCATATTGACTTGTATCACATTTCATGTCATTTTAATGTTATAGTTTCACTTGCTTATATATATATATACTTTTCAGTACTTAAAAATGTATATTTGTATACATATCTTATCTAGGCTTATTTAATTCCTCTTTAATTTCAGAAACATATGCACCTATATGTATACAGGTTTACAAATCCTTATAACATATATATGTATAATTTTCTTTTCTGGGTTTTAAATAAAATCTGTTTACTGATTTAAAGTAAAACTTACTTTTCTTATTTTCTAAGATGATCCATATAATTCCAGAAATCAAATATCCATGTTGCAAAATCATGTTTGTATTGCTTTTTAATTCTTGTTTTAAATCCAAGAAATCTGGAGTTCTTCCTTGTGCCATTTCAGTGTGCACGTGCACACATATACTTGCACACTATTTATTCCAAAAATTTCACCATATTTAAATCTAAATATTTCAAAAATTAAATCATTTTAAAAATGATTTTTCACAAAATTTTGGGGTATTACAATATATGTTTTACAATTTGTTAGTTTATATATGTTTGATAAATGAGTTCTATTTATACATTGTTTATAAGGGATTATTATAAGTTATGTTTTATGTCCTGTACATATAATAAGAGGCATATATTTTTATATATTATATATTGTATATAAGTGATTATTTTGTTGGTTAGTATACGTACAGGTTTATGTAAGTATATGTAATTGGGTATTGTTTTATATTTTCTTTTAACTGTATAAGAGGTATATACGTATATATTTAAAGCATTATCTTATATATGTATTACTTGCTTATATAATCTTTGGGTTTGGTTATATATTGATTGCATAGAATGGTTATATAGGATGTTTACGTATTTGTTTATAAGTATACATATTCATTATTTTAAATTATACTATGTAGATATGTTGTTTTATATGTGTTTTATTATAAAAAAAGATAGATTTGAAATGATTTTGGAATACATATATATTCAAAATAATATGTGTTTAAATTAATATCGATTTCATGGAAATAATAATATATATATATATCATTGATGTTCTATCAATTGATTCTGATTGATTTCTCATCGATTCTTACTTATCAGCTTTGTTCGTCGAATCGTGTCCATCCAGCGTTGCTTTGAAATTTGTGCTTGAATTCGTAATTCAATTTCAGTGCCCATATCAGTGTGTATCTATGTCATCTTCTGTTCTATCTAGCCTCGAAAGGTGAGAAATCACTCATGATTAACGTTCTTTTATTTATTAAATTTGATTTCAATTGAAACGACAATTGAAATATGCTGCTGCTAGTTATTTACATTGCTATATATATATGCCATCATCTGTATATGTTCACCTGTGACATTTGACACCATTATCTGTAATTTATATTTCTATATATATGCCATTATCTGTAGCTGTTCACTGTGACATCTGACACCATTATCTGTTACTTATCACTGATGATATATGCATGTTACTGTTTGTTATATTGTTATCATATCTGTTATCACTCTGCAAGTTCCCTGTTAATATAGAATTCACTATGGGTTGAAATGATACATACCCGAACGATCTGTAGAATAGGAGAAAATCGTTATGGGTTGAAATGATAAACCCAAGCGATTTTCAATTGAATTGAATTTGGGATTACGGGTTGAAATGATATATATATATACCCATATATATTTAAATTATGGATTGAAATGATAAATATCCGTATCACTTGACCATAGGGTAGAAAATTATATACAGACACCGTTGGTCTATATATAAATATTTGAAAAATGATTTCTATGGTTTTGAAGGAAATATATGGTTGTAATAAATACTGATTTTTAAGATCTAATAAAGTTGATTAAATAAAGTCGATTTAATCAATATAAAATAATGTTTAAGTATTTATGTAAATTTATATTTTCAAATATAGAGTTTATAATGAGTCAGGTTGGAAAGATAAATTGAAATTGATTTGAAATTATATTTATTTAAGAATTTTACTTAAATAAGGTTGATTTGAAATTTATTAAATTTGAAAATTGAAAGATATGTTATATAACTTGAATTTGATTAAAAGTGACTTAAATGAATATTTTAAACTTATATAAATTTAAATGGGATATTTTGTTTATTTAAATTTTAAATTGGAGTCGTATTTAGATGTATTGAAATGAGTCAAGAAATATCTCAGAAACAAAATGTAATGAAATTAAATTGAGATATAAATGGAATTATCAAATTTAGTTTTGAAATGTGAATATTTAAAGCTTTGAAATATATTGAAATTGAAATGGCTTAGTTTGTGGTTCAAATCTGTATTTGAAATCGTTATAATTCAAATGATTTATTAAGAAATTGAATTGAGTTGAAATTGTTGATTTGAAATTTGATTAAGTTTGAATTTGGAAGTCGTGTTAATTTGAATCGATTTGTGAATTTGTGGAAGCTATTTTATTTTATAAAGTATTTTTAAACTATATCTACAACTATTTATATTTTACTTTATAAATTATTTTAATATAAACTATTTTATATAAATCATTTTCAATATATATTATTTTATTTTAAACTATTTTAACTTATAACTACTGTATATAAACTATTTTATTATATAAACTATTTTTCTATATATACAAATTTTAATATCTAAACCGTTTAAGAGGAAAGTGTTAGGATTCCAAAATGTTACGATTTCAAGCTATGATTTCAAAGTGTTATGAATTTCAAGGTTTTGATTTCCAAAGTGTTTTGATTTAAAAAAAAAACTTATGATTTCGAAAGCGATATAACTTTGGAAAGTGATATGATTTTGGAAATGGATTTATTTGAAGTGAAAGTGATATCGTATTGATATGGTTTTGAAATGGCAAAGATTTGTCGGTTTTGAAATATAACTATTTTGAAATTTAAATGACCATCGGTGTAATAATACGTAGTTATTAAAGAGACCAGGATTGGATATGGACATACTCTCTGTCGATACCGAAACCACTTTAATAACTAATATACGCGGAGTGTTGATCCAGAACGAAGTGGATGGTTTTGGTGAACGCGCTGACTGAAGAAAGAGAACGATTTTGGATGACCCCTGACATGACTAAAACAGGAGCCCTGCCGGGCCATTGAGGTTCGCCACCTCTAGCGGACACACTTCTTCGTTACCATATCTATTACTTTTGTGATTCGATTTGGTTGCACCCCTCGATTATGGGAGTGTTGTTTTGCGGTGTTGGGGTAGTAGCTGCTATGCCCAACATCAGTCCGGATGACGCAACTACTAGCATCCTAGTTGGTATCGCCTCATGTACCTTGTCATACTGATTATCCTATTCGCGACCACTACGATTTGTTTTGTGTTATACCTATGGGGTACCCTCTGATAACCACTAGTTTATGGTGGGGCTTACGGTGCTGTATAGACTATGACATGGTAAAAATGTGTTAAGGGTGGAATGAGCCATGACTTAACGCTATTTTGATATCGTACATTACTGATTAGACATTATCTACTTAGCGTACACTACTACATAGTAGATAGTTTAACGGATCCTTAGAGGATGGTTATCTCAAACATCCTTTGAGTTGCTTGTATTTCAGTTGATATTTCACTTGAGTTGGATTTATTGATATAAGAATGTTAATCCTGACTCGAGTGTTTTGTGTTTTCTTTACGCTCGGGTCAGACTAAGTGATACAGTATTCGAGACTCACCTTTGGAGTTGGAGCTTCGCTTGGAGATCCAGCTATTTATCGATTCTACTATCAGTTATTCAGTTGATTCCAGTGATGTATTCAGATCTTGTATTTGACTATTGTATTGAGATATCTATGTATTCGAGATTTCTGTTGTATCTTGTTTAACTCTATTATATATATAGTAGCTTCATGAACTACTATTCTTTTGTTTCCGCTGCATTATTGTTATATTACTCTGTGTCTGTGATCTGTGATTACTTTATTTACTGTATATGCTGAGTTTTGCCAATTTAAATTAACAATCTACTGTTTTGAATTATTCAAGTCCGACATGTGTGGATTTATTGTCGATTTGAATGGTACAAAATAGTGGGTCGTTACAGTTGGTATCAGAGCTTTGGCTCTAGGCAAAACTAAGCATATATGTTAAATTAAATTACAGAATCACTTTCGTTCGAGCTTGAATCTCTTCCTTTTGACTCAATTTCCATTGAGTTTTGGAACGTTCCCTGCGGTTCCAAAATTCATTCTTGAATCTCTTAAGAATAAATTTATTCGAGCTTGAATCTCTTCCTTTTGTTTTCCAAGCTCGAAGAGATCCACTATCGATAGCGTTCCCTTTTGTTTTCCAAAATTCATTCTTGTTTTCCACTATCGATGCGGAAAGCAACCTGGTCCAAAATAGTGGGTCATTACAGGTAACTGAAACATGAAAGCGTACATGTAAGGCTTGGAATGGCAACGAAACACAAAAGCTTATGTGTAAGGCCTGGAGTGGCAACTGAAACATGAAAGCGTCGTGTAAGGCCTGGAGTGACAATCAAAACATGAAAGTGTAGATGTTAGGCCGCAGTGGCAACCGAAACATTATGCTAGGGCAAAAGACCTTAGTGGCAACTGAAAGCTTTGTAACTTTGATTTTGAAAAGAAAAGATAATGAGGCCAAAGTGGCAAACTAAATGAATTGACTATAAGCTCAGTCATGGTTTAATAATATGCATAGGGAACATTTATGAATGAAATAATGATTTGTGTTTATGATTCAAGCTGTTTAATTAATACCAATACATTGTGAGAGGGAAACCATTCCATGCTTTAGCGAGATGGTCTCATTATATGATTTTTTAGGGTAAATATTACTCATACTAGGCTTTTTGTCCAACTCGTGTTTTTATATTGTTTTCCCCATAAAATCACGGTATTCATTTGAGTATGCTAAATTTATCGGTTTAGGCAGGTTGCTTTCTATGATGAATAAAGATCAATGAAGATGAAGCATGAGGCTTAGTTGATAATTATAGTTGTTTGGAATTCCGCTATATAAGTATTTAGGTCGACATCTTAATATGTCGGGCATGACACTATTACCTACGTTCCATTTTTATGTTACACTTTACATGGGCATGATTTGGGAACTTGAATATGTAAGACAATTATGTGTAATGCATTCTATTTTGTTGTTCTGTTTAATTAAAACTGTGAAAAAATATATACTGAACTCACTTTGTCATCGAAAGTTAATTCTAAGGTGATTGTAGCACATTAGAGTTTCATCTTTGGGTTTTGGAAAAGGGGATGTTACATATATAATATACTATAAGTCAACATATGTCCAATAGTTTGAATCACGCCATATGCAGGATTCAAACATGTGGCCTAATGGACTAAAGTCAGAGCGTCTAAGCACTATGACAAAATATATGAATAGTTGTTATATATTTGTTTAGTTATCTTTGGGCCGATATAATTATTCAATATATATATATATATATATATATATTATTTTGGTAGTTGAAATTTTTAATTTTTAAAAAATAAGATGGACTAAAATATATGTGGATATAAATAAATTAAATGAGTTTAATTAATTAAGTGGGATAAGATATCATTTATAATAAGTCATACACGTATGGTGAATCCAGATAAGATATTTACATAGCCCACTAGTGTTGCTATAAATAAACCTAGATGTCTCATTCTTAGGGACATATATTCATTCTCTTTCCATAAAATAAATGATAGTTTAATTATGGACTTTATACCTTCACCATTTAGTTAGAAAATGGACCTCTCAAACAGAGAACTAAATGTTTTAAGGTGTGTTTTATCGACAAGATCATCGAGAAATTTTTCTAAAATTATTTTCAATAAATCCAGTTGTGAAATCATTTTTAAATCGATTTATTTGTATTTTGACTTTTGAAAAACAACAAAAAGGTTTTTTTTTTCTCTTTAATTACCATGTGATTCATGTGTGCACGGATGCATGCATTCACGATTGCTTGATCAGTTAAGAGTGCTGCTATTAGCATTCAAAAAATTGCTTCTAACTATCATGAAACTTTTAATACATATTAATTTTTTTAATGCTACTGAATACTAAACTCCATTTTTTCATTCGGCCTTAAATACTCGTGCGTCTTTGATTTTCAATGGCAGTTTGCAGTCATACAGTGATAACAACCGTGTTTTTTATATCCAACGGTCGTTCACTATCGTATGGTAATGCACAGCCGAACAATATTTGATGCCTATTTGAAAAAATATAATAATATATGGTATTAGTAGCATGTAAAAAGAATTTTTATGGTGATCATTAGTTATAGGAGTCAGAAGTAATTTCTGGATACTTATAGTAGTACGGTAAATTAATAGTGTTAACATAATCAATAAATATAGAATTTAAATATTCCATATTGAAATCCAAACAAATTATATTATTATCTATACTATAATGCAAATACCTGGTCAAACCGGTCAAAGTGAAGCCTTTTTCGGACTTCCCATAATGTCCGATTGAGTAAACAGAAACAAATTTCCGCATTGGGGCAAAATTGTAACTCCGTTCTAACCACGTTTCATCAACCGCCTACTTCCCCCACGTTTTCGTCATTTACCCGACAGTTTCTTCTCCATTTCCTCAAATCTTCAGTACGAGCCGTGAGAGGCTTCTACTCCCCATGCTTCTATCACCTGTGGTCGAGAATGCTGTGCTGTCAGTTCTCTGGATTTTGTTCTCAAAATGGTAAAACTGCCTCCTTTATGCCCTTTATTCTCATTTTTTACAGCTTCTCTGAATCTCCCTTGAATTCGTTAGTTTCATCTTCATTCTTTGGATTGTTGGTACTACAGCAGTTAAATCTGAAGATGCAAGGGAGGTTATTGCGATCTATTTTCAGTTTTCACGTTGGATCCTTTGTTGGCGAGGCAGTTCATTTTGAATTAGCAAGGCGACGGATCTGGAGCGGTAGAGGTTGCCACTCTCAACTTTGGTCACGTAAGCGATTTATTTTAATTTATCGGTTGGAAGTTTTAATTTTTTAAGTTCATAATTTCATGTTAATTTTATTTTTGAAGTTGATTCCTTAGCTTGATTCATTGATGACAGCCACGCCCTTGAACTATCATTAAAGGAAGAGAAAACCAATCAACATTGAGATTTATGAATTGTTCTTTGTACGAATTGCTCATTTTCCTCTCTTTTATCTTATGCATTACAAGGGCATATTAATTTTAGCGCTGCAGGCTGAGTTCGTATCTTTAGGTCGATAATTTTTTTTTTCTTGCAGATAGTGTTCAAGGACTCAGTTGAGGAAATTGAAATTGGGTTCATCGAGCTTAACTGTAAATTCGAACCTCTTTTTATGGAGTAACTTTGCTTCTATGTCCAATGTTTTTTACTGTAAAGTTGAATTTACATCATTATTTTAACTCTGGGCTTTTACTGTGCAGCATACCACATTTAAGATTCTATTTGATCAAAAGAAGAGCTAGAGGTTTGTACTTTCTGAACAACAAACATGGTGTGGTTGAGGTTTTTTACCACTTGCCATGTGTACACTAAATTTTAGATCTGAAGAATTCATCAAGGAAAAGGTCCTTTAATCGACCACATCTTTTTTATTACACTGTATGATTTTTGTGCACTTCTTCCCTTTTATGTTTTGCTTAGATATAAGTTAGTAAATAGCCTTCAGAATCTGCAATTTAATTTTCCAGTTACATCATGTATTTTAAATTTATATTTTAGTCAAATTGAAGATTTCTCATGCCTAAGCTTAAATTTTGGCCATTGTTTGGGTACAACAATCATATTACATTCAATGGTCCAACATGGATTTATTGGAATGAATTTCAAAGTTCCTTCAGTGAAAGGGTATATGCCTTCATAGCGTTATTGTTGTAATTTTATTCACAAGTATATGAAATATTTGATGACACTTCAGGTTATGCATTGCACAGAAAATTCTAAAAGTACCATTCAAAAATGATATGGTGCTACTAATAAATAAAATATTAATTCATTGTAGTGTTCCTATTATTACTTGCTCTGTTTGAAAAATGAATTTGATGTTCATAGTTTATACATGCTTACGTATATCTTTGCATTTCTGTATACTAAAACATGGCATTTATATAAGCCTTCAACCTACTGCAGGATTTCACTAGCACATATTATTTCTTTACATTAATATACTAACCGAAAAGCTGATGTGTGCGTCTGCCCTGTTAGTGAGGTAGTATCAAGGTCAATTTTATTTGGAACCATAAATTCTGGCCATTCAAGTATGAACACTCTGGGTTTTTCTTTTACTACTGTGCCTGAATCAAATGTCCATCTCATGCAAGCTCTTTGAAATATTGGATAATTAAGTTTGTTAATCTATGCATGCCTGTTTTTATAAGTGTAAACTATTATTTCATTAGCAGTGGAGTATGTATATAATTGCGTGAGTGTATGTTTTGTGTGTGTGTGTGTGTATGGAGAGCAGTTCTAGGTGTTTAAACTTGCATTTATATATATATACTATAATGCAAATACCTGGTCAAACCGGTCAAAGTGAAGCCTTTTTCGGACTTCCCATAATGTCCGATTGAGTAAACAGAAACAAATTTCCGCATTGGGGCAAAATTGTAACTCCGTTCTAACCACGTTTCATCAACCGCCTACTTCCCCCACGTTTTCGTCATTTACCCGACAGTTTCTTCTCCATTTCCTCAAATCTTCAGTACGAGCCGTGAGAGGCTTCTACTCCCCATGCTTCTATCACCTGTGGTCGAGAATGCTGTGCTGTCAGTTCTCTGGATTTTGTTCTCAAAATGGTAAAACTGCCTCCTTTATGCCCTTTATTCTCATTTTTTACAGCTTCTCTGAATCTCCCTTGAATTCGTTAGTTTCATCTTCATTCTTTGGATTGTTGGTACTACAGCAGTTAAATCTGAAGATGCAAGGGAGGTTATTGCGATCTATTTTCAGTTTTCACGTTGGATCCTTTGTTGGCGAGGCAGTTCATTTTGAATTAGCAAGGCGACGGATCTGGAGCGGTAGAGGTTGCCGCTCTCAACTTTGGTCACGTAAGCGATTTATTTTAATTTATCGGTTGGAAGTTTTAATTTTTTAAGTTCATAATTTCATGTTAATTTTATTTTTGAAGTTGATTCCTTAGCTTGATTCATTGATGACAGCCACGCCCTTGAACTATCATTAAAGGAAGAGAAAACCAATCAACATTGAGATTTATGAATTGTTCTTTGTACGAATTGCTCATTTTCCTCTCTTTTATCTTATGCATTACAAGGGCATATTAATTTTAGCGCTGCAGGCTGAGTTCGTATCTTTAGGTCGATAATTTTTTTTTTTCTTGCAGATAGTGTTCAAGGACTCAGTTGAGGAAATTGAAATTGGGTTCATCGAGCTTAACTGTAAATTCGAACCTCTTTTTATGGAGTAACTTTGCTTCTATGTCCAATGTTTTTTACTGTAAAGTTGAATTTACATCATTATTTTAACTCTGGGCTTTTACTGTGCAGCATACCACATTTAAGATTCTATTTGATCAAAAGAAGAGCTAGAGGTTTGTACTTTCTGAACAACAAACATGGTGTGGTTGAGGTTTTTTACCACTTGCCATGTGTACACTAAATTTTAGATCTGAAGAATTCATCAAGGAAAAGGTCCTTTAATCGACCACATCTTTTTTATTACACTGTATGATTTTTGTGCACTTCTTCCCTTTTATGTTTTGCTTAGATATAAGTTAGTAAATAGCCTTCAGAATCTGCAATTTAATTTTCCAGTTACATCATGTATTTTAAATTTATATTTTAGTCAAATTGAAGATTTCTCATGCCTAAGCTTAAATTTTGGCCATTGTTTGGGTACAACAATCATATTACATTCAATGGTCCAACATGGATTTATTGGAATGAATTTCAAAGTTCCTTCAGTGAAAGGGTATATGCCTTCATAGCGTTATTGTTGTAATTTTATTCACAAGTATATGAAATATTTGATGACACTTCAGGTTATGCATTGCACAGAAAATTCTAAAAGTACCATTCAAAAATGATATGGTGCTACTAATAAATAAAATATTAATTCATTGTAGTGTTCCTATTATTACTTGCTCTGTTTGAAAAATGAATTTGATGTTCATAGTTTATACATGCTTACGTATATCTTTGCATTTCTGTATACTAAAACATGGCATTTATATAAGCCTTCAACCTACTGCAGGATTTCACTAGCACATATTATTTCTTTACATTAATATACTAACCGAAAAGCTGATGTGTGCGTCTGCCCTGTTAGTGAGGTAGTATCAAGGTCAATTTTATTTGGAACCATAAATTCTGGCCATTCAAGTATGAACACTCTGGGTTTTTCTTTTACTACTGTGCCTGAATCAAATGTCCATCTCATGCAAGCTCTTTGAAATATTGGATAATTAAGTTTGTTAATCTATGCATGCCTGTTTTTATAAGTGTAAACTATTATTTCATTAGCAGTGGAGTATGTATATAATTGCGTGAGTGTATGTTTTGTGTGTGTGTGTGTATGGAGAGCAGTTCTAGGTGTTTAAACTTGCATTTATATATATATATATATCAACTCGACCATTTTGTTATTATAATCAGGAAAAAGTCGTCCTGCATTAAATAGCCAACCTTGCATCAAATATAATTGGAAAGCTTACAAGTTTCCTTTCCAGTTTGTAGGGTAGCCAAACTAATATTATCATAGCAAGTAAACTACATAGTATCTCATAATTTCCCTTTTACATTTTAGTACGCAGAGAAAATGCTTATTGTGAAAGAACCACCTCAATCTGATCTCCCTCCTCCTGTTCTCCGTGCATGGGAAGCAGTAACGACTGATAATGTGCAAGCAACATATCAGCTCATAGTAGCATCAGATGTAGATGCAAACACAAAATACGAAGAGGTGTGCAGTGATGTAAATCACCTAGAAGACGACCCAAATTCGAAAGATATTGCATTTTGCACGAAGTTTAAAGATTCAAGTGAACCAGATAGTTGTATGCAAGGTTGTACACTGTTGCATTTAGCATGTCATGTTGGAGACCCTGTAATGATGGAGTTGCTGCTACAATTCAGTGCGGATATCGATAGACAAGATTATCATTGAAGAACACCACTTCATCACTGCATTCTAAAGAAGAATAATGCACTTGCTAAGTACCTCCTTAAGAGGTATTCAGAAATCCATTTCAGTTTTAGGAAATGTTGTGTACTTTATAAAAATCTAATGTTTAGGACTGGATGGTCAAATTGCAATGAAATATCTGATCCTTCATAAAATTTTAAAGTTTAGGAATGCCCATAGACCATTCTAATCTCTTTATACATCTGCCTCTGGCATTGGATGGAAAAGATAGGGTAAAAGAGAAGAAAAATTCTCAAATATTTGACATTTTTTCTTTGTAAAAGGAGTGGTTAGACAATATTTAACAGAAATGCTTTGTGTGCAAGATGGAATTGCTTGCTGATTTATTTTATTATGCAGAGGTGCACGTACATCAGCTAGAATTATGATGATTAAATATTGATTCATTGAGGATGCTTCAATGCGGCTAAAATAAGATCTGCATGCCTTTTTTTATACGTCTTAAACTATTGCTGCATAAATCCATGGAATACATTAATTTATAGCTTGACATTTTTGTGTTTACATTTCCAACTTGAATGAACTAATTCATTATCTGATGTTGTTTAAATTTGAAGCCTTGAAATTCACCTCTTGAATGTCATTCCACCTGAAATTGCATGAATAAAAAGCCAATCAAATTTTCAAACATTTAAAGTGAATGAAATAAGAGATGTTCATGCGTATATCTCCGTGATCTAACCCATGATAGCTTACCGAGCACACCCAGTCAAGATAAAACTAAACCAAGTTACATCGATAATATTATTCTTTCACTTTTGTGTGCTATTTAAACATGCTACCAGTGCAGTACGTTGTTGTATGCTCCCTTCATTTTTCATGCACCTTGATTTGGACAGTGATATTAATTTCTATGTTTTTTAATTTTGTTTCTCTATGTGTGTATATTTTACTACCATAATTGTAGCGCACACAAAATTTTCACCCTTTCTAATTGGCACACGTCCAACGGACGTGCCACCATACTCGTTATATATAATAACAATAATATATTATAAATTAAAATTAATAATGATATATTCTGGTTTATTGACCATCACCAAAAAACTGCATCGGATCCACATTCAAATTTTCATTTGGCTCCTAAACAATCGTGTGTCTTTGATTTTCAACGATAGTTCGTGGTTGTACGTTGATAAACAATTATTTTTTATATTTCCAGCAGTCATTCACTATCATACGGTGATACAAAGCCGAACAATATTTGGATGCCTATTTGATAAAAAATAATAATGAATGAAATTACCAGATGCAGGCGAAAACTCCACCTGTCAACCATGGAAAAGGAACACTGCAACTTCAAACACGGGTAATCTTCACAGATCTCAGGGAAATTCAAAACAAAGGGGGGGGGGGGGGGGGGGCTTAACCAACTGACCTATTGCACACCAAAAACAAGAGGGATTTTTTACCACAAATTATACACACCGAATGAGGAAGTATTTCCTAAATTGTTCATTTTTTTGGTTCAAGACCATACTGCCTACATTTTAAAAGATATATAGAATAGGTTCTGAAACTAAAAGATGGCTTTGAAACTTATAACAGACCAAACGGTTTGTTTCTAGAAAGATTTGATAATAAAGATCATTGCAATTTCATTCTCAAGGGTGGTCCTTGTACTTTTAATTCAAGAGTTATAGTGATCAAAAAGTGGACAGTTGGGATGAATTGATAAAACTTATCTAACATCCATTCCTATATGGGTTAAACTGTTTAAGCTTGAAATAAAGATGCGAGACAAAGAATCAATTTCTAGAGTAGCTACAATAGGCAGACTAATAATGCTGTACAAAATTACAGCACCAAAAAACACAAATTGCTTTTACAAAAGTGCTTATAGAAGTTGATTTTGATACCGAACTGCTATAAGAACATTCTCGGTAGAAAGGCGGTAGAAAGGTGGTTCAGTACTTTAAATTATTATTTTCTTGTACCGACCCACGCTAACGGATTCTAAACTGTCCCCAATAAAGCACTGAATTATCCGGCATTAACAATGACAAATAAACTTGTGGATAGATTTTCAATGCACGTGATGAATAATTAAATCTAACCAAATAAGTTATCCAATATTTATAATGTCGGATAACTGAGTGACTGTCAATGGAAAACCCAAAATAGAAGTCACTGATCCCTACCGGGAATGCTCTACGAAATAGAGGTACAATCATACAGGAAATGTTATTCTAATAAATGCAGTATATGATCATGTTCCACCAAAATGCAATCATTGTTATATTTTCGGACATAGTACCACTAAATGTTCTACAAAAATTACTACGCCATAAATGCGAAAGAAAAAAGATTACCAAAACAATGAGACGAATCAGAATGCAGAACAGTCCTCAAATATAAAAGTGTCCAATCTAAGTTATATACATCATAATGTTTACGAAAACAATAGCAAAGACAGTAAAGGAAGATAAAACACCAACTGCTCCAATGCAGGGGCTATGAATACATCATTTAGTCAAGAAAATATTCTACAAGAGCAAAGCAAGACAACTACAGTATCTTCGTCAACAGTTACACTGAATCGGGATTTTAGATTTTCTTAAGAATCTGTATAACTGTATCAACAAATAGGCATTAAAGTTGTAAATAGTATGAAGTGCTTCATGATGAGGAAATACTGCGAGAGATACTTGAAAAAGATTTCAAAACTGAACCAACATCGAGTCCAGATCTACCTCGATACTACGTAGACCAATACAAAGATACGTCATCTGAAGAATTCTGCCCTGCCATAGATAAATTATATGATGAGACTGAAGGTTTAATGAATGAAGTATAAAAGGATACAACCCAAAATATACAGAAGACAAATACAATTCAACATATTATCTCAAGCGCATGTTTACAATGGATATCAGGTCATGGGCCTGAACTAAAGCCCATCAGTGTTATATACTATTATAAATACAATGTAATTATCTCTGAGAACTGTAATTCATTTTGCAAACAAAGTATTATACTCAGAATCAATAAAATTATATTTCTCTCCAAATTCTTTCATGGTATCAGAGCAAGCAACTGCTTAACAGCAAGAGTGCCTTGCCAATAATCCGATTAGATTCATTATCAACATTTCAAGATTAGGCAGCATCTTGGAATCATTTGAGAATTAGAAATTCTCATAGTCAGTTTCTGATTCAACAGTGATAACGCACTCAAGATCAAGATCAGTGTTTGTCGTACCAGTTTTAACTTGTGCTTCTTGCTGTGCCTCGCCAAGAAAGGTCTTATCAGAGAGAACTCATCATCCAAAGAGTTTCTGGTTGCACAAGAATTGTTCTTCAACATCTTAAAATCGCTTGATTATCACATTTCTTGATATCATCTCAGCTATAATGGTAGAAGGTGATATAGACAACTCAGCCTCTTCTAACATTGGCAACACATCATCAGAATCAAGGCAGAATGCTACCCAAGATCTGCTTACAGCCATAATCAAACCTCAAAGTCAGTTAATCATGATACAGCTCTATGAGACAAACTTCTTGCTCTGGCAGTTTCAAATAGAAACTGCAATTAGGGCTTATGGTCTAGAAGAATATATTCTTGGAACATTGAATACACCACCCAAACATTCTATGTTGTATCTTTTATACTTCATTCATTAATGGTATCAGAGCATATTTTGGATTATATACTTTCTGTGATGATTTGATTTCTGATTTGCTGAAAGGAAACACTTGCTCATTGAAAACAACATACCTTGATATAAAAAAATTTCCACTGCTATCTAGACACATATAACCCTTCCAATTAGCTGCATGACCTAAGGGCATCTCCAGTGGTATGCTTACATCCTAAATTTGCAAAAAAAACACCCCCAGTCGTCCAATTCAAACTGAATATTCAGCTGAAAGTTTAGGATCCAATTCAAGATTCTGAACTGGGCTTGGGCGCCCATTAAATGGGCGCCCAAGCCCAACCCCAAACAACCCCCCTCCTCCACAGCCAAACGCTTTAATCCGAACTCCAACGGCTATAAATGCCCTATTTTGTACTCCAACGGCTATAAACGGCCGTATTTTGAACTCCAACGGCTATAAACGGTCATATTTTGTCCCCAATGGCTATAAACGGTCATATTTGTGATTTCATTACATATATAGGACTATTTTTCAGATTGTAATACAAACATTTCTTCTTCTATTACAATTATATTCTCAATTCCATAATATTGAAAGTATGTCTCATCATTTTCAATCATATACCGAAGCGATGAATATGGATAGCTGAGATTTTGATTCCCAACCCTTTCAAAATGTTCATCCCCAGACCGCTCTCCCTCTATCCTTCCATTATTCTGCTACATGGTCCGACAATAAAGATAAGGATTTGTGTTATATTTACTGTCATTTTTCTAACGACTCAGTAAAGGGGAATGGCCAAAGTGGAGAGACGTTTTGAGCAAAAGTCAAGACTGCGTACAATAAAAAGCATGTTGAAAAGACGAGGTCAATGTCTGCAATCACGGGTCGTTCCGGAAAGATTAATCGACAAACACAATTCTACGAGTCGCAGATTCACAAAATAAGAACATAAAATCCAAGTGGAATGGGTGGCGAAGCTGAATTGGTAGCGTTTTGAAAAATATCATTTTTAATTTATATTCATTCTGATCACTTTGTTAATATATCATTTTGTGTTTCTGTTTTTTTAGAAGAGAATGGCGAACGATCAATTCTTGAAATTATTTCCAAGAGAAAATGGTACAAAGAAACCTCACTACTATCAGTTTGCAAACTGCTATGACTTGCTTGTTAGTCAACAAAAATGGAGCTCAAACACCGCAAAAAGCTTAAGAGATGTTCAGACGAACTCGAAGGGCAAGAAAAAAACAAGACGAACTAATTATAATTCTAGCCCAAGCAATTCTTCTCAGATGGACTCTAATGTATGCCCAAATAACGAAGATGAAGAAGCAGAACCCGCATTTGATGAAGATGCTAGACCGATGGGGCAACGAGCAGCTAAGAAGAAAATTGCTGTTCAATCTCAAATCGATTCTCGTTTAGCCCTAATGCATGAAAAACATGCGAGAGAAAATGCAGAACGTCGAAGGGGGAGTGCAGAAAAGCTTGCCGTGTTAAAAGAACCGACCGAGATTGAGAAGGGCCGGTTTGAGCTAGAGCGGCAACGCCAAGAGACCTTAGTAATGGAAAAGGATGTCATCGAAATGGACCCAATTACAATGCAATATTGGATGGAGTACAAACAACGCATTGTTGAGAGTAGATCGGGAACAAAACATATGTAGTTGAAATATTCATGTGATATTTTTAGTTACAGTTTAAATATCCATGTACATTCACTTTATATTTTCAATCATGTGTTATTTTCAGTTTTAAAATATTCAATGGGATATCATTTATTTCGATGCATTCTGTAGACATCAATAAAGATTTACTTCACCAAACATAAATGATATTACAAACATAAAAATTATAGCATTCTACACTTCGTTACAGAAATAAAAAGGCAAACAGATGTAATTAAACAAAGATCCACCATCCCGAACTACTGATTTTCATGAGAATTCCAAATATGCTCCATTAAATCCCTTTGGAGTCTATTATGAATAGCAGCATTACGATATACTTCATGATGATCGATATGAATTGCGTACTGTCCTTCATTTCGTAACGTAGCTGTGCGAAAAAATTCAGGGGGTTGTCTTGCCCCATCATACTCGAAATCGGGATAGTCCATAGCGCATTCATCTTCAATGATCATGTTATGCAGAATTATACAACAGAACATAATTGTAGCCATTTTTGATCTCTTCCATAATCTACATGGATTGCTGACCATTGCAAACCTTGCTTGAAGGACCCCAAACGCCCTTTCTACATCCTTCCTTTGTCCTTCCTGCATTGCAGCAAATTGTTTCTGTTTTGCCGTCATTGGGTTTGCAAATGTCTTTACAATGTACTCCATTTGGGATAAATTCCATCTCCAAGATAGTATCCATGCTCATATGTGTTATGACCAAGAGTAAATGATACGGGAGTTGACTTACCTTGCGCCAAATCATTAAACAAATGAGATCGTTCGACAACGTTTAAGTCGTTAAGAGAACCTGGCATTCCAAAGAAAGCATGCAAAATCCACAAATCATGAGAGGCAACCGCTTCTAAGATGATAGTAGGTTTTTTTCTTTGCCGTTATATGCTCCATGAAAAGCTTTTGGACAGTTCTTCCACTCCCAATGCATACAATCTAGACTTCCAAGCATTACAAGCCAGCCTTTGCTTTCATGCATTTCACGATAGCGCGTTACATCTGCCTCGTTTGGAGAACGAAGATATTCGATCCCATAAATGTCCACAACTGACTGACAGAAGTGATCTAGGTTTTCCAATGCCGTACTCTCTGCAATACGATATGCGTCGTCAAGGGCATTGGCGGGTGTACTGTACGCTAACATCCTCAAAGCTGCGGTCATCTTTTGATGCCCACTTAAACCTTGTTTTTTTGCAGCGTCCTGCTTGTAAACAAAATAATAATTATTCTGCTAAATACTTTCAAGAATTCTTAAAAACGATGGACGACTTATTCTGAATTGTCGTCTAAACATCTCTGGACCGTAAGTTGGATCACGGGCAAAGTAATCTTGCATAAGTGTTTTTTGAAATGCTTGCTAGTTACGGTTGATATATTTCCGACCCACAACTGAAGCGCCATGTTTTCCAGAATTTGAACCGTATGCTTCACGGTATATCTCCATCAGTTCCTCCTCCTCTTGTTGATGCGCTAACGCATACGCTTCTTCTTCAGAGTCATTGTCGCATAGCAATATAGCTTTTAGTAAATTTCCAGACATTGTTTGATATTTGAGGATGGTTGTTTGATATTTGAATGTTTTGTTCGACTTAATTGTGGTGAACAAGTATGAGATCCAAATGGTTATATGTATAGGACAAATTGTTGAGTGGAGAGAAGGTGGCTCAGTGTGCGGTCAAATCAAATACTGTAGCCACGTTCATTTGCTGGTCAAGATTCTCTGCTTTATTGAGTGGAGAGAAGGTGGCTCAGTGTGCGGTCAAATCAAATACTGTAGCTACATTCATTTGCCGGTTAATATTCTCTGCTTTGGTGAGTGGAGAGAAGGTGGCTTAGTGTGCGGTCAAATCAAATACTGTAGCCACGTTCATTTGCCGGTCGAGATTTTCTGATTTCTTGAGTGGAGAGAATCAACATCCATTATATAAATTCACAAATCGTTATCTGTTTAAATCATTTAAAAACTTAACATCATGAATTGAAGTTGCTTATGCAGTACTACATACAAACCGATGAGATGTGCGACAATCAAGAGTTAATGGTAATTCAATTTTAGGACACTCTGGCTGAACTGTACAACAACGACGTGGGCTGTCAAGTTAGACGTACGGCTCAAGAGGTCAGGACTGCATACAGAAACTTTACTAGGGCATGGACACGTTACACAAAGATTATTAATGAGGTAATATCGGAAAATGTGTTCGAGAATACACGTTCGACTTATGACGGTCGATACAATTTAAAATACCGCACTCCGTTCATTGGCCATGATGCGTACTTCATACGTCAAAATTGGCTAGAAAGATTTGGATGGCCTTAAGATAACAATATTGGTAGTTGGTTATGTAACAGTTGTTAATGTGTGGAGAGCTTTCTGAATTGTCTTTTCAAATAATAATGTCTGTTGTTTTTTTCATTCCCCTGTGACCTGTTTGTTTATATATGGGCTTTCTGATTTACTTATTCATCATTCATAATCATCTTCTTCCTCACTCACAACAATAAATTCTTCATCGCAATGCCTTCTTGGCCTTCTTCTATCGATTCAGATGCAGGTTATGTGCCTACGGAAAGTCCACATACTGATGAGGATTGGCTTATCAATTATCAAGAACAACACTATGAAGATGTCCACAGTCAGTTTCCAAATCTTGAGCAGCTGAGACTTCAGGAAGTGGTTGAACCACCATATGAACAACATGTTGTTCCTCATGCATATGAACAACCTGAGAACCAGGTTCAAGTAATTCAACCTCCCACTGAGCTAGAAGTTGAATCGTACCCAGTTTGTTGTTAGTGCGGGTATGGAGTTGAAGTTGTAGTACGTGCGGATGGAGAAAATATTGGTCGTCGAATCCAAATATGTCAATTCTGGCCGAATGGTTGCAATTACGCGGAATGGTTGGATGATCTTTATGTCCAAGGGGCATAACCTATGCAAACGAACTAGAACAGGAGATAAGACGTCTTTGACTTTCTTTACACGAGTTGCAATTTAATCGTCACGTCTAGTATCTTCATATTTGTGTTCTATTATTACTGTGTCATTTATCAGTGTTCTATGTTCGTATATCTTCAATTCTAATGTCACTAGTAGTTTTTTTTATGTGTATATATGTCACTAGTTGGTGCTTATAAGTATACACAAACATATAGAATTCACAGTATACACAAACATATAGAATTCACAGTATACTCGAACATTATCATCCAAAATCCAAGAAAGTGAAATTATATAAACATAAAGAATACACAGTATACTCAGACAATGACATAAGTACATAAGATATATGAACTGCAACATATAATAAAACGTTCACTATGCATATACTAAAAGGTATACAACTAAAGGGATGCAACGTCGTCATCGTCGTCGGCATCATCACCATCATCCCCATCACCATCATCATCATCTCCGCCATCGTCATCATCATCCCCATCACCATCATCATCATATCTGTCATCATCATCGTCATCCCCATCACCATCCTCCCCCTCGTCCTCATCGTCCTCATCCCCATCGTCCTCATCTAAACCACCAGCATCATACCCACTGGGACCAGCATCACCTTCGCCTTGTGATCCGAAAGGTTCATATACAGCAAGTCTAGCTGATAGTTGATCAATCTGCGCCTCTAGCATATGTGTATGTTGCATGTACATATCATGCATGGTGTGTGTATGTGCAAGAGTCATATCGCGAAACACACCAAGTGAAACTCTGGCCTGGTCCAATCTAGCAGCATACTACATAAAGATGATATTTGACATAGTATGAAACTAAGCATAAAATAAAGGGAAAATGGAAATAAACAACAAACGTACCTCATACGGAGGATATAACCTGACTGTAGGCACACTAGGAAAGTCGGGGTGGTCTGGAAAGACTAAAGGCTTCTCAATCACAGTACCTGTCACGTCATATGCTCTAAAAGTAGTATCAGGCTCCAACTGCATGGGAGTCTGAGAGAACTGTGACGGAATCGGGTCAAATGAAACCTGCGGTACCTGAACTCTACCGGCTGCCATGTGAGGTCCTATATGATCAGAGTTGACCCCACGAACATAATCTGGTACGATGAATCTACGGGGTGCTATTCTGGCCCAATAAGCATCGTAGTCTCCATCGATGAAGAAAGTACTGCTATCCACCCACCCAGCCTGTCGTAGAGCATCTAAGTAATGATTGCCAATCACCCTATGTCTACCAAATATGTCCTCACAAGATAAAAGTTCATATGGTATACGACGATCACCAGTAATCTGATAAGCACACCTCTCTCCCAAATACCACATAGGCATAAATGCAGGTGTATGCAAAGCAACCCTACGTCTAGATAGAGAATACGCAACCATCATGGGATGGTCGTCCACCATAAGACTTGCATCTGCTAGATGAGTCCAATGTGAGGCCGAAGGAGCACGAATGATGTTACCTCGACTACGCATATCAAGCTGTGACCTAGCCTCCATCAAGTCATGCCGTACACCTAAGGGAACATGATGTACGTACTGCATAGTCTCCCATCGTCTCATCCTAGGGAAGTACTGCTCAGGAGCCTGACTAGCCATGTCCTGGATGCGGGGATGCATGTTTGCCGTGTACTCGTAGTACCATAACGGCAAAATATACCAAAAAGCATGCATCTGCTTGACATCGCCAAGCGCAAATGAATCTAGAGCGGTATAAAGGGTGCCTAATATCGCTATGCCCCAATCAATAGTATGTAGCTAGTCTAATCTAGCAAGAGATGCTAAATAGCCTAGTCGAACCGTACCTTTTTGGTTCGAAAAAAAGGTCGAACCAAAAAAGTACAGCAGAAATGCTCTAGTAACTGCATCCATCATATCGACTCTAGCTATATAAGTGGTGATGTACTACTGCAGGTAAGTCAACTTAACAGAACCACTACTGACGCAGGTAACATCTATCAATGGTAGAAAAACAGTAAACAGATTGGGGGACTCGTATAAATCATCAAATGGAAAAGGTCGAAGACCATGTCGTCCAATCTCAATGCCAGTGAACACGTAGAAATCAACTAGGGTGATACCAAGCTCAAAATCTGAAAAATGAAACGTATGTGTGGTGGGCCACCACCTCTCAGCTAATGCCTGAATGAGAGGTCGATCAAAGGACTGAACAAGCCTAATCGACAAAAAAAAGACCAAAAGGGCTAGCCTGTAGCCTCTCAACAATAGGACCGGGAAGAGAATCATAAAACTGGGTAATGCACTTAGCCCAACTACCCCGACAATGAATGTAATGGTCCTAAAGATAATTTATGAATTAATAATTTTTGATAGAGTAACAGTTATTTAATATGATTATGTGATGTCCATATAAAAATAATCAAATATACCAATGTGCAATTTATACCTGTACGGTCGTCAAAGCGGATTTGGCTCTATGCCGATAACCATTTGGAAGCTCGTGTAGTACACGTAGATCGTCTGGTGAAACTCCAGGTGGCGGCGGAACATGTAACGGTCCAGCTTGCTCCGCTGGATGTCTGTGAACCGTTCTTCGGGCGATTTTGGTTGGACGCGACGACATTTCGTTTAGTTTTCTAATTTAAAAAAAAAATGAAAATGAAAATGAAAGAGAAATTGGGGAGGGGAGGGGACGGGTATAAGTAGGGGGGCTGGTGCCCATTTTATGGGCGCCTGGCCACTGGGAGCCCACCCCAGCTTCAGGGCTGAATATTCAACCCTGAAGCCACTGGAGATGCCCTAAGAAAGTGCATGAAGATTATCTAAAATTTAACGTATGAGCATTATATGGTCTTAGATAAGGAAAGCATAGACATCCAAACACTTTAAGACTCTTATAATAGGTCCAACATTATAAATTACTTCCATTGGACTCTTGAATTCTAAAACTTTTGTAGGCAGTCCACTGATTAGTGGTAGTGATGCATTTGCTAATAGAGTGAGTCCAGTCTCAACAATTTGTCTATGCCTTCTTTCATCTAGTCCATTTTGCTCTGAAGTATATGGACAAGTTGTTCTTTGTACTATTCCTTTTTTCTGAAAGTATTCTTTGAGTGGTAGAAATTCTATTCCACCATTAGTTTCCATCACTTTGACTTGGCAGTTTGTTTGTTTTTTTGCCTGTACTATAAACTGTAATATTGCATTTCAAGTTTCAGATATTGATTTTAAAAAATAGATCCATACATATCTAGAAAATGCATCCACAAATGAAATATAGTATTTATATCCATAATCAGTGTGTATTGGTGTAGGCCCCCATAAATCAGTAGCAGCTAATTCGGTTTACTATAAATGATTTCAGAGTCTAAAAATGGCAGTTTATGACTTTTACATATTTGAAAATAATTACAAATGTAAGACATTGAAATATTTTTAAAAGAAATATTGTTTTTATTCAAACATGCTTTACAGTATATGCATTTGGATGCCTAAGTCAACAATGCCAAATATCAAAAATCTTACAGTTATCCACTTATTTGATTTTAGAGTTATTACACCATTTTTCTTTATATCCAGATTTTCTTGAGTTAGCAATATTGAATTTGTATAGTCCTTAAAATTCTCTACCCTGCAAATGAATTTCCTTAGTTAGAATATCTTTGACTGAAAGTCTATAGGATCTGTTTATGTAATGCAACTTATATATATAAGTGTGAGAGTGTATATTACTAACTATATTAAGCAGAGAATTGTAATTGAATATAAATAAGGTAAATAATTAAAAAACGAGCACACTAGATATTTTATACTAGTTCAGACCTCCTGTCCTACATTCAGTCCCGAAGCTCTCATTCGGTATTTCCTTAAACCAAATAACCCTCGCTTCGTCCGGAGGAATATGCTAATACAAAGTATTTCTCCGACAATCTTGTGTTCCAAATAACACGGATTTTGACTAATAGTACAAATCTTTCTATGATCTCCATTGAGTATGTGAATGTGAATGCTTTGAGTTGTAGGAAGTGGTTTAACCAAAATGATATTTTGGTTATGATAGATTGAGAATATATAAGCACTGTATGCACAAATATGTAAGTAGAGAGTAATAAGAAATCAAGAGAGAATAGATTCAATTAAATTGTAAATCTCAATCATTGTAGTATTTATAAGTTTGAAGAGATGCAGATGAGGAGTTGTTTCTGTCAGCTAAGATCTATTTATTTTAATGGTTGCAACCTTTTGATGAAGAGTTGAGTTCTCTTAATTTAACAGAAGTGTCTATTTAAATTTTTGCAGTTGTTCAAATGGCAGACGTCTATGGTAAAACCTCAGACGCCTATGGCTTTGGAAAATAATTTCCCGAGTATTCTCACAGGTGGATGGTATTTTCAGTTTTCAATGAATTTCAGTGTATATGAAATTGTGTGTGCATATATACTCAAGGAAACTTTACAATGTTTTATCTAAGACTCTTAATACACTAGAATAATTATAACACCCCTAATTTTGATAACATTATTCAGAAGATTTAACTAGATAAATTGAATAGAATAATGTAAACATTAGAGTGATAAGGGGATTGAGATTTGAATAAATAATTAAAGGTCATGCTTAATTATCTAAATGGGCTTAACAATAGCTTATATGTTAATTAACTAAAACAAGGGTAAAATAGGAAATAGTCGCACCCTTATATATTCACGGCTTTACCATCCATTCATGTTCATTTTCATTTCACAAAAACGTAAACAAAGAAAAGAATAGCCGACCATTGCTAAGGAAGAAAAGAGGAGAAAAATTAAATCAAATCTAAGGATTTAAGCAAGGGGAATTAATCTCAATCAAATCTTGAAGTCCTTATCATAACCAAGGTGAATAATAATCTAAATCATCTCTATTTTGTTTTATGATCATTTGTTTTTCGGGTTTAAGATTGAATCCATTATTATTATGATTTTTGATTGATGATATGCTAGGATATGGACATGTTGGGTTCAAACAAAATAATTTGATAATTATTTTATACGGTTTTAAGGGTAAAACCGATTATAATGATTTTCGTATGCCATGAGAAAAATTTATGTTATGTAAAACATGATTTTAGAGAAGGGTTTTATTTTAAAATAATCCAAGCTATGGAAAATTTGTTATGAATTTCCAAAGGAAAATATGAATAATTGGGTTTAGAAATTTGTTTCGATTATTTTATGAAGAATTTGGGTCTGGAATTTTTATATGTTAGATAACATATTGAAAGTGAATTTTTATAATTTTTGGGGATTTTTCCTAAGTAATTTACTATGGAAATAAAATTATTGTAGATGAAGGACTTAATTGTTTTATTGATTTTGCCTAATGGAAGGGCTTATTTGTTAAATTAATCCATGTTCAAATATGAAATTATGCGGCAGTTATTTTTGTAAAGAATATAAAAAGTTATGGCAACAATTCAAATGTTTACAAATAGGTAGGTTAGTTATAAAGTATTTGCTTTAATTGGCATTAAATCGGTCCTTACCCAGAAAAGTCGGTTCTGCCTCTTTCTGAAGCACCTTTCGACCCATTACTTCCGCTTCGACCAAGTGGAAACCTCCCAAAGCTGAAACCAATACACAAGGTATCACGATGATGGTACGTAGTGGATTGGAGAAAGGCGGAAGGCATGGTATCGAAACCATTGCTTTCGATGGGATCAAAACCTTTGTTTTGCTTTCCAAAGATAAGTGCCTACCTTGTTTTCAAAAGAATGCTTTCGACCAAGTTGAAACCTATGCTTTCGAATTTGTTGCTGCCTTTTTATCTAAGTGGAGCTTTCGAATGAGTTCCTTGTTTATAAATTAATGCTTTCGAAAAGGGTGGTTTTGACCTAGTCGAGGCCTTGCTACCAATCTTATGCCTTTCGAAGGTATTGAAGTCATCAATGCTTTTGAAAGGTAGCTCTTGTTTTAAAATTATACTAAGCCGCTTCCTAAAAGTTTTCGAATGGGTTCAAGGGTTTCAGAGGAAATGGCTTCGAAAGTGGGTTTCGATGCTATCCTTCAATGTTTTACTTGAATGATTTGAGCTTTCAAATTGATGGCTCTGAAGCCATCGACTTTTCCCAAAACAATTTATATAAAGATTAATGGTGTCGAAAGGGGTACTTTCGTATGTATTCACTTTAACCCACAAGATATTTTTAGGGAAAAACCTAATGGTTTCGAAAGAGGTGTTTTAAAGCGTTTCAAAAGGTATTTGTTAGTGTTTTGAAAAGAAGATTTGAATGCTTTTGAAGGAGGTTATCCAATGGTTTCGAAAATAAAGTTTTAAGGTTTCGAAAGCCTTAGTTTTCAAAACAAATAACCCAATCTCATTTTAAAGGAAAACCATGGCATAATAAAAGAGTTTTTAAATGATTTTAAGTACAGATTTTTGTAGAAGTTTTCCTTGATTATTAGGTTAAAGGGATTAACCAAGTTTTATATGAAATTATTTCAAGGATATTATACCACAGGTGTTGGTATTATTATGTTATTATGCTAACTTCTTCATATATATATTCACATTGTAATGGACCCATAACTGTATTTTGGGGAAGGGCAGAATAACCAACTAGATTGACCCAGTAGTGAATATAAATTAAATTAACTCCTGAATAAGTAGAATTGCATCCAAGAGGTCAGATAGAGCAGAATGTAGGATGCCAGAATATTGACTAAAAGAAGTTGTCAGGTTGACAGGTTTATAGTAAACCCATGAAAACTATGTTTAGGAAAGTTATTGGCAGGGGCCAATAGGTTCATAGTAAACCCATGAAAACTATGATTAGATTGAGTTATTGGCAGGGGCCAATAGGTTTGTAGTGAACCCATGAAAACTATATCCGGACTAAGTTATTGAAAGAAGTCAATAGGTTCATAGTCAACCCATGAAAACTATGATAAGAGGGAAGTTATTGGAGATACCAATAGGTTCGAGGAGAACCCATGAATAAGGAAGTTATTGGAAGGGGCCAATAGGTTTATAGTGATCCCATGAAAACTTTGAAACCAGACAGAGAGTCCATAAGGATTAAACATGTCATTAGTCAGCCCATGAAAACTATTAGGTTGATAGTGACCTTAGAAACTATAAATGAGACAGATAGTCAAAATGAAAGGAGATGGGAAATCCAGAATTGATTTACTTGTTTGCATATCATTATAATATTTTGAATTGCCATGCTTTAACCATTATGGATGCAGGAGCACGATATATGGTTTTATAAAGTTTTGAGTAAGATACTAGTGAGGGGAAAACCCGTTTCGCTAAGCGGCATGGTCTCACTAGATATTTAAATGGTTTGAGATGGTAGATTATTTTTCATACCAGGCTTTATGTCTGACTCGAAGTTTATGTTCTTCCCTTAAACTCTTGGGTACTCAATTGATTTTGAGTAGTTTGAGAGTTGAGGCTTTCAGGTACCTCTTTAGACAAATAAGCTTCTGGAGACGTGCAGGAGGCATGATAGCTATTTAGAGTTCTTTTCTATTTTGATTCCGTTGTGTTTTATTGTAAAGGCAAAGTTGTTTAATTGCCTAGTTATATACTCTGATCATCCAAGGGGGCATCATCATATGTCGCTCTTGGCGTATGCTGTAATAATTATATTTTCTCTGAATGTGGTTCTCGTATTGGGATTATGTAATGAATTTGAAATGCTTTGAAATGGAATGAGAAAGTTGTTTGTTGATTTTAATTTTTTTCCCATATCCATGTGTTTCTGTTATATCAATATATCTAACATTACAGTATTTGGTCATCGAGGATTATTAACTATGGATGACTGTAGCATCCATAACCATTAGTTTTAGGCCTCCAAGTGGGGGATGTTACAAGTTGGTATCAGAGCATAGGTTTATGAAACTTAAAGGAAATTTAAACCTAAAAGATTTTCAAACATAATCCAATGAACCAGAAAATAAGATCGGGGTTTGGGTTAATGCTATAGTAATGTACTTGTATTTGATATATATATAAGTACGTATTCCCCTCTCTCTTAGATCGTTCTTCTGTATCTTACTAAGGCTCATATGCAGATTTACGAGAAAGAAGATATGGAGGCAGGAAATAGAAGAGGAAATATCGGTGGAGGAAGCACCATAACCAACGGAAATGTTCGACCCACCAGGAGGAACCCGGGTCGACAGGCTAACGCTAACCAAAATGCAGATGTCAATGTGGGTGCTGGAAATCCACCGGTGGATACGGGGGTGATGTATCAGTTCTTCGTCAATCTGATGCAAGCAGGAGTTGTTGCTGGTGTTGCTGGGATTGTAGGAGGAGCTAATCATGTGGCTCCAGTTGGGAATAATTATGCTAAGCTGAGCAAAGACTACACCAGTCTTGGTGGGAAACCGTTTATGGGAACAGAGGATGATGTAGAAGTTGAGGATTGGTTATTGCATTGTGAGAGGATCTTCGCCGATTTGGGTTTGGATGATGAGCAGAAGAGGAGGCTAGCCTCTAGGCAGTTGCAAGCGGCAGTACTTCATTGGTGGAATAGTGTTACTGCCGGGGTTTTGGAGGAGGTTTTTGTCCGAAGTTTCCACGTCGGCATTGCTGAGAAAGTTTATGGATTAGGTGCAGGGAGAGATGTCGGTAATTGAGTATGCTACTAAGTTTGATGAGTTGTCCCGATATGGGCATGCTACTGTAGACACCCATATTAGGAGGAATGAGAGGTTCATTCGGGGATTGAGACCCGAGATTGCTAGGGCAACCCTGCCATATCTCTGTGATCCTTGTAATGTAGTTATGGAGTTGGCAATCCGACATGAGGAGATGCTTGCTATTTGTGTAAGAGAAAAGCCGACCCAGAGTTCTCAGGGAAAGAAGAGAAAGTTCTTTAAGAAGAAGGGAGCCCAAAAGGGAGAGGCTTCCAAGAAGGCAAAGGCTGATTTAGTTTGCTTCAAGTATGAAAAGAAAGGTCATTATGCTCACGAGTGCCGGTCAGGCAAGGGGAAGAAGGCTGCAGAAAAGAAGAATGTGAAGTGTTTTAACTGTGACCAAGTTGGACATTATAAGAATCAGTGTCCAGAACTAGTTGGGGCAGACAAGGGAAAGGTTTTTGCTGTTAGACCATCATCTGCTAGGCCAACTGCAGCTGAAAAAGGGAAGACTGTGATGGAATGTACGCTTTTGATTCAGAGTATACCAGTTAGGATAGTATTTGATATCGGTGCATCACATTCATTTATATCTCAGAATTTTGTTGATAGGTTATGCTTAGAATCCACATACCTTGTTACTTCTTTAAGGGTTGTGAATCCAATAGAAGGGTATGCAACTCTGGGGATGAGATGTGACCAGTTAGAACTTGATTTGTTAGGTCATAAGTTTGCATGCAGTCTGTATGTTTTCTATTTTGTAGATTTCGGAATCATTTTGGGTATGGATTGGTTGAGTAAGTATGAGGCTAGGATATTTTGCCAAGATGGTGAGATATCACTAAGACACCCTAATAGTCATAGCGGAATCATATTCTCAGTAGAGAGTTCTAACGGGAGTAGTTGTGCTTTGTTAAGTGCTATGGAAGTGGGATAAGAGTTAATTCAGGTTCGAGTAGTAAGAGTGTTTGCAGATGTCTTTGAGCCGGTTATGGGACTACCATCGAAACGAGCTGTTGAGTTTCGGATAGATCTTGTGCCAGGAGCTGAACCTGCAAGTAGACCACCTAGCAGAATGACACCGACCGAGATGATGGAATTGAAGGTGCAGCTAGTGGATCTAGAAGGGAAATTTTTTATTAGACCAAGCAGTTCTCCTTGGGGAGCGGCCGTGGTGTTTGTGAAGAAACCAGATGGGTCGTTGAGGATGTGTATCGACTATCGTAAGTTGAACGAGAGGACGATTAAGAATAAGTATCCTTTGCCGAGAATAGATGATCTATTTGATCAGTTGTGTGGAGCCAGAGTGTTTTTCCAGTTGGATTTGGCGATAGATTTCCATCAATTAAGAGTGGAAGAGGATAGTATTCCTTTGACAACATTTCGGACTAGGTATTGTTCGTACGAGTGGTTAGTAATGCCATTCGGGTTAACGAATGCACCTACTTTCTTCGTGGATTTGATGAACCGAGTTTTCCGAGATACTTGGATAGGTTTGTGTTGGTGTTAATTTATAGATGACATTTTAGTATACTCTAAGGATGAAAGAGAGCATGAGGATCATCTTAGAGTAGTGCTTGAGATGTTGAGGCAGCATCAGCTAAAGGCAAAGTTTTCCAAGTGTCATTTTTGGAAGAAAGATGTTAAGTTTCTTGGTCACGTGGTTTCAGAGAAGGGGTTGTCAGTCGATCCAGATAAGATCGAAGCGTTAATAATTGGAAGAGACCAGAAACGGTGACTGAGATTAGAAGTTTTCTTGGACTTGCTGGCTATTACTGGAGATTCATCAAGGATTTCTCGCGGATAGCAGCGCCTTTAACTAAGTTAACTAGGAAGGAAGTGAAGTTTGTCAGGTCTGACAAATGTGAGGAAACATTCCTTAAGTTAAAGCATTTGTTGACCAATGCACCAGTGTTAGTAGTTCCAAACGGAAACTAAGGGTTGGTGGTGTATACCGATGCATGCGGAATTGGATTAGGAGCTGTGTTGATGCAGAAGGGTAAAGTGATTGCCTACGCTTCGCGATAGCTTAGACCGCATGAAGTAAGATATCCTACTCATGATTTGGAGTTAGCAGCGATGATCTTCGCATTGAAGATATGGAGGCATTATCTCTTAGGGGAGAGATTTGAGCTATATAAAGATCATAAGTCATTAAGGTATTTATTTTCTCAGAAGGAGCTGAATATGAGGCAGCAGAGGTGGATGGAGTTTTTGGCGCTTAAGATTTTGGTATAGAGTATACTGCTGGGAAGGGAAATAAAGTAACAGATGCTCATAGCAGGAGACATCAGAATGTGGTGTTAGCTATGTTGGTGGAATGAAAAGATTTAGAAGTTTGGACTACTTGTAGTGTGCAGTTAAGATCGACTGCTAGTTCTAGTCAGAGCACAACCATGTTGTCCTATTTAGAAATTTAACCAGTATTGATCGAAAGGATTGCTTCTAAGCAGAAAGAGGATCCAGTATTAGCCGAGAGAATTAGAAGGCTTGAGGTTGGAACTAAGATCGATGATCTAAGGGTTTTAGTCTTGACCAGAGAGGATGGTTGAGAAAGAAGGGACGATTGTGTGTTCCAAATGTTGAGGACTTAAGGAAATAAGTTCTTGGAGAATGTCATCGATCCAAGTTTACGATTCATCTTGGAGGGACCAAGATGTATCAAGATATGAAGAAGAGCTTCTATTGGGATGGTATGAAGAGGGATGTTGGCTTGTGGGTTAGGCAGTGTGCAAACTGTCAACAAGTGAAGGCCAAACATCAAAAGCCGAGTGGGTTGCTTCAACCTTTAGAGATTCCAGTTTGGAAATGGGATTCGATATACATGGATTTTATAGACGAGTTGCCAAGGTCGATGTAACGACCCAGAAATTTTAAACATTTGAAATAGAATATTTAATTGAATTTAAATATTTGAATGTTGATTTAACTTGAATTTCAAATGTAAATATGAAATTGGCAATTTAATTTGTAAATTTAATTGTTGCAATTGGGTAAAAATTTGAATCTTCAGTTTTAAGCTGATTAAAAATATTTTCAAGGCTTAGGAAATCTATATTGATAATTCTGAAGGTACTGGAACTTTCAGAATTGAATTTGGAAGTGTTTTGTTCAGTTTTGAATTTATATCGTTTAAATTGAATTTGAAAAAAGCGTTCTGGAGCACAGTCTCGGAATTCGACGAAACTAGTTCCATTGGATCCGTAATATTGTATTATTATCGGGTTTCAATTTTCGTGGTGATTGGAGCTGTCGTGTGATCGTACAATAAGCAAACGCGCTGAAATTTATATCGAAAATTTAATATTATAACTAGATCCAAAAAGCTATCTTCTTCATACGTTCGAATTTGGATTCGAAACCTTTTCCAGTGCTTTTGAAATAGGGGTTTAACATTATAAACGCCTACCGGCACGCCTCGATAGGATGTAAAAATTTTAAGCTTCGAATTTAAGTCGATTTAAATTTGAATTTAAATATAATATTTGTATTTTGACTGGTTAAATTTCTTCTCACATAAGCTGTCTCTTAATCACCTTGTTAGCACGTGTCCTTCCAAATAACACACGTCTGCTCTAAATTAATCAACAGGCCGAACTCAAAAAAAAAAGAGATAAACAATCTCAGAAAAATCTCGAGCCTGCCTTCCTTTAATGGCCGAAGAAATTTTCTTCCCTTTCCTTTTATTTCACGAAACCGAATTCCTCTTTCATGAAATAAAAATAAAATGGTGAAATGATTTATATTATTCGAACGATCGTTCGAAAGTAAAAATCAAGCTTCTTAGAGAAACTCGATCGCCTCGTTTATATAGCAGATCGAAATCGAACGAAATTGAATATCGTTCGAGATCAGCCATGGTTAGGCATCGCTGCACGCAATTTAAATCAGTCGCGACGCTTGGATCGCGTGAGAAGCAATGGAGCCTGGTATTGTTGCGATGGCCCTAGGTATGTGTAACGAATGCGATTTTTCGTCGCTCGAAAATCGACATTAATACGACCGTTGTATCAATTGCCGAGTAATCGAATGCCGGAAAACCGAATTGTTATGGAGAAAAAGAAGAGGTAGAAGAAGACAGAAGGAAAAAGAAAGAAAAAGAACATAGAAACAATATCAGAATCTCACATTCGCAGCAGAATAACATATAATAGATAAATGAATAATCTTTAAATCAAAGAACTATATCATTTTATACCTTACTTCATCATCATTAGAGTTTACAACAACAATATACAACACAACTGGACAGTTATATGAACTTGTCCATATACAGAATACACAACGGAATAATACATAATATAGATGATACGTCTCGCCATCCAGCTCGCCACTTGAGCTCCATAACATCCCGAATCCATGATAACCTGATAACCTGACTCTAGACTGCCCGTGTGGAAAATGATGGGCACCCAGAGTTTAGGAAGGAAACAATAAACTCCGAGTCAGTCATGGTGACTGGTGTGAGAACTAAAACAGTTATTCTTTAAAAACAAACAACAATAGAATTTTTTTACATTGAAACCCGCAATGCTTTTGGAAAATGAAACTACCATAAGACCTCCCGCCACACACACAATGCAAACGCAGAATTGGAGGAGATTTCTTCTTATGATAATCAAACATGCTTACTACGCAAAATCATTTGATTTTATTATTATTAGTGCATAGTGTAGAAAACATTTCGAAAGTATAATACAATGCGGGAAATCAACTCCAATATATACATATTCCAATATATATATATATTGCTATATACATATATAATACTAATTCCACTTCAATGTGAAATTATCGCGGTATGTGTTTTTAATAAATAACATCCGCTTACTAACGGCGTATAATGTCTATTTACCACAATAAATAGCAATCATCATTCAATTCACACAATCAAGCAATTTTAAATCTAACTATTTAAAATTTAAATCGAAACAAAACATTCGATTGAGTGAGGAGTTCTCACCTTGATTTCAATTCCGTTCCAGCTTTTATTTCGAATAAAATTAAACGGACGTTTAATTTCACTCAAAATTTTCACTAACTCCAATCAACTCCAAATCAGCTCCATTGCGTAGTGCTCGTCAAAATGAAGCCAACGCAATTCGTTTCGTGCGAAACGGACCTCGTATGAAAAAGTTATGCTATTTTAAAGATTACACGAATTTAAATATACAATTTCAGCTTTTATTTTAAATTTTCAAACCCTGGAATCAATCGTGGCCATTGGATATTGCTGCAGCACATCAGGCCACTCACGTTCTCTTCCCCATCTCCAGTTCACGTTCGTGTAAACCTACCCATAGCCGCCGCATTTCTTGCAATTTTCACGACCTCCACATGCAGTTTGAAGACGATCAGGTAGCACCACGTTGTTCGCCACCACGAGCTCCACCACCGGCCAGAGTGCGGCCCAGCTCGGCCCCCTCCTCTGCCTCGAATTGCGTGAAAAACGCAGCAGCTTCGAGCTCGATTTCCCGTTGATTCGAAGCTCCATTTCCGATCTCCACCGTTGGATAGCTAGATCTTGATGCCCTCTACAACTTTGCTTTAGAACTCGAAGGATAATTCTTTACGGATTGAGAGATCGGAGGGGGAGAAAGTGGATAATTTCTGGCCATCGAAAAACTTAGTGGCGGCTGGAAGAAATGAATTAGGGTTTCACAGCCCTTATACGTATATATATATACGTATATAAATAATATTAAATTCATTTTAAACGACTTTTCCAAACGATCTCCAAATCTGACGTGCGGCCTGGCATTCGTAAGGTTTACCCCGCGTTCCGAACTCAATGGAACGTCTTTCGTGAGCTACTTTGATCGTCTGTGCGAGTTACGGAAATAAACGATCATTTTAAATTAAACCGATTTAAACCGATTTCGATGCGTTTTGGCTTGCCTCGGACAAACCGTAAATCCGATTGACACGAAATTTGAAACATTATAATAATTCAACATTACGGATCCGATGAAACAGGTTTCGTCAAAATCCGAGACTTTTTGAAAAATGACTATTTTAACTCGCCAAATTAATATTAAAACAATTTCGATACGTTTCGAGCTGCCACGGTCAAATGACAACTCCAATTGCTACAAAAATTGGAATCCAATAATAACAAACTATTACGGATCCAATGGAACTAGTTTCGTCCAATTCTGAGACTGTCCCAAAAATGGCTAATTTCACTAGTCGATTAAATATTAAAATATTCAATTTTCACAAATTAACTTAAATTTCAATTTTAAAAGTTCTATAACATCAATATTATTTAATATAACTTTATAAATCATTTTCAATCACATTAAACCCAATTTCCAATTATTTCTGGAATTTCAACTATTAATTTATCGATTTAATTTCCCAATTAAATCCAGTTATTCGAAAAATAAATTATTCGACTTATTAATTTCACTTATTAATATTTAAAAATAATTAAATATTCAAATTTTAAATGTCAGAATTTCTGGGTCGTTACAAACTTCCCCCCTTAAAAGAATTTCGTCCTTGAAATTACCAAGTAAGAAAAATTCACAAAATCCATTAACTTTTCAAAAATCCACTTAGTGAAAATTTTATATTAATCTTTTCCAAAACCTTTAACTTCAACCAAAACAATGGTTTCCATTTTCTAGTTCAATTCCAACTCTTTCATTTCAATTTAGAAATTAACTTTTCATTAACAAAAATTTCCCGAAAATTTTCTAATGCCTTAAATTTCCAGAAAAATTCGCCAGCGTCTCCTTTGCGCGGTTCGATCGTAGTAGTATCACAATATACATAAATATGTATACATCAACCCATCCGGTCGGAAAAGCAGAAAAACAGTTCATATTTCCTATTTTTATTGCGTAGGCATACCTTTTTAGCATTTTTAAGCAAAACAGTTATTTATTAAGCATTTTAGCGCAACCAAATCAACCGAACGGTAGCCACCGCACCTGTACTTACTCAATTTAAACACGTAAGTAACATATATACAAAGTTATTAATAATTTACTCTTTTAAACAACTACAACACTTGCATATCAAAGAAATACATACTAAACAAGTTTTATAAGCAACTTATAAAATTTCAACATTACTTGCAATTGTTTACAACCAATTCATATACAATGACATTCAATTATTCGTTTTCAATTAGTTCATATTCACTAATTTACATTCAAGTTGGTTCACTTTCAATTCAAATCAATTACTATTTAAATTTACTTCACCTTCAATTTAAATCAAATTACATAGCTTCCAATTCCATTTATTCAATTTCATTAACACTAATGAATTATACTACAATCAACCAACAATCATATAACACCCAATGTATATTCTACACAACCAAATTATTAAATTTTACATTCAATTTGGTTCAACACCTTTAATTCAATTGGTCGATATTAAATTGACTTACATTCAATTATTCAACTTCCAATTACATTAGCTTTAATGAATTAACACTTACATTCATTGTTTCATATCAATTTATTCGCATTCGATTGATTAACATTCAATCCATTTATTAATTCAATTGCTAATCCATTTAACAAATAAAGTTGAATTTTATTTATATAACTCAAGTTCACCTTCATTTAATAAATTCACTTTATTAATTTACTTTGATATCAAAATCAAACTCATTCAACATTACTTAAGTTATTTTCCATTTCAAACATCATTTGTTCAAATTAACTTAAGTTTCCACTTATTAATCAAATTCAGATTCCAATTCTATTTAACTTTTACCAAAGTCAAAATTTATTATCTCATATTATAAGTTCAAAACTTGATTACTTATATTCAACAATTACAACTTGGATTCAATTGATTCACTTATACTTACTTTAATTTAACTCCATCCTTAAAGTTAAATTTATTATATCAAAATTTAAATGGTATAAGTTATCAACTCATTATCATTCCCATAAATATTTTAAATAGGATTCCAGAGTCTTTTCAACCTTTCAAAAACCATTTTTTGAAATCAATTCAAATTATCTTTTGAATTTCCAAAACCAAATCCAAAATTTCCAAAATTCTTTCATTTAAAATAATCTCGTAGCAATTCCTCTTTTGGAAACCCGAAAATGAACACCAATGATGTCGCGATCATCATCGGAATTATTTTCCAGCGACCTGAAAAGAGTTTAGAGCTTTCATCTCTCCAAAACAATTTTCCAAAACATCAAATCCTTTCAAAACACTTCTCTGGAATTTTATTTCAGATTATAAATCCTTTATAAATCTTTCAATTATATAATTTCACTTCTTATATATAAGATTATTTTACCATTGCAAATCATTTTAATTATAATTTCATTCATTATAATTCATTTGCTTATACACTTTATTCTTTCACAATTGTTGTTTTATTTAACTTATTCAAACAACCAACCAATCAATTTATATATATACTTTAATAATTTCTGAAAAATTATTTCTTTATATACAAAATATAATCGAGGTAAAATTATTTCATTTACCCAATTTAAAACAATATCGTGCCGAATTGTTCTGAACAAGTGTTTAGAGATCCCTATCGACAGAGTTGTACAGACTATACCGACCAGAATCCATATACCACTCAACAAATCAATCATCACAATATAAAACAATTTTATATTCACTAACAAATACGCGCTCATATCTATTATTACACTCAACTCATTCTAGAGTACTACCGACTCTATCTCTAATGAGTAATACCCAAAAGAGCCATGGTTGTCTCTTAACCATATGCTCTGATACCAAATGTAACGATTGCGATTTTTCGTCGCTTGAAAATCGACATTAATACGACCACTATATCAACTGCCGAGTAATCGAATGCCGGAAAACCGAATTGTTATGGAGAAAAAGAAGAGGTAGAAGAAGACAGGAGGAAAAAGAAAGAAAAAGAACACAGAAACAATATAAGAATCTCACATTCGCAGCAGAATAACATATAATAGATAAATGAATAATCTTTAAATCAAAGAACTATATCATTTTATACCTTACATCATCATCATCAAAGTTTACAACAACAATATACAACACAACACAACTAGACAGTTATATGAACTTGTCCATATACAGAATACACAGCAGAATAATACATAGTATAGATTATACGTCTCGCCGTCCAGCTCGCCACTTGAGCTCCATAACATCCCGAATCCATGATAACCTGACTCTAGACTGCCCGTGTGGAAAATGATGGGCACCCAGAGTTTAGGAAGGAAACAATAAACTCCGAGTCAGTCATGGTGAATGGTGTGAGAACTAAAACAGTTATTCTTTAAAAATAAACAACAATAGAATTTTTTACATTGAAACCCACAATGTTTTTGGAAAATGAAACTACCATAAGACCTCCCGCCACACACACAATGCAAACGCAGAATTGGAGGAGATTTCTTCTTATGATAATCAAACATGCTTACTATGCAAAATCATTTGATTTTATTATTATTAGTGCATAGTGTAGAAAACATTTCAAAAGTATAATATTAATCTTAGCCAGCATAGGCATTTCACGTTATGCCTACTATAGCTACTATGATCAATAGCAGGTTACCACCACATTCCATAGCAGGTAATATAAATAAAACCGTACAAGGTTCGTATTGTTTCTTTGGATTTTCCAACAAATGGTTAGGCTAAGGAACTTCCTTTCCTACTGCCGAATGGGATCGCCTCTGGCTGGACGTCCCGAGAGACAAACTGCTCTCTGCCAACAAAGTCGGGTTACCCCTGTAACTAGGTAACTCACGAATATGCCATCCCCCGGTCCTTTGGGACCTTTATCCGAGCGCTCGGTAACATCATCACACATAATAAATAAAGTGTGTCCACATGAGTAAGTATCTGGGCCCATGATACCACCCCTTCCCAGAAGGAAATGACATACCCTAAAGGGCGCGACCCTCATAACCTTGCCGCAACATTCCTGTTTCGACCATTTCCGGGTTGTGAGGCCCTGACGAAGTCTCATCCACAAAGCTACGCTTTATACAAAAGCTATGCTTTGGGTCAAACAAATGATCAAAGTAATGATCACAAAGATAAATGATCAAATAAATGATCATATCACAAATGATCAAACAATTATCATTTCACAGCAACACTCAACATGCCACATTACCAAATTGGGAATATATCGCTGATAAATTTCAACTTCATAACCTCTAAGCTCGTACGTCTCAGAGAAGGGTATTAAGCTAAGAGAATAAATTCTCCGCCACCAACAGAAATGTATTTGAAAGAAATCAGCTTTATATCTCAAAACGTAATGTCAGACACGTAACCATACAAGTCTGTTCCGGGTTCGAACAGAACCGAAGGCACTTCCAAAGAAGCCCTTGCAAATCTGATATTCACAATCCCGATAAAACTTCCCATCACAAAGGAAATCTCTATACCGTAGCTAACGGTGCAGAGACAATCGATAGGTCATCCTATCGTTTTCACAAATACTCGGTCTTCACCACCGGTCTTCAATACGATCCATATCGTCGTATCACTAATTCGGAATGGGTTATACGACACAAATGTCCTTTCCCGGCTAACCCGAATAGTGAGCGCTTATTCAAAAATAAGTGTGGCATTCAAATTCAAGCAACTCACAACAAATACCCATTCAAGGTAATTATTGATAGTCGGTTATTTAACTATCAATAGGTCTGCACAACATCATCAGATTCCAAATAATTTTCCAAATTATTTATCTTTCAAAAATATCTTTACAAAATATATAATTTCCACACTTCAATTATTTGAAAACAATTTCAAATCAATTTCCACATTTCAATTTATCTTTGAAGATAAAATCTCAAAACATTTCACTTCATATTGGAAAAACATTTTCATACCTATTTAATAATAGGTAATTCACAATTCCATTTATTTTCAACATTTGAAAATATTCAATATACTTAAATCACAGTTAAGTATATATTTCATTCTTTAAGGAAATCATTCTCTTTCACAAATTTTATTTGAGTCAAAACAAATGTTACGTAAAACATCGTTACGACAACTCAAAATCACTAGTATAAGGATTCAAAATTAAGATAGATATATAAATCCCAATACTATATAAACCATTTCCTTTCGAAAATCATTTACTATAACAACAGTGTTATAGTTCATCATTTCCTTATTCCTCGAAACGTCTATTTCAGCAATAAATGTTGAAATCTATGTTTTCGATACTTAACACGTTTTAAAACATCCTTTAAAAAAATTACTTCATTTCGTAATATCATTTTTTCAAAACATCTCCATTTTATCTAATAATATATTCACTGTCCAAAATCGTGAATAAAATTCGTTAACACATTTAACGTTTCTACATATTTTACTTAAAAGATTATCCACTGTCCAAAATCATGAATATACTTCCTTTAATAAGCTATATAAACTTAACTTATCAAAATAAGTCAAATTTCGGATTTATAAACCAACGTTTATAAATTCCATTTACAAGCCAAAATCTAAATTATAAGCAAACTACTTATAATTCTCTATTTACAAATTCATTCATTTTATAATATCCCCAAATCGTAGATTCTATCCTTTTATAAATCCATTTATAACATCGTTTTAAAACGTCTTTAAAACTCCTTTATAATTTCATCACTCTGATTTATAAAAATCATTAACTCCATATTTTCAAAAATCACTTTAAAAGTCCCTTAAAAATCAAAATTGTTATTTTTAAACTTCAAAAATGGATCCGATGATGCAACAGCACCAAATAGTCAATCACGGCATCCAAACATCATATATCGATATGATAACAGAATATATCACAATATCTGTAAATAAATCAATACGTGTGAGGAATCCAGTTGGATCCCTCCAACATTTTTCCCTGCATCCACAGATGTTAGCACAATACCAATTTCACTTCACAGTGAAATTATCGCGGTATATGGGATTTATAAATATTATCCGCTATTATGCGGCGCAATAGGGTCTCATCCGCTATACAATGCGGGAAATCAACTCCAATATATACATATTCCAATATATATATATATTGCTATATACATATATAATACCAATTCCACTTCAATGTGAAATTATCGCGGTATATGTTTTTAATAAATAAAATCCACTTACTAACGGCATATAATGTCTATTTATCACAATAAATAGCAATCATCATTCAATTCACACAATCAAGCAATTTTAAATCTAAATATTTAAAATTTAAATCGAAACAAAACATTCGATTGAGTGAGGAGTTCTCACCTTGATTTCAATTCCGTTCCAGCTTTTATTTCGAATAAAATTAAACGGACGTTTAATTTCACTCAAAATTTTCACTGACTCTAATCAACTCCAAATCAGCTCCATTGGGTAGTGCTCATCAAAATGAAGTCAACGCAATTCGTTTCGTGCGAAACAGACCTCGTATGAAAAAGTTATGCTATTTTAAAGATTACACGAATTTAAATATACAATTTCAGCTTTTATTTTAAATTTTCAAACCCTGGAATCAATCGTGGCCGTTGGATCTTGCTACAGCACATCAGGCCACTCACGTTCTCTTCCCCATCTCCAGTTCACGTTCGTGTAAACCTACCCATAGCCGCCGCATTTCTTGCAATTTTCACGACCTCCACATGCAGTTTGAAGACGATCAGGTAGCGCCACGTTGTTCGCCACCACGAGCTCCACCACCGGCCAGAGTGCGGCCCAGCTCGGCCCCCTCTCTCCCTCAAATTGCGTGAAAAATGCAGCAGCTTTGAGCTCGATTTCCCGTTGATTCGAAGCTCCATTTCCGATCTCCACCGTTGGATAGCTAGATCTTGATGCCCTCTACAACTTTGCTTTAGAACTCGAAGGCTAATTCTTTACGGATTGAGAGATCGGAGGGGGAGAAAGTGGATAATTTCTGGCCATCGAAAAACTTAGTGGCGGCTGGAAGAAATGAATTAGGGTTTCTCAGCCCTTATACGTATATATATATACGTATATAAATAATATTAAATTCATTTTAAAGGACTTTTCCAAACGATCACCAAATCTGACGTGCCGCCTAGCATTCGTAAGGTTTACCCCACGTTCTGAACACAATGGAATGTGTTTCGGGAGCTAATTCGATCATCTGTGCGAGTTACGGAAATAAATGATCATTTTAAATTAAACCGATTTAAACCGATTTCGATGCGTTTTGGCTTGCCCCGGACAAACCGTAAATCCGATTGACACGAAATTTGAAACATTATAATAATTCAACATTACGGATCCGATGAAACTGGTTTCGTTGAAATCCGAGACTTTTTGAAAAATGACTATTTTAACTCGCCAAATTAATATTAAAACAATTTCGATACGTTTCGAGCTGCCACGGTCAAATAACAACTCCGATTGCTACGAAAATTGGAATCCGATAATAAAAAACTATTACGGATCCAATGGAACTAGTTTCGTCCAATTCCGAGACTGTCCCAAAAATGGCTAATTTCACTAGTCGATTAAATATTAAAATATTCAATTTTCACAAATTAACTCAATTTCAATTTTAAAAGTTCTATAACATCAATATTATTTAATATAACTTTATAAATCATTTTCAATCACATTAAACCCAATTTCCAATTATTTCTGGAATTTCAACTATTAATTTATCGATTTAATTTCCCAATTAAATCCAGTTATTCGAAAAATAAATTATTCGACTTATTAATTTCACTTATTAATATTTAAAAATAATTAAATATTCGAATTTTAAATGTCAGAATTTCTGGGTCGTTACAGTATGCGGCGATGTTTGCAAAAGGGGAAGGCGCGGCGAGATGAAGAACGTGCTCGGTAGCACGCGACAGCGCATGCGGTGGAGTCACGAACTTCGATCGATGAAGGAGGCAGCGATGGTTGATGGCGAATGGGTGTGGTCTCGAGCGATGCAGTGAGGTAAATGTATATCTTTAATAAATATTTTTTTTAAATAAAAATATGTAGATTAGGGAACTTTTAACAGTAAGCAAAAGTTTTAGATAATCCTAGGTATGACTGTAAGTTTACAAAACAATTTATATTCTTCAATATATATAGTTAAGGAAAATAGAATACAAGTATAAATGCATATAGGCACGTACCCATTTTCATTTGAAATTATATTTACAGTAAAGGTTTTGTTAAAGGAAAACTATTAGTTTAAATTAAATATCTGATTCAAATAAAATCATTAGTTAAGTAACTTACTAAATGGAAGTTTAATTGTTTGATCAATTCAAATATTAATAAATTGTATAACGTTTATACAAGGTTTAAACCCATGGAGAAGCAAGTCGAATTGGAATTGGATTGCAAATTAAAAAGCAAAGGTGAGATCTTCTCACTCAAATTGGAAATTTGATTTTTGCAGTTATTGATTGACTGCTGTTTGGATTGTGATATTAGATATAGTAGGATATATCTATATATAGCAATATATATATATTGGCATAAGTATATGTTGCAGTTGTGATTTCCCGCATTATATAGCAGATGAGACCCTATTGCGCCGCATAATAACGGATGATATTTTTATAAATCCCATATACCGTGATATTCCACCTCGAAGTGGAATTGGTATTGTGCTAACATCTGTGGATGCAGGTAAACAGGTTGGAGGGATCCAACTGGATTCCTCAAATTGTTTGAATATTATTTCATATGTGAATGATGTGATTTATTGATAATCTGTGGATGATTTATTGATAATTGTAATTGTTGAAGGCTAAAATTTAGCCGAATGTATTTTTGGTATCGTTGGATACTAGAAATGAATATAAATTGGATTTTGAAATTAAAGTGGAAAACATTAAATAAATTTATTTTTAAGAATTGAATTTAATTGAAAGAAGGAATTTTAAAAGTATTAAAATGGATTGTCGAAACTTTATTGAATAAATTCCAAGATATGGGAAAATATTTTTATAAATGAATTTTGAATAGTATTATTCGGAAGTTGGAAAATTTATTTGAAATGGAATTTTAAATGGTTTGGAAGATATAAAGGAATTTATTTTAAAGGCGATAAATTTGTTGAAATCCAATTGATAATTGATTTTGTATTGAAGAAATAAATAATTTGGGAAATCGATATAAAAATCTATTTGGTGTTTGAATGAAAATCGATTTTTGGTGTTGAGAATAAATTTGTAAATCGATTTGTAGAATGATTTGGTATTTGGGATTAAAATTAGAATCAATTTGAAATTTGATTCGGTGTTGAAGTAAATTTAGAAATCAATTTGGAATTTGATTTGGAGTTTGAAATAAAATTGAGAAATCAATTTGAAAATCGATTTGGTGTTGAAAGTGAATATTTGAGAATGTAGATTCCGAATAGAATTTATAAAGAAAAGGGAAATTTGTTTTAAAAATAAACATTGATTTATTTTTAAAAGTGTGGAAAAATATGATTTGAAAATTGGTTTTCAAAGTGATGAAGTGTGGAAATAAATTTACTGATTGGGATGAAATTTGAAATAAATCGATAAGGATTTATTTAAGTGGTTTAAATGAATGTGATTTGGAAATTGTTTTCAAATGGTTTGTAACGACCCGGAAATTTCGATCTCGAAAATTCCAGATAGTTAGGGAAAAGAAGAAAGAGATAGAAGAAGAAAAAGAAACAGAAATACTAAAACACAGATTCTCACATTCGCAGTGGATAAAATATAATATCAAATAATATTCTTTACACAAAGAAAACTGTATCAGTCAATTACATTTTAATATATCAGAGTTACAACCATTTATACATGAACTGGACAGTTATACAACTTGTTCCACACTACAATCTATACAGACTACACAGTCTCATATACACAGCGGAATACTCCATACGTTCCTGTCATCTAGCTCGCCTCCTGAGCTTACGAACGTCCTTACTTGAAAATCTGTAATACTCGGTCTGACCCGAGCATTACATCAAAGTAACACCCGGGTCAGGCTGGAAACCAGCGTGAGTAAACCCATATATCTTGAAATACTAACTTATAAAACTCATTTGAAAACCATGGTAACTCGTACCTTCCTACGAGTTCTCACAGTCCAACAATATCCAATAACTATTGATCAATTTAAAGACCAAGTTACTTAATTTATTCCAATTCCAGCCTGTTGGGTTCTAAACTCAAATTTAAAAAGAATCGAAATGGTTTCGGGTTTTTGCTGATACCCGACTCCGGCCTTTTCGATTTTAATGTTGTTCTTTAAGTTTAACACTATACATTCTATATGCAAGATATCATATTACTCAACAATTTATAGGTGACCCACATCATCATAGTTCATCCCATTCATATCATAGCACATCTCAATCGCTCATCATAAACATCAACAATTCAAGTCATCTGATATCATTTAACCATCCATAAGCCAAATTTATTAGATATATAATTCCTAATTAATTTAATTAATCTCCAATTAAATTAATTAGCAACTTTAATCACTTAGATTACTTTAATCCTGCTTACTTAACATTAATTAATTACAACCCAATTAATTAATCATTTGTTAATCATCCATCTTAATTAATCATCCTTGATTAATTATCTTTTAATTACATTAAGTAATTAACCTATAATTACCACATAGATTAATTAGCCTTAACCATTCGCATTAACTAACTTTTAATTAATCTCCTTAATTAATTTATTACATTAATTAATGATCCTCTAATCACTTCCAGTAATTAATTATTCTATTAAGTAATCTTTAATTAATTACATTCATTAATTTAACCTTAATTAATCTTATCCAGTAATTAATCATCCCTTAATTACTTACATCAACTAATAAATCATTAATTTCTAAAAGATCTAAATTGATTTAAAAGATAATCCATTTATCTTTATAATCACTTTAATTATTCTTAAAATCCTTACTAAATAAATTTTAACATAATTTATCTTAAACCTTTATTTATACTAAACTAAATCATCATTTAATATTTCAAAAGAAATGGGTTGAGAGATTTGTTTTAAAAATTTGTCTAAAATTAAATTTTTTACCCAGCATTTTAGTTTTAGTTCAAAATAGGATATCATAACCAAAACCCGAGCCACATAACAAAATTCTCGAGCAAATACCCGAGTCTCGAATAATACCAACTACTTCGAGTCACCCTCAAACTTTCACGAGATCGAAACCGAGCCAACTCCTCCTTCTTCGCCAACACTACTTTAGACACACGCATCTCCATTGTGCACGTGCACGATCGCTTAGCGTCGCTCCGATCACCGTCGCTACCCTCCACAAGTCGATGCCGACCTTCTCGTCTCGAATGAACACTCAGAACCACGAGTCTCCCCGTAATTCAAAATCGAGCCTTCTCGTCTAAGCTCGAAAACCACCATGGCCAGAAAACTCCTCGCAATCGTTACCACCGATCACCAGAAAACCCTATCTCTTGTCTTGAGCTTCGCCGACGTCTAACTCTTCTATTCCAATCACCCTCACTAAGACCGATTCACTCAGGTCGTCGCGATGAACCCAAAAACAACGACAACCCACCCAGACTCTTAAACCCTAGTTCGACGAACTGACATCGCCACGGTGGCTAAATACACCTCTAACCAATTTTGCGGCCGACATCTCCGGTTGCCAAGCTAACCACGGCAAAAACTTTGACCAGGAAAGATTCGACGATCGCCAGGAAAAGCTAGAAACCTATTCTCTGATCAACTCACAATTTCTCTCGATTTATAAACTTAAAAATCATGGTTCTGTTCTTAAAAATCATAGATTTTGAAAGCTCATCAAATAATATACATGAAATCACAAATCGTTCGAGTCGAGATTTTGATATATTTTAGATTTCACTGTAATCCTTCCTTTTTGTTAAAACTATCCTTCATTCCTGCCTGGAAACATTTTTAAAACTAACATCTGGTTGTTTCTAACAAATTTTGTTTATGATTCAAAGTCTAAGAAGGATCAGGGGAAAAGATATTGAATTTTATCAAGTTTAAAACCTGTACAACTAAACAGAGCCAACAATTTGTATATAAACATGCACGTCATTTCCTGTTTTTAAATTAAATACTAAATAATTTCATCTGGAAATATTTTTTTAAAACAATGTCATGGTCTTATACTAATTTTTATTTATAAATCAAAATCTAAAATTGATTATATATATATAAGGAGCAGTTTGAATTTTGTTTTAGTGGCTTCAAGCCTGAGATTCACAGAGTAGTACATATGTATAGATATACATACACACAGACATACATACACACAAGACAGTATGGTTCAAAGCATTTTACGCAACAACTTGAAGTATTTATTACAACATTAATATATATATATAAACAGATCCAACTTGAAACAGGTTAGTTTGCTCATCTTAATTATTTAACGGAGAACAGGGAAGAAATTCGACTTGGAACATCTTAGAAGCTTGTATAAGAAGAACAGAACATATACATACTATTATGCAGACATTTACACAAGTACTTTAAATGTATATTTACATGCATTCATTTTAAAATTATCAGGCATACATTCATCAAATTTTACTTAAATATTTTACTTCCTGAACCAAGTTTGAATCTAAGTTTATTCACTGTTTCAGATTAAACAGAGATTTATTTTCCATGTTTCCATCATGTATATAATTATTAACACACATATATATACTTATAATTGTTATAAAACAACATGCACAGCATAGTTCACATCATTTTTCAAAGATCATCACATACAACTTCAAGATATACCAAAAGTTTCAGAGTTACTCACTGTATTGATGAACAGAGCAAAGCCTTTTGAAAATCTGGAAATTGATTTTTGAACTGCAACTTGATCTTGATCTTACTTTAAATCCGAGATGATCTTGTTTTGATTTAGCTTGATGATTCAGGTTGAAAGAGTGGTTGCTTTAAATTTTCTGGTTGCTAATATTTTTGTTTTACAGGTTTGTTTTCTTGAGTTTGTATAATGAAGATAGGAAAAAGAAGTAAAGAGATGAGATATATGTTTATATAGGCTTACTTAGGATTTATTAAAAATAAAAGAAAATAAAAATAGAATAGTGACACTTGTTTAAAAATCTAACACTTGTCTTTTAACATTTATAATTCATTTACACTTGTGATTAGATACATTCTTTTACTTACATTTGTAATTATGCATGAGTTAATTAGTTTTTAAATGGTTTAAAAAGTTTTTTTTTATTTAATTTCCTAATTAATAAATACATTTCTTAATTTATATGTATAAAATCCTTAAAAGAAAATAATATAAAACAAACTATATCCTAAATAAAATCATATATAATATAATTTAAAATCCAAACTATATTTAAGATATATATCTATCTTTTGAAATTCAATATCCAACCTAAATTCAAATTCAAATATTTAAAATCCAATTTAAGATCAACTCAAATATACATATATTTAAACAAACACAAATTCAATTTGTAAATAATAATTCTATTTAAAATTCATTTATATAAAAAAAACAACACATTATTATTATTGTTTGAAACCAACAAAGTTACTAATTTTAAATAATTTATAAAGGAGATTATCACATTTTAAATTGCTTGAAATTTCGGAATATCACATGGTTGAAGTATAAACCATATATCGGGAAGATATTTGAAAATTAATAATTTGGGAAATTTATTTAAATTGGATGATTGTTGGTGAATATTATTGATAGTTAAATCACCGACTATCAATATTGCCTTTGAAATGGCATTTGAATTTGTTTTTAAAACAAACGCTTATTATTCGGTTTAGCCGGGAAAGGACCTTTGTGTTAGATAACCCATTCAGAATAATGATATGACGATATGGATCGTATTGAAGACCGGTGATGAAGACCGGGTATTTGTGAAAACGATAGGATGACCTATCGATTGTCTTTGCACCGTTAGCTACGGTATTGAGATTTCCTTTGTGATGGGAAGTTTTATCGGGATTGTGAATATCCGGATTTGCAAGGGCTTCTTTGAAAGTGCCTTCGGTTCTGTTCGAACCCGGAACAGACTTGTATGGTTACGTGTCTGACATTACGTTTTGAGATATAGAGCTGATTTCTTTCAAATACATTTCTGTTGGTGGCGGAGAATTTATTCTCTTAGCTTAACACCCTTCTTTGAGACGTACGAGCTCAGAGGTTATGTAGTTGAAATTTATCAGCGATATATTCCCAATTTGGTAATGTGGCATGCTGAGTGTTGCTGTAATGATGATCATTTATTGATCATTTGTGATCAAAGCGTGGCTTTGTGAAAAAGCGTAGCTTTGTGGACGAGACTTCATCAGGGCCTCACAAACCGGAAATGGTCGAAACAGGAATGTTGCGGCAAGGTTATGAGGGTCGCGCCCTTTAGGGTATGTCATTTCCTTCTGGAAAGGGGTGGTATCATGGTATGGAGCCCAGATACTTACTCATGTGGACACACCTTATTTATTATGTGTGATGTTGGTTACCGAGCGCTCGGATAAAGGTCCCAAAGGACCGGGGGATGACATATTCGTGAGTTACCTAGTTACAGGGGTAACCCGGCCTTGTTTGGCAGAGAGCAGTTTGTCTCTCGGGACGTCCAGCCAGAGGCGATCCTATGTGGCAGTCGGAAAGGAAGTTCCTTAGTCTGACCATTTGTTAGAAATCCAATTCCCAATACGGAACTTGTACGGTTTTAGTTGTAGAACTTGCCATTTACTTATGGTGGTCACCACTGTTTAGATGGTAGCTATAGTAGGCATACGATACTGGTCGTATGCTGGCTAAGATTAATATTATACTTTCGAAATGTTTTCTACACTAGACATTAATAATAATATCCAATGATTGGCGTAGTAAGCATCTTTGACTATCATAAGAAGAAATCTCCTCCAATTCTGCGTTTGCATTGTGTGTGTGGTGGGAGGTCTTATGGTAGTTTCATTTTCCCAAAAGCATTGCGAATTTTTTTTATTCTCTTTGTGAAAATAACTGTTTTACGATCTCACACCAGTCCCCATGACTGACTCGGAGTTTATTGTTCCCTTCTAAACTCTGGGTGCCCATAATTTTCCACACGGGCAGCCTAGAGTTATGTTATCAGGATATTCTGGAGCTTTGGAAGCAAGCTGGATGGCGAGACATACTCTCGTACTTGTTTATTTATTCCGCTGTGTATTCTGTATGAGGACAGGTTTATATACTTGTCCATTGTTGTATCGAGTTGTATATTGACTCTGATTGATGTATGTATAAACTGATATAGTTCTTTGTTTTAAAAGATTAGTGATTATCTATTATATATTGTTCCGCTGCGAATGTGAGATTCTGATATTGTTTTTGTTTCTGTGTTTTTCTGTTCTTTCTTTTCTTCTGTCTTCTTCTACCTCTTCTTTTAACCCTAATGGTTCGGTTTTCCAGCATTCGATTGTACAGCATTTGATACAGTGGACGTATTAATGTCGATTTTCGAGCGTCGAAAATCCGTGCTGTTACATTTGGTATCAGAGCATCCGGTTAAGCGACAACCCTGCTCTGTTGGGTGTTACTCATTAGAGATAGAGTCAGTAGTACTCTAGAATGAGTTGAGTGTAATAATAGATACGAGCGCGTACTTGTTAGTGAATATAAAATTTGTTTTGTATTGTGTTGACTTATCGGTTGATTGTTTATAGATTCTGGTCGGTGCAGTCTGGCCAACTGTAATCGATAGGGGTTTCTAAACTCTTAACAAGATAAACTGACACAGTATTGTTTTAAATAGGGTAAATGAAATAATTTTACCTGAAACTATTTTTGTATAGAAAAGAAATCATTTTCTACGAATTATTATAGTATATGGATGCTTGGTTGTTAGGAAGCGATGATATTTAATTATTATCATTGTTATATGGAAATTGAATAAGATATAATGGTATAACCAAAGATTTAGAGATAAATTCATTTAACAAATGAAATTTATAAATATGGATTGAAAGACGAGGAATTGAATTCATATACAAATGAGATTTGTAAATGTAATGGTAAGTGTGATCTACAAATTGAAATAGAATCCCAGAAGGATATTTGAGAAAATAAATTCATTAATCTAATGAAATGGTAAAGTGAATTAATAAATGAGCTCTATAAAATTGAAATGAGTTTGGAAACTTAGGAAAAAAAATTCAAACTAGAATTGAATTTAACATTGGATTAATTTGAATAAAAGTAAATTTGAGAATTTAATCTAGTAGACTAAATAATTTAGAATGGTGAATGGTGAATGAACAAATGAGTTTACATTCGTAAATAAATAAATTAGAATGGGAAAATAGAATGAGATTGGATTTGAATAAAGTTGAATAAAAATCCAAACTTGGAGAAATAAAATATAGTGGATTGAATTCAAGTGAATTAACTTGATAATTTATTAATTCGTATGGGAAATTGAATTAGTTGAATTAAAAATTGAATTGTGGGTTGAATAAAAATGATTTGAATTTGCATATAAATTCAAGTAGTAAGAAATAAATTGAAAATTTCCTTGTTAGTGATAAAATAAATTCACGATGAATTGAATATGGGAATTCGAAATTTAAAATGGATGAGTGAATAAACTAATGGAATGAAATTAGTGAATGGAATAGATTTGATAAAAGAAAACCAATCAAAGATTTAAATGGTAAAATCGTTGTTGTCAAGTTTGGTGAAATGGTTTTAAATGAAATGAATGAGAATATGGAATGTAAATTTAATTGAAATGGAATCAATTTAAATGATTGTTAGCTTAAGTAATCATTTAGTTGCATGAATATTAACAAATCTGAATAGGAAGAATTATCGTTTGACAAAAACGAGACTGTATAAATTCTATGAGTTAATAAAAGTGTTTGCACAAAAAATGGACAAACACCTCAAAGTTGTATGATTTAGTAGATCTTATGTTGTTCTTAGTAATTTGAGTGATTTATGCAAATGTATGAAAAGCAGGGGCTAAACTGTAAAAAGACACGCAGATTTATAGTGGTTCAGCCTGAATGTGCCTACGTCCACTTTATATGTTATTTCTCTTTTCTTCTTTAGATTACAAGTCAAAACTTTGATACAAGTAAAAGAAAGTTGTTTGAAAGTTCTCTTGATGCTTGAGCTCTCAAAACTTGTCCCCCATTGTTGTACCCCTACCCCTCTATTTATAGAGTGAGGCTGGGGGTAGGGGTCTTGGAGGTATAGAGCAGTTGGCGGGCCTGGGCTGACGTAAGCTGGCCTGGCACGTGTCGGTCCGGTATCTTGGTTCGGCATAGAGTAGGTCCGGTGTGAGCTTTGGACCGGTTGATAGTCTTCATCCGGTGGGGAATTGTGGACCGGTCGTCTGTTCTCGTCCGGTGGGGAGTTGTGGACCGGTCGTCTGTTCTCGTCCGGCGGGGAGTTGTGGACCGGTTGATGGTCTTCATTCGGTGGGGAGTTGTGGACCGGTCGTCTGTTCTCGTCCGGTGGGGAGTTGTGGACCGGTCGTCTGTTCTCGTCCGGTGGGGAGTTGTGGACCGGTTGATGGTCTTCATTCGGTGGGGAGTTGTGGACCGGTCGTCTGTTCTCGTCCGGTGGGGAGTTGTGGACCGGTTGATGGTCTTCATTCGGTGGGGAGTTGTGGACCGGTCGTCTGTTCTCGTCCGGTGGGGAGTTGTGGACCGGTTGATGGTCTTCATTCGGTGGGGAGTTGTGGACCGGCTGATAGGAATTCGCCCAATCATTTGCCCCCCAAAGTAGGGCATATGCTTAGCATATGTCTTGCTTTGTTTCAGCTGAGCCATCATATTCGGCCCAAGGACCGAACCATCTGGTCCGGCTATCAAACCTTTCTTTATAAATAGGAGCCTCAAACCTTCGTGTTTCCTCACAAAACGCGATAACCGAATCAATCTTTCGAACTGCCGAATCAATACGTACCGAGTGAGATAGCCGATCCACTGAGTGCAGAATCAAGCTCGACCGAATCGTCTGAGTACCAAATCCTTCTTCACTGCCGATCCAGGTGAGCTTGTTTTCTGCCGAACGAACTGCTAGGGTTAGGCTACCGAATGAACTCGGAAACTTTGGACTCCCGAATGACCGAATGAACTCTCACATTGGGATGCCGAATGAGCTTTTGGTTGGAATTTACTGAATGGATTTGGGGATTCCGAGTGTCAAATGGTTTTCGAGACTCCGACACCGAATGAAACTTTATATCCACTTTACCGAATGACAATGGGAGTTTGAGCGTTTTGATTTTATCAGTGAAATCTCATATTACACACTTATTTGTTTACATCCTCTGTTCTAACAATGTGTTTTTCCGGTGTTGTAGATAATGTCTCGTAAAGCGGAAACTCGATCATATAAAAAGAGGTCTCAGGGCGAAGGAGAATCTTCCGCAGTGCCCCCTGCTCGGCCAGGACTGGAACGTCACGGATCTACCCCGAGATCACTAGTGGACGGGTACGGCCCTCAGGAGCTTCTGAACTCCCCGCCCGATTGCTTTCCCAGCTCCCTTAAGGAAGAGCAGCTTGATGTCATCTCCCGTTCTTTTGGAATCGATAGAGCGCGCATGCTGTTGCCAGGGAGAGAAGTTATGCCATATGACCCTCCCGAAGGGTATTTTGCTTACAGCAGATACCACTGCAAGTGTGGTGCCATTCCGCCTCTTAATGCTTGGGTAGCCAGCTTCCTTACATATCTAAAGGTGGCCCCATTCCAGCTTCAACCCAACTCCTATGCTATACTGGTGAGCCTCTTCGTCATCTTCCAGAGGAAGTATGGGCGTGCTCCTTCCAACCGGGAGATCCAGTACTTATATAATCTGAGGGGCTATAAGAAGGGGTCCCCATATATCAGCTTGGAGTCAGTTGTAACCTTCAAGCCGGTATTGGATCTGTATTCTAAGTTCAGCATGTTCAAGAAGGAGTGGTTCTTCGTTAGGGACGACTCTGTTTCTATTCGGCGTTTTACTTCTGGATGTAAGTCGATGCTTTATTTATAATTTCCATTCTGATTGCGATGCTTCTTCTCATACGTTTTCATTCTTGCTAGCGACAGGTGGCTTTGCGGTTGTGGAGACTGATCGCCTGGTTCAGACGGCGGCTGAGATAGAAGCTATCCCCGGGAGAGATAGATCAGCTGCCTTCCTGATCAGAAATGCGACCCTTCTGGAGTATAACTTGATCCTTCCACAGCAGTCAGTGGTCAAGCTGAGGGAAACAGCGGAGGAGAGGGCGGCTGCTCAGGCTAAGGGAGGTGTCACGGTAGATAGTGGTAAGAGGAAACCTTTCTCAAAATCTCCAGTGGTCGGAGGTAAGAAGCTTAAGAAGTCGGATGGTCCTTCCCCCAGCACTTGTCCACTTACTCCGGGGAAGGAAGATGTGGAGGAGGAGAGAGGTGAGGGTGGAGATGACCGAGAAGGTGGTGACGGTGGTGATGGCATCGGGGCCTTGCTTCCTGGGCAAGCGGGCGAGATTCAGGAGTGGACGGATGATGCGTTCCACCAGGCTTTCGAGGGGCTGGATGGAGAACCGGCTTTGGTAGAGAAATTCGGGAAAGCGGACAAGGCCGGGACCGGTGCAAGCGAGTCTTTTAGACCATTCCAGCCAAGGTGTCTCCGACGACTCAAGGTGAACTTCTGACTCCTGCAGGCTTCATTAATGATAGGGACTTAGGAATATTTTATGATCTGCTCCCGTCCTGGAATGAAATCCAGGACTCATTGCAGTATCCTACTTCTCCCCAGGGTTTGTATAACAGACGTGTTTCCTTTCTTCTTTTAACTTTTAATTTACCGCGTTTCTCGAATTATGTATCGATGTAAGCTTGTGACACTTGTTCTTCATATCAGGAGCAGGTAAAACGGCCAAGGCCTCAGATCTTCGGCACAGGCTTGAACAATACAAGCTTTCCAAAGCTCCCGCCAAGCCGAAGCCTCCGACCCACCATTCCGGGGATGTAGTCGGCTACCGTCCTCTTCTCGGGGTTATTGAAGAGGGTATTCAAAAGAGAAAGAGGAGTCATCCCTCATCCGAACCTTCACTTGGTCCTCAGCCCCCAGTTCAGCCTCTTCATGATATCACGGAGGAGGATAGCGAGTTTGCACTCTCTCCGCACCCGTCCGAAAACCCTACCGTTATTCAGATTGATCATCCTGACTTGGCTCGTAATCCATTTGCGGGTCATCCTGATCTGGATCCAAGTTCCCATGATATTACCTTTGACGAGGTTACTGGTGAGCACCTTCTTCCCCTCAATCCCATGGTATGGGTGCTTGATGAGGCTAAGTCCTTAGATCTCGATCTACTTACTACTCGGATAGTTACCATAGGAGACGAAGCCAAGGTTAATATTGATCGGGTGGCGGAGGAGACTAGGAAGCTGATGGGGCATCATGCCCGGCTGGTTAAGGCTGGAGAGGAGATTGGGAGTGCCAACATCCGACTACGATTGATGGTTTTGGACCAGGCCAAACAGCTCGCTGATCAGGCCATTCAGATTTCTCAGCATGAGGCTGCCTCCGGGCGGTTGAGGAAGGCTACGGAGGAGGCTAGTAAGGTGGAACTGCGGAAGATGGAGGCTGCCTGCAAGGAGCAGATAAATATGGCCATCTCGACAGTGGATGAGGTTCGGAGGGCGGATCTTGAGCGGGTAGAGGAGCTGTCGGGGAAGCTTGAAGCCGCAGAGCTTGCTCAGGTTAGGCTGAAGGAGGAGATGGAGGCGATGCGGAGATCCCTTCAGGCTGACTGCTAAAGATACCGATTGGAGAGAGAAACTGCCGTTGGAAGGTTGTCGGCTTCCGAGGCCCGGATGAGGGAGTTTGAGGAGAATGAGGGGATGATGGATGAAATGCTTCAGGACATGTACTTCCGAACTTGGAAGCAGGGCAACCTATCTTGGATGGATGATTATCCTAGGGTCATGGCTAAGGTTTATCTTCGGGCTCTGGAGGAGGCTAAAGCGGATGCGGATAAAGAGGGTGGTGTGGCCTTCAGCATGGATGTGGTCACTGCCTAGTTTACCAAGGAGGAGAAGGTGGTGGTGAAGGAGGGTATGCGGTTGCTTGCTGCTGAGGAGGCAGGTGTGCAAGTAGAGGATGACGACCATGATAGTCAAGAAGCAGGTGCTGGTAAGTCTTCCTTTTTAGTCTCTCCATTAACTTGGTTGCTTATCACTAATGAATCCTTTCTCTGACTGGACAGGTGGTCAACAGGACAAGGATAAAACTCCAATGCAGCCGACCCCTTGATCAGACCTGGAAAAACTCTTTTTGTGGACTTGACAGGGTTGTATATGTTAGTCTTAAAACAGTAGAGTAACTTTTAGGTTGTAATTCCTGCTACTTGTAATAAATAGCCCTATTCTTGATGTGTAATTCTTTAACTTAAGCTGATTTTGTTGTTTTTTGAATGTTTTTGCTATTCCGATATGTCGTATGAGAAATATAGCTATGCATATTCTTGTGATCAAATTGTGTTCGATGTCAGGATCTTGTTTTGAAACATAATTTCGTGACTTGCAATGTTAGTGTGAGGTGTGAATAAATTACAGTCGTATGTTTATATATGAAAGAAGGAAGTACTGCCCTTTATATTTTGCTTGTAGATGGCAGCTTTGCACATCCTGCGTGACCGAGTAAGGGATGCGGTCCAGTATCTTGCTGTGGGTATTCGCTTCTATTAGTGAGCGTTCCCTGTCCTGTGTCCTATACTTCAAGAATTGTTACAAAGGATAGGAGAAAAACTTCTTAAGTAAAACGAAAATATGTGAAAAAGTAAAACTTCCAATCACGGAAGGCCTTCGATGTGCTTAAGTTCGTGGCAAACGGGTTTTGTAGTCACTTTCCCTAGCTGTGGGTCTTGGAGACATTTGTCACCCATCTTACGCCTCCGCGGGGAGTTAATTCTTTTTTACCACAGCCGCACTTAAGACACATCGGAGCCGAGATCGCGCACAGTAACTTCCCGGGCCATTATGGCCCGTAATCGTGGGTATTATTCGATTTACTGTGGCCGGCTAGCGTGGGTGCCGATCGTCAACTGTGAACTGCCCCTGGCTGGCCACACCTTATGTTGGGGCTTATAGTCGGTTCACAGTTGCCGACGAGCCGAACGCCGTAATGAGCTGCCTCGGCTATAGTCGGCCTTCTCGGTGGCTTATAATCGGCTCATTACAGTTGGCTTTAAGGGCCGTCACGAGCAATGAGTTAACCCGCAGCAGAGGGATGCTGCAGCAAAAGTGTCTCATTGGCGAGGGCATAGATTCGCGTAGTACCTGTTAGGTCTTGTCTAGGTGAAGTTGCGTTGTGGAGTGCCTCGCATAGGATTTTGTTCAATAGAAAAGGATAAAGTTAACAAGTAGCCAAGATATAAAGGAACAAGTAAAAAAAAGAGACAAGGTTTTTTAAAGTGGTTCGGCATGAAAAGGCCTACGTCCACTGATTCTTTTTGTTAATTCACTTCATATGGGCAGTACAGGTTAAGAAAAGTATCGACGGAGGTGCTGGATGTTCCATGCCCTCTGGAACACCTCTCCATCCACTGTTGACAAAATATAAGCTCCATTGTGGAGATCTTTATGAATTACATATGGTCCATCCCAGATTGGGTCTAGTGCTCCGGGGCGAGGGAAGATTCGCTTGAGGACAAGATCCCCTTCTTGTAAGGTACGATGCTTGACTTTGGAGTTGTATTGTGCTGCCACTTTCTGCTTGTGGGCTGCTGCTTTAAGGACTGCATCATTTCTTCTCTCCTCAACTAGATCCAAAGACATGTGGAGGAGTTCTTCATTCTCTTCTGGGTTATAGTGGATCCTACGGTGGGAAGGCACAATGGTTTCAACTGGGAGCATAGCCTCTGATCCGTATGCCAAAGAGAAAGGAGTGTGCCCCGTTGATGTTCTGAAAGATGTGCGGTAGGCCCACAGTGCCATAGGGAGTTCATCCACCCAAGCGCCCTTTGACTTTTCGAGCTTCTTTTTGATTAGAGTTTTCAGAATTTTGTTGACGGCTTCGACTTGTCCGTTGGCCTGAGGATACTCTACGGATGAGAAGCTTTTGTGAATTCCGTGCTCTTGGCACCAGTTGGCGAATTCCTCGCTGTCAAACTGAAGCCCATTGTCTGATATGATTTTGAGTGGGACTCCATACCTGCACAGGACATTTTTGATCAAGAAGTTAATAACTTTTGCTGAAGATACTTTATTCAGGGGTTCCGCTTCCACCCATTTGGTGAAGTAGTCGACTGCCACTATAGCATATTTGGCCCCGCCTCGGCCCATTGGTAGCTCGCCAATTAAGTCAATTCCCCATATTGCGAAGGGCCAAGGGCTGGTCATTTGAGTAATCTCAGTTGTTGGTAGCCGCGGAATCTTAGCAAACTTCTGGCATCTGTCACACTTTTTGATGAAATCTAGGGCGTCCTTGCTTAAGGTGGGCCAGAAATATCCATATCGGAGTATCTTTTTTGCTAATGTTTGCCCTCCGGTGTGATCTCCGCAGCTCCCCTGATGGATGTTGGACAAGATTTCCTTGGCTTCCCTCCCGGCGACACACCTTAACAATGGGTTAGAGAATCCGTGCCGATAGAGGACGTCTTCTTGCATTGTGTAGCGGGATGCTTTCCTCAAGATTTTCTTGACTTCGTTACACCCATGGGGTAGTGTGCCACTTTGTAGGTAGTCTCGGATGGGAGTCATCCAAGTTGCTTCTTCGGTTGCAGCTATCAGATTCACTTGCTCAAAACTTGGGGTCAGTTGCTTTGAGATGGTTACTGCCCCGAAGATGGCGACGTCTCTTTCACTTGCTCGCTTTGCCAATTCGTCGGCCTCTTGGTTCTCTTCCCGAGGGATGTGTTTGACTAAGTAGTGGTCCAATCGGCTGAGAAGTAACTTGGTCTTCTTTAAATATGCTATGAGTCGTTCTTCTTGAGCTTGGAATTCTACTAGTATTTGATTAACAATAAGTTGAGAATCGCTGTGAAGACACAAAGAATTGGCTCCGATTTCTATGGCAAGTTCTAGTCCGGCTATTACTGCTTCATATTCTGCATCGTTGTTGGTGGCAGCGAACTCCAACCTTATAGCATAGTGCAACTTGTTTCCCCTGGGAGTGATTATTACCACACCTGCCCCCGAGCCTTGTTCGTTCGATGCGCCGTCCACAAAGAGATTCCACTTGATGTCTTTTGCTATTTCCAATTGCTCCTTATCTTCGTTGGTAGTGAATTCTGCAATGAAATCAGCCATGGCTTGTCCCTTGATGGCGGTGCGAGGGTGATAGGTGATATCATACTGACTTAGTTCAACGCACCATTTAAGTAGTCGCCCAGAAGTGTCGGGATGATGAAGTACCTGCCTTAGTGGTCGATCGGTCAGAACTTTGATGGAATAGGATTGGAAGTAGTAACGCAGCTTCCGTGATGTGATTAGTAAACAGTATGCTAGCTTCTCAAGTTTAGGATATCTGACTTCTGCCCCAGTTAACCTTTTGCTGACGAAGTAAACTAGCCGCTGCGTGCGGTTGTCTTCCCTTACCAAGGCAGCGCTTAGGGCGTGAGATGACACATCAAGGTATAGGTATAATTCTTCGCCTTCGCTTGGAGTCGAGAGTACCGGTGGTTTCTGGAGGTGTTCGATTAGGTTAAGGAAAGCGGTTAAGCATTCGTCAGTCCATTCGAACTTTCCTTTGTCTTTCTTTAGAGCTTCGAAAAAGGGGACACACTTGTCCGTTGCCTTGGAGATGAATCGGCTTAGGGCGGCCACTTTTCCATTTAGGCTTTGCATTTCCTTTCGAGTGGAAGGTATCTTGATATCCCTTAGCGCTCGGACTTGTTCAGGGTTTGCTTCAATCCCCCTGGCATGAACGATGAATCCTAAGAACTTTCCTGATGACACTCCGAAGGAGCATTTTAGAGGATTCAACTTCATCCCATACTGGCGGAGTACTTGAAACATCTTGCCTAGGTGGCTTACGTGATCTTTGGCTTTCCTTGACTTTACCAGCATGTCATCCACATATACTTCCATAGTTTGTCCTATTAGTCCTGCAAACATCTTGTTGACGAGGCGCTGGTAGGTGGCCCCTGCATTTTTAAGTCCGAAAGGCATTACCTTATAGCAGTATAAACCCCGGTCGGTGACGAAACTAGTGTGGTCTTGGTCGGGAGCATGCATTGGAATTTGATTATATCCTGAGTATGCGTCCATAAAAGATAGGAGCTCGTGCCCGGCTGTGCTGTCTACAAGTTGGTCGATTCGGGGAAGTGGGAAGCAATCCTTTGGGCAGGCATCGTTTAGGTTGGAAAAGTCAATGCAGGTTCGCCACTTCCCATTAGCCTTCTTTACCAGCACCGGGTTGGCGATCCATTCCGGGTAGATAGCTTCTCGTATGAAGTCATTGGCGAGTAGATTCTTTACTTCTTCATCGAGGGCTACTGATCCTTCTGCCCCCATACTTCTTTTTCTTTGTTTTACAGGCGCCTTGGTAGGATCAATGTTTAATACGTGGCAGGCTATGTCGGGGGAGATTCCGGTCATGTCAGCGTGTGACCATGCGAATACATCCAAGTTGTGGCAGAGAAAGTCGATGAGTTGTTCCTTCAATTCGGCTTTTAGTTGGGACCCAATTTTCAATAGTCTACTTGAGTCGTGCTTGTCTACAGATATAAACTCCATAGCCTCTGCAGGCTCGGCGGTGGCCTCCTCCTCTTTGTCCCTAGGGTCTAATTCATTGAAAGGGTCGCTGGTATATCGAAGAGGAGGGGCTTTCTTTAGTTGCTATGCTTCCAGACTTTTTGTGCAGAGGGCAATCTCTACACTCTTCCCTTTATCCTTCCTGTGGTTGTTGCGAAGTTCAGTCACATAGCAGTCTCGAGCAACGTCCTGGTCTCCTTCCACTTCCCCTACTCCATTGTCTGTTGGAAATTTCATTTTCAAGCACCATGGGGCTAGGACAATTTGGAAGTCAGACAAGGCTGGCCTTCCTAAGAAGGCGTTGTAGGCCGAATGGTTTTCTATTAGCACAAACGTCTGTTTCCGTACAACGGAGCGGGGATGGTTTCCAATCTCAACAAAGAGGTCCAGTTGCCCGAGGGGCATCTTCGCATCTCCAGTGAAACCGTGTAGTGGTTTATCGCAGGGAGATACATCCTTCATTGATAGCTTCATTTTGTCGAATGCGTGTTTGAACATGATGTTTACTGAGCTTCCAGTGTCTACCAGGATTCGGTAAACTTCGGCGGGACCGAGTCGGGCAGAGATAACCATGGGATCCATGTGTGGGTACTACCTTCCTTCTAGGTCACGCTTACCGAATGCGATGTCATCACTTTCTTTCCGCTTCGGGTGGCGCTCTTCTATAACCGAATTGACATAGTCCTTATTGTCTCTAAGCGACTTTCCATATCTTTCCATCTCTTTCCAGCTTCTGTCTGCGATGTGCGGCCCTCCTGAGATGGTATGGACCACTATCTTCTCTTGACTAGAGCTGCTAGCGTTGCGGTTTCCTCTGTCGGCCCCCGGTGAGGGTAGCCTTGGGTTTTCATTGGCAGGAGCTGGAGTCTTGTCCTGACTTTTTACATAACATTCCAGTTTCTTCCTTCTGATGTGTTCCTCAATCAGATCTCGGAGATGATGGCATTCGTTGGTATCATGCCCGTGAGATTCGTGGAAGCGGCAGAACTTTCCAGACTTCTGTGCGTTATCTGATTCCTTCTTGTATGGTGGGCGTTTGTATCTAACTTCGCCTTGGGTGGCAAGGAAGATATTTTCGACGGTCTCGTTCAAAGGAGTGTAAGTGTCGAATCGATATAGGCGCTTTTCTCCCTTCTTGCCCCCAGCATTGTCTCTGGAATCATTTCTTCGAACGTCCCTTGCCACAGCAGGGGCGTTGCTATGGGTTGTCTTATTTTGCTGTCATGTCTGCCCCTCAACGGCAGCATCCTCAAGCCTCATGTATTTCCCGGCTTCATGGAAGAAATCGGGTAAAGTAGCTGGTTTTTCTTTTGTCAACCTTCTAGCAAATTTAGTGTCCGGATGCACACCACTACAGAGGGCCATTAGGATAAGCTTCTCATCGGCATCTTGGACTGCGGCTGCTGCGGCGTTGAATCTGGTTAGGTATTGCTGCAGCTTCTCTCCAGGTTTCTGTTTCACGCTGGATAAGGAATAAGCGTCCTTAGGTTGCTCCACATGAATGCGGAACTGACTGATAAATTTTTCTTTCAACATTTCCCACGAGCTGATGGATCCCTGGGGTAGATGACAGAACCAGGAGGTAGCAAGATCTGCTAAGAAGAGCGGAAAGCATTTGCACAGTACTCCCTCTGTCGCCTCACTCATGAGCATATGCTACGTGTACCTCTGTAAGTGTACAACGGGGTCGGAGGTTCCTTTGTAGGGTTCCATTGTTGGCATCTTCCATTCTCGGGGGGTGATAGCAATTTCAATATTGCGGACGAAAGGGCTGGTTACCCTAGCGCCTATCCCTCGATCTCTTTGCTCCCGTTGGACACACTCTCTGAATAAGCGTGCCATCCTTTCATCAGAATTTGGAGCAGATAGAAATGAGTTTGGTTCTGTTCTATGGGATTGATTCCGTCCAGATGACCTGTAGGGATGGTATCGTATATCATTCCTCATATTTTCCAGTGGCTACCTTTGATCTTCTGCGAGCATGCTAGGGTCAGCTACAGTTGGCCCTTGCCTTGATCTTCCCCTGCCGGGTTCTGATCTAAGCACTTCCTCGGGTCCAACTTCGGGCTGGACTCTAGCTCGGCCCCGTTCACTGGCGTTTCCGTGGTTAGGCAGTATGACAGGCTCAGCTACAGTTGACCTCCGTCCGGTACCTCCCCCGTTGGGTTCGGTGCCAAACGTTTCCTCAGGCCTAACTTCGGGCTGTGCTCGGTCTCGGCTCCTACCATGGCTACTTCTGCCGTTAGCTCCTTCGAAGAAGGAAGATCTTTGTTGTCTCTGAGATCCTCCAAACTGGGACTCGCCCCATGATTCAGTGTTGCGGTTGGATTCTTCAGCGTCCCTTAAGCGTGACATGAGATGGTCAACCAAGGCTTCCTGCTGGGATGTGAAGCGGTTAGTTACTTCAACCACAACTATGTCCAAATCCGCCCTAGTAATTGCTGCAGGCTGTTCTGTGGCAGGAGTGGTTGGGTTAGCCTGTCCTTCATTTGTTACTGCTACCGGAGGAGGACGATTTACTTGATTCGTGACAGCTGGATCTGGATGACTGCTGGATGCGATGTTTTTTCCTTTGTTAACATCTTTTCTCTGTTTGGGAGGCATGTTTTCTAAGTAGCGAACGATGCTGTTAGGAAAACTGTTAAGTGGATGAAGCTGAAGCTTCGAGCTTCTTATTTCTCAGTGAAAGCACCAAAAATGTTTGCACAAAAAATGGACAAACACCTCAAAGTTGTATGATTTAGTAGATCTTATGTTGTTCTTAGTAATTTGAGTGATTTATGCAAATGTATGAAAAGCAGGGGCTAAACTGTAAAAAGACACGCAGATTTATAGTGGTTCAGCCTGAATGTGCCTACGTCCACTTTATATGTTATTTCTCTGTTTTTCTTTAGATTACAAGTACAAAACTTTGATACAAGTAAAAGAAAGTTGTTTGAAAGTTCTCTCCATGCTTGAGCTCTCAAAACTTGTCCTCCATTGTTGTACCCCTGCCCCTCTATTTATAGAGTGAGGCTGGGGGTAGGGGTCTTGGAGGTATAGAGCAGTTGGCGGGCCTGGGCTAACGTAAGCTGGCCTGGCACGTGTCGGTCCGGTATCTTGTTTCGGCATAGAGTAGGTCCGGTGTGAGCTTTGGACCGGTTGATAGTCTTCATCCGGTGGGGAATTGTGGACCGGTCGTCTGTTCTCGTCCGGTGGGGAGTTGTGGACCGGTCGTCTGTTCTCGTCCGGCGGGGAGTTGTGGACCGGTTGATGGTCTTCATTCGGTGGGGAGTTGTGGACCGGTCGTCTGTTCTCGTCCGGTGGGGAGTTGTGGACCGGTCGTTTGTTCTCGTCCGGTGTTGAGTTGTGGACCGGTTGATGGTCTTCATTCGGTGGGGAGTTGTGGACCGGTCGTCTGTTCTCGTCCGGTGGGGAGTTGTGGACCGGTCGTCTGTTCTCGTCCGGTGGGGAGTTGTGGACCGGTTGATGGTCTTCATTCGGTGGGGAGTTGTGGACCGGTTGATAGGAATTCGCCCAATCAAAAAGCAAATAGAAATTGATTTTTGTATCAATTGAAATAGATATGAGTTAGATTCATTTAAAAATGAATAGAATGGAAGAAAATGAATTGTAAACCATTGAATTGAATAAAAATGGTATGTGAATTGGTCGTAAGCAACTAAAGTTGTATTGAAATTTTATAAATTGCTAATGGAATTTATTTTGAATACATTGCTTATGAAATATATGTATTTGCTATTGAAATAAGTGAAGTGTAAATGAATTTCTTATATTTGTTACTGACGTGTTTAAATTGAGTTAGTACAGGTTTTTGAAGCCGTTTGGCTGCATTTTGGGTTGCGCAAATGCTAATAATAAATCGCTTTGCTTAAAAATGCTAAAAAGGTACGCCTACGCAATAAAAATAGGAAATATGAACTGTTTTTCTGCTTTTCCGACCGAGTGGGTCGATGTATATATATTTATCTCTTTTGTCAAATTGCAAAAGCTCCTCCGTACAAAGGAGACTCCGCCAAAATTTTCCGAAAATTTTGGGAGTTAGAATTTTTTTTGAAATTTTTGGAAAATTTTCACTAATGACAAAAGATTTAAAATTTGAATTTGGAATAAAGGTAAATAAAACTCAATATTCAAAATTAGAAGATGAATCGAATTCAAGTAAAATTCAAAATGAAAATCTGAATGAAAATTTGAAAGTAAGATGAATTCAAATAAAATTGAAATTGTAAATTGAATTCAAATGGAATTGAGAATGCAAAGTTGAATGGAAATGAGTATATAACTTTGTTTGTGAAGTGAAAATGAATATAAGAAGTATGTAAACACTTATATTGATCTTAAGAAATGAATGAATGAAATTCTTAAGTAAATTGGTATTGAGAATTCCAATAAGTGAATTTGGACATTATTGTTCAGTAAAATTTACAGGGATTGTAAAGGCTAAAGAAAATGGAATTGGATTTTGATTTCGAAGATAAAATTAATTTGCTCGGCAAAGGTATGTATTTAAAATTCCAGTATGAGATTTGATGTGATTCTGATTTTGCCACTTGGCATTTTGTTTTCTATTGGGATTTGAGAGTCCGAAAGGACGTTTTGTAGTAGTACCGAGCTAGCCGCGCAAAGGAGACGCTGGCAAAATTTTTTGAAAATTTAGAGTGTTAGGAAAATTTGGAGAAATTTTGAATAATTCACAAATTCGAATTTAAATTTAAAATTGAATTGTAAAGTGAAATAAAGTTGTTTGAACTTGTGAATAAGTTTGGAAAGTTAGTTAAAGTGATAACGAATCATTAATAAAAAGATTTGTTTTGAAAATTTAATAAAACCGTTTGGTTTTAACAAAAGGATATTGGAGCATTTTTCCTAACTTGTAATTTCGGGACGAAATTCTTTTAAGGAGGGAAGATTGTAACGACCTAGAAATTTTGAACATTTGAAATAGAATATTTAATTGAATTTAAATATTTGAATGTTGATTTAACTTGAATTTCAAATGTAAATATGAAATTGGCAATTTAATTTGTAAATTTAATTGTTGCAATTGGGTAAAAATTTGAATCTTCGGTTTTAAGCTGATTAAAAATATTTTCAAGGCTTAGGAAATCTATATTGATAATTCTGAAGGTACTGGAACTTTTAGAATTGAATTTGGAAGTGTTTTGTTCAGTTTTGAATTTATATCGTTTAAATTGAATTTGAAAATAGCGTTCCGGAGCACAGTCTCGAAATTCGATGAAACCAGTTCCATTGGATCTGTAATATTGTATTATTATCGGGTTTCAATTTTCGTGGTGATTGGAGCTGTCGTGTGATCGTACAATAAGCAAACGCGCTGAAATTTATATCGAAAATTTAATATTATAACTAGATCCAAAAAGCTATCTTCTTCATACGTTCGAATTTGGATTCGAAACCTTTTCCAGTGCTTTTGGAATAGGGGTTTAACATTATAAACGCCTACCGGCACGCCTTGATAGGATGTAAAATTTTTAAGCTTCGAATTGAAGTCGATTTAAATTTGAATTTAAATATAATATTTGTATTTTGACTGGTTAAATTTCTTCTCACATAAGCTGTCTCTTAATCACCTCGTTAGCACGTGTCCTTCCAAATAACACGCGTCTGCTCTATATTAATCAACATGCCGAACTCAAACGAAAAAAAAGAGATAAACAATCTCAAAAAAATCTCGAGCCTGCCTTCCTTTAATGGCCGAAGAAAATTTCTTCCCTTTCCTTTTATTTTACGAAACCGAATTCCTCTTTCGTGAAATAAAAGTAAAATGGCGAAATGATTTATATTATTCGAACGATCGTTCGAACTAAAAATCAAGCTTCTTAGAGAAACTCGATCGCCTCGTTTATATAGCAGATCGAAATCGAACGAAATTGAATATCGTTCGAGATCAGCCATGGTTGGGCATCGCTGCACGCAATTTAAATCAGTCGCGACGCTTGGGTCACGTGAGAAGCAATGGAGCCTGGTATTGTTGCGATGGCCCTGGGTATGCAGCGATGTTTGCAAAAGGGGAAGGCGTCGTGAGATGAAGAACATGCTCGGCAGCACGCGACAGCGCATGTGGTGGAGTCACGAACTTCGATCGATGAAGGAGGCAGCGATGGTTGATGGCGAATGGGTGTGGTCTCGAGCGATGCAGTGAGGTAAATGTATATCTTTAATAAATATTTTTTTAAAATAAAAATATGTAGATTAGGGAACTTTTAACAGTAAGCAAAAGTTTTAGATAATCCTAGGTATGACTGTAAGTTTACAAAACAATTTATATTCTTCAATTATATAGTTAAGGAAAATAGAATACAAGTATAAATGCATATAGGCACGTACCCATTTTCATTTGAAATTATATTTACAGTAAAGGTTTTGTTAAAGGAAAACTATTAGTTTAAATTAAATATCTGATTCAAATAAAATCATTAGTTAAGTAACTTACTAAATGGAAGTTTAATTGTTTGATCAATTCAAATATTAATAAATTGTATAACGTTTATACAAGGTTTAAACCCATGGAGAAGCAAGTCGAATTGGAATTGGATTGCAAATTAAAAAGCAAAGGTGAGATCTTCTCACTCAAATTGGAAATTTGATTTTTGCAGTTATTGATTGACTGCTGTTTGGATTGTGATATTAGATATAGTAGGATATATCTATATATAGCAATATATATATATATATATTGGCATATGTATATGTTGCAGTTGTGATTTCCCGCATTATATAGCGGATGAGACCCTATTGCGCCGCATAATAGCGGATGATATTTTTATAAATCCCATATACAGCGATATTCCACCTCGAAGTGGAATTGGTATTGTGCTAACATCTGTGGATGCAGGTAAACAGGTTGGAGGGATCCAACTGGATTCCTCAAATTGTTTGAATATTATTTCATATGTGAATGATGTGATTTATTGATAATCTATGGATGATTTATTGATAATTGTAATTGTTGAAGGCTAAAATTTAGCTGAATGTATTTTTGGTATCGTTGGATACCAGAAATGAATATAAATTGGATTTTGAAATTAAAGTGGAAAACATTAAATAAATTTATTTTTAAGAATTGAATTTAATTGAAAGAAGGAATTTTAAAAGTATTAAAATGGATTGTCGAAATCTTATTGAATAAATTCCAAGATATGGGAAAAGATTGTTATAAATGAATTTTGAATAGTATTATTCGGAAGTTGGAAAATTTATTTGAAATGGAATTTTAAATGGTTTGGAAGATATAAAGGAATTTATTTTAAAGGCGATAAATTTGTTGAAATCCAATTGATAATTGATTTTGTATTGAAGAAATAAATAATTTGGGAAATCGATATAAAAATCTATTTGGTGTTTGAATGAAAATCGATTTTTGGTGTTGAGAATAAATTTGTAAATCGATTTGTAGAATGATTTGGTATTTGGGATTAAAATTAGAATCAATTTGAAATTTGATTCGGTGTTGAAGTAAATTTAGAAATCAATTTGGAATTTGATTTGGAGTTTGAAATAAAATTGAGAAATCAATTTGAAAATCGATTTGGTGTTGAAAGTGAATATTTGAGAATGTAAATTCCGAATAGAATTTATAAAGAAAAGGGAAATTTGTTTTAAAAATAAACGTTGATTTATTTTTAAAAGTGTGGAAAAATATGATTTGAAAATTGGTTTTCAAAGTGATGAAGTGTGGAAATAAATTTACTGATTGGGATGTAAATTTGAAATAAATCGATAAGGATTTATTTAAGTGGTTTAAATGAATGTGATTTGGAAATTGTTTTCAAATGGTTGAAGTATAAACCATATATCGGGAAGATATTTGAAAATTAATAATTTGGGAAATTTATTTAAATTGGATGATTGTTGTGAATATTATTGATAGTTAAATCACCGACTATCAATATTGCCTTTGAAATGGCATTTGAATTTGTTTTTAAAACAAACGCTTATTATTCGGTTTAGCCGGGAAAGGACCTTTGTGTCAAATAACCCATTCCGATTAATGATACGACGATATGGATCGTATTGAAGACCGGTGATGAAGACCGGGTATTTGTGAAAACGATAGGATGACCTATCGATTGTCTCTGCACCGTTAGCTACGGTATTGAGATTTCCTTTGTGATGGGAAGTTTTATTGGGATTGTGAATATCCGGATTTGCAAGGGCTTCTTTGGAAGTGCCTTCGGTTCTGTTCGAACCCGGAACAGACTTGTATGGTTACGTGTCTGACATTACATTTTGAGATATAGAGCTGATTTCTTTCAAATACATTTCTATTGGTGGCGGAGAATTTATTCTCTTAGCTTAACACCCTTCTTTGAGACGTACGAGCTCAGAGGTTATGTAGTTGAAATTTATCAGCGATATATTCCCAATTTGGTAATGTGGCATGCTGAGTGTTGCTGTAATGATGATCATTTATTGATCATTTGTGATCAAAGCGTAGCTTTGTGAAAAAGCGTAGCTTTATGGACGAGACTTCGTTAGGGCCTCACAAACCGAAAATGGTCGAAACAGGAATGTTGCGGCAAGGTTATGAGGGTCGCGCCCTTTAGGGTATGCCATTTCCTTCTGGAAAGGGGTGGTATCATGGTATGGAGCCCAGATACTTACTCATGTGGACACACCTTATTTATTATGTGTGATGTTGGTTACCGAGCGCTCGGATAAAGGTCCCAAAGGACCGGGGGATGACATATTCGTGAGTTACCTAGTTACAGGGGTAACCCGGCCTTGTTTGGCAGAGAGCAGTTTGTCTCTTGGGACGTCCAGCCAGAGGCGATCCTATGTGGCAGTCGGAAAGGAAGTTCCTTAGCCTGACCATTTGTTGGAAATCCTATTCCCAATACGGAACTTGTACGGTTTTAGTTGTAGAACCTGCCATTTACTTATGGTGGTCACCACTGTTTAGATGGTAGCTATAGTAGGCATACGATACTGGTCGTATGCTGGCTTAGATTAATATTATACTTTCGAAATGTTTTCTACACTAGACATTAATAATAATATCCAATGATTGGCGTAGTAAGCATCTTTGACTATCATAAGAAGAAATCTCCTCCAATTCTGCGTTTGCATTGTGTGTGTGGTGGGAGGTCTTATGGTAGTTTCATTTTACCAAAAGCATTGTGAATTTGTTTTATTCTCTTTGTGAAAATAACTGTTTTACGATCCCACACCAGTCCCCATGACTGACTCGGAGTTTATTGTTTCCTTCTAAACTCTGGGTGCCCATAATTTTCCACACGGGCAGCCTAGAGTTATGTTATCAGGATATTCTGGAGCTTTGGAAGCAAGCTGGATGGCGAGACGTACTCTCGTACTTGTTTATTTATTCCACTGTGTATTCTGTATGAGGACAGGTTTATATAACTGTCCATTGTTGTATCGAGTTGTATATCGACTCTGATTGATGTATGTATAAACTGATATAGTTCTTTGTTTTAAAAGATTAGTGATTATCTATTATATATTGTTCCGCTGCGAATGTGATATTCTGATATTGTTTTTGTTTCTGTGTTTTTCTGTTCTTTCTTTTCTTCTGTCTTCTTCTACCTCTTCTTTTAACCCTAATGGTTCGGTTTTCCGGCATTCGATTGCGCGGCATTTGATACAGTGGACGTATTAATGTCGATTTTCGAGCGTCGAAAATCCATGCCGTTACAGTCGAATAGGGAAAATTAAAGTATATGGGTCATAGTGGATAGGTTGACCAAGAGTGCCCATTTCATTCCAGTAAAGTCAACCAGGACGACACCTGTTTTAGCTAAGTTATTCATGAAAAACATAGTTAGTCTACATGGAATTCTTAGTAGTATAGTTAGTGACAGAGATGCTTTATTCACTAGTGAATTCTGGAAGAGTCTACAGGAGGTATTAGGTACCAAGCTTAAGATGAGTACAACATATCACCCTCAGACGGATGGGCAGACAAAGAGAGTCAACAAGGTACTCGAGGATTTATTGAGAGCTTGTGTATTGTACTTTGGTGGATCTTAGGAAGATCACCTGCACTTAGTGGAGTTTTCCTATAATAATAGTTACCAGGATAGTATAGGAATGACGCCTTTTGAAGATTTATATGGAAGAACATGCAAATCACCAACATGTTGGTTGGAGACGGGAGACAGATTGGTCTTAGGTCTGAATCTGGTTAAAGAAGCGACATAGAAGATTGAGTTGATTTGAGAAAGGATGAAGGAAGCTCAGTCCAGACAGAATAGCTACACAATAAGAGGCATAAAGACATAGAATTCCTAGTTAGAGATAATGTTTTCATTAAAGTATCACCGATGAAGGGTGTGGTACGATTTGGAAAGTTAGGGAAACTGGCACCGAGATATGTTGGTCCGTTCCAGATTATAGAGAGGATTGGAAAGCTCGCATACATAGTAGAGTCGCCGAGCAATATGGCAGGTGTCCATAATGTATTTCATGTGTCTCATCTTTACAAGTATGTGCATGATCCAGAGACTACTATTCCTCCGATAGGGTTGGAATATTTGATAGTAGAGCCTAATTTGACTTTTGTTAGACATCCAGTTCGGGTTGTAGCGAGAGATGATAAAAGATTGGGGAACAAGACAGTCAAGTTGGTGAAAGTTCAGTGGAGCGACAACGAGAAGGACTGTACTTGGGAGACAGAAGACATGATTAGAGATACTTATCCTAATCAGCTTTGAGGGTATGTCTATATTAGATTTATATATATAGTTGCTAGTTAGGTAGGCTAGTATGGTTGTTAGGAGTTGTTACAAATGATTGCTATGTTTAGTATTTAGTCCTTACTGAATTTCGAGGATGAAATTCTTTAAGGAGGGGAGCTTGTAACACCCCTAATTTTGATAACATTATTCAGAAGATTTAATTAGATAAATTAAATAGAATAATGTAAACATTAGAGTGATAAGGGGATTGAGATTTGAATAAATAATTAAAGGCCATGCTTAATTATCTAAATGGGTTTAACAATGGCTTATATGTTAATTAACTAAAATAAGGGTATAATAGGAAATAGTCGCACCCTTACATATTCACGGCTTTATCATCCATTCACGTTCATTTTCATTTCACAAAAACATAAACAAAGAACAGAATAGCCGGCCATTGCTAAGGAAGAAAAAAGGAGAAAAATTAATCAAAGCTAAGGATTTAAGCAAGGGGAATTAATCTCAATCAAATCTCAAAGTCCTTATCATAACCAAGGTGAATAATAATCTAAATCATCTCTATTTTGTTTTACGATCATTTGTTTTTCGGGTTTAAGATTAAATCCATTATTATGATGATTTTTGATTGATGATATGCTTGGATTAGGACATGTTGGGTTCAAACAAAATAATTTGATAATTATTTTATACGGTTTTAAGGGTAAAACCGATTATAATGATTTTCGTATGCCAAGAGAAAATTTTATGTTATGTAAAACATGATTTTAGAGATGGGTTTGAATTTTTAAAATTTTCCAAGCTATGGAAAATTTATTATGCATTTCCAAAGGAAAATATGAATAATTGCGTTTAGAAATTTATTTTGATTATTTGATGCAGAATTTGGGTCTGGAATTTTTATATGTTAGATAACATATTGAAAGTGAATTTTTGTAATTTTTGGGGATTTTTCCTAAGTAATTTACTATGGAAATAAAATTATTGTAGATGCAAGACTTAATTGTTTTATTGGTTTTGCTTAATAGAAGTGCTTATTTGTTAAATTAATCCATGTTTATATCTGAAATTATGCGGCAGTTATTTTTGTAAAGAATCTGAAAAGTTATGGTAACCAATCAAATGTTTATAAATAGGCAGGTTAGTTATAAAGTATTTGCTTCAATTGGCATTAAATCAGTCCTTACCCAGAAAAGTTGGTTCCGCCTCTTTCAGAAGCACCTTTCGCCCCATTACTTCCGCTTCGACCAAGTCGAAACCTACCAAAGTCGAAACCAATACACAAGGTATCACAATGACGATACGTAGTGGAATGGACAAAGGCGGAAGACATGGTATCGAAACCGTTGCTTTCGATGGGGTCAAAACCTTTGTTTCGCTTTCCAAAGATAAGCACCTGCCTTGTTTTCAAAAGAATGCTTTCGAACAAGTTGAAACCTATGCTTTCGAATCTGTTGCCGCCTTTTTGTCTAAGTGGAGCTTTCGAATGAGTTTCTTGTTTATAAATTAATGCTTTTGAAAAGGGTGGTTTTGACCTAGTCGAGGCGTTGCTACCAATCTTATGCCTTTCGAAGGTATTGAAGTCATTAATGCTTTCGAAAGGTAGCTCTTGTTTTAAAATTGTACTAAGCCACTTCCTAAAAGTTTTTGAATGGGTTCAAGGGTTTCGGAGGCAATGGCTTCGAAATGGGTTTCGATGCTATCCTTCAATGTTTTACTTGAATGATTTGAGCTTTCGAATGGATGGTTCCGAAGCCATCGACTTTTCCCCAACCAATTTTATATAAAGATTAATGGTGTCGAAAGGTCCACTTTCATATGTATTCACTTTGACCCACAAGATATTTTTCAGGGAAAACCCAATGGTTTTGAAAGAGGTGTTTTAAAGTGTTTCAAAAGGTATTTGTTAGTGTTTTGAAAAGAAGATTTGAATGCTTTCGAAGGAGGTTATCTAATGGTTTCGAAAGTAAAGTTTTAAGGTTTCGAAAGCCTTAGTTTTCAAAACAAATAACCTAATCACATTTTAAAGGAAAACCATGGCATAATAAAAGAGTTTTGCAATGATTTAAGTATGGAGTTTTTGAAGAAGTTTTCCGTGATTAATAGGTTAAAGGGATTAACCAACTTTTATATGAAATGATTTCAAGGTTATTAAACCATAGGTGTTGGCATTATTATCTTATTATGCTAACTTCTTCATATATATATATATATATATTCACATTGTAATGGACTTATAACTGATTTTGGTGAAGGGCATAATAACCAGTTAGGTTGACCAAGGAGTGAATATAAACTAAATTAACTGGTGAATGAGTAGAATTGCATCTAGGAGGCCAGATAGACCAGAATGTAAGATGCCGGAATATAAACTAAAAGAAGTTGTCAGGTAGACAAGTTCATAGTAAACCCATGAAAACTATGTTTAGGAAAGTTATTGGCAGGGGCCAATAGGTTCATAGTAAACCTATGAAAACTATGATTAGATTGAGTTATTGGCAGGGGCCAATAGGTTGGTAGTGAACCCATGAAAACTATATCCGGATTAAGTTATTGACATAAGTCAATAGGTTCATAGTCAACCCATGAAAACTATGATAAGAGGGAAGTTATTGGAGATGCCAATAGGTTCAGGGAGAACCCATAAATAAGGAAGTTATTGGTAGGGGCCAATAGGTTCTTAGTGATCCCATGAAAACTATAAAACCAGATAGGGAGTCCATAAGGATTAAACAGGTTATTAGTCAGCCCATGAAAACGATTAGGTTAATAGTGACCCTAGAAACTATAAATGAGACAGATAGTCAAAATGAAAGGGGATGGGAAATCCAAAATTGATTTACTTGTTTGCATATCATCATAATTTTTTGAATTGCTATGTTTTAACCATTGTGGATGCAAGAGCACAATATATGGTTTTATAAAGTTTTGAGTAAGGTACTAGTAAGGGGAAAACCCGTTCCGCTAAACGGCATGGTCTCACTATATATTTAAATGGTTTGAGATGGTAAATTATTATTTATACCAGGCTTTATGTCTGACTCGAAGTTTATGTTTTCCCCTTAAACTCTCGGGTACTCAATTAATTTTGAGTAGTTTGAGAGTTGAGGTTTTCAGGTACCCATTTCGACGAATAAGCTTTCGGAGACGTGCAGGAGGCATGATTGCTATTTAGAATTCTTTTCTATTTTGATTCCGCTGTGTTTTGTTGTAAAGGCAAAGATGTTTAATTGCCTAGTTATATAATCTGATCATCCTAGGGGGCATCATCATATGTCGCTCTTGGCGTATGTTGTAATAATTATATTTTCTCTGAACGTGGTTCTTGTATTGGGATCATGTAATGAATTTGAAATTCTTTGAAATGTAATGAGAAAGTTTTTTGTTGATTTTAATTTTTTTTCCATATCCATGTGTTTCTGTTCTATCAATTTATCTAACATTACCATATTTGGTCGCTGAGGATTAATAACTATGGATGACTGCGGCATCCGTAACCATTAGTTTTGGGCCTCTAAGTGGGGGATGTTACAATAACCTTTCTAATCATAGTATGGTCCATAGGTCTTTGTTTGACTTTGAGTCCCAATATCTTTGAGCATGATGATCTCTTGTAGTATATACCTGTAATCTTGATAAGATGTATAATATATATGATTGTATAGTTGTTGTCATTGAAACCATAGAATGGAGGTTTTAACATTCTCTCCTTTTTTATGATGACAACTATACAATTGTTAGTTGTGATAAAAAAAATTGCCCTTAAATTTTGGAACACCTCGTATTTTTATGACATTATTTAGAATAATTAATTGGGTAAATAATATAAAATAATGTGAATATTAATAGGTTGAGATTTGATTAGACTAAGGGTAGCCGTGCCATGTTAGTGTGTTAATTAAAATTAAATAACATAAACAAAGGTGTTAGGAATGAGTAAGGATAAAATGGGAAATATGGAAGGCTTATACCCTAAACCCTTAGGAAATAGGACTCACGTTCATTTTCATTAGCAAACTAAAACATCTAAGGCCGGCCACCATTATTATTCTCAAGGAAAGATTAAAGCTAGGATTCAAGTGAAGGAAGATAATCAACATCAAATCTCACATTTTTAATCTCAAAGCTAAGGTGAATAATTACTACATCCCATTTTCTTATGGTTTTCTGTTTTAAGATTAGATCTTAAATGATTTTGCAAGTTTATGCCATGCTTTTGATGATTAAAGTTATATATATGCTTGTTGGTGAATTATGCATGTTCATATTAGTTTTTATGATATGTTTGATATGAAAACCCTATTTAATGACATCTAAATGCCTTGAAAATTTAAATATAGGTCAGAAACGATATTTTAGAGATGGGTTCCGGTTTTCATAATTTTCTGAATTAATGTGGATTTTATATAAATTTTCTAGTAAATGAAATGATTTATTGGGTTATAAATTATTTACGGCTAAATTAATTATTATTTGGGTTTGAAATTTTTATATGTTGGAAAAATTATTAAAATAGATTTTTTGGAATTTTTCTAGATTTTTCCTAAGTGTTTTGATGAATATATAAAATTATTTAAGGTATGAGACTTAAATGTTTTATATATTTAATTAAGGAGAAGAGGCATTTTATAAAATAAAATTATTATTTATTTCTGAAATTAGTGGCAGCACTTTTTTGAAAAACATTTGTTAACCAATATAATTTTGACAAACAAAGGTAGGTTAGTTGAAAAGTTATTTTTTTAAGTTAAAAACAAGAAAATCACGCTTTTAGCATGTTTCAGCCATTTTGGTATCAGACCTTCCGACCCAGATCTCTCGACTAAGTCAAAAGGTTCTAGCTTTCGACAAGGTCAAATTTCAATGCATATGGTATCAAATATCTTGGTATGTAATGAATTATACAAGGTCGAAGGGTTCTAAGTCGAAAGGTTAGTTGCCAAAGAGGTTGAAGTGTGTTTGTTCTATAAACCAAAGATAGCCTGCTTTACTTTCGAATAAGAGCTTTCGACTTGGTTGTTTTCGACCAGGTAAAATGTTTAAAATAAAGGTTTTAAACCTTCCGACAAAGTCGAAAGGTTACTGCTGCTTTATGACTATTTTGTTTTGAAACCTTCTGACACAGACGAAGGGTTACTACCGCTTTATAAATGTTTTGTTTTGAACCTTTCGACAAAGGCGAAAGGTTTACTTGTTTTAAAACCAGCCGCTTTTCCATGCTTTCGAAAGAAAACTTTCGACTTAGGTGATTTATCTTTGTTTTTCTAAGTAAAGTATAACCCAAGCTCTTGAAGGGTTGTCTTAAAGGCTGAAGCCTATTGTTTAAAAGTTAAGTTTTAAAGCTTTCGAAGAAGACCTTCCGACAAGGTCGAAAGGTTGCTTCTAATGAAGTCGAAAGGTTTTAAAAGAAGGTTTTCCACTTGTTTTATACTGAACCTAGTAAGTCTTCGAAAGGTTTGCTTTGAATAATTTCAAAAGGTTTAAGTTCAATGACTTTGAAAGGTTTTAGTTGAATGATTTCGAAAGGTTTAATGAATGGTTTCTAAAGGTTTTAGTCCATTGGTTTCGAAAGGTTTTAGTTGAATGATATCGAAAGGTTTAATGAATGGTTTCGAAAGGTTTTAGTCCATTGGTTTCGAAAGGTTTTATGAATGATTTCAAAAGGTTTTAATTTAATGGTTTCAAAAGGTTGAGATGGAAGGTTTTCCAAGGTTTTTCTAAGGCAATGTTTTAAATAAATTTTTAAAGAAGGATGTCCAAAGTTTCATTGCTTTCGAAAGGTTTACTTTTCAATGGTTTCGAAAGGTTTGCTGAGTGGTTTCGGAAGGTAAGGTTTTGGCATATTGGCCTAGGTAATTAAAAGGTTTTCACTTGGTTTTGGAAAGAGGTACTTTCAAAGGTTTAGAAAGAGGTTCTTTCAAGTGTCTAAATGTTTCCATCAACTAAGATTTGTGTAAAGAAGATATATATATATATATAACATGGTGATATGATTTTGAGTAAAGCATATAGATTATATACTTTTCCATGTTTAAGTTTGATCTAAAGTTTTTAAATCACTTTGAAAATGTTTTCAAGGAAATTTATGGGAGGGGACCTTAAGTGAAAATGACTCAGATATTAGAATACCAGATGGGGCTAGTATGGGGTCGTGCCCTATACATTAGCTATTAGCCCCAGCTAATTGTTGTCCAAAATTTCAGAGTGTAGGGCTTTGTCACAGGTATGGGGTCGTGCCCTATACATAGAAAGGTTATTGGTGAGCACGAAAAACCATTAGGATCAGGAAGACCTAGGAAATGATTAAGTTAGGGACAGACCGTCCAAAAGAGAAGTATTTAACAGATAGTTAAGGATGGACCATCCAGAAGTGAAGTAATTGATAGATATTTAAGGATGGATAATCCAAAAGAAGAATAGTTGACAGGTGTTAGATTAATTTTGATTATATTGTCTGGTAGGCCCGAGTCAGCCAAAGGTTAAAAGTTATCCAAACAAAACTTATGTGTTTGAACAGATAGTTCATTACTACCTGATGTATATGTGTGTTTACATAATGATGGTTTACATTGTTTAATCAGTTTTGATTGCAGGAAAAGGTTTTGCAAAGATATGTTTTAAAAGGATGTGATGTGCACGTAAATGTGCATATTTTTACCACCATATTTAATCTATTTAAATTAAATAAATGATCATATCGGGTATTTTAACTTGTTTAAACCAAAATTCAAATTATTTCAAATTGTCACATATTTATCATTATTCAAGGGCAAAATGGTCATTTTTGTGCATATATTAATTTTCTAGAATTTAATTGAAAATTTCTATATTATTTTGTAGGAATTTAAATTCATATATAAGTGGTTTCATGAAGATATATGCATGCACAAGAGTGAAGATAAAGGAATGAAGATGGAAATAATTCAAAGGCATGATAATGGAGGACCCCACCTACCCACCTACCTTAATGTACAAATTAGAGGCTAATGCACATGCTTATGGAATTAATGGCTTCATGTACACTTAAATGATGATTAGTAGAAGCTAATGATTACTTGGCCTCCACACTTTCTCAAGGGTATTTTGGGCATTCCCCAAAAATATGAATTAGGGTTTCATACATGTATAAAGACCCCTTATGTTTCATGTAGCCCTCTCTTAGTCTCTCTTTAGTTTTAGTTTAGGCTCAAAATAAAAGAAAGCTCTCTTTCCCTTTTCATGGCTACTTAGCCATTTCTACTTCATGTAACTTTCCTTTTTTTATGCAATGTAATTATTGTTTCCTTTTAATTACATGTTCATTTCCTTTCATGCTAGTAGTGTAGATTTTCTTTTATGCAATTAGAATAGTTTTCTTTCATTTAGCTTTCATATTGCTTTCTTTTTGCTTTCATGTTGCTAGTTACATTTGTTAATCAAATGAAAATATAAGAGGCTAAACCCCTTCAATTTAGGGGTAATGAAGCTCTCTAATTATGTAGCTTCAACTATTTGTTAATTCATGCTCTCTTTTTGTGCTTAATGAAGAATGATTGAAGTGGTTTAATTGTTGTTTTTGCTTTGAATTCGATAGTCTATATTGTTGACACCAAATAGGCTATGCTTAAACAATCACTAACACAAATGCCTCTTCATCAAAATATGATTATGGCATAAGAAAGTGATTTGAAATTAAAATTTGATGGTCTATATTTCTTATCAATAGTTAATAGGCCATACTTAAAATAGATTTCATTTTCATTTTCATTGTCAAGTTTCATGAAAGTTAGTAAGTGGTTTAAAGGGTGTGTCAAAGTTTGATGGCTTATATTGGCTAACTAATAGCACAAATATGTCATACTTATGATAGGCACATCAATTAAAGCACTAATGACTATAAAAAAGAGATTATGATTTCATATGTGTTGAACTACATGATCTAGAGAGTGGATTTATTCTCTAAATTGTTATTTAACTCTTATATTCGCATTTCTTTTCTTTTAGTTAGTTGGTTAATTCTCTAATTCTCTAGCTTAACTTTCACTCGACTTTGGTTTAATTTGATTAAATAGATTTTTAAAATCATCAATTCCCTGTGGATCGACCCGTATTCGCCACGTACTACAAGTGTACGCCATGCGCTTGCGGTATATTTTAATTTGAAATTTTGTCGGCAAATTTCTAAACCGATAGAAATTCCGTCGATTAACAAGTTTTTGGCGCCGTTGCCGGGGATGTTGTTTTGATTTTAGATTTTCTATTCTTCGAATTATTTTTGTTTGATTTTTATTGTGTGTTTGCATTTTTTTTAAAATATTGTGTGTGGTGTGATTTTGATTGCATTTTCTTTGTGTGCTTGTTTTCTTTTCATTTTCCATTTGCAATTTTCGAAAAAAAAACATCCACAACTTCATCTGCAAAAGAAAAAAAAATTCCACTCCATTCCATTATACATTTGCATTTGAATTTATTTCTACATTTTACAATTTTTACATTGTGCATTTCTTTTCTTTTACTGTTCCATTACAAACTGTTAACAAGCTTCTGTCTCAAAACAACATTCACCACCACTACTTTCCTCTGTGCACCTCTGCCTGCACACAGTCCCCCATCCCCCTGCTTCAACAAAGTTGCTTCCTCCCGACCTTCTACAGACAGTAACAACATCAATTCCTCCAACACTTGACAGTCATTACAAAAGCACCCCCTACCTCTTCCGGTTGAAACTGCAATATACCATAAAAACCACCATTGCATACACACTCGCTACCTCCACTATCTTCATACAAGCACTGTCAAAACTGTGCATTTCCACTTCTTCCCTCCTCTGGCATCAACTACTGCAACCACTACGACCTCGCAACCTGACTGCTATAGTAACTTCATCCACCAGTTGCTAATACCAACACACTACCATCAAGACCACTTGACATCTCCCCAAAATTTTGACACAGTGCACATCAAACACAGTGCAACTACATATAGCCTTCAACTCACCACCAACATCCACAATTCCACCAACATCCACAATTCCACCATACAAATTCTTTCATACAACTCTCCACTACCCTCCGTTCAAAACCATCTCCACCATCACCACTCCAGAACCCACTGTCAACAGCCAAACAACAACTTCACTGCTTTGTGCATAGAGACTACCATCACCATTCACTACAACTGCCTTCACAACGAACTTCACAACAAAATTTCTTCACTGCCTTAACCTTTGCTTACTGACTTCAAGCCTACTAGATCCACAAACGAGCCACTACATGCTCTAAACTTCACTGCAAATCACAGTTCCATCCAAACCATCCTCTTCCACCAACGAGCTTCTGCCATCAAGTACCATCCCACACTATCCAATCTCCACTGCAACTCCTCCACATACATAACACTGTGGACTGCAAGCATACTTCAGATCACCTCCCCCGTGCACAGTTACAGTCACTCTAGTGCCTTCAACCCCTGTTCACTTCCCTGAATACTGCGTGCAACCGTACTCCAAACAACAGCCAACCACCAGCATTCTTCTACCAAAACGGTCACTTGACAACCACCAGCATCCTCAATCAACTCCAACCCCCAATTGCCTCAGGCGACCCGACCCCCACAATCATCTTCCCACTGTAATCGCCGCGAACCAAACACTCAATCTATTCGTGAACACCATCTATTCATGAACACCATTGACTAAATCTGAAACCATCCCACGACCTTGCTGCGAGCATCGACCAACTCAGCAAATTACCAAACGCGATTTCGAACTCGAACAATAAGCAGTTGAATTTTTGTTTGTTTTGGGTTTCGTTCATTTTGAACAGAGGGAGGGGTAGCAGTATTTGGTTTGCTTTGAGAGTTGTTTATTTTGGGTTGGGTTTAAGAAGAAAAGTGGGCCGAGTTGTTGAGATTGAGTAAAAATTTTTTTTGTTTAGTTTGTATACTTTTGACTAATTGTTTTAGTCTCTCTTACCAAAATTTTTTTTCAAATTGTTTTGTTTTCACCTTTTTTGTTTGGTTTTCCTTTGATATATTTAAAAAAAATTTAAGTAAAACTTCACTTTTAAGTTTCCTTCCTAAAAAAAACTTTGGAATTTGTTAAAAAAAGGTGGGGTTGTTTTGAATTTGTTTGGGTTTAGTTTATTCTATTTTTTCATTTTTTTAGTCTTTCTTTGATATAAAAAATTGTATATATTTTGTTTTTATTTCAGGTTGACAAAGCAGAATTTCAGAAGAAGAGGAGCTACTGCTATAAAACTGCTCCGCTTGCTTGTTTAAAAAAAAAGTTTTTTGCTTTCATCTCTAGTTTGTATTTTCCATGCATTGTTGTTTGCTTGCATTTTAGAAAAAAAAATCAAAAAGAAAAAAAAAGAAAAAATAAACCAAAAAAAAAAAAAATCATTTGTAGTTGCATTGTTAATACACGTTTAATTTATGCTTTGCATTTCATCCTAGATTTTGATTAATAATAATGATTAGACATCGATAACTTTTAATTGTATATTGACAAGTTGTCTTCTTTGAACAATTTAATTTCTTGATGTCTAGGCTACGGTAGAGTAATAACCATTTATAAATATTACGGTGATTCATAAATATTATAGTGGTTATTCCTCTGAAGGTACTTAATCCTTCGACTGCATTGCTACGGTGATTCGTGGTGCACCGATAACTCCTGCCCGTTACCTAGCTGAGAACTATCTTGTTGATTTAAGACAAAGTGTGATTATACAATTTTGGGTTAACTTAGGATAAATCATTTGTAATTAACCCCTGCATTCATTTAGTTGCATTAGTTCATGCATATTTAAAAAAAAATTTAAAAATCCAAAACAAATTTTTTTTTGTATATATTCCTTTTCCTTTGAAATTTTTAAATCCTTTTTCTTAGAAATTTAAAAAAAAAATCCAAAAAAAATTTAGAAAAACCAAAATCCAAAAAAATTATAAAACCTTTTCAAAAAACAAAGAAAAAATTCGACAAACCAAAAAAAAACAAAAACCAATTTCCCTTTTGAAAAATAAATTTTATTTGTAAATATTTTTTCCTTTATAAAAAAAGCCAAAAAAAAATTCTTGAAAATGTTCGAGTTTCCTTTTCCTTACTCACTTGAATATAGTTGTGAAAATCAATATAATCCATATAATTTCACTCCAAATTCGTATGGATATTTTAACAACCACCATTGTTCAAACGATTCGGATTTTGCACCACAAAGTTTTCAAAATAACGAACAACCCTCAGATCTTGAAAATAGCATTTCATCTTTACTTGAAATCTCTACACAACAAAATCAAATGATAAATGATTTGTGTAATTCATATTTGTGTAACAACTCGAGTCAAGGATTTCAAAATTTGAATTCAATTCAAAATTCAAACGATTTCAATTATAACCCATGCCAATTCAATTTCGAACTCCAAAATGAATTTCAAACTCAAAATGAAAATGGAAACAACTTTTCAAACGACTTTGGCAATGGGAATAATCTTAACCATGTTACGATTGAAAATCTTTGTTCTCAACAAATCCAAATCGAAAATTCTCAAGTTAATAAGTATAAATTGGATTTTGTTGAGCAAATGAACGAAATATACGATGATCACACAGATTCGTTGTTTGAAACATATATGAAACAACGTGATACACAAAATCAAATCTCAATGTATGATGAGTCAAGTGATAATCCATCTTTTACCCAAATCGACGATTTTTAAATAACAACTTTTGAAATTGAAAATGGTGATTTTAATGAAGTTGTTGAAAATTTGGTAATTAGTTGGATTTCAATTCTTTTGAGGGTGAGAAACTCGATTTAAATCTCGATCTTCCTTTTTCTGAAAATTTGAATACAACAACTTTGAATTTTGAACTTGATATACGCAATGAAGTTGTTGATAATCCAACAAAGGAAGATGAATTTAATGAACACAAATTTTTTGGACTTTTCGATGACGAGTTGTTAAATTCCGATGGGGAAGATTTAAATCATCACTTTGATTTTGAAGTCAATAATTCTGAAGAATTTTTCAATGAAGAATTGAATTTCAACCAATTGTTTTATCAACCCCAAAAATCATCCAAAATAAAACAACTCGTATGATTTTTGATAAACGACATTCGTTTTTCCAAATCAACATTCAATTTTGAAATCTTTTACTGTTTGGTTTTTCAAGCTAAAGGTATGTCTCGCATACTTGACGAGGCAAATGAATCAGTCTTTGGAAGACCGTTTCATTTACTTTTTGATCTCGTGTAAATACCGTTAATTTTCATGTAAATATAGGTCATCTTTTATTTTTCTCCTTTCACTTGGGTTGACTGTGGGGACACAGTCAAAATCAAGTGTGGGGGGAGAGTCATCTTCATTTTTAATTTTTCATGGTTTATTTTTGTTTTTTCTTTTAAAAAAAATCCCAAAAACAATTTTTCTTTTGATTTATTTTAAAAAAAACACTATAGGATAAATATATGGTTATGGTGTATTAAATTGAAATTTTTGAAAATTTATTTGTCTCAACAAAAATAAGAATGAAGTTTCATTACAAATGACGATAGTTTAACTAGTATATAGGAAGATTCATACGTGATAATTATGAAATATATCCTAATTGAAAATCTCTGTTTTAAAAAGTGGTTGATTTAAAGTAAAGGATATAACATTTTTTTTTGTCTTCTAAGTTAAATGGTGCTAAGATAATTTTGCGAAACTCTCTCTCTAAAAAAAAAAACAAAAAAACAAATATTTCTTGTATATATGTATATTTTTTTTAATAAACACCTAGAGTCATGTGTTCACACTCGTGTGTTCACTCGCCATGCTCTGTACCCTTCTCACGTAAGCCCGAAAGGCAGTGCACGATCGGTATATCTGGCCTCAGTTTATCTGAGTTAGGTGTATATATACGAAGAAATTCTTTTTAATAACGCCTACAGTCAATAGGTGTTCACACTCGTGTGTTCACTCGCCACGCTCTGTATTCCCCTCACATCAGTCCAAAAGGCAGTGCATGGGTAATATATCCGGCCTTAGTTTACCTGAGTTAGGCATATGTAAATATCTATAAAATTTTCAAAAGAAAAAAAATGGAGGGAGTAAGAAATTAAAATCCAAGCAATATTTTAACTTATTTGATTTGACTTGTTATTGAAAAGAAATGAAAATACCACTTTGATAAACTTTGATAATCGACTAAGGGTCTATTTCATAGTTACACTGTGATATCAACCGAAACAACGAGTTAAACTATAGTATATTTGCTTTGATAACTTCATTTTGTTGGAAATTGTGACAAGTAAATGACTTAAATTTTCAAGATAATAACCAAAACCTATATTTAACTTATTCGTGTTAATTTAAAAGTTAATCCTTCATTCGTAAATATTTCCAAAAACTCTCATTCATGTCTTTGTAAATAAATCTTGCATTTTGTGAATATTCTCATACCGCATTCGGATTTTGTGGGTAGTATCCGCTGAAAACCCTCACGAGACAACACTCATCCTACTGGGGACACCCAGAGGTTTAACGGCTTGTTTCATACGCTCAATGCAATCGTGCTCCCTACGAAAATGGATTTATCTTAGTTTTTTTCTTTATTCGAGGACGAATAAAATGATAAGTGTGGGGGTATTTGATGTGCATGTAAATGTGCATTTTTTACCACTATATTTAATCTATTTAAATTAAATAAATGATCATATCGGGTATTTTAACTTGTTTAAACCAAAATTCAAATTATTTCAAATTGTCACATATTCATCTTCATCCAAGGGCAAAATGGTCATTTTTGTGCATATATTAATTTTCTAGAATTTAATTGAAAATTTCTGTATTATTTTGTAGGAATTTAAATTCATATACAAGTGGTTTCATGAAGATATATGCATGCACAAGAGTGAAGATAAAGGAATGAAGATGGAAATAATTCAAAGGCATGATAATGGAGGACCCCACCTACCCACCTACCTTAATGTACAAATTAGAGGCTAATGCACATGCTTATGGAATTAATGGCTTCATGTACACTTAAATGATGATTAGTAGAAGCTAATGATTACTTAGCCTCCACACTTTCTCAAGGGTATTTTGGGCATTCCCCAAAAATATGAATTAGGGTTTCATACATGTATAAAGACCCCTTATGTTTCATGCAGCCCCCTCTTAGTCTCTCTTTAGTTTTAGTTTAGGCTCAAAATAAAAGAAAGCTCTCTTTCTCTTTTCATGGCAATTTAGCCATTTCTACTTCATGTAACTTTCCTTTTTTATGCAATGTAATTATTGTTTCCTTTTAATTACATGTTCATTTCCTTTCATGCTAGTAGTGTAGATTTTCTTTTATGCAATTAGAATAGTTTTCTTTCATTTAGCTTTCATTTAGCTTTCATTTTGCTTTCTTTTTGCTTTCATGTTGCTAGCTACATTTGTTAATCAAATGACAAATATGAGAGGCTAAACCCCTTCAATTTAGGGGTAATGAAGCTCTCTAATTATGTAGCTTCAACTATTTGTTAATTCATGCTCTCCTTTTGTGCTTAATGAAGAATGATTGAAGTAGTTTAATTGTTGTTTTTGCTTTGAATTTGATAGTCTATATTGTTGACACCAAATAGGCTATGCTTAAACAATCACTAACACAAATGCCTCTTCATCAAAATATGATTATGGCATAAGAAAATGATTTGAAATTAAAATTTGATGGTCTATTTTTTATAATCAATAGTTAATAGGCCATACTTAAAATAGATTTCATTTTCATTGTCAAGTTTCATGAAAGTTAGTAAGTGGTTTAAAGGGTGTGTCAAAGTTTGATGGCTTATATTGGCTAACTAATAGCACAAATATGTCATACTTATGATAGGCACATCAATTAAAGCACTAATGGCTATAAAAAAGAGATTATGATTTCATATGTGTTGAACTACATGATTTAGAGAGTGGATTTATTCTCTAAATTGTTATTTAACTCTTATATTTGCATTTCTTTTCTTTTAGTTAGTTGGTTAATTCTCTAATTCTCTAGCTTAACTTTCACTCGACTTTGGTTTAATTTGATTGAATAGATTTTTAAAATCATCAATTCCCTGTGGATCGACCCGTATTCGCCACGTACTACAAGTGTACGCCGTGCGCCTGCGGTATATTTTAATTTGAAATTTTTTCGGCAAATTTCTAAACCGATAGAAATTCCGTCGATTAACATGATGTTAGTGAGGGGAAACCCGTTCTGCTAAGTGGCGTGGTCTCACTTAACATATATATTCCTGGATGTATAGTATTATTCATACCAGGCTTTATGTCCGACTCGAAGTTTATGTTTTCCCCTTAAACTTTTGGGTGCTCAAAATTAATTTGAGTAGACTAAGGGGTTAAGGTCTTTTCAAGTTTTAGTAGGATGACGAATAAGGCTACCGAAGGCTTGCAGGAGGCAAACAGATAGCTATTTAGGAGTTGTAGTTCTTGTTTTATGTTTTGATGTATTTCCGCTGTGTTTTGTATTGAGTCTATTATGACTCTATGACTCTGATCATCCAAGGGGGTATCTTCATATACCACTCTTGGCATATTTGTAATAAGATAATGGATTTGAAAAACTCTAAGAACATCTTATTAGTAAAAGAAAGTATAAAATCCATTCCTTGTGTTTGACTTGCCTTAGTGCAATTATTTTGCGACTTGCATTTGTGCAGTCGTATGATTTAGGTGGTATTTGGAGAGACCACCTACCTCTTGTTGAGTTTTCTTACGCCAATGGTTGTCAATCTAATATCAGTATGGCTCCTTTCGTAACGTTCTATGGAAGTTCATGTCAATCACTATCTTGTTGGTTGGAGTCCGGGGTAAAGTTATGCTAAGTCCCAACTTTATTCGTAAATCTTCTTAAAGATCGATCTCACCTGATTTATCTATTGTGCAACATCCTAGCCGTGTTCTTGCTTTGAAGGTGAAACGCCTTCGAAATAGGGATGTACCACTCGTAAAGATTCAATGGTCCGCTAATCCCAATGACTACACTTGGGAAACCATAGAATTTATCGAGCGATCTTATCCTAGTTTTCTATCTTCTTATGTTGAGGGTGAGAATTTTAAACTCCAGCTTATCTATTTTTCTTGCGAGATGAAATAAATCGTGTTGAATACAGCTTTTCTTTAGAAATTGCGAGGACGAAATTTTTATAAGAGGGGAGTCTGCAACAACCCTGGTTTTAGTGATTACCCATGGAATTAAATTATAACGGTGGTTATAATTTAATAATGAAAAAAAAATTGGAAATGTAAAATTTGTTAAATTTTTTTATTTTAAATAAACAATGGGTTTTGAATAAATAAAATGGTGTTAGGTTGTTTTGGTTGGAAATTAAATTGTGAATAATGGTAATATGTTGATTTGGAGATTAATAAATTAATTGAGATAAAAGAATTTAATTCAATATTAATTTGTTGAAATAAAAATGAAATGTTGAGTTTTGTAAATTTTAATGAAGTATTAAAATTCAATATGATAAATATTGTAAATAAAAAGGTGGAATTTTGTTCTAAAATAATATTTGGATGTAAAGAATAATGTTAATAAGGTTTGTTACATTTAATTAAACAAGAGAAATGATTTTATGCAATTTTGGTTGTTAAAATGATGATTTATTTAAATAAAATGGTGTTTTATGTAATTAATAGTGTAAAATAAAGTATTTAAGTATAAATAAGGATTTTAGTAATAGTAATTGATTTTTATGGCTAAAATAATTTTTATATGTTGATAAAACATTTTTGTAAACATAAACATAAGTTGTATAAATTAATTTAGTCAAAATATGTGAAAATATGGTGAATTAAAATGATAACATATAATAACTTAGTTTATTTTTAACTAAATATAAACATATATGCATATTGGGTAATGGGTTCAAACCCAAACCCATTCACTAAGAAAAATCAAGAGGGAGGAGTTGTATTGTACGTACACTTCCTCTCCTCATTCTCTTATTTCCTTAAACAAACCAGAAAAGTAATAATGGCTGCCATCTCTTAAACTCAAATTTAACTTCAAAATTATGAAAATCAAAGGGAAAATTAGTAAATCAAGATTCTAACAGGTAATCAATCCAAAAACAAGAAATCTATTTCATCAATTTCAAATTTTGAGAAATTGTTGTCTATAACTTTCATTTTCTTTGCCTACATGTTCTTTTTCCAGCTTCTATAGGTCAGTAAAGCTTCTTTGGACTAGAAAGTCATCACCTTGCAACTCAAATTCACTCAAAATCAAATAAGGTGAGTTTACAACTCACAAAATCTAGCTTAAACCAAGTTTGCAAGCTGAAAAGTGTTAATATTTGCTTACTGTAAACAAAAATTTGTTGGTTGAAAGTTTACAGTAAAATATGTTCTAGAGTGCTTCTTCTTGTGTTCATAAATCTCAATTATTGTCATGAATCCATGCCAGAATTTTTCTGGATTGTTGTCTATGTGTAGTAGTTTGTGCATGTCAAATTTCATTGTCTAAATCATTTGGGAAGTGCTTGAATTTGTTGCTCAAAAATGGGATCAAAAGAGGCAAAAATTGCCTGTAAGAATCGCGACCATCAGGTCGATTAAAAACATCAGGGGTCGACCTTAGGGTCGGTCGACCCAGGCAATGCATAGGTCTACCTTATGGTCGACCTAAGCAATGTAAAGGTCAACCTATAGGTCTACTTGTAGGTCGACTTGAGCCTGTTTATTTTCGCAACCTGTTTTCTATTGTTCTGTGCACTGCTTTGTGTTCTGCTTGATCCAGCGACTCTTGCAACTAATTCTTATGATATTTTAGTGTGTTTTGAAGGGCTTTAACCTACCAATAGGCAAGCCTACATTATAGTTGATCCGTACATCAGATTGACATGTTTTTGAGATGATTTCTTATGCCGATTTTATGGCGTTTTCGATGATTTCTGTTGTTTTCGAGCACGGGTTTTCTAAAACAATTTTGGAATGATTTTTCTAATAAAATAGCTTTTGAAATAAATATTTTACACTATTTATAACTATTTTTAAAGCTATCAAAAATATATATATTCTCTATAATAAAGAGAGTTTCAAAGCCAAAATTTTCCAAATGATTTAAAAAGTGGGTTTTAAAACTAGTTTTCTCAAAGCAAATTATTTTCTATATAAATTACACATTTTTGCACTCTTCAAGCAAATGAGGAAGCGATTTAAACGATTTAGTAAAAAATGTGGTATGGGACACATGCGTTTACTTTTTTGGTTAATTTCGGACTTGTTCAATTGAGGTTATACACGAGAGTGAAATTAACTACCTTATAGTAAATAGTCAAGTGACAACGTATGGTATGAGACGCACTTTTGTCACTGATTTGGTTACATCTGAAAGTCGATGACACTTTATTTTAATGACCTTCGGGTTGTTATTGCTAGTACTTGGGCTGTTGGGTCCTATATAAAGCTGTTGGGCTAATCATGGGCTGTTGGGTCCTATTTGAGGCTGTTGGGTCTCCTATACATTATACTTGGCAGGCTTCTAGGCCACTTATTGGGCTGTTGGGTCCTATCTACATATATAGCTGTTAGGCTAATTTTTGGACTGTTGGGTCCTATTCTTTACATTGTTGCTTTTCTAGATTTCTTTACATTGTCTAGAATTTAGATGATTTGTGAATGTTTTCACCATGGTTGCCCTGTAGGTATTTATATAGCCTGAGCGCTATCATGTTGTTCATTATATGGTGATTACATTTTGGAGTTTTGAACTTTAACCGAGTTCTATATATTATGATTTATGGTTGCTTTCCATTGGCATATTTTTGAGATTTATGATCTCCTTTTTTGGAGTTATTTGTGATTGCCATCCTTTGGCGTATATTTTGAGATTTGTAATTTCCTATTTTGGGAATTATTTGAGATTGCCATTCTTTGGAGGATTTTGAGACTTTTGATTTCCTATTTAGTAGTCATGGTTGTTGAAAGCCATTTTATTGGCTATTGTACATGCCGATGATATGAGGCGATTATTTGTGATTCATTGATATTGTTGTTAAACTTGCCTCTTTCGAGAAACTTCTATATGAAGTATTTTAGTAATATTATCTCATATTTAGTAGTTGACATATGTTAGATGTTGCTTCTTCTCTTTTGAGAAGAGATGTTACCACTTATCCCTATATTTCACCTATCATGCGCTAATCAGTTTATTTAAGCTAGACTGACCCATGTATTTTATATACTCGGGTCAGACCGAGTTATTTCAGGTTAGTCACCTGGCGTTGATTTCTGCTTTGCTGCTTCCGCTATGGCTTCTGCTAGTCATCTTTTGTTTATCTTTGTAGTGTTTTGTAAACTCTGATATGTATCCATTCATTTTGACTCGATGTATATATTGTGGTCCATGTACCACCACTGTTGAATCACTATGAATGTCCTATGATATATGTGTTTATATGTATATATATGTGACTAATGTTTTATGATCTATTATATATGTTGTTGTTATATTTTGTTCTGATAGATCCATTAGCCACCGTAGTTTTGTGTTAAACACATATTGAGTATGTCGATTGTTAGGTGTGTTTCCAACCCCATCGAACCAACTCCAACCAACCTCGCTACTGACCGAACCAGTCGAGACCGGACCAACCCTCTACAGGCCTACCGGACCGGGATCTCACCCACGTCCCACCGAACCAGTCGAAGACCGAACCAACTCAGCTCCACATCCCACCGAACCAGTCGAAGACCGAACCAACCCAGCTCCACATCCCACCGAACCAGTCGAAGACCGAACCAACCCATCTCCACATCCCACCGAACCAGCTGCCACCGGACCGAGGCGTCCCGAACCAAGACCATGCCGAACCAGATGTGCCAGGCCAGATACATCAGCCCAGGCCCACCAGCAGCTATATACATTCAAGACCCCTGCCCCCAACCTCACTCTATAAATAGAGGGGCAGGGGTACAACAATGGGGACAAGTTTGAGAGCTCAAGCACGGGAGGAACTTTCAAACAACTTTCTTTTACTTGTACCAAAGCTATGTACTTGTAATCAGAATAAGAGAAGAGAAATAACATATAAAGTGGACGTAGGCACATTCTGGCTGAACCACTATAAATCTGCGTGTCTTTTTTAGAGTTTAGCCCCTGTTCTTTATATATTTGCATAAATCGCTCAAATCACTAAGAATAACACAAGATCCACTAAATCATACGATTTCGAGGTGTTTGTCCATTTTTTGTACAAACATTTTTGGTGCTTTCATCGAGAGCTAGAAGCTCGAAGCTCGAAGCTTCAGCTTTATCTACTTAACAAGTTTTCCTAACAGCATCGTCCGCCACTTGGAAAACATGCCTCCCAAACAGAGAAAAGATGTTAACAAAGGAAAAAACATCGCATCCAGCAGTCTTCCAGATCCAGCTGTCACGAATCAAGTAAATCATCCTCCTCCAGCAACGGTAACAAATGAAGGACAGGCTAACCCAACCACTCCTGCCACAGAACAGCCTGCAGCAATTACTAGGGCAGATTTGGACAGAGTTGTTGTTGAAGTAACTAACCGCTTCACGTCCCAGCAGGAAGCCTTGGTGGACCATCTCATGTCACGCTTGAGGGACGCTGAAGAATCCAACCGCAACACTGAATCATGGGGCGAGTCCCAGTTTGGAGGATCTCAGAGACAGCAAAGATCTTCCTTCTTCGAAGGAGCTAACGGTAGAAGTAGCCGTGGTAGGAGCCGAGACCGAGCACAGCCCGAAGTTAGGCCTGAGGAAACGTTTGGTACCGAACCCAACGGGGAAGGTACCGGGCGAAGGTCAACTGTAGCTGAGCCTGTCATGCTGCCTAACCACAGAAACACCAGTGAACGGGGCCGAGCTAGAGTTCAGCCCGAAGTTGGACCCGAGGAAGTGCTTAGATCAGAACCCAACAGGGGGAGATCAAGGCGAGGGCCAACTGTAGCTGACCCAAGCGTGCTCCTAGAAGATCAAAGGCAGCCACTGGAAAATATGAGGAATGATAGACGATACCATCCCTACAGGTCGTCTGGACGGAATCAATCCCACAGAACAGAACCAAACTCATTTCTATCTGCTCCAAGTTCTGATGAAAGGATGGCACGCTTATTCAGAGAGTGTGTCCAACGGGAGCAAAGAGATCGAGGGATAGGCGCTAGGGTAACCAGCCCTTTCGCCCGCAATATCGAAATTGCTATCACCCCCCCGAGAATGGAAGATGCCAACAATGGAACCCTACAAAGGAACCTCCGATCCCGTTGTACACTTACAGAGGTACACGCAACATATGCTCATGAGTGGAGCAACAGAGGGAGTACTGTGCAAATGCTTTCCGCTCTTCTTAGCAGATCTTGCTACCTCCTGGTTCTGTCATCTACCCCAAGGATCCATCAGCTCATGGGAAATGTTGAAAGAAAAATTTATCAGTCAGTTCCGCATTCATGTGGAGCAACCTAAGGACGCTTATTCCTTATCCAGCGTCAAACAGAAACCTGGAGAAAAGCTGCAGCAATACCTAACCAGATTCAACGCCGCAGCAGCCGCAGTTCAAGATGCCGATGAGAAGCTTATCCTAATGGCCCTTTGCAGTGGAGTGCATCCGGACACTAAATTTGCTAGAAGATTGACAAAAGAAAAACCAGCTACTTTACCCGATTTCTTCCATGAAGCCGGGAAATACATGAGGCTTGAGGATGCTGCCGTTGAGGGGCAGTCAGGACAGCAAAATAAGACGACCCATGGCAACGCCCCTGCTGTGGCGAGGGACGTTCGAAGAAATAATTCCCAACAAACAATGGAGTGGGGGAAGTGGAGGGAGACCAGGACGTTGCTCGAGACTGCTATGTGACTGAACTTCGCAACAACCACAGGAAGGATAAAGGGAAGGGTGTAGAGATTGCCCTCTGCACAAAAAGCCTAGAAGCATAGCAATTAAAGAAAGCCCCTCCTCTTCGATATACCAGCGACCCTTTCAATGAATTGGACCCTAGGGACAAAGAGGAGGAGGCCACCGCCGAGCCTGCAGAAGCTATGGAGTTTATATCTGTAGACAAGCACGACTCAAGTAGACTATTGAAAATTGGGTCCCAACTAAAAGCCGAATTGAAGGAACAACTCATCGATTTTCTCCGCCACAACTTGGATGTATTCGCCTGGTCACACGCTGACATGACTGGAATCTCCCCCGACATAGCCTACCACGTATTAAACATTGATCCTACCAAGGCGCCTGTAAAACAAAAAAAGAGAAGTATGGGGGCAGAGCGATCAGCAGCACTCGATGAAGAAGTAAAGAATCTACTCGCCAATGACTTCATACGAGAAGCTATCTACCCGGAATGGATCGCCAACCCGGTACTGGTAAAAAAGGCTAATGGGAAGTGGCGAACCTGCATTGACTTTTCCAACCTAAATGACGCCTGCCCAAAGGATTGCTTCCCACTTCCCAGAATCGACCAACTTGTAGACAGCACAGCCGGGCACGAACTCCTATCTTTTATGGATGCATACTCAGGATATAACCAAATTCCTATGCATGCTCCCGACCAAGACCACACTAGTTTCATCACCGATCGAGGTTTGAACTGCTATAAGGTAATGCCTTTCGGACTTAAAAATGCAGGAGCCACCTACCAGCGCCTCGTCAACAAGATGTTTGCAGGGCTAGTAGGACAAACTATGGAAGTATATGTGGACGACATGCTGGTGAAATCACGGAAAGCCAAAGATCACGTAAGCCACCTAGGCGAAATGTTCCAGGTACTTCGACAGTATGGAATGAAGTTGAATCCACTAAAGTGCTCCTTCGGAGTGTCATCGGGAAAATTCTTAGGGTTCATCGTCCATGCCCGAGGGATTGAAGCAAACCCTGAACAAGTCCGAGCACTAAGGGATATCAAGATACCTTCCACCCGAAAGGAAATGCAAAGCCTAAATGGAAAAGTGGCCGCCCTAAGCCGATTCATCTCCAAGGCAACGGACAAGTGCGTCCCTTTTTTCGAAGCTCTAAAAAAAGATAAAGGAAAGTTCGAATGGACGGACGAATGCTTAACCACTTTCCTTAACCTAATCGAACACCTCCAGAAACCACCGGTACTCTCGACCCCAAGCGAAGGCAAAGAATTATACCTTTACCTTGCTGTGTCATCTCACGCTTTAAGCGCTGCCTTGGTAAGGGAAGACAACCGCACGCAACGACCAGTTTACTTCGTCAGTAAAAGGTTTACTGGGGCAGAAGTCAGATATCCTAAACTTGAAAAGTTAGCATACTGTTTACTAATCACTTCACGAAAACTACGTCACTACTTCCAATCCCATTCCATCAAAGTTCTGACCGATCAACCACTGAGGCAGGTACTCCATCGTCCCGACACTTCCGGGCGACTACTTAAATGGTGCATTGAGCTGAGTCAATATGATATCACCTATCACCCTCGCACCGCCATCAAGGGACAAGCCATGGTTGATTTCATTGCAGAGTTCACTACCAGCGAGGATAAGGAGCAACTGGAAATAACAGAAGATATCAAGTGGAATCTCTTTGTGGACGGTGCATCTAACGAACAGGGCTCGGGGGCAGGTGGGGTAATAATCACTCCCAGGGGAAATAAACTACACTATGCTATAAGGTTGGAGTTCGCTGCCACCAACAACGATGCAGAATATGAAGCAGTGATAGCTGGACTAGAAATTGCCATAGAAATCGGAGCCAATTCTTTGTGTCTTCACAGCGATTCTCAACTTATTGTTAATCAAATACTAGGAGAATTCCAAGCTCGAGAGGAACGACTCATAGCATATCTAAAAAAGACCAAGTTGCTTCTCAGCCGATTGAATCAGTACTTAGTCAAACACATCCCTCGGGAAGAGAACCAAGAGGCCGACGAATTGGCAAAGCAAGCGAGTATGAGAGACATCGCCATCTTCGGGGCAGTAACCATCTCAAAGCAAACGGTCCCAAGTTTTGAGCAAGTGAATCTGATAGCTGCAGCCGAAGAAGCAACTTGGATGACTCCCATCCGAGACTACCTACAGGATGGCACCCTACCCAACGGGCGTAACGAAGTCAAGAAAATCTTGAGGAAAGCGTCCCGCTACACAATACAAGAAGACATCCTCTATCGGCGCGGATTCTCTAACCCGTTATTAAGGTGTGTCGCTGGGAGAGAAGCCGAGGAAATCTTATCCAACATCCATCAGGGGAGCTGCGGAGATCACACCGGAGGGCAAACATTAGCAAAAAAGATACTCCGTTACGGGTATTTCTGGCCCACCTTGAGCAAGGACGCCTTAGATTTCGTCAAGAAGTGTGACAGATGCCAAAAATTTGCTAAGGTCCCACGGCTACCGACAACTGAGATTACTCAAATGACCAGCCCTTGGCCCTTCGCAATATGGGGAATTGACTTAATCGGCGAGCTACCGATGGGCCGAGGCGGGGCCAAATATGCTATAGTGGCGGTTAATTATTTCACCAAATGGGTGGAAGCGGAACCTCTGAATAAAGTATCTTCAGCAAAAGTTATTAACTTCTTGATCAAAAATGTTCTGTGCAGGTACGGAGTCCCACTCAAAATCATATCAGACAATGGACTCCAGTTCGACAGCGAGGCATTCGCCAACTGGTGCCGAGAGCACGGAATTCATAAAAGCTTCTCGTCCGTGGCTTATCCCCAGGCAAACGGACAAGTCGAAGCAGTCAACAAAATTCTGAAAACTCTGATCAAAAAGAAGCTCAAAAAGTCAAAGGGCGCTTGGGTGGATGAACTCCCTACGGCACTATGGGCCTACCGCACATCTTTCAGAACATCAACAGGGCACACTCCTTTCTCTTTGGCATACGGATCGGAGGCTATGCTCCCAGTTGAAACCATCGTGCCTTCCCACCGTAGGATCCACTATAACCCAGAAGAGAATGAAGAACTCCTCCACATGTCTTTGGATCTAGTTGAGGAGAGAAGGAATGATGCAGTCCTTAAAGCGGCGGCCCACAAGCAGAAAGTGGCAGCACAATACAACTCCAAAATCAAGCATCATACCTTACAAGAGGGGGATCTTGTCCTCAAGCGAATCTTCCCTCGCCCCGGAGCACTAGACCCGATCTGGGATGGACCATATGTAATTCATAAAGATCTCCACAACGGAGCCTATATTTTGTCAACAGTGGACGGAGAGGTGTTCCAGAGGGCATGGAACATCCAACACCTCCGTCGATACTTTTCTTAACTTGTATTGCCCATATGAAGTGAATTGACAAAGAGAATCAGTGGACGTAGGCCTTTTCGTGCCGAACCACTTTAAAAAAACCTTGTCTCTTTTTTAACTTGTTCCTTTATATCTTGGCTACTTGTTAACTTTATCCTTTTCTGTTGAACGAAATCCTACGCGTATAGCATCTCCACTCAAAGCACCTCACGGCGCGACTTCACCTGGGCAAAACCCAACAGGTACTATGCGAATCTATGCCCTCGCCTATGAGACACTTTTGCCCCAGCATCCCTCTGCTGCGGGTTAACTCATTGCTCGCGACGGCCCTTAAAGCCAACTGTAATGAGCTGATTATAAGCCACCGAGAAGGCCGACTATAGCCGAGGCAGCTCATTACGGCGTTAGGCTCGCCGGTAACTGTGAACCGACTATAAGCCCCAACATAAGGTGTGGCCAGCCAGGGGCAGTTCACAATTGACGATCGGCACCCACGCTAGCCGGCCACAGTAAATCGAATAATACCCACGATTACGGGCCATAATGGCCCGGGTAGTTACTGTGCGCGATCTCGGCTCCGATGTGTCTTAAGTACGGCTGTGGTAAAAAAGAATTAACTCCCCGCGGAGGCGTAAGATGGGTGACAAATGTCTCCAAGACCCACAACTAGGGAAAGTGACTACAAAACCCGTTTGCCACGAACTTAAGCACATCGAAGGCCTTCCGTGATTGGAAGTTTTACTATTTCACATATTTCAATTTTACTTAAAAAGCTTTCCTCCTATCCTCTATAACAATCCATAAAGTACAGGATACGGAGTAGAAGACACTCGCCAATGGATGCGTGGATCCACAATCAGATGGCAGGGCATTCAACTACTTTCCATGCTCAGTCATACAAGATATTCGAAACTGCCATCTACAAACAGAACATGAAAGGCGGTATTTTCTTCCTTTATGTACAGATGCATGACTATAATTTGTTCACACCACACACTAATATTACAAGTCGTGAAATTATGTTTTAAAACCAAAACCTGACATCAAACACAACTCAATTGCAAGAATACGCATAGCTATATTTCTCATACGACATGTCGAAAAAGCAACAAACATTCAAGAAAATCAGCCCAAGTTAAAGAATTACACGTCAAAAATAAGACTATTTATTACAGGTGGCAAAATATTATAACCCAAAGGCTACTTTACTATTTTTTGACTAACATGTACAACCCTGTCAAACCCACAAAAAGAGTTTTTTCAGATATAATCAAGGGGCCGGCTGTAGTGGAGCTTTATCCTTGTCCTGTTGACCCCCTGTCCAGTCAAAGAAAGGACTCATTAGCAATAAGCAACCAAGTTGATGGAGAAACTAAAAAGAGAGACTTACCAGCGCCTGCTTCCTGACTATCCTGATCGTCATCCTCTACCTGCACGCCTACCTCCTCAGCGGCAAGCAACCGCATACCTTCCTTCACCGCCACCTTCTCCTCCTTGGCAAACTGGGCAGTGACCGCATCCATGCTGAAGGCCACACCACCATCTTTATCCGCATCGGCCTTGGCCTCCTCCAGAGCCCGAAGATAGATCTTAGCCATGATCCTGGGATAATCATCCATCTAGGATAGGTTGCCCTGCTTCCAGGTTCGGAAGTACATATCCTGAAGCATTTCGTCCATCATCCCCTCATTCTCCTCAAACTCCCTCGTCCGAGCCTCGGAAGCCAACAACCTCCCAACGGCAGCATCTCTCTCCGATCGGTATCTCGAGCAGTCGGCTAGAAGGGATCCCCGCATTGCCTCCATCTCCTCCCTCAACTTAGCTTGAGCAAGCTCTGCAGCCTCAAGTTTCCCGGACAATTCCTCCACCTGCTCAAGATCCGCTTTCCGAACCTCGTCCACCGTGGCAATAGCCATGTCAATCCGTTCTTTGCAAGTAGCTTCCATTTTTCGCAATTCGGCCCGACTGGCCTCTTCCATGGTTTTCCTTAATCGTCCAGTAGCAGCCTCATGCTGAGAAATCTGAATAGCCTGATCCGCAAGCTGTTTGGCCTGATCCGAAACCACCAATCGAAGTCGGATATTGGCGCTCCCAATCTCCTCTCCGGCCTTAACCAGCCGGGCATGATGCCCCCATCAGCTTCTTGGTCTCCTCCGCCACCCGATCAATATTAGCCTTGGCCTCGTCTCCCATAGTGATTATACGAGTAGTGAGTAAATCGAGATCTAAGGACTTAGCTTCATCAAGTACTTGTACCATGGGGTTACGGGGGAGAAGGTGTTCACCAGTGACTTCGTCAAAAGTAATATCATGAGAGCTTGGATCCAGATCAGGATGACCCGCAAATGGATTACGAGCCAAGTCAGGACGGTCGATATGAATAACAAAAGGGTTTCTGGACGGGTGCGGAGAAGGCACAAACTCGCTATCCTCCTCCGTGATATCATGAAGAGGCTGAGCCGGGAGCTGAGGACCAGGCGAAGGTTCGGATAAAGGACGATTCCTCTTTCTCTGCTGAATACCCTCTTCGATAACCCCGAGAAGAGGACGGTAGCCGACTACATCCCCGAAGCGGTGGGTCGAAGGCTTCGGCTTGACAGAAGTTTTGGAAAGCTTGTACTGTTCAAGCCTGTGCCGAAAATCTGAGGCTTTGACCATTTTACCTGCTCCTGATATGAAGAAAAAGTGTTACAAGCATATATTGTTCTATACTTCGAGAAAACACGGCAAATTAAAAGGAGAGAAACACATATGTGGTTGTACAAACCCTGGGGAGGAGTAGGATACTGCAATAGGTCCTGGATTTCATTCCAGGACGGGAGCGGGTCATAAAATATTCCTAAGTCCCTATCATTAGTGAAGCATGCAGGAGTCAAGAGTTCACCTTGAGTCGTCGGAGCCACCCTGGCTGGAATGGTCTGGGAAGACTCGCTTGCACCGGCCCCGGCCTTGTCCGCTTTCCCGGTTTTCTCTGCCAAAGCCGGATCTCCGTCCAGCCCCTTGAAAGCCTGGTGGAACGCATCGTCCGTCCACTCCTGAATCTCGCCCGCTTGCCCAGGAAGCAAGGCCCCGATGCCGTCGCCACCTTTATCACCTTCCCGACCACCTCCACCCTCGCCTCTTTCCTCCTCTATGTCTTCCTCCTCCCGGGTAAGTGGACAATTGCTGGGGGAAGGACCGTCCGACTTCTTGAGTTTCTTACCTCCGACAGCTGGAGGTTTTGTGAAAGGTTTCCTCTTGCTACTCTCTACCGTAACACCTTCCTTGGTCTGAGCAGCCACCCTCTCCTCCGCCGTTTCCCTCAGCTTAACTACTGACTGCTGTGGAAGGATTAAGTTATATTCCAGAAGAATCGCATTTCTGATCAAGAAGGCAGATGATCTATATTTCCCAAGAATAGCTTCTACCTCAGCCGCCGTCTGAACCAGGCGGTCAGTCTCCACAACCGGAAAGCCACCTGTCGCTAGCAAAAATGAGAAAGTATGAGAAGAAGCATCGCAATCGGAATAGAAATTATAAATAAAAGCATCAACTTACATCCAGAAGTAAAGAGCCGGATTGAAACGGAGTCATCCCTAACAAAGAACCACTCTTTCTTAAACATGCTGAATTTAGAATACAGATCCAAGACCGGTTTGAAGGTCACGGCTGACTCCAAGCTAATGTATGGGGACCCCTTCTTATAGCCCCTCAAATTATACAAGTACCGGATCTCCCGGTTGGAGGGAGCACGACCATACTTCCTTTGGAAAATGACGAAGAGGCTCACCAGGATAACATAGGAGTTGGGTTGAAGCTGGAATGGGGCCACCTTGAGATATGTGAGGAAGCTGGCTATCCAAGCGTTAAGAGGAGGAATGGCACCACACATGCAGTGGTATCTGCTGTAGGCGAAGTACCCTTCGGGAGGATCATACGGCATAACATCTCTCCCAGGCAATAGCAAGCGCGCCCTATCGATTCCAAAGGATCGGGAAATGACATCAAGCTGCTCCTCCTTGAGGGAGCTAGGAAAGCAATCGGGCGGGGAGTTCAGAAGCTCCTGAGGGCCGTACCCGTCCACTAGAGATCTCGGGGAAGATCCGCGACGTTCTGGTCCTGGCTGAGCTGGGGGCACGGCAGAAGAACCTCCTTCGCCCTCAGACTCCTTCCTCTTTGATCGAGTTTCTACCCTTTGAGACATGTATCTACGACATAAGAAAAGCATGATATTAGCACAAAAAGTATGGGAATATAAACGCATAATTATCAAGTGCCATTCGGTGTTTAAATCTTCAAGTTCCGTTTGGTTGGTCAAACTTCCGAGTTTCGTTCGGCACTAGCTCATTCGGTGATACAATACAAGGAAGCATTCGGCATTTTCGTGTTCATTCGGCAAAAGGATATGTACCTGACTCAGCGCGAGATTGATTCGGCAGGGGTTTGATTCGGCAAGGGTTTGATTCGGCAAGGGTTTGATTCGGCAAGGGTTTGATTCGGCAAGAGTTGATTCGACTCTCTTTTGATTTGGTAAAGAATAACGAAGGAGTGTGGCCCCTATTTATAAACATACCCAGAACAGCCGAACCAGATGGTTCCGCACTCGGAATCGAATAAAGCTATACCCAATTCAAAAAAAAAAAACAAAGCGCGACATATGCCCCACTTTGAGGGGCAAATGTTAGGTGTGTTTCCAACCCCATCGAACCAACTCCAACCAACCTCGCTACTGACCGAACCAGTCGAGACCGGACCAACCCTCTACAGGCCTACCGGACCGGGATCTCACCCACGTCCCACCGAACCAGTCGAAGACCGAACCAACTCAGCTCCACATCCCACCGAACCAGTCGAAGACCGAACCAACCCAGCTCCACATCCCACCGAACCAGTCGAAGACCGAACCAACCCATCTCCACATCCCACCGAACCAGCTACCCCCGGACCGAGGCATCCCGAACCAAGACCATGCCGAACCAGATGTGCCAGGCCAGATACATCAGCCCAGGCCCACCAGTAGCTATATACATTCAAGACCCCTGCCCCCAACCTCACTCTATAAATAGAGGGGCAGGGGTACAACAATGGGGACAAGTTTGAGAGCTCAAGCACGGGAGGAACTTTCAAACAACTTTCTTTTACTTGTATCAAAGCTATGTACTTGTAATCAGAATAAGAGAAGAGAAATAACATATAAAGTGGACGTAGGCACATTCTGGCTGAACCACTATAAATCTGCGTGTCTTTTTTAGAGTTTAGCCCCTGTTCTTTATATATTTGCATAAATCGCTCAAATCACTAAGAATAACACAAGATCCACTAAATCATACGATTTCGAGGTGTTTGTCCATTTTTTGTACAAACATCGATCCACTTGAGAGAGATAAAAGAACAAAAAAATAGAGCACCCAATCGACGTACTTAATACATGTTTAAGACAATGCTTACGGATGTTCGCTCCTAACTAGCCCTATTCTTCGCATTAACAGACAGTATTACTCCATGATGCTCTTTGTTAATGTAGGTCTCGGGGTGGGGGCGTCACATCATGATTATAAAAGTACTATTACAGCTGCAATAAGAGGAGGTATTTCTGAAAAGGATGATGCAAATAATATTTTCACTACTAAATAATATTTGGCTTCTGTTGAAAAGTAGTTTAAAAGAACTTCTAAGGCTAATGCAAGTACTCTCTTAATGAAAAGCTCATTGCCAAGTATAAGAGGACAAGTGGTGTACATGAACATATCATGATGATGAAATATATGGCGACAAAATTAAACGGCGTGGATTTGGCAATTTCAGAAGGCTTTTTAGCTCATTTCATTATGAATTCTCTTCCTGCACAATTTGGTCCCTTCAAGATCAATTATAATAAGCAGAATGAAAAGTGGAAAACAAGCGAATTAATTGCTATGTGTATTGAAGAAGAAGAAAGGATTAAGGCTGAGAAACTTGACTATGCACATATTGCCGTTCGATCCAAAATCGAAAAATAAGGACAATGGTAAAAATAAAGTGAATATGACTACCAGTATTAACAAGACTAGCATATGTAGTACAAAACCCATGCATGCTCCTAAGTGTCATTACTATAAGAAGTGTGGACACATGAGGAAGGACCGTGTGAATTTTGGATCGCTAAAAAGGGTAATGGTTTAAATTGCATGATTTATGAAACCTTTTTACTTGATGTTCCCTTAAATACATAGTGGGTTAACACTGGTGCGTCTGTGCACATTACAAACTCATTGTAGGGATTCCATTCCATGAGGATGCTTCAGAAGGGAGAAAGGAAACTTAAAGTTGCTAACAGATTAGAGGTTAAAGTCGAGGCTGTTGGAATTCTTCGTTTGGTTTTGAAGAGTGGCTTATTCTTGATTTACATGATGTAGTTTATATTCCATGTGTGATTAAGAATTTAATTTCTGTTTCTAGACTTGATACATGTGGTTTTACGTTTTAGTTTGTAAATAATGCGTTGAAAGTATATCAAAACTCTAAGTTTGTTGGTTCCGGATTATTGTGACAATCTATATAAACTATCTTTGAATTCTTTCTTTTGTGAATCTCTGTTATATATGAATATTACTATTGTTAATTATAAATGTGGAGTCAAGAAAAATCATGATGTTGGGAATTCTTCCAAATTATGGCATCGTAGGTTGGGTCATATTTCTAGAGATAGAATGCAACGTCTTAGTAGAAATGAAATTCTCTAGATTTTTATGATTTTGACAACTTCATAGAATGTGTTAAAGGAACATTTGCTAAGAGAAATAAGAAAGGAGCCATTCGAAGTGGGGGACTATTTGAAATTATTCATACTGATATATGTGGTCATTTTCCTACTCGGTGTATTAACGAGCATAAATCATTTATTACTTTCATTGACGATTATTCTCGCTATGGTTATGTGTATCTGATTGATGAAAAGTCTGAAGCACTAGATAAATTCAAAATTTTTAAGGATAAAGTTGAGAATCAACATAACCTTAAAATTAAAATAGTGCGATCAGATAGAGGCGGTGAATATTATGGTCGACACACCGACCTTGGTCAAAGTCTAGCCCCGTTCACATTATTTCTTCAAGAAAAGGGTATTGTTCATCATACTCTATGCCCCAAGATCCTCGACAGAATGGAGCAGCTGAAAGATGTAATCGTACACTAATGGATATGGTATGAAGTATGATATGCAATACCATATTGCTGAATTTTTTGTGGACAAAAGCTTTAAAAATAGCCATATATATTCTAAACCGATTTCCTAGTAAAATTGTTCCAAAAACAACTTATGAACTATGAACTGGTAGAAAATCAAAATTCGGGTACTTGCATGTGTGGGGCTATCTTGCTGAAGCAAAAGTATAATCCACAACTAAAGAAACTTAATTCTAGAACCATTAGTTGTTATTCTATTGGTTATCTAGAGAGATCTACGGGTTTTAAATTTTATTGCCTATCACATACCACTAGAATAATAGAGACTAGACATGCTGTATTTTTTGATGATGGCAACATAAGTGGGAGTAATAATGTAAATAGAATAGTAAACCTCGAAGAAAATCAGACTTATCTTACAATTTCGATAATTCGAGAGGTTACAAATTCTATACCTCTTATTCAAGAGGCTAATGAAGAAATTCATGTTCATGATGTTCCTAATGTTGATGAAGCTCCTATGTTGCCACAAGAGTCCTTACGAAGATCAAAAAGTGAGAGGTCTTCCATACCTGATGATTATATCGTATACCTTACCGAGGAAGGATGTGATATTGGTAATGGAGATGATCCTATCTCATTCAAGCAAACTATTATGAGTGATAAATCATCTAAATGTTAGAATCCATGAATGACGAGATGAAATCTATAAAAATTAATGAAGTTTGGAATCTTGTTGAGTTACATGTAGAGGATAAACCTATTGGCTGTAAATGGTCTATAAAACAACTGACTCCAAAGGTAACATTAAAAGATTTAAGGCCAGATTAGTCGCTAAAGGGTTTACACAACAAGAAGGTGTACATTTTGATAATACATTTTCTCCTATCTCAAAAAAATTCCATTAAGAATTATTTTAGACCTCTTAGTCCAATATGATTTTGAACTACATCAAATGGACGTGAAACTACATTTCTGAATGGTAACTTGCATGAAAAAGTTTTTATGAGACAACCAGAAGGGTCTGTTGTAGAAGGCAAAGAGCATACAACATATAGGTTAAATCGTTCAATATATGGGTTAAAACAAGTTTAACGACAATGGTATCTCGAGTTTGATGCGATTATAACCGAATTTGGATTTAAAGAAAATACAATAGATTAATGCATATACCTCAAAGTTAGTGGGTGTAAATTTATCTTTCACATTTTGTACGTGGATGATATTTTTTAGCAAGTAGTGATTTAGACATGTTATACGAGACAAAACGTTTTCTATCAACTAAGTTTGAAATGAAGAACCCCTTATGTTATAAGAATTGAAATTTACCAAGATCGGTCTTGTGGGATCTTAGGTCTATCTCAAAAGCATATATTGAGAAAATGCTTAAAAGATATAACTTGAACTATTGCTCAGTGTTGCTCCTATTATCAAGGGTAACGAATTCAGCAAGTTTCAATGTCCTAAAAATGAAATAGAACGTGCTCAAATGAAGAAAATTCCTTATGCTTCGGTAGTAGGGAGTCTTATGTATGCTCAAGTTTGTACATGTCCTAATATTGCATTTGCAGTTGGTATGCTTGGCCGATATCAAATTAATCTAGGAATGGAACATTGGAAAGCGGCCAAGAAAGATTTACGCTATTTGGAAGGGGCAAAAGATTATATGCTTACTTACAAAAGATCAAATAACCTTGAAGTTATTGGTTATTTTGATTCAGATTTTTATGGCTCTGTCGATAGTAAGAAATCCACATCATGTTACATATTTATGCTTATAGGGGAACAAATTTTATGGAAGAGCGCTAAGCAGTCTATAAGGGCATCTTCCACTATGCAAGCAGAATTTTTGGCATGTTATCATGCCACTGGTCATGCAATTTGGTTAAAGAATTTTATACTAGGACTTCAAGTAATTAACAGTAGTGCGAGGCCACTCACCTTATTTTATGATAACGAGCTACTGTTTTCTTCTCCAAGAATAACAAATCAAGTGATGCATCTAAGTGGATTGACATCAAATATCTTGTTGTTAGAGACAGAGTCAAAGATGGTACTATTATGATACAACATATTAATACAAGAGCTATATTAGCTAATTCTCTAACAAAAGCGCTTCCATCCATTCTTTACAAAGAGCAAGTTGCCGACATGGGTTTAGTTAATGTATTATAATTTTGGTGTTGCGAACTACACACACACACATATATAATGCTATGTACAAAGTCTTTAATTATGTATTGACTTTGAATTTATAAATTCACTTAACATAATGTGCATAATTTTATTTAATTAAAGCAAATTACTTGTGAGGACCGAATGAAGATTATTAACCATTGTTGGAAAGAGTACCAATATCATAATTGATTGGGATCAAATAATGACATTTGTTATTCTGATTAAGTTAGTTTGGTTGGTATTTCTAACTGAAAAGGTTTAGGATCAATGAAAACTATATTGGCCAATTTTGAATGTGTATTTATTATGTTATAACATTATAGCCAAGGGGGAGAATATTAGTTTTATTTATTTTGCGGACTATGTTATTATTGTGCACCAATTTCATTTAAAGAATTAATGAAAAGACATTTAATGAAAAGACATCTGAATTTTTGATGGAAAAATTCAGATTGCTATTAATAATTATACTAGTCCTAAAGCTTGCCTCAATATATATATATACCCCTTCTCTATTTAGACTGATGATATTTCAAATTTAAAACGTTCTTCTGCTCATTTTGTATTTAAGGAATCATTTCTAAAACATTTTTTAAGTCCAATAAGTTTACAAAAGGAAAGAAGAAAAAGAAGACGCAAAAGGGTCTCCATCATCAGATCTGAGAAAAACCATTGAAGATTAGTATTAATGCTTCTACCTAAAGATATCTTCACTTCAGAACTGTAAGATTTCAATTCCTTTGCTATTTTATTTTTGATTTACGGATTTTGGATTGATTGTGTTCTAACTGCAAAACATATTACGATCTTGTTAAATCTCTTTCAACAATATCTACAGCTGTGAATACTCATTACTTTTGTCAATCAACCGTGGCATAATAAAATCAACGAGTAAGATGGATCGCGTAAAATCTGAATGTAATGAAAAAAAATCAATTTCAATATGTGATACTGCCATATGCTGTAATGTTTTCAATAATTATATGTAGCTAGTAATGGAAAAAACATCAGTAATGGAATAAGGTAAGTATAATGAAAATATATTTCAATGCTTCTCAGAGCATCTAAATAGGGTGTCAGTCACTTAATGACTAGCCCCCAAATAGGGGCTCGATGAGTCCAAAAATGGGCTCACCACTGACTGCCCAGGTCGCTTTGGTGACCTTGGCAGTCAGTGGTTTACTCGGCATTATTAATGCTGGATAAATAACTGGTATTAATAATGCCAAGTAAACCAAGGCAAAGGTAAAAATAATATTACCATTGCCATTTTATTCGGCATAATTAATACTAGATAAGGCAACGGTAAAAATAATATTACCATTGCCATTTTATTCGGCATTATTAATGCCAGATAAGGCAACGGTAATATTATTTTTGACCATTGCCTTCTCTTTAATAAAATGGTAGAGTTTATTTTTTTAGTTAAAAACTTTCTTTCCCTTTTCTTCTTCCTTCTCTCTTAAACCACACAAACTGCACTCACAATTTGCCACAAAAAATGTCAAACAATTAAAGAGGAAAACACCTCATATCCTCCTCACAATTTCAAAAATATAAATTAAATTTTGATGTTTATGATAATTAGCCGCCAAATCGAAAAAGCAATTGGAATTATTAGCAAAAATCCCAATATCATTCGCAACAACATTCGCAACATATGAGTCATGGCTACAACGATCGGTTTACCTACAACTGCTCGATTAGTAGTCCACAATATCGATCACCAAATTTTAGAGGTGGCTTGCGAGGTACTTTCACATAAAGCAACTCTAGTAGAAATTTAAATTTTCATTTTGAAGCAGTTGATGGCGGTTTCAATCAAAATTGAAATGAGTATGGAGATTCTATGGAAGATGAAATCTTATGGGATGGAAATAACGATTTAAGCAACAATCCCAATGGACTAAAAGAAGGGAAAATCCAGGAGGAATCGGTATAAAGGAGTCTCCAATTCCAGAAAAAGATGAAATTCCATCTAAAAGTGGTGCTTCTACTCAATGAAATGGTCAAAAGATAAACAAGAGGAACTTGCTATTTGTGGCTAGTGTTTTGTTGATGGAAAGAAAGGTACCGCAAACCGATTTTGCTTATAGGGCATCTATTTCAGATATTTTCCACTACCTAATAGTATTCCTAGATCGGTTGAATCTTTAAAAACTCAATGGAGATGTATGAATGGGGCTTGTCAAAAATAGAATGAGATCATGTAGTTATGGAGACGAGAAAACAAAGTAAATTAGTTATTAATACAATTCACTAATATTATGCAGTTATGGAATGAGATCATGCAGTTATACAGATGTTAACTTGGTGGGTTTTGTCTATCAATCATCCTTGGAGTAAATTATTTATTATTACAATTCACTAATATTTTATTTTAATTTTCAGCTCGAACATGCTCATGAGGCCTAGTACAACAAAATAAGGGAGCTACTTTCAATCTTTTGCACGTTTACAATCTCCTTAAAGATGAAGACAAATGGAGCACAATAAAAAAGAAACACACTGCATTTCAGTTTGCACGAAGAAGAATGAATCCTGATTCTAGTATGGGAGATTTTGATGTCCCAGAGGCGGTTGAAGAACAAGAAACCTACTATTTCATAGTAACAATCCAGATATGCATTACGAAAATGGAGATTGAAGAACAAAATTGATTACAACATCCATTACGATATAATAGTTGACTGTATGTCTTCAGTACATAATGACACAAGTCTTTTGGAAGAAAAAAGGAACAGAGGAGAATGCAAAAATGGAATGAGCGCTAGGTCGAAAAAGAATAAAAAAGAAAAGTAGATCTTCGTTTGCAAGAAGAGTATTTGGAACTCAAAAGAGAGAAAATGAGGATGAGGAAAGAAGACTCCATTTTGGCTATGGTAACTTGTGATCTCTCCAAGCTCGAACCTGAACAACATGAGGTAATGCAGAGAAAAATTAGAGAATATCATGTAGCATATGGGGTACATCCAATTGTTAGTCATATGTTGTATGTTTATAGGTAAATGTAACGTTTTTTATGTTGTATTTATTTAAAATTTAATTTCGGTTGAAACTTATGTATGTTGTAATGAAGATTAATTTGGATTCCAGCTAATAGTTAAGCAAGTATTGTTATGTTCATTTAATCATCCTTTACTTAATTGGAAAATTTGGAATTTAGTCTATTGTGATATTAGTATAGGTTTGTCCATCTTTTCTACGGTCTACATTAACTATTTTTTGTAATTTACTCGTATCATCGCACAATTATAATAGTTAAAATGGTCCTACTGTGGAATAGTACTGTCCTTTTCTGATCGACCTTAGCTGGTTATTTGTGTACTTATGATGGTGCATTGAATAGCCATAAATCATTTACTTTACCTATAAGGGTTATTGTGAACTAAAAGTTTTGTATAGAGTCAGTAGATAAACTTAAATATTACTATCATGTTTGGTGTTGCTTGGTCATCTTCAGAGTTGTTGGTACTTGTAAAATCCTACATTGAGGCTGAAAGTAGGCATGGATTGAGTTTGTGTAGACATGTGTATTGGAATTTAATGAATGAGGTTTACAATAATCATCCAGATTGCACAAGGAGATGCTCAACTTTGGAAACAAAAATAGCTTACGGTGAATTTATGCAGCTTGCGATAGGTATTGCAGAATAATTCAAGAGGTGGAAGACGAAAACATGTTTCAAGCAAATCGATCTACTTTTGGATCGCGTTACATATTAGAGTACCAATCAGAATTCATTGGTCACAAGGCATTCGAACTGCGATACAGCTGGCTTGCACATTTAGGATAACTGTGTATTATTGTACTTTTGTGTGGTATTTCTATATCCGTGTGTTATTTGATTTTTCAATGTATTTCGCTATTTAAGTATTATATGTATTTCTCTTTCGTTCAGAAGTTACCTCGGATCTTTATATTTTGTTCGACATATTACTTCAACTTAAAATGTTACGATAACGAGTAGATATATGATTTTAGATATCGAAATTCAAGGAATGACTTCTACTTTATGATCTAACAAAAAATGGAAGATACACAAATAAAACTAGTTAGTCCTAGAGTGGACAAACATCTAGGTTGAACAAACATGAAGAAGATAGTTCCGGTTCATACTATTAGTGATTTGGTTATGAAGCCTCCTGATCTCTTCTTTTAATTTCAAAGTGTATGTTATAGCCCAAGAAGGGAATCGGTCGTCTATCCATTGTCCAAATTCGCATTCATTATGGTACAATTTACAATGAAAGTACCGGGGACCAATATTATCCCAATTTTTTATGACTACAATCGGTTATTCAAAACTACAGAAGCACATAACATTTGCGGATTATACCTCAGCAACCTTAATCGCATTTTTTACTTATGGTATTACTTGATGTAACTCTTGTGCAGGGTGGATAGGTAGTTGTTGTTGTTGATGGTTAATTCACAATTGTTGCATCCCTGATTCAAGCTCTCTTTGTCTCATCTCCTCATTACATCGTTCTTCCATTTCAATGTTCCATGTAGTTGGGGTTGTAGGTAGAGATGGATAGGATTTGATGGTCCATACAGATGATCAGCATAATTGTATGATTCTAGATAATAAATACGCATCTTAAGAGTTAGTGTTTTCTAAGTTAGAGAATGAACGACAAACATTTATTTAAGAGGTATTTATACTGAAAATAAATTTTTACAACATCCAAGTCTAATTTCATATCCCATATGCCTATAGTTCAATTTCAGAATATTGTCATTGACAACTCAAATCCGTATGACAATCCAACCATGCGCTACAGTGTAAAGTTTGATTCTTTTTAGTGAATGATCACATTACTCTCTTAACCAAGCTGCTTGTTATCATGCACTAAAATATAAAGTTGGAATCTTTTCAGTGATCGATCACATCACTCTTTGAACCAACCTGCTCCCTGTCATGCACTACAGTATAAAGTTGGAATCTTTTCAGTGATCAATTACATCACTCTCTTAACCATGAAATGCGCTATAGAACCTAATTGGAATCTTTGTAGTGGCCGATTGTAATTGTTTATAAATGCGATTTGGAACAATTTCAACATTCAATTTAGTTTCAATCAAGAATATCAATATAACAATGTCGAACACAAGCTTGGATATCGTTCTGATTATCGGTGGCTTTTATAAGCCAAAAAACGAACAAGTTCAAAGTAGAAGAGTCCACTGAGAATGCAGAGTTGAAGCGATCATACTCATTTCTGAATCACATGAAAATGCAGGTTGAAGATGCTTCGTATGTAGAGATAATTGGAATGGATGAGGCTACTTCCAGTGGATTGATCCACAACTCTATCGATGAGGAAGAAAGTATGCATTTGAAATGCAATTGAGAGTGAGAAGATTAGAACTTCTGCTTAATAATCGTACCTAAGAAACAAAAATACCTGGACAATGTCTAAGTAAATGTGTTTACTAGTATGCTTCGTAGGTTATTATCGTCCTTGTATATGTTTGTACTATCATGTATTTTAGGTAATCATTATAATGTGTTGGTTGATTACTATAATGTATGTTTATAAAAAAGTCAGTAGTTATTATGTGTTTTAATTTATCCCTTCGATACATTCTTCTGAACCTATATGCAACAACAATCCACAGTCTCAGCAAATTCATAAAATGATGTTAAACTATAAATACAACAATTGCAACTAGTACAGCGTTCAACATTAGAAAAAAATACATAATAATAATTTCCTTATTACTCAACCATTACTTACAAAATGATGATAGTGGTCTGTTAGTTCTTTATGTAAATTCATATAAGCCTCAGGATCTCTGATCTCCATAACTCTATTCATGTGCTGTGCAAAGATGTTTGGTTCTTCAAAAAGAGGAGTCTCGAAGAACATGCTAGTTCTGGATAATTACGCAACTGGTGTTTATAACCATCCCTCTCTTCTTCAACAATCATGTTGTGAAGTATTATACAATAGTATATTATGTCAGATATCACTTAAGTGTCATGGTAGTACACCTCCTTTCTTAGAATTTGGAATCTTCTTTGTAAAACCCCCAAAGCATGCTCAACGTCTTTTCTTAAATTGGCTTGCTGTGCAGTAAATTTGCGTTCCTTCTCGTTATGAGGCATTATGAAACCTTTGACCAAAGTTTTCCAAGTTGGATATATTCCATCAACAAGGTGGTATCCCATATTGTGTTGTATATCTCCTACCATGTAACTACAAGCTGGTGCAGCATCGTTTAGATAAGGAGCTAAATAAGTAAAACTGATGTAGAACATTAATGTCGTTTAGTGACCTGGGTATATCAAAAAAACATGCCATATATATAAATCAAATGAAGCTACAACTTTCAAAATCATTATTGACTTATGGCAATGTCCGATGTATTGTCCTTACATTACAACGGGATAATTTTTCCAATGCCAATGAATATAATCTAAGCTATCCAACATACCTGGAAATCCATGTTGTTCACCTATAGCCAATAGTCGACTGATATCATTATCGTTCGATGCTCTAAGATACTTCGCACCAAATGTTAGGACCACTATTTTACAAAATTCCATTAAGCATTTATTGGCGGTAAAATCTTCGATTCAGACGTACTCATCTTGCCTATCAACGCTTTCCCCATACGCTAACATTTGTAAGGAACTTGTCATTTTTTAATGCGGCGAGTCCCAATTGACCACACAAATTACTTCGTTGTGTGAAATATAAGTTTTCCTCCCCCAACCTTGTCATAACTTGCTCAAATATGTTTTTGAACATTCGATACCTTAATCTGATCTTCACTATGTCAAAATATGGATCGTCGTTAAAGTAATCTACCATTATTCGATCATACCCCGATCGATAATTTCTTTTTTTTGCATATCTTTACACCCCATAACACCATCACCTTGTTTGGAAGATTCCTTCATCTCCTGTAACTGAATAAGCTCTAGTGCTTTAGACGCTATTGCTTGTTGTTGAGAATCTTCTTGTACATGACTATTACCCAAAATTGGTGAAGAGGAAGAAGAGAAGCAAAATAACCTTTTCATTGGATTCATGTTTATATTTTATGTATGGTTTGAGTTTCAAAATTAACACATACACACACACATAAGCTCTTGGAGTTGTAAAAATATCTCGAAATCTAAACAGATATTTATTGAAGTTTGTGCTATATGTATAGATAGTTATTATACCTTGTCCCACCCGCTTAGATCTTTATTGAACTTTGTACGATATGTGTAGACATTTATTATACCTTGTCCCACCCGCTTGGATATTCATTAAAGTTTTTACTGTATGTTTAGATATTTACTATAGCTTGTCCCATCCACTCAGATATTTATTGAAGTTTGAACCATATGTTTAGATATTTATTATACCTTGTCCCACCTACTTGGATATTTATTGATGTTTGAAGTATATGGTCAGATATTTATATGGCAATTATAGAATATAATCCAAAACAAATACACGTGAATAACATACTTATAAACAAGCAGAGTACAGCATGAATAACATAGGATATACTCCAAAATAAGTGCAACCGAGTCAAATATGATACAACATATGTAACGCCCCACCTCTATGCTCATAATAACAAAGAGTATTAAAAGAAATACTGTCTATTATTACGAAGAATAAGGCTGGATAGGAGCGACCATCCGTAATTGGCCTTACACTAATATTGGTTATCTCGATAGGAGTGGTATATACTTTTTATTTTTCATCTATTATTTATTTACTCCCATCGACATATCCAATTATCAGTATAAAACAAACTACGATAGTTCATAATAGTTTAGGACATTAGATATAACAATAACACAGATAATATAAATGCGGAACACAGAATAACAAAAATCTCATATATATAACCGATGTCAGTTACCATATAGTTGACACGATACATATGATACAACTACAACTGTCGACTCTAGAAGTTATATATACAAGTACATTATCGACTAATATACATGAATACATATCGTTCTATACAATGAAATGACTACTACAAAATGACACTGACAACTTCAAAAGATGTGAAAAGTCTTCAAAGCCCGAACAGCAACTCAAAGAAGGAAATCTACAACCTGAAATAACTCGGGTCTGACCCGAGTATTAAATTCAACGAAAATAATACACGGGTCAGTCTAATTCAAACCCAGTTATTAATGCACAGAATTAATAATAATCAAATAACGAATAGACGACAGTCATAGAAATCTCGTATATCCGACTCCTTAATAAGAGAATCGGATAACGACAGATATAACACTAAACAGTGTTAAACAACAACCCAGCAAATCCAAATCATCAACAAAGATAGATAAAAGGTTACCAATGCAGATAATTCGGAAAACCACAGAATTGCTTAATGGCAATTAACAACAAAATGATCAAATCACAAAGCAAAACACAATATCGGACTATTGAATTGGCAAAACAAATCAATTTCATCAATTGAAATCAATCAATTCAAAATGTCAAATTCTGAATTGGCTGCAGTGCACGCACGCGTGCACTGCCTTGCCAATACAGTGATGAAATACACAAAAGCTCAATGAAAGTTCACAAACGGGCACAAGGTCAAACCCAAGAAAATCAGGTTCAACTCAAATGCCATTCAAATAAAATCACAACGCGAGCACAAGGTCAAACCCGAGCGTTTCAGCCGGATTCAACTCAAGTGTAATGAGAAAAACAAACCCAAACCAAACTACAATGAACCAAGGGACAGGACAAGTGCAGCCCCTATATGAATAATGGAAAACATAAGTGATACAACAGTTCAGTGAACTGCAAGTATTGACCCAGTAGCCACAAGTATAAGAAATGCCCAACACAAATGAATGCAGTGAAGGGTTCATGGATGTAACATGCACCAGATCAGGTCGGAGTGAACCAGATTCAAGTGCAGACCGAAGGCAACAACCAACAACAAAATGCAAAGGTCAAGCCATGGTTGTCATGACTCAACACAAATGCAAAGCTTCAACAAATCAAAACAGCGTCATAGCATATGTATGCAGACCCAATGTCTCAAATGACTTAAGTGATGAAACACTGAAATAATGCCAATGTCCAGACAACAACAGAGCACAATGCACCAAGTAAGTGACAGCAAGCAACAGGGCCAGACCAAAATAATGCAAGCATGAAGTGAATGCAACTACCGGTAAACAACCTAGGGCCAAGCACTGATATATGCAAACAAAAGAAATGCAACATAAATTAAAAGCTATGCAGTGATCAAATAGACTGCAAGATGTATGCAAACCTAAGGCATGAAACCACAGTGCAACGGTCAAGGTTGTATACCAAACTGAAACAAGCACATATCTATGTATATTTATATGCAAAAGTCATGCACAACTGGATATCAACACGATTCAAAACTGTATACCAGATGCAACTAGGAACCAGAACTAAATGTCACGCAATGGGATTATCAAATTATGCTATAGTGATGATACAAGCACTTACAAAATCAAGTTAGTCAATGTGATCAAGGCAGATAACAACATGATTCAAAAGAATCTACAGTGGAATGCAGACAACACAATAAATAAATGACAGACTTCAAAGCCCCGACCAGTGTACATGAATGCAATTACAGTGACATGACCAAAGCAAAATCAGAAAGGAGTATCAGTCTACACAACATCCAGTTCAATCCCAAACAACTCAACAGCAGTTTGCAATGTCGAGAAACAACATCAGTTTAAATAACAAACAGGTGAATCAAACTAGCCAACGCAACGAGACTCAACAAAGGCTACAGACAAGTAGCAGTGTGAAGGATGAAGCACTGCAATAGTTTGAAACAACTCGAAGACTCAATCAAGCATACAGGAAGGTAAAGTCTCATGTCAATGCCATGTAAAGCAATGCTACAAGATGAACCAAACAGTGACGCAAACAGTGAACTACAATATCGCAATGATAACAAAATCAAAGCCTCCAGTAAATCAAGTTATTCAATGCCGAGAAACAATGCGACAAAGATCAGGAGACGAGTTCGAATTCAATGCAGATGTTAAACAAGTTGAAGAACAACAATGCAGATGTAAAATATTCAAGTGCATATCAAGTGGTCACAATATCAGGAAATCGAGAAATAGGAAAGTGACAAGTTCATATAAACGCAAACCCCCAAAAATTCATCATCGGCAAAACCAGTTCAAAACCAAAGACAACAAGAACAAAATCAATTTCCAGACGAACGAAGATCGACTACAAAATCCAAACGAACCAAGCAATCACAAGTTCAAAACAATAAACTTTGAATTAGATGTGAGTGTTATAAAATCACTCACCTTTGTTTTCCCCCAGCACGAATCGAAGACCGACAGTTGCTTGTCGAAGCGGAGACGAACTCAAATCAAACGAGGTGGAAATCGAAACCCTAATTCTGGAGACGAACGAAGACGAGAACGAACGAGCGAGCGCCATCTATCCTCTTCAATTTCTATGCCCTAGTTTTGCGGAGGAATGAAGGAGAGACGAGCCACCATTATTCTCGTATGTTTTGTTTCTAGGGTTTGCTAAAGAAAATGAAAAAAGGGAATGAACGAGTATAGGGCTTTCGAAATCAAAGTGAAATGGGGCACAGGTTGGATTATTTGTATAAGGAGGGAACGACAATCACTTAGAAAATTATCACTACAAAATATCAAAAGAAAATATGGACTACCATATTAAATTTTTAAAGCCCATATCTCCTTCACCAAATCATACAAGAATTTCAACTCGAATAAATTTCCAACTGCAATTGTCAAACAATTTAAATCGTCATTTTGGCGATGATTCAAAATTACAAACTCCCGGGTTGTTACAGACTCCCCTCCTTATAAAAATTGCGTCCCCGCAATTTTCATAATTAAGGTTGTCAATAACAATTATTTTTCTAACATAAACTGGTTATGTTAGAAAATAAAAATTGGAAATACAAATGCTAAAGAATTCTTTTAATTCCAATAAAAGAGATTCACAAATTTTCAACAAAATCTAATTATCAAATAGATAATTAGAAAACAACGAAGCTGAACTAATGTAATTGTCAGTAATATTCAATTATCAATTAGATAATTAAAATACAGAAAATCATAAAACAGCAATATCTAATCATCGATACGATAATTAGAAAACAACAAAAGCTAATTATCAACAGAGATGATTAGAATGCACCACTCACAATTCGCAAAACTGCAAATATCTTGTTATTCTACAATTAACTAGATAACACAAACTTCATATCAGTAAACTCTAACTATCAACAGAGATAGAAAGAAAACAGCAATTCAATAAAAATCAGCATAATCTAGATTCAATTAGAGACTAGAAAATCTCATATCAACAAAATCAGCAAACATCCAATTATCTAAACGATACTCAGAAAACAAATCACCAATTATCAAATTATTAATTATCTACTTATCAAAAATGACAGCAAATATTCAATTATCAAAAACGATAATCAAATTTCAAATCAACAAATATTCGATTATCAAAACGATAATCAAATTTCAAATCAACAATTATTCGATTATCAAAAACGATAATCAAATTTCAAATCAACAAATATTCGATTATCAAAAACGATAATCAAATTTCTCAAATCAACAAATATTCGATTATCACGAGCGATAATCAAATTTCAAATCAATAAATATTCGATTATCAAAAACGATAATCAAATTTCTCAAATCCAACAATTATTTGATCATCACAAGCGATAATCAAATTTTAAATTCAACAAATATTTGATTATCTCGAGCGATAATCAAATTCAAATCAATCAATATTTAATTATCTAAAGCGATAATTAAATCTCAAAGCAACAAATATTTAATTATCTAAAGTGATAATTAAATCTCAAATCAACAAATATTTAATTATCTAAAGCGATAATTAAATCTCAAATCAACAAATATTTAATTATCTAAAGCGATAATTAAATCTCAAATCAGCAAATATTTATTTAATTATAAAGCGATAATTAAATCTCAAATCAACAAATATTTAATTATCTAAAGCGATAATTAAATCTCAAATCAGCAAATAATTAATTATCAAAAGTGATAATTAAATCTCATATCCACAAATATTTAATTATCAAAAGCGATAATTAAAAACAACAAATATCCGATTATCAAAAACGATAATCAGAACTCATATCAACAAATATCTAATTATCACAAGCGATAATTAGAAACAACAAATATCCGATTATCAAAAACGATAATCAGAACTCATATCAACAAATATCTAATTATCACAAGCGATAATTAGAAATAACAAATATCCGATTATCAAAAACGATAATCAGAACTCATATCAACAAATATCTAATTATCACAAGCGATAATTAGAAACAACAAATATCCGATTATCAAAAACGATAATCAGAACTCATATCAACAAATATCTAATTATCACAAGCGATAATTAGAAACAACAAATATCCGATTATCAAAAACGATAATCAGAACTCATATCAACAAATATCTAATTATCACAAGCGATAATTAGAAACAACAAATATCCGATTATCAAAAACGATAATCAGAACTCATATCAACAAATATCCAATTACCTGCAGATAATTGGAAGCAACAAATATCTAGAAATCAATTAAGAAGACTAGAAAATCAACATAAAAGCTTGGATCAATCCCATCAGATGGCGAGTTTTTAATTCGCCGCACGTGCAACAACATATGGCCGAAGCCTACCAAGTACTCAACATAATTTTGGCGCCCAACAAATGACCCGAAGGTCCAACATATGACCCGAAGGTCTAGTACTGGTATTTGACCCGAAGGTCCAACATATGACCCGAAGGTCCAACATAGTGGCTCGAAAGCGCACGAAAACATCAAATATTTCAATTAACGAGTCCGGAATTAACCGAAATAGTAAATGTGTGGTTCCATACTCCGCACTTTTGCTAAATCGTTTAAATCTCTTCATCGTTTCCTTGAAAGTGCAAAATTGTGTATTTTGTAAAAATACACTTTACATTCTCAAACGGACAAGTCCGGAATTAAGCGAATCAGTAAAAGAAAGGGGTCATAGTCCTCGATTTTGTTGAAACGTTTAAATCGCTTCCTCATTCTTTTGAAAGCGCAAACTGTAAAAATTTTTGAAAACAATTTGATTTATTTTGTAAAAATAAAATTTACATTCTCAACTGGACAAGTCCGGAGTTAAGCGAATCAGTAAAAGAAAGGGGTCATAATCCTCGATTTTGCTGAATCGTTTAAGTCACTTTCTCATTCTTTTGAAAACGCAAACTGTTAAAATTTTATAAAACAATTTTCATTTTAAAACGATTTTCCAATCACGTGATTAAAGCGGCAAATCAGTAACAATTTCGATAAGGAAATTGTACTTCTCAAAATACCGTAAAAACGGTCACAAAACAGCATTGCGGAATAACCGCTTGAAAATCCACTTTTAAAACTTGACGGTTACTGAAGCCAAAGCAGCAGAAATTTTTAAACGTCAAAATCTCATCAAAATAATTTACATCAAAATGTAATATCAGTGAATTTTCATTCATCAGAAATGCCACAAAACACCGTGCTTCAAAAATTTAGCATTGGTGTAAAAATCTCGTTATAAAAATAACGGCAACAAAATACGTTTTATAACCAAGCATCGGTTCAACGTAAATAAATGCAGTGACGGGCAACTTAAATTTGCACGTACCACAAAATGAACAAAGAAATCATTCAATTATATCTTCAATGAAGATAATTCAAAACAGCAAAATCTAATCAATATTTGATTAGCCTAAAAGAAAATCAGCAAAAATCTCAACAAGAATCACATACTGCAATTGTTTCGAATCCTCAATTCGGATTCGAAATTCTCAAAGAAACAAAATAATTACTGCTATGTAAACAACCAATGAAATTTATTTCAATTTCTAAATCAAATAGATTATCAGTTGTACTCAGCGAAGACAGTTTCACTGTTTCCGCTGTGCACTCTGATAAACAGTACTCAAATCAATCAAATCATCAGAACACAAATTCACTTTTTATTTTTAAATAATGATATTTAAAAACTTCATCCAAATTTCAAAACTTTAGTTTTGACTCAAAGTACAATAAAACGTCGACCAATAGTTGTAACATATGTTCCATCCAAGTTATGTTTTATATTATGTCCATAAACCCCAAGCTCTGATACCAACTGTAACGCCCCACCTCTATGCTCATAATAACAAAGAGTATTAAAAGAAATACTGTCTATTATTACGAAGAATAAGGCTGGATAGGAGCGACCATCCGTAATTGGCCTTACACTAATATTGGTTATCTCGATAGGAGTGGTATATACTTTTTATTTTTCATCTATTATTTATTTACTCCCATCGACATATCCAATTATCAGTATAAAGCAAACTACGATAGTTCATAATAGTTTAGGACATTAGATATAACAATAACACAGATAATATAAATGCGGAACACAGAATAACAAAAATCTCATATATATAACCGATGTCAGTTACCATATAGTTGACACGATACATATGATACAACTACAACTGTCGACTCTAGAAGTTATATATACAAGTACATTATCGACTAATATACATGAATACATATCGTTCTATACAATGACATGACTACTACAAAATGACACTGACAACTTCAAAAGATGAAAGTCTTCAAAGCTCGAACAGCAACTCAAAGAAGGAAATCTACAACCTGAAATAACTCGGGTCTGACCCGAGTATTAAATTCAACGAAAATAATACACGGGTCAGTCTAATTCAAACTCAGTTATTAATGCACAGAATCAATAATAATCAAATAACGAATAGACGACAGTCATAGAAATCTCGTATATCCGACTCCTTGATAAGAGAATCGGATAACGACAGATATAACACTAAACAGTGTTAAACAACAACCCAGCAAATCCAAATCATCAACAAAGATAGATAAAAGGTTACCAATGCAGATAATTTGGAAAACCACAGAATTGCTTAATGGCAATTAACAACAAAATGATCAAATCACAAAGCAAAACACAATATCGGACTATCGAATTGGCAACACAAATCAATTTCATCAATTGAAATCAATCAATTCAAAATGTCAAATTCTGAATTGGCTGCAGTGCACGCATGCGTGCACTGCCTCGCCTATACAGTGATGAAATACACAAAAGCTCAATGAAAGTTCACAAACGGGCACAAGGTCAAACCCAAGAAAATCAGGTTCAACTCAAATGCCATTCAAATAAAATCACAACGCGAGCACAAGGTCAAACCCGAGCGTTTCAGCCGGATTCAACTCAAGTGTAATGAGAAAAACAAACCCAAACCAAACTACAATGAACCAAGGGACAGGACAAGTGCAGCCCCTATATGAATAATGGAAAACATAAGTGATACAACAGTTCAGTGAACTGCAAGTATTGACCCGGTAGCCACAAGTATAAGAAATGCCCAACACAAATGAATGCAGTGAAGGGTTCATGGATGTAACATGCACCAGATCAGGTCGGAGTGAACCAGATTCAAGTGCAGACCGAAGGCAACAACCAACAACAAAATGCAAAGGTCAAGCCATGGTTGTCATGACTCAACACAAATGCAAAGCTTCAACAAATCAAAACAGCGTCATAGCATATGTATGCAGACCCAATGTCTCAAATGACTTAAGTGATGAAACACTGAAATAATGCCAATGTCCAGACAACAACAGAGCACAATGCACAAAGTAAGTGACAACAAGCAACAGGGCCGGACCAAAATAATGCAAGCATGAAGTGAATGCAACTACAGGTAAACAACCTAGGGCCAAGCACTGATATATGCAAACAAAAGAAATGCAACATAAATTAAAAGCTATGCAGTGATCAAACAGACTGCAAGATGTATGCAAACCTAAGGCATGAAACCACAGTGCAACGGTCAAGGTTGTATACCAAACTGAAACAAGCACATATCTATGTATATGTATATGCAAAAGTCATGCGCAACTGGATATCAACACGATTCAAAACTGTATACCAGATGCAACTAGGAACCAGAACTAAATGTCATGCAATGGGATTATCAAATTATGCTATAGTGATGATACAAGCACTTACAAAATCAAGTTAGTCAATGTGATCAAGGCAGATAACAACATGATTCAAAAGAATCTATAGTGGAATGCAGACAACACAATAAATAAATGACAGACTTCAAAGCCCCGACCAGTGTACATGAATGCAATTACAGTGACATGACCAAAGCAAAATCAGAAAGGAGTATCAGTCTACACAACATCCAGTTCAATCCTAAACAACTCAACAGCAATTTGCAATGTCGAGAAACAACATCAGTTTAAATAACAAACAGGTGAATCAAACTAGCCAACGCAACGAGACTCAACAAAGGCTACAGACAAGTAGCAGTGTGAAGGATGAAGCACTGCAATAGTTTGAAACAACTCGAAGACTCAATCAAGCATACAGGAAGGTAAAGTCTCATGTCAATGCCATGTAAAGCAATGCTACAAGATGAACCAGACAATGACGCAAACAGTGAACTACAATATCGCAATGATAACAAAATCAAAGCCTCCAGTAAATCAAGTTATTCAATGCCGAGAAACAATGCGACAAAGATCAGGAGACGAGTTCGAATTCAATGCAGATGTTAAACAAGTTGAAGAACAACAATGCAGATGTAAAATATTCAAGTGCATATCAAGTGGTCACAATATCAGGAAATCGAGAAATAGGAAAGTGACAAGTTCATATAAACGCAAACCCCCAAAAATTCATCATCGGCAAAACCAGTTCAAAACCAAAGACAACAAGAACAAAATCAATTTCCAGACGAACGAAGATCGACTACGAAATCCAAACGAACCAAGCAATCACAAGTTCAAAACAATAAACTTTGAATTAGATGTGAGTGTTATAAAATCACTCACCTTTGTTTTCCCCCAGCACGAATCGAAGACCGACAGTTACTTGTCGAAGCGGAGACGAACTCAAATCAAACGAGGTGGAAATCGAAACCCTAATTCTGGAGACGAACGAAGACGAGAACGAACGAGCGAGCGCCATCTATCCTCTTCAATTTCTATGCCCTAGTTTCGCGGAGGAATGAAGGAGAGACGAGCCACCATTATTCTCGTATGTTTTGTTTCTAGGGTTTGCTAAAGAAAATGAAAAAAGGGAATGAACGAGTATAGGATTTTCGAAATCAAAGTGAAATGGGGCACAGGTTGGATTATTTGTATAAGGAGGGAACGACAATCACTTAAAAAATTATCACTACAAAATATCAAAAGAAAATATGGACTACCACATTAAATTTTTAAAGCCCATATCTCCTTCACCAAATCATACAAGAATTTCAACTCGAATAAATTTCCAACTGCAATTGTCAAACAATTTAAATCGTCATTTTGGCGATGATTCAAAATTACAAACTCCCGGGTTGTTACAGACTCCCCTCCTTATAAAAATTGCGTCCCCGCAATTTTCATAATTAAGGTTGTCAATAACAATTATTTTTCTAACATAAACTGGTTATGTTAGAAAATAAAAATTAGAAATACAAATGCTAAAGAATTCTTTTAATTCCAATAAAAGAGATTCACAAATTTTCAACAAAATCTAATTATCAAATAGATAATTAGAAAACAACGAAGCTGAACTAATGTAATTGTCAGTAATATTCAATTATCAATTAGATAATTAAAATACAGAAAATCATAAAACAGCAATATCTAATCATCGATACGATAATTAGAAAACAACAAAAACTAATTATCAACAGAGATGATTAGAATGCACCACTCACAATTCGCAAAACTGCAAATATCTAGTTATTCTACAATTAACTAGATAACACAAACTTCATATCCGCAAACTCTAACTATCAACAGAGATAGAAAGAAAACAGCAATTCAATAAAAATCAGCATAATCTAGATTCAATTAGAGACTAGAAAATCTCGTATCAACAAAATCAGCAAACATCCAATTATCTAAACGATACTCAGAAAACAAATCACCAATTATCAAATTATTAATTATCTACTTATCAAAAATGACAGCAAATATTCAATTATCAAAAACGATAATCAAATTTCAAATCAACAAATATTCGATTATCAAAACGATAATCAAATTTCAAATCAACAATTATTCGATTATCAAAAACGATAATCAAATTTCAAATCAACAAATATTCGATTATCAAAAACGATAATCAAATTTCTCAAATCAACAAATATTCGATTATCACGAGCGATAATCAAATTTCAAATCAATAAATATTCGATTATCAAAAACGATAATCAAATTTCTCAAATCCAACAATTATTTGATTATCATAAGCGATAATCAAATTTTAAATTCAACAAATATTTGATTATCTCGAGCGATAATCAAATTCAAATCAATCAATATTTAATTATCTAAAGCGATAATTAAATCTCAAAGCAACAAATATTTAATTATCTAAAGTGATAATTAAATCTCAAATCAACAAATATTTAATTATCTAAAGCGATAATTAAATCTCAAATCAACAAATATTTAATTATCTAAAGCGATAATTAAATCTCAAATCAGCAAATATTTAATTATCTAAAGCGATAATTAAATCTAAAATCAACAAATATTTAATTATCTAAAGCGATAATTAAATCTCAAATCAGCAAATAATTAATTATCAAAAGTGATAATTAAATCTCATATCCACAAATATTTAATTATCAAAAGCGATAATTAAAAACAACAAATATCCGATTATCAAAAACGATAATCAGAACTCATATCAACAAATATCTAATTATCACAAGCGATAATTAGAAACAACAAATATCCGATTATCAAAAACGATAATCAGAACTCATATCAACAAATATCTAATTATCACAAGCGATAATTAGAAACAACAAATATCCGATTATCAAAAACGATAATCAGAACTCATATCAACAAATATCTAATTATCACAAGCGATAATTAGAAACAACAAATATCCGATTATCAAAAACGATAATCAGACTCATATCAACAAATATCTAATTATCACAAGCGATAATTAGAAACAACAAATATCCGATTATCAAAAACGATAATCAGAACTCATATCAACAAATATCTAATTATCACAAGCGACAATTAGAAACAACAAATATCCGATTATCAAAAACGATAATCAGAACTCATATCAACAAATATCCAATTACCTGCAGATAATTGGAAGCAACAAATATCTAGAAATCAATTAAGAAGACTAGAAAATCAACATAAAAGCTTGGATCGATCCCATCAGATGGCGAGTTTTTAATTCGCCGCACGTGCAACAACATATGGCCGAAGCCTACCAAGTACTCAACATAATTTTGGCGCCCAACAAATGACCCGAAGGTCCAACATATGACCCGAAGGTCTAGTACTGGTATTTGACCCGAAGGTCCAACATATGACCCGAAGGTCCAACATAGTGGCTCGAAAGCGCACGAAAACATCAAATATTTCAATTAACGAGTCCGGAATTAACCGAAATAGTAAAAGTGTGGTTCCATACTCCGCACTTTTGCTAAATCAACTGTCGTGTCTGGTGAGGAATGTGGCTAAGTCGATGTTGGTATCTAGCCTCATCCTCAATGGCTAAATCTGAACATGTCTTGTAAGATCTAAAAATATTTACTCGTACTCCTATATGTTGTGTCTGTGCTTTTTTATATAACGTCCCTAAAGCCAACCTACATCTAAAGTAAATCCTCGTATGGAAATGATGCTGGATTTGGATAATCAATGATTAACAAATGTGGTATGTCAACATACGGATCCTGGTCGGATGAAGTAAGTATCGCAACAGACCTTCCATATACTCTACTTGGAATCTCAGGTCATGGAGCAACAGACCTCTAAGTGGGCTAAGATAAGTCTTGCACAATTGGAGGTGTAACACCGGGGCGGATGGTAGATGGCTCGACTAAATCAACAACATCTCCTTGTGTAAAATCCACAGACAATGGTGCAGTGTAGAATCAATGCCAAAACCAAAGATAATTCAAGTGGGAAATAATGAAGTAACTTGCTTTCCACCAATCATCTGTCGTCGCAAGCTGTAAGGAGACCATGGAATACATTCTGAGAGAAGGTGTATGAGGATGAGGATCATCAGGAACCATGTCTCCTCCATATATTGACACCAACATCGCTCACCATGGTACCATATACAACCGGCTATCAGAGGAAATAGTACTAATGGAAACTATCTGGCAAACAAAAACAATGCGTGTGAAGTACTAGGATATGTCATATATGGAGATTCATCATACCCTTGCCAAATAATGTTAGAATTTGTGCACCGTAACTCTATCTGGTTCCATGCAACTATGAAAACATGACTAGCCTTACCGCCATGACTCTATGCTTATTCTGCAGTGACCATGCACAAATTATAGGAAAGAAAAATGATAACTGGTTTCTTTAATCGAATGAGCCAGATTATGTCTATACTTGTACCACCAATACTATAAAACCTCCCAAAAGCCACATAATGATGAACATGACTAGTCATCACACACTGTACGTCTAATGACCTATATAAGTAAGCCATGATAGCCGTTCCCTAGTCGTAAAGAATAGGGAAAGAAAGATGAAAGTCCACAACCATTGCAACATGTCCTAATAGCAGTGTATTTGATGGATTGGAAAAGAAAAGGTTTCCCACCATGTACAGGACAAATAGCTTAGCTATCTCTAAGTTATTGGCGGAACCTTATCATCGAAGCAGTTTCCTAATAGTGTCCCTAAGGAAACTAACTCTAATCTGTGTACCCCCTGGTAAGCATGATGGAATAGGAATACTAGGCAAAACATGTAGTAGGTTATCATGTCTTTGGTACCACTCATCATAAGGTAAAGGAAGGTGTAACCCAATGAAAATACCATTAAGCATTAACAAAATCTAAAGGACTAATGTCCATCTGCCCAAAAGCAAAGTGAAATGTATGGATGGTCTTCCACCAAAAAAAGCTAATGCACCACATAATTGTGCATCAGAATTTAAGGTCAACTGAATGCCTATAATAAGGAATATGCAGGGATAAGCAAAATCCTGAAATCCAATATCACTCAAAAATATGATAATACATTGATCGACATCGACTGCTAAGATCTCTCGATATACATGAAAAACAGATGCAAGAGATCCATGAGTTTTCCTTTCCCTCGTCTATTGAGAAAATCATTTTGCCTATCAACTTCATAAACTATATGAAAAACTATATAATTTATAAACTAAAATGTCAACAGTTTACCAAGCCTAAAAATAAAACCATATAATTAGTATAGAACCATACACTATATACATATTTTTTGACAATTTATAATAATTGATGCTAATCATTATCATTGTGTTTGAATTTAAAATTTTACTTACAGTGATGTTGATACGGGTAGAAACGTGTACTTATTTATCGACCAAAACACAAAAATTTATCGACTCCTTGTTCGGTCCAAAGTTTTGATTGATATTCAGAGCCAAAGCAGAGTCTTCAAAAACAACCCCATGTGTTGCCTTTGAGATATCGTTGTTCCATCATCTCTTTGCCTTCTCAAAGAACTAGAGCTAGGAACTTCATCAACATCACCTCCGCTACCCCAAACATTTTGGGAAGATCTACCGCTATCACGAACTGCACGTAAAGTTCTTCTCATTTTTGGGTAATTTTTTTTGTAAAATAGGGTATAAAATAGGTTTAAAATGTGTTAGTTTGGGAGAATTCGATTTTGATAATGGTTTTGGAGAAATGAAAAGGAGAGGAAGAATAGTCGGCTAAGGAAGAAAGCTGGCTATTCTATACTAGTCTATTCAACATTTATAACGCTGGATAAACTAGCAGACTGGATTCGATTTCAAACCCTACGCGGATTGCCACATGAGGTTTCTTAATTGGGTCTTTTGTTACCCAGCATTATAAGTACCAGATAACTTGGCTTGTTTCCCTTATTGGTGAAACACACTAGGGGTCAGTTAGTGAAATGGCTACAGGGCACCACTGACCGAGCCGTAGTGTTGGGGATGCTATCACAACCATGAAAATGGCTATTAATCATTGTTATACATTTTTCTTTGATTCATATATGATATTGCTACATGATTGCTACATGATTTGGCCTTAGTAATGATATATTTCAGTTATAAATATTTTTTTTGGCAAATAATGATATAAAGTACAACGATTATATTCCATGTTTCACCTTTTTCATTGTTCGTCTTTTCAAATGATCACATGGTCCCATGGTCCAGTGGACTCCCAGAAATCCACCACTTTATTTCATATTTTTTCACAAAAAATAAAATATGAATGGTTTAAATTAATTTGGCCCACGGGGACTAAGGAATGAGACTAGGTGATTTAAATCCATTTGTGTTATAACAATCCTTATTTCTCACAGCTATTATCGTGGCTATGAAAAAGAACGATTAACAGCTTTACCTTTTATGTGATATCACTATTATGCATAATTACTCATTATTACATCAATATGGTCTACCTCTACAAGCTGTAGGAGGCTACATTGAAATTACGTAAATTTGGTATTTGTAATAAGAAATGGCTATTCTTTACTTTGTTCATTTTTCAATAGGCACTCTATATTAATTAGTGTTGTACTTAATTTATTGCATTCGATTAATGCATATATCCTGTGTATCTCTTTGTGAACTGTTAACACCGATGTTATTTTTCTTCAATTTATATATATATATATATTATGTTCTTTCAACTCTAATAGTCATGATAATGACATCAACTGCAATGAATGTGAGTTTTTCTTCTCCGAATCATTATAGAATCTTAATTGTTTCATATTTCAATGTGTCTTATTTGTGATAAAGAATTCTTATAGTTTATTAATCAAGAGTAATCAAATATAATTATATAGTAACAAGTTGATCATAGAAATGCCTTTTTCGTTGCTCCATTGAAGTTCAAAATATTTTGATTTCATATTATTTTCTCTACTACATTTTCCATCCATATCAATCATAAAACCATAGTTTTTAGGCAAGTGTGTTGCATCAGTGTTGTGGTTGTTTCTACCCATGGAACGATAGTTTCAAAGTGTTCAAGCTTGGGATAGGAGTAGTTAAAATATATATGGCATAAGGAGCATTATATGTTAAGGTGTCCTAAACAAGAAGGTAGGAAGCTCCTGAAGTAATGCAAGTGAAACATAAGGCAAAACAACGGAAGGTACCCTTTATCTCCATTTGTTCAGGTGGACATTTACCGGACAGAAATTCCTGTCTGGTAGTCTAACTACTAAACATAAATTTTTGTCCAGTAGTAGGGCAATCGAACAAAATTTACCGATAGTGGAACTGCTAGACAGGAATTCATGTTCGGTGGTTGAAGGTATGCCGAACCTACGAAGTTGAAAGCTAATCATGGCTAAGAGTTCAGCCTAATCCAACCACCGAACCAACCATCACCGAACCATTCACTTTTCACCGAACTGAATAGTATATTTATGGAAACATTATCATGTATAAATTGAAATTTTGGATCATAACTTTTATATATAGGAATAACCGAGCGAGTGTGGTAAATAAGGAAATTGCATATTTATCAACCTGACCTCCTATATCTTCACTCCTATAAGTACCTAAGCTTCTAACAACAATGGAAGACATGTTTTCTGGGTAAAAACTACCGAATAGAAACAACTAGAAAAAGATCTAAGGATTCATATTTCATTCTAATCATTGTATTTTTCCTTTTAATTAATGCATAATTTATCTATAGAGAAAGCAATGAAAATGAATAATAGATGTAGGCACATTCTGGTCGAACCACTGTAAATTCTTAGGTGCTTTAATTTACTTTACTTTTTTCTATCTATTATACATTCTTTGGAGTAACAACCAACTATACATTATACAATTGTGTTATACACTTAGTATACATAGCTCTATAATAAATCAATTGGAGGTGTTTGCCCATTTTTTAGCAAACATTTTCGGTGCTTTCACTAGAAGCCGAGAATCTCAATATGCCTCCAAAACTGAAGATTAGAGTTGGTACCACTAGTGGAAATGTAAGGAATATCGGTGCACTTAACCAATTGGCTATTGATCAGAATAGCCATTCATACAACACTCTAGTACTAGACACTATCTCCAGAGGCAACCTAGATAGAGTTGTGGTGGAACTCAATAACCGTTTTGTTGCCAAGTAGCAAGCTATTGTGGATTAGATCATGGTACACTTGGAGCAGATGCACCCTACCATACACAACCTTAAAGTGCGGGGACATTCCCAGTCTAAAGGGTCCAAAAGGCTACGTAGGTCGCATTCTAGTAGTGGATCGGATTAGGAGAACCGATAAATAAGGAGAGTAAACGCCAGGAAAATGGAACGAGTAAGGACTTTGCCCAAAGTTGAGCCCATGGAGTGGTTCAACGTCGAACCAATTACGGGAGACACTAAGTCAGGGCCAGCTATGGCTAACTCCTCTCACACTTGGCAACACTCTCCTGTCCTAGCCGAAATGGCTATAGATGAAAGGTGATCTGACCATCAAAATTACCCTGAAGTTGAGATCAAGGACATGATCACAAGTTAAGTTGTTATAAAGGAAGTGAAAGAGGCTCTCACTTCGAAGGGAATGGTCGAGCCATCCCTACTCATCACTTGAACAAGAAGACTAAATGGCATAAATCATTAGAGAATGCGTTCGACGTGAACAAGAAGAACAGGTCTAACTGACCCTATAGTACATCTGCAGCAGTATACCCACCATATGCCAATGAGCGGAGCAACAGAGGAGGTCTTATGTTAGTGCTTCCCCTTATTTCTGGCAGAACTAGCAATAATGTGGTTCTTTCATCTAACTCAATGTTCAATCCACTTGTGGGAAATATTAAACGAAAAGCTTTCTAGACAGTTTCAAGCACTCATGGAGCAGCTCAAGGACCCATATTTATTGTCTGATGTGAAGTAGAGGGATGATAAAACACTATGATAGTACCTAACTCGCTTCAATGACTCAGCGGCTAAGGTTCAGAATGCATACAAATGACTTACTTTGATGATGTTGTATGACGAAGTACACCCAAATACGAAAATGACCCAAAGGCTAACCAAGGAGAAGACGCCCACACTAGTGAACTCCATTATGAAGTGACAACGTATATGAGTTTGGACGAGGTGTAACAACCCCTATTTGAGGCCTGAAGTTAAGCGCTACAGATGCTGCAGTCATCTAAAGTATTAACTTCTGGTGACAAAATATGGTAATGTTAATGGTATCTATAATATCAGAAGCACATGAATATGAAACAATATCACACATTCCAAAACCAGCATACTTTACTGATTACATTTCAAAACATGTTTCATACTCTATTACACAATCCCAACATGTATCCCGGGTTTTGATCAAATATAATTATTACAAAATACGACAAGAGCGAAATATGAAGATGCCTCCTTGGATGATCAGAGTACTAAATGGACAAAAAAATGTCTTAATTCATCACAACAGAAATAGAAATAAAAATAACAACTCCTAAATAGCTATCCATGCCTTCTGCACATCTTCGAAAGCTTTATTTGTCCACCTACTAAAACTTGTAAATCCTCAACTCTCAACCTACTCAAATCATATTTTGAGCACTCGAGAGTTTAAGAGGAAAACATAAACTTTGAGTCAGACATAAAGACTAGTGTGAATAATACTATACATCTCGGTTTACTGATATTAAGTGAGACCACACCGCTTAGCGAAATGGATTCCCCTCATTAATATCCCTTTTTAAAACATATCTTTTGCAAATTAAAATCCTGCAACCAAACTGGTTAAAGTAATAATAGCAATATCATGTATGCATACAAATCAGGTAATCAAAGGACTATCTGTCCGAACACTATAGTCTTGTTTGACTAACTACTAACCTTTGGTTGACTCGGGCCTACCAGACAAAATAAACAAATAATCTAACTTCTGTTAGATATACCCATGGATGGTCTGTACCTAACTTACTTCTCCCGGGGTCAAATGATCCTAATGGTTTTGCAGGCTCACCAATAACCTATCTTTACTCCGTATATTCCTTTCTGTTTGTAACATCATTTTAGTCTTACCTGTGATAAAGCCCCTACACACTGGAATTTTGGACTTATATTAGCTAGGGGCTACTAGCTAAAGTATAGGAAACGACCCCATACCAGTCTCATCTGGTATTCTAATATTTGAGTCATTTACCTAGGGTAAACTACTCCATCAAATTTTCCTTGAAAACCTTTTCAAATTAGTTTAACCCTTTAAATCATACTTAAATAAGGAAAATATACTCTTTGCTTTACTCAAATCACATTGCCATGTTATATATACTTTACAAAAAGCATTGTTGATGAAAACATTCGAAACCTTTGTTTAAACCTTTAAATAATCTCTATCGGAACCTTTGAAAGTACTCCTTTCGAAACCATTGAAAGTACCCCTTTCGATACAAGTAAACTACTTTACTTTATAACCTTAGGCCGAAAGGCCAAAATATACCTTTCAAAACCATTTGTAATAGACCTTTTGATAACATTGAAAGTATCATTTCAAAAGCTTTATAAAACCTTAGACATCCTCTTTCCAAAATACTTTAAACATGCTTTTCGAAAACATTGGTAACCCTCCATTTAAACACTAAGGCAAACCTTTCGAAAACATTGGGGAACCACCTCTTCGAAACCTTTATCGTATACCTTTCGAAAGCATTAAGTCCTTTACATAAATCAAACCTTTCGAAAGCATTGGGTTCAAGTAAAATATGTGGAACATAGTTTTGAAACCATTTAAAACCATTCCTTTCGAAACCTTTGGGTTTAACTTTCAAAATCTTAAAAGGGTCTTAAAAGAAAAAAGTCAAAAGCAACTCTTTCAAAAACAATTTTCTAAGTAAAAGAAGTGGATGGTGTCGAAACCAATCCCTTCGAAAGCATTGGAGAAGCGACTCAGGGTTTAAAGCAAAAGAACCCTTTCGAAGGCATTGCTTCGAAAGGTAAAATGCGGCAGTATGGGTTTTGACCCCTTCAAAAGCATTTCTTAAAACAAAGGCGGTAACCTCTTTCAAAAGCACTTTTCTTTTAAAACACTTGACCAAGTCAAAATCTTTCTCAGTCGAAAGCATTCTTCTTGAAAGCAAGTCAGCGGCATTTCCTTTTAAAAGAAAAACAAGGTCTCGACCCCTTCGAAAGCCCTGTTTCGACTCTACACCTTTCGCCTATCTCCAATCCAATACGTACCAAGTCTTTGATACTATATGTATTGGTTTCGAACTGGTTGGAGGCGGAAGTATGTAGTCGAAAGGTGCCTTCGAATGTGGTGAAACAGCAAAAAACTTGTAATACTAATTTTTAACTTTATAAAGTAATTCCTTTTCAACTAACCTACTTATTTGTCATCATATAATTGGTTACCAATTTCTTTTCCAAAATCTTTTCTAAAAGTGCTGTCGAATTTCAGAGATTAACAATTTAAAACATTTACAAATTACCCCTTCTCCTTTTATAAACATATAAAACATTTAAGTCCCATACCTTAAATAATTTTATATACTTATTAAAATACTTAGGAAAATTCTAAAAAAATTCCCATAAATTACTTTTAATATGTTTTCTAACATATTTAAATTTCTAACCCAAAGCTACATATAATAGCCGTAATTAATTTTAAACCCAGTTAACCATTTTCTTTACTAGAAAATTCATAATAAATTCACATTAATTCAGAAAATTATGAAACTTGAAACCCAACCCTAAAATAATATTTCAGACCTTATATCAAAACGGCAAGGCATTTGGATGTCATTTAATAGGTTTTTCAAGTTAAACCTTAACATAAAATCTATTTGAAATAGCATAAATCATCAACAAGCTTAAATATCCTTATAAACAATCAAAACATGGAAAATCATTTGCAAAATAAATTCGGATCTCACCTAAAACCGAAAATAATAAAACGAGTTGTAACCTATTATTCACCTTTAGCTTGCGATAAGGAATTTGATATTTTCTTCTTGAATTAGATTGATTAAGCTTCCTTCCTCTTGGTTTTTGCTTATCTTTCTCTTTCTTTCTCCTAATGGTGGTCGACCTCTCCTTGAATTTAGTTTTAGTTTGTGGATGTGTAAAATGAAAGTGGCTTGAGGGTTTAGGGTATATGAATATATCTTATTCCTATCTTGCCCTTATCTATCACCCTAACTATTTCATTTTACTTCTCTCTTGTTCATTATTTAATTTGGCATGGCTACCCTTCTATTATTCAAATCTCAATTCCCTTAACCATTTACATTATTTTATTTTATTTAACTAATTAAATATCCTAAATAATGTTAATCAAAATTAGGGTCGTTACATGAGGTCACAGCTAAATGAAAAAATGGGATGGCTGCCAAATCATCGAAAGCATTTAATAGTGTAAATGCTATGGTAAAGGGAAACATAAGAAATTTCACTGTAAAGAAGAAGGATCACAACAAAGTAACCTAGGAGAAAAGAAGGCAGAACGTAAGAGGTTCAGGCCTGGACTGATGTTCGAAGCCTACACAAAAATGAATGATATCATGAAAAATATCTACCATATGACGCAAGAAAAGCTTAAGTACAATAGACCTTAGCTAAGGAAGGAGACTGAAGCAGAAATAAATAAGGGATAGTATTTTCAATTTCATGAATCTCACGGAGATTACACTAAAGAATGTCGTCACTTAAGAGGTTATTGAGGAGTACATCTAAAAGAAAAAGGTAGAATGATATGTTAGAAATCTTAATGCTCCCTACATTCCTATATGACAACCACCAAAACAACCTTCTTAATTGAATGGAGGAGAGGGAACCAATGCTAATTGGGAAAAGGATGGGAGATTGATAATTAACACTGTAAAGGAAGGACCTCATATATCGAAAAAGAGCCGGGCTTATGCCAAGTCTTTAAAGAATTGAGAAGATTTTGTATACACCATAGGCATGGAGCATAAGGCTACTCGTCGGTAGTTAGGATGAGATAACTTTTAGTGATAGTGATTTGCATGAGAAGCCGTATCCACACATAGACTCTATGGCGATTTCATTAATATTTGGCTTGATAAAGGTGCACCTAATTTTAGTAGACATGGGAAGTTTGGTTAACATCCTATTCAAGGATGCATTTGACAGGATGAGGTTGTCCATGAAAGATGTCGCATCATGTAACAAACAGTTTCATGGCTTCACCGTAGAAGGCAAAATACCCTTAAGGAAGCTAGATTTTTTTTATCGAGCTAGGAAACCATCCTCGATTAGCCATATAGAAGCATACTTTCATTTTGGTGGATACCGGCGTACAATGATTTCCTAGGGTAACCGCTTTATCAGATTTCCACATGGTTATGGCCTAATGGTGTCTAACCATGAAATACCCTATAGCTTATGGAATGGGAATAGTCGAAGGGGATCAAGATGCTGCCAGGAAATTTTATGTAGCATAAATCCATTAGAAAAAACATATGGAAAAAGGAAAGGACGCAGAGGTCATCCTCTGTGTTCGACTGCATAACAATTAAAGGAGGTCCCCCAATTTAGGTTTACAAGGGATCCTTTCAGTGAACTTGACCCAAGGGACGGTGAAGAGGGGGCCGCTGTAGAGCTTGGAGAGGCCATGGAGTTTATGGAAGTGGGTAGCAATGACCCAAGTAAGTTGATGAAAATCAGATTTCGATTGGAGCGGGATCTAAAGATATCACTAATAGGATTTTTGCAAGACAATCAAGAGGTATTTGCTTGGTTTCATATGGATATGTGCATAATCTCCCTTACTATCGTGTGTCATGCCTTGAATTGATCCAAGAAAATCCTCGATGAAGCAAAAGAAAAGAGGTATAAGCCTCGAACGATCAAAAACTCTCAACATGGAACTAGAAACCCTTCTAGAAAATGGTTTCATTAGGGGTTCTCACTGCCCAAAATGGACAACTAATCTGGTACTAGTAAATAAGCCGAATGGAAAGTGGTTAATGTGTATCGAATTTTCCAACTTGAGTGATGCCTGCCCTAAGGATTGTTTCTCGCTTTCGAGATTTGATCAATCGGTAGATGGGATGGTAGGACATGTGCTTTTATCTTTTATTGATGCATACTTTGGGTGCAATCAAATTACCATGTATGTCCCGTATCAGAAGCATGCTAGCTTCATTATAGATTTAGGCCTCTACTATTACAAAGTCATGCCATTTGAACTTAAAAACGCTAGAGTAATTTACCAAAGCTTCGTCAATAAGATGTTTGCCAATCAAATTGGAAGTATGATGGAAGTATATGTGATGATATGTTTGTACAGCCCAAGATGGCCGATGACCTTATTACTCACCTAGATGAGATGTTCCAAGTGTTATGGGAGTTCAAAATGAAACTGAATCCCCTGGGATGTTCTTTGGAGTTTACTTGGGAAACGTTTTTGGGGTTTATCATATATGCTAGGAGGACTGAGGCTAACCTAGAACAAATTTAAGTATTAAAATATATTAAAATCCGTAAAACACGAAGGGAAATGCAAAGTCTAAATGGAAAAATAGAGGCAATAAATAGGTTTATATCTAAGGAAACTGATAGGTGTGTTCCATTCTTTGAAGCATTAAAAAAGGAGAAAGGCAAGTTCACCTGGACATATGATTACCTGGCTAAATTCCTTAACCTACTAGAACACTTGCAAATGCCACCAGTTCTATCTACGTCGGTAGAAGGAGAAGATCTATACCTATACATAGCATTGCCAACACATTCCTTGAGTATAGTATTGGTTTAGGAAGAAGACCGCGTGCAACGACCGATTTATTATGTAAGCAAATGATTCATCGGACCAGAGTCCAGATATCCCAAGCTAGAGAAGTTAGTTTACTGTCTAATGATAGCATCCTGAAAGTTGAGGCATTATTTCCAGTATCATTATATTTAAGTGTTGAAGGATTAACCATTTAGCTAGGTCCTACACCAGCCTGGCACTTCGGGAAGGTTAACAAAGGAAGCATCAAACAGAGCTAGAAAGAGATTACCTACCATCTTCGAACGACAATCAAAGAGAAAGCCTTAGTAGACTTTATCATTGAGTTCACTATTAGAGATGATGAAATGGGACTTAAGGAAGAGAAGGCTCTTAAATGGTGAATGTATATGGAGGGAGCATTGAATGTTCATGACTCTGATATAGGCGCAGTGTTAATTACACTCGAGGGACGAAAGCCAAGCTATGTGGTACTATTGGAGTTCAAAGCAACAAACAACAAGGTCGGGTATGAGGCACTAATAGCGAGGCTAGAAATAGCAAAGGAATTAAGAATTTGATCACTGTGCATGCAAAATGATTCTTAGCTGATTGTAAACCAAGTACTCGGGGAATTCCATGCTAAAGGAGAATGCTTGGCATCTTATCTCAAAAAGGCGAACATGTTACTTCATGAGGTGGAGTATTACGTGATTAAGCATATTTCGAGGGAAGAAAATCAGGATGCATATGAATTGGAAAAATTGGCAAGTTTGGAAAGCGGGCCACTATTAGGCTCAATATCAGTAATGACCCCACCAAACCCTAGCTTTATGGAGGTAAATGTAGTTGCGACCATTGATGGAGAGGAAACCTGGATGACCCCGACCATAAAGTATTTGAGCGAGGGAATCTTGCCGGACAGTAGAAATGAAGCCATGAATGTTTTGCGAAAGGCACCTCACTTTGTTATTTAGGACAGCGTGCTATGTTAAAGAGGGTTCTGCAACCCCTTATTAATATGTGTTGCCCAAAGGGAAGCTTAAGAGGTGTTGGATAAGATACATCAGGGTAGCTGTGGAGACAACATTGGGCGGCAAACAAGTAAAAAAGGTGTTGCGATATGGATATTTTTAGTCAATGTTAAATCATGATTCGATGGAAAATATGCGAAGAGATGTGACAAGTGCTAAAGGTTCGCAAAATCCTGAGGTTTCCCCCAACCAGGCTGACACACATGGTTAGCCCTTGGCCTTTTGCAACTTGGGGGATCAGTCTAATTGGGGAACTTTTCATGATCAGGGGTAGAGCTAAGTATGTCATAATGATAGTAGACTGCTTTACTAGGTTGGTTGAAGTAGAACCACTTACTAAGGTGTTTTCTACCAAAGTCATAAATGTTTTGGTCAGGAGAGTAATACACAAGTACAAAGTCCCACTTAAGATTTTATCAAACAATGGATTATAATTTGATGTGAGGAGTTTACCGATTTCTTTCGATAACATGGGATAAAGAAGAGATTTTCCATAGTGGCATACCCATAGGCTAATGGATAGGTGGAAGTGGTCAATAAGGTTCTTAAGACTCTTATCAAAAAGTGGATGGAAAAGGCAAAGGAGGCATGGGTATTTGAACTCCCACTGGCACCATGGGCTTATCGCACTTCCTACAAGATTGTAATAGGACATACCCCTTTTGCCTTGCTTATGGGTTAGAGGCCATGCTACCAGTTGAGACTACAGTACCATCCCATATGTGAATTAACTAGTACCCATATGAGAATGAGGAGCTGCCAAATATGTCTCAAGATTTAATCGATAAGAAGCGCGATGAAGCTGCTTTAAAAGCCGCAACACATAGGCAAAAGGTAGCTATACAATATAACTCCAAGGTCAAACTCTGCACGCTCAAGGAAGGGGACTTAGTATGAAGCGAATATTCCTAAGATCGTACGCACTTGACCCGATCTGGGAAGGACCGTACATCACTCACAAAGATCTGGGCAATGGAGCCTATATCCTCAGCACAGTAGATGAGGCCGTATTCAGGAAAGCTTGGAATGCACAGAACCTTCATCACTATTTTACTTAATCCTTATTATCCTTTTTGTTATTTATTTAAGTACTGCTATTTTGTAACAAAGGCAATTCTCAGACGATATACAATGTGCATTCCTTGAAATCTTTTCGCATCAGGTTTCTTTTATTACACTTGGACCATTATGAACACTTAAATCGAGAAACAGGGTGTTGTCAGCTACGTCGGCTCTCCCAACTCCTATTGACAAGTTATAGCATTAGGAATAAGTGACCAAACTTGGCTAGTTCGTACAAAGTTTGACGCCCACACTAGCTAAGTGTTCTATAATGAGTTCAATTCCCTAATGCTCGATGGCAAGCCATGCCAAAATAGCATCAATTCTAACCCTAGAAAACTTTGGCCGACAGTGGTGAACTGGACTCGTCCGTGGTCAGGTTATAACCACCGACTGGGCAGTTCACCGGTCATCGAACCAAAAAAATTAGTAGGCAAGGGTGAATCAGTCTTACCTATTGTTAGGACATAGCCACAGACTATGTAGTTCACCATTGACAATCAACCCAGAAACTTTGGCCAGCAATGGTGACCGGACTTACCCGTGGTTAGGAAATGACCACCGACTGGGAAGTTCACCATTGACGATCGACCCAAAAACTTTGATCAAAATGGTAAACCAGACTTGCCGCTAGTCATGACATGACCACTAACTGAGTAGTTCACAATTTACCCCTTCCCTTTATATTTTTAATGCAATTCCTTATGAAGTTCAAAGATTTTTAGATTCTTATCAATGTTCTATCGACCAACCTCCTTACCTGCCTATATCACCTTGGTGTGGAATTCAAACAATGCCTTCAAACCGCTAAGCCCATCCTCGAATGGATAATCACATCATTTAAGGAGGCATGAGGAGCATTATCAGTGTAACAACCCATACCTTAATGGTTCCGAATTTCAACTAAATTGAAACCCAAGTCAATTAGGGTATGGATCGTAGATGCTGGTAACCTATAATAAACATAAGTATATCAAAGAGCGAACTCATGGCGGAATAGTAAAATATAATAGAACATACATATCGACTAAGGCTACTACCTTAGAATCAATATTATTCCTTGGATATCTAGGTTCCTTGTCCATGCCGAGCATGAATGAGAAGACCTCTCCATCTACCATTCCTATCTTGCATTAGTAGCTCGTCCCTTTAAATATATCCTATGGATTGTAATGAGGAGGCAGTTAAAACAATGTTATGGTGACGGGTAATTAATACTTTATCCATAACATAAGTTTATGTTGATTGATTTCTATTTAAGTGTTATGCCTACTATCGTGGATTATTCGTTTTAATCCATTTACACATACGATATATCCAACCTTTCTCGAGGTATAACTATATATATGCATACATATATTAGTGTTGTACTACCCAAATGGAAAACCTGGCTACTTAATACTTCTTAAATAGGGTAAAGGCAGACCCAACGACTATTTGATACCTCAACCCCAAAGCAGGTCCTCCATAATGTAATTAATAGTCAACCAACCCTACCTACGAAGGCTGATGGCCCCTAGATACGACTTTATAAATTAATCAGCCGTATTACTAATGCATCATAAAGACTTATCTATATGTCAACTAGCCCCCCTTTGCCAAATAAAAATTAATAAAACTTTGAGGTCCTTGCGTATCTCATACGGATTCTACAATAGTAGGAACAAAATCCGTCAGAGCGTAACCAAAGTCTTTGCTAGTGACGCTCGGGATCGCTGGTAGTCAAAGTATATGTACCAACCCTATTTCTAAATATCGGTTTATCAACAACACTAACATAGCCCGTCGACCCCCACAGTCGAAATCCCATTTAGAATTACCTAATATAAGTCAAGGAAAACACCCACTTCAGTTACTTAATGCCTCTCGTTTAGAAATGATGCGGACCCAATTTTCCAATTAGGCACTATCGTAGGTTATATATGACTTCTTAAATAGTGAGGAGGCAGATCCACCGGTTATTTAATACATAAATCCCCAAAGAAAACCCCTAGACATCTCTTAAGGTATTAACCATTTAATACTTCAAATTTGAGGAGAACCCTTAGTGTATTTTCTACATCTATACATGAACGTATATTTCCTCCATCCACGGATCCTATAATTGGAGCCGTCTCACATCAGTAGTACATATACACAACCACTGGTATCCTCTAAGTGAAGGGCAGACTTACGTTGTGTAACTTACTGACCTCGCATCCCAACTCATAATAAACCAAGCCATTTATAATTAACCTAAATATTGGTCTAGGCCTACTAATTCATGCTCGTTACAACATATTATTGAGGCTATATAATTTCCACTATGGAAATTATTGCATCTCTTAAGTTCATTTTATTAGTATTTGTTTAATTACATGCTATGAACTTATTCTTATCTTATACACGTATTTCCTTTATTCTTCATTTCCATTTATGTCACTTAAATGTCATTCATTTCTTCACTTCTAATTAATTGTCCTTTGTAAATGGTCGTCATTATTCAAATCGGACAATCGCTAATGACATTTATTTATTAGTTTCAAATCTGACTTATTATGCCTATTCCCTTTCCCTATAATTGTATTTAATTTTGTAATTAATCCCGTTAGAACGCTTTGTCCCCATTTGATTTTATAACCACTTATTAACTGTGTGTTTATTGCTCACTAATGCTGCAATCATTATTCATTAATATCGGAGTTACTACCCCTTTTTCGTTGCAACCTCCTAACCCTTAGATTTATTATGTTATTAATATTTAAAAGTTTTAATTGCGATTATGACAAGATCCGACATATATATACTTATTATGATTTATCCTGTATATTTATATTTTTAATTAGTAGGCGCAGTTATACGTATATATATTTCTATTTTTAACTCTTTAATTTCTACGTTCAGGAATTTTGGAATACACTTATGTGTACATTCTAAAAAGGATATTTATTTCCACATTTTAATCTATTGGAGCTATCCTTTCCCAAAAAAGGAAATCATACCATTATAACTTCCCCTAAACTACCTAAAAGTGAGACTTTTCTCCGTTTGAAATTACAAGAAATTATCTCCTTTCATTTTTATTGATATAGACAGTGCAAACTATGAAGAAGGGCATCTGTACTTTACACATCTCTTTCATCTAGGCATATTCCTTATTATTCCAAATGATGCACTTTTTATACATAGTAGTTAGATAGTTTATTGAAATTTACATGGAAATAGATCCAACTAAATTGTACATTCAACACTCCCAATAAATTTAAATATAGATATTTACATTCCCAATTAAATTAGGGCATTCCAAATGAATACTAGATAATTTACAACCCAATTAATATAAATATGGAATAAACTTCACAATCTTATCAACATCATACTTAATAATTTATAGGGACTAATTTCCCAAAATTCCCGAATTAGGGTGCATAGGCCATTCCATAATTACATAATGTTCAGAATATGTATGCGAGATTTCAAATTAAGCCTACATTCAATGGGTCTTGTATATGCAAATCACTAAAATAAAATTTAGCGATATAAATTTTAGTGTTATATATAAATCATATAATTTTGCACTCACCTTTTTAGCTTTCCAAATCTCCAAATCCGAAATCATTCCTTTAGTTGACTCGGTTTTCCTTTCCACCCCAAAATATGTATATATATATATATATACACACACACACCCATTAGAATTACAAATTTGAGATAGATTTGAGTTGAGTGGAATTTAGATTTATAATTATAGAGTTTACCTTTTTGTAGAATTGATTCACTTCTTCTCTCCTTCTCTTTTATTTTCCGCATTTCTCCAATACATACATACATATACATGTACACACATATATAGTATTTTTATAATTTCTAGAAATAGTTGTGAAGAGAAAATGGCAGAGCTCTTTTGCTCTGTTTAGATATTATGAGAAGAAATGTGAGGGGCTAGGCACGTATTTATAGGTGCTTTAATCAATTATATTTGTTAGACTCTAATTTATTAAATCCAAGCCGTTAGGCCATGGTTCAACCTTAGTCACCACAACACAAACCGATCGACCACTTCTTATAAGCGGTCGATTGCTAGCTATCAACTAGCCCAATGAGGCTGTCGACCGGTAGTGGTCCAATATTTACTATTATTTATTTTCTCATTTGAATTCCTTTTTAGTTATTTTTGATTCGAAAACTTCAAACGCTAATAACTTCTTCGTTTGAACTCTGATCGCAAAGCTTTTTATTTGAAAGTTGACCAGAAAATCGCCACAAACATAGTTGTGCAACTTTCGTAGCCAAATTCTGACATATGCTCAAATTCATTTTTAATCCTTATTCAATTATTTATCAATTGGTTATTGTTTATTTTACAAGGTGTTACATTCACCCCCCTTAAAAGAATTGCATCTTTGAAATTCCTTAAAGACTGAATCTTGTAACATAGCGCGAAACCATTCTAAACTATCCAACCACTTAGTGTACAACAAATTTTGCAGCCAATCATTTACAAGTGCATGGTGTATCATAACACATAAGATATATATGCAGAATAGTTCAGAATTGGCGCATCCTATATGAATGCATTCATTTAAAACAATTTTGAAAATATGATGCAAATAACCTGCATACAATGGCAGTTCTATATGTATGTTAGTTTTCAAAAATCAAAAATCCTTGTTTTCGCACAACAAATTCCACATTCCTACGAATAAAGTATGATTCGACCAATTTTCCATCCGTCTCTACCATTCATTACGTTACACACAATTTCTAATACCCAACATTTTAAAAATCCAATTTTCCTTAACCTATACTCTTATGCCAGGAAAGGAATTCAGATGAAGAATTTTAGATCTCCGCCCTACTTTTGGATACCAATTCCATTGTACCTTGGAATTTTCTCTTTCGTCCCGAAATATTTTAACCTTTCCAACTATAATCTACATAAGTAGGTTTATTCTTTAAATTTTAAAACAAAATTATTTAAAAAAAGTTTCGTTTACAATTAACAAAAAATGAAAATATAAATTCCAAAGCTAAAAAGATTTTTTCCCTTGTTATTATCTGTAACGACCCGCTATTTTGGACCATTTGCATCCGCACATATCAGACTTGAATAATTCAAAATACCGAATTGTTAATTTAAGTTGGCAAAACTGAGCATATACAGAAATAAAATAATCACAGATCACAGACACAGAGTAATAATTTGCAGCGGAAATAAAAGATAATAGTTCATGAAGCTACTATATACATATCAGAGTTAAATAAGGTACAACAGATATCTCGAATACAATAATCAAATACAGGAATCAAAATACAATCACTGGAATCAACTGGATATCTGAAAGCTGGATAGATGGCTGGATCTCCAAGCGAAGCTCCAACTCCAAAGGTGAGTCTCGAATACTGGTACACTCAGGTCCGACCCGAGCGTAAAGCAAAACACAAAACACTCGAGTCAGGATTAACATTCTTATATCAATAAATCCAACTCAAGTGAAATAGCCACTGAAATACAAGTAACTCAAAGGATGTTTGGAATAACCATCCTTTAAGGATCCGTTAAACTATCTACTATGTAGTAGTGTACGATAAGTAGATAATGCCCATCAGTAATATAAGATATCAAAATAGTGTTAAGGCGTTACCATTATCCCCCTTAACACATTTTATACAAGCGTTATAGTCTATACAGCACTGTAAACTCCACCGTAAACTAGTGGGCTATCAGGGAGTACTCCATAGGTATAACACAAAACAAATTCGTAGTGGTCGCGTATATAGGGATCCAAGTATGACAAGGCACATGAGGCAATACCCAAGGTAGTGAAACTACCGTTTGCCTGATCCGGACTGGTGAAAACGCATCGCCGCAGCGATCGCAACACCGCGAAACAACACTCCCAAATCAAGGGTGCACCAATCGACAACAAGTAATGAGTAGTTTCGAAGAAGTGTGTTCGCTCGAGGTAGCTAGCCCCCATTTGGCCCGGCACGGCTCCTGTTTTAGTCATTTCCAATTTGACACAAGTGTCAAGGTTATCCATTATCGTTCTCTTTCTTCATTCATCACGTACATCATTCCAACCACTTCATTCTGGATCACACTCCGCGTATAGTTATTAAAGTGGTTTTCGGCTTAGACAGTGAGTATGTCCCTAACCGATTCCGGTCTATTTAATAACTTTCGTAATTATTACACCGATTGGTCGTTTATATATTTCAAAAACCAAATCAAATTCAATTTAAATTTCAATTCGTAAACCAACATTTCATTTGTCTTTCTAAACCAATTTCCAAAATTTACGTTTCAAACTTCCAAATTACCATTTAAAAATCTTATAATTCGATTTAAATTTTTACTTAAATCAATTCACATATTGTTCCAAGTTCATAAATAAATTTCATTCCAAAATCATTTAAAACTCATTTAATTTAACATTCAAATCAATTTAAACTCATTGATCGATTACATTCAAAATTCGTTAAGTTAATTTTATCATTCAAAACAATTTCTATTAAATTTCCAATTCATTAAATCAATTACTTAAGTTCATCTCCATTATATCAAAACTTACAAATTGCATTAAACTAAATTTATCAAATCAAATTCTTTACGTTTCAAGTCTTACATTAATTTCAATAAAACACATTTTATTTCTTATTAGAGAAATTCAATTTCACTGATTTAATTTTAGTTACAAGTTTCAAAACTCAATTAAATAAGAGACTTATTTTACTTATTCAAGAGGTTAAATTCCACCTATTAAAGAATTCAATTTTATTTAATTATTAAATAATTCAATCTTATTTAATTATTAAATAATTCCAAAACTTAACTATTATAAAATTTCAAAACTTAATTATTAAATAATTTCAAACCTTAATTATTAAATAATTTCAAAACTTAATTCAATCATTTCTCAAATTAAACAACGTTCTTTCATCAATTACATTGTTAATATTCTGTTTCAGATTATTAACTATTAACATTTTCCTTTCATTAAAAATTCAAATTTCAACTTCATTTCAAAACCATATTATTTATTCAAATAAAATCTTCATTTTATTTTTAAATCAAAGTATTGACCAATCGATTTTTATTTAATTCTCTATCCAAGGTCAAAGTTCAATTTGGGTATTTATCATTTCAACCCGATTCCAATTCAATTCAAAAATCAAAGCATAGCAAAGGGAACTTGCAGTGTGATAACTGGGATGGTGTCAAAGTAAATAAACAAGCAATAACAACAATCAATAACAATCCAATAATCAATTCAAATAATCCCAAAATAATCGTATTAATTCACATTGTTGTTTGTGCAAATTAATATAATTATTTCTAGAATCTACACTATCAGTTCATGTAGATTAAAGATTATTACATTAATATTTAAACGGTTCTTCACTTGTCATTCATTATTCAATTTTATATTACATAAATTATACAACATACATTCAATGGTTCAAGGTGTAGTTAACACTATTTTTTTACGTGTCAATTTATTTAACATTTAAAGGGGGTCATATTATACACATTTAACTAATCAAATTCAACGTTTAGCTATCCTATATCAAGTTCAATTGCATACTATTTATCATTTAACATTAACAATTTAACGTCCAATATAAACATCAACAATCAATCAATTATCAGCCAAACTGTATTATCATCGCATTAATAATTAACAGATAATGGTGTCAGATGTCACAGGTGAACTGATACAGGTAATAGCATATATAACAGTGTAATTAACAAACAACAGCATATTTCAATTGTCGTTTAAATTGAAATCAAATTTAATAAATAAAAGAACGTTAATCGTGAGTTATTGCTCACCTTTCGAGGTTAAAGAAGAACGAGAGTTAGACGAGTTACGAATCCAAAGCAAAGCTAGATTGAACGCGAATTTGACAAGCAAAGCTGACAATCGGAATTTGACGAAATTTAATCAGAACTGGATCGATAAAATAATTGGTTACTGAATTGATATAGGCACAACATATACAATCCTATATATATACATATATACAAAAATAGTGTTTTTATTACAATATTTACTAATAATATATATATATACACACACATGTATTTGAAACTTGTTATTTTAAAAATAAAACACGTAAAACGAAGTCACTATATAAAATTAAAAATCAAACTAACGCATTCATATATATATATATACTGATTTATATAAAAACACGTTAAAGCCCATATTTACAGAAAAGAATAAATATAATGCAAATTATATGTGGTGTAATCCACAAAAATAACTTAATATTATAATTTATATAATTAAACTTGCCAAATTATAACTTTATATATACAACACTTATAAGACTATATACGTATTCTTCATGCAACCACCAAGCCTAGATGCAAACTTATATAACTAAACAAAGTACAGAATATATATAAAAGAATAGTAACAACACTGTCCAAACTTATAAATCAATATGCATAAATATATAACAAACTACATATACATTAAATGAAACAGGTACAGAGTGTTCAACTTTTATATAAATTTACTGATACTATTCAAGACATATACTTTTAAAATCAAATTCTCAAAGGTTTATAATTATGCAGACCCAATATATGAACTTACCTACCTACTAACTATATAATACACTTTCCAAACACACAATATAAAAGAGAATGATAAGGCAAGATAAAGTAAAATAGTATGCAACTTACAAAACGTATGTATACTATATATAAAAATAATATGTAAACTAATATATATATTATTATTATTAAAACAATACTTAATTTAAAACACTATTAATACAATATGTGTATATATATATATGCATTTTTAAACCCATTATTTTAAATTAAACACGTGTATAGTATATTTAAAAAGAATCGGCTCAAGTGTACATATGCGTAAGCATATATATAATACTAAAAAAAAATATTTTATACGACAGATAATATACAATACTAGTTAATGAAGTAATCCCATATAATACACTCCCATTTAAAAGCTTGTACATGTACAAAAATCGTGTTCAGTTTATACCTTTATGTACAGATAATATATACATAAAAGTGCAATAACAGTTTATACAAAATCTAGTTAACAAATTTCTTGCATGCTTGCATAAAAATAGAGAGCTACAAACATCAGTATGAACTCACGTATACATAAGTTTGTAAACTAATATGTATTATTATATAAATACGAAATTACTATGCTATAACAATTTATACACTACACATAATTTTATGCGCTACCTATATAAATACTCACGGGACAACCAAAACAGGTGTAGGTTGGCGACTGCGGCTAGGGAAGAAAAGCTCCGCTGCATGGCAGAGGGAAAGAGGCTGTTGTCGGTTGCGCTCAGAGCGGAATGCGGAGGAGGGGAGGGCGAAGTGGTCCGAAGTCGGTGGAGGCACTGGATCGTGGCCGCTCGGTGAAGAGTTTGGCCCTGGCGATCGCTGCTGCGGTGAGTAGTGAGCACGGAGGTGGCGAAAGTAGTGATGCAAGAACAGGAGAGAGAAGCGGGTTACATCGGTTGTAGATGGCCATGGCCGAAAGGGAGGAGGTGTGTGCTTGCGTGGAGAAGGGAATGGGTTTGGGTGAAGGTGACAAGGTGGCTTCAGGAAAATGCATGGTAGAGGAATTTGCACAGAGGAAGAAATGCACCATTTCACCTCCAGGAACATAAACGTGCTTTATTTTTTATAAAGTATGAACAAAAGAGAGATGAGATGAGGAAATAAAAGAAGCAGGTAAGGGAAGGAAGTAAACGCATGTTCCTCTGCAATATGTCTTCTTTTCACAAGAAATGAATGAGCAACGCTGGAAACAGAAAAAGTGAACCGGAAAATTCTCTTGAAACGTTGGAAATAGTTAAAGTCATAATTATTAATTTCTGGGAATTTTGAAAAGAAAACAACTGCAGGTTGAAACGGTGGAAAATTGGAAAGACGCGAGAAGCCACAAGACGCAAAATGTGACCGATACGGTTACCGGTTTTACGCATTTCGCTATGTACGGGATTTCAAACACAAGATTGAATATACCGCAGAGATCAGCACAACGAGACGATCAAAACGGTATAAAGATATCAGTGGTACGATTGAATTATAGAAATTCGAATTTTATAATAGCGGAAAATGCATTAAAAACGTAGAAAATAAGATCGACGGAGCCAAAGATGTCCGAATTTGGAAAACGACAAACTGACATCTTGCTTAGAAGATGGTTTAGAATTTTTCTATGTAAAAATATTTAGGTTTCGAAAACATTTTATTTCCAACGCTTATTAACCAATTAAATTGAAGTAAATTTATGCATGAAATAAACTTTCATATTTTCGGACGAAAATTTACCGGTTGTTATGTTTAACTAGACGCATTCCAAATATCAAATTTATATCTCAAAATTTTATCATTTAAAGTTTCACAAAATTTCAATTAATAACGTTATTTAAAACGGGTTAAATTTACGGGTCGTTACATTATCTATGTTTTGTATACTCTCACCCTTATTGAATAGTAAAGTTCATATTCACT